>CM055062.1:42446346-42512586 GCA_029204045.2 Tillandsia leiboldiana | reverse complement strand
CCGCGTGGGCCACGCGGCGGGGCGTAGAGCTGGGGGTTCGGCTGTTGCTTGTTCGCGGGGCAACGTGGAGCCCAGAACGATCCGGTGCGCGCACAGTTTTGGGCCGGGCCCAACACTGTAGCCGCCCGAAATCCCGAGCGCCCGAAAAGGACAGGTTGGAAATTTTTGGATTTGGTTTCTTCCAGCCTAAATAGCCCTGTTCAGCTCTGAGAGAACTTCTTCTTCTGCGCGGATTTTCACAGTGCCACCTTCACAGTGAAATCTTCATCTCCCAGAGCCGATCCATCTGCAGATTCCAGGATTTTCTTCGGAAGCACCATACCGAGGTTACCATTTTTTACGGCGCGGCACGACGCTCGTTCGTTTGTGATCTCTTCGTCGCATTTTGGTGGCGATGACTCCCCCGGCTTACTCCGACCTCCGATTGAGGCGATTCTTGCGCCGTTGGACTCACACAGGTTTGGAGCTTCGATCTTCGTGTTTTGAGCTCCTCCTCTTTCGAGTTTATCTTGAGTTCCCCGAGCTTCCATTTGAACCCTTTTTTCTTGGGCGAGTTTTGGACAGCACTGTGTATTTCGGCCAATCTTTGCGCAGGGCTCGGATTGGGGTGATTCAAAGGCGTTTCTGCCATCTACACATCGTGATGAATATCCCAAAATTTTCTTGGAATTTTCTAATATTTTTCGAAGGTGAGAAATCTCTGTTTACAGGAATGGTGATACAGTTTTTGTGAGCAGTTTATTTCGGGTGGTTCCCTTGTCGGATTTGTTTCTCAGTGTAGGAAACTCGGATTGAGCGTGCATGTACTCGTTTTCGACGGATTCGTTGCGAGGATCATGAGAGTATTTTTCTTGGAATTTTCTGGCCATTCTCGTAGGTAAACCAGGGCATCTTTGGACTGAATTCGGGACAGCATGTTTTGCGGATACGTTGTGCTTTTTGTGGTGTATGTTTTGGAGTAGTTGTGAACAGCGATCGCGGGCGGTTTACACTGTTTGAGAATTTGGCGTGAGGAAAGTGTATTGGACAGTGAGGAGGTTTTACATCTGGGGATTTGCCGCGTGTGGTCAGGGGGTGGTTGTTGTTTACCTCTATTTTGAATTCTCACTAGACTATTAGAGGGATCCCTTTATTTGGACATGCATGCTTAAAGTAATTAAAATTGTGAGCCTTCATATTGAAATTACTATTGTGGATATTTGATAGTGTTGGGACTTATACATGTTTGGTATGGATGGAATGTTAGCGTTTAACCTTGCATGTGGATTGGATTATTTATTTTGGACTATATGATTATCCTGTTAGTGGTTGGTACTATTTGAGGATTTTATGACATGCATAGGTGGATAGTGATGCTTTATCATGGAACATGGATCTAGACATGTGTGGTTGGATAATGTTTTAGCATGATGGTTATATCTATGCGGAGTTATTAATTGTTACACATGTGGAACCACTATTGGACACCTTTCCTTATTTCCCTTGAGAACACTTGCATGCTTGTTTGGACATCTAGGTAGGCCTCTTTATCGCTACACTTTCATGCTGGAACTTGACTTAGGAGAAACCTTCTTTGTTCTTTTCTTCTTTTCGTTAGTCAGGTGGTATTTGTTGCTCGGGTTTGAGCAGGGGTTTGGGATAGTGTAGCCGCGGCCTGGATTATGGATTATGGGTTTGGCGGCGACTGCGGATATGGGCGGTTGACCGGATGTCGGTTATAGGACATCGGTGATAGGACATGATTATGGACTAGAGGGTTTTGTGGCAACCGCGGATAGTAGGTGGTTGACCAATGTCGGATGTGGACATGATTGTGATTGTGGTTTATTCTGGCGACCGCGGATATTGGGCGGTTGACGGAGGTCGGTTGTTAGACCTGGTCGTGGATTGTGGGGTATTGCGGCAATCGCGGATGTTGTTGGGCGATTGACCAGATGGTTACTCTTGCATCTGATTGGAATCAGTTTCTTTTAGTGGAGGGTTTGTGTTCCACTGGGGCTTTATAGTTGTGATCCAATCCTGCTTTTATCACAATCGGCGCGGTTATTGGCCGGTGATGCTTTACTCGTGTGGGTCGCTTCCCTCAGATCCCCTCCGGAGGCCGGGGCCAGACAGTTATGGACAGTTTTGCTATCACATCGGCGCGGCTTATTTGCCCGATGATGGGGCGGCAGCAGGACTTTGCGATCACATCGGCGCTGCTTTCTTGCCCGATGGTGAGGGCGATACAGATTGGGTTCATCTGGGATGGTTGGTTATTGTTGCATACGGTTATTCCAGTCTAGGACTGTATTTTAGAGGCATAGTAGTGGTAGTTTTTTCCCTTTTTCAGCGGTTTCATTTCTTACCACTCTTCTTTCCTTTTTGCCTCCGGTAGACCTAGTGGGTGTGTCAGAGTTTGAGGTTTTACCCACTAGGGGAGGCTACTGGTTTACTAGTAGTTCTCACCCCCATTCTTCTTTCCTCTTTTTTCTTCTTCCTTGTTTTGCAGTGTCTTCTGCGGGTGCTGCTGGGCTTTCAGCGGCGGGTCGAGGAGAGAGGACGGCTGAGTAGATAAATCTCGAGGCAGGATGAGCGGTTAGCTGGACTGTTGGTGTACCCAGGTTTCCTCAGACGGTTGTACTTTTACATTTGGGACTGGCTTTTGCCAGCAGGTTGTATTTATTTGGTGAGCTCGGAGGACTGATGTATCATTTATACAGATGTATTGTATTTTATTTCCAGTTTCAGTCTGAGATGTATTAGATTTTAGTTCAGCTCTGTTTTTATTGCTCTTTTATTATTACTCTTATATCTGACAGTTTGGCGCTTCGTGTACACGGGAAATACCGTGTGCACGGCGGATCTGTAGACGGGCCCGGTTCCGGTTTACACCCGGGCGTGACAGATTAGGTGGTATCAGAGCTTAGGGATAGGTCTTTGGACTTAGGAAACCCTAGGCTTTTCGGCAGACCCTAGGATGTTAGTGCGTGAGAGACGCGACATTTTGCGAAAGTCGGTGATTTATTTTGTTGACTCTTCCTGTGAGTGAAGAGGGATCGACATATCCTATTTTTGTGGGACAGTTATGTTGGCTGCAGACAACATAAAGTTACAAAAATAGAGGGATGCCTTTGACTTTCGCTAGATTGGGTCGAGTGTTTGGGGGGGGGGGTGCTGATTTGCGGTTTTGTCGTGGTGAGCGGTGTCTCCCCGACGTTGGGCCCTGACCCGGGTGCACCTTGGTGCGGTAGTTGGGTCTGAGCTGGTTGTTTCGGGCCGGATACTCAGATTGGAGTCTGAGAGCTCCGGACCCGAAGGGTAGTGTGTTGGAGGCAGATCAGCAGAGAGTGACACAGTTGTCGGATTAGCGCGGTGACACAGTTGTCGGATCAGCGCAGTGGCACATGTTGGAGCGGTGACACAGTGGTCGGATCAGCGCAGTGGCACAGTTGTCGGATCAGCGCAGGTGGCACAGTTGTCGGATCAGCGCAAGTGGCACAGTTGTCGGAGTAGCGAGTAGCCCCCTCCGTCCCGATGTTTGTGTTGGGCACCGAGGCAGGGTGGATAGTTGACAGCGGGTAAGCTGTGTGATTGCGACGATCGAGGAGCCAGTTTTGGCGGATGAGTCCATTCCGATTCGTGGATTGGTATGGAGCCCTTGGAGGCAGGGTCTTGTTCAGTGGGGGATAGAGAGTACTTGGAAGCCTTTTGTGTCAAGAGTTAACGCAGTTGCGAACTACACCTCCATGTGTAGAGGGACGGGGCGCATAGGAATGAGTGTTGAGAGTGGATTGCGCCAAGAAACCTTTTAACTCAGTGGGTCCCTCCAGTACGGATTAGGGGACGCCATCTGGATGGTAGGCGCCGGGTGTGGAGCGTGGGAGTTGTAGTTCCTTTGGGTTGGATCTACCCGCCTGAGGCGAGTCCTGATTGAGGCGCTTGGCGCCGGGTGATGGAGGACAGATCAGATCGGAGGAGGCATTCCCGACTCCTTTTTTTCCAGGATAGTGGATTTTGAGACTGTCGAGCACATAGGTTACAGCGGTCGGTGTGGTGGTAGGTTTGAGTTGTGCCAGACTTTGTGGGTTCGTATCTTCTTGATACGGGGAGAATTCCCTTCTTGGTGGGGTAGTTGCTCTTGCTTCTTGGCTTGGGTTAGGGGGGGCAGGATGGTCACCTCGCGCACCAGGGAGGCTATTTTTCCCCGATCTCGCTTAGCATGTGGAGGAGAGTTGTTGGTCCTGCCCGGTGCAGCTTGAGTCCTGGATTTTACGGTAGACCTGATGGTCTTGGCTCAGCTGACGGATGTTGTTTTGGTACGTGTTTGGCTGGCTGGTCGGTTTTCTTTCGCGGCGGATGATTATGCCGCGAGGACTGTTTTCTTGGGGAGCCAGGCCCGGAGGTGTTTGGTGTACTTGGTTGCTTGAAGGTTAGCGTCGCCTCTATGGTTTTGACTTCGTGAGGCGAGGCGGATGTTTCCCCAGTGGATGAGTAGCCTTTTGGCTGGTGTGGTTGAGGGACCTACGGCGGCGCTGGGACTCGGGGATACCCCCTTGGTTGCGAGTTCCCAGCTGTTCTCCTATTGGAGTGGCCTTGCATGTCACTAGTTCGGGAGTTGAGGACACAACTCCAGGATTCGATGTTTTGGGAAGTTTGGCAGACCATGTGTGTCGCCTTTGGGGGCGCCGGTGCTATTCGAGTTATGGAAGGTTGGTTCACTTCGGCTTTGCGTGGATCCCGGGAATTAGATGAAGTGACCATCTGGAGCTAGCACCCTTGTCGAGCATGGAGGATTTGATTTACCAGCTGTAAGGGTCCCGGGTCTTCCCAATGGTGGATTTGCAATATGGGTTTTTTTTTTTCGACTGCATATGGCTGTGTGTTGATGCCGGAGAGTTGGGGAATTGCTTCTACACCCCGACTGTGAGGACCTGGATCCCCACGTCGAGATTACTGGATCATCTACAGCTCCCGGAGGCCTATGTGGCGTGTTGGTGGTATTTGTGCCCCAATTGGACATTAGTGTTGGGCTCAGTGTGTTTATGGATCACGTGGGTGCTCATGGACTCCGTCGATCGTTAGAAGTGGTTTCGCCGCGCCAAGGGATATTTAAATTGGACTCAGTGCGAAGTTTGGACCAAGGATTACCTTTCCCGGATGCCTTACGGCAATTTTGGAGTTGGGAATTTGGCGAAATGGACATCAAATTCGGAGTCAGCGCGCGAAAACGTTAAAAAATGGACTACCCACTTGTATTTTGAGCACCGGACACCACGGTTCACGCGCCGGCCGGACAGTGTTTCCGCGGCGGCGGCAGCGGCGGAGCGGCCGCAGGCAGCGCGGCGGACGGAGGCGCGGGCCGCCACGGTCCACGCGGCAGCGGCGCCGGGGGGCTGGACGCGTGGCGGCTCGGAGTGGGCCGGTCCGCGGGGGGCGCGGTCTACGGGGGAGTGCGGGGGCGCACGGTGGACCGGGGTGGACACGTGGCATCAGCCAGAGGGGGTTCACGGCGGTTGGTCTACGCATTTTTTCGGGATGGCTTGTGGTTTAACGGTGCACCGGGCTGGGACCGTGGCAGGTTTGTATTGGTTCGGTCACACACGATTTCGTGCACCGGGTTCACTAGGCAGTGGCTTGACACGTGGCGTCTCCGATTGGTGGGTCTACTGTGCGCAGGCAGGGTGGCAGGCGGCGGTCGTCAGGCGCACGTGGGCGCGGTCGGGCGGACTCCCGCGCTTGGGGAGGACACGTGTCGGCGTCTGGGGGGGCGCGACGTGTCGCGCGGGGAGCGGCTGGGGTTGCTGTCCGCTGTTTGGGCGGGCGACTGGGCGGCCCAGGAGGGATTCGGGCGGCTACAGTGTTCGGGCGCGGGGATTTCGGGCTGCTACAGTGCGCGCCCGAAAGTTCCCAGCGCCCGAATCCGACAGTAACCGGTATTTTTTCCAATTGTTTCCTGCAGCCTATAAAAGGCGATCCGAGCTCCCTTTCTTCCCTTTTTTTCCGGGCCATTTCCGAGCCTCATCTCGCCTGGTGTCTTCAACAAAGATGATCCCCGAGTTTGGATGCATCTTTCATGCAAAGTTTTGGGATTTTTGGTGGCACGCTTATCGAGGTTTCTATTTTTACGGCGCGGCGCGACGCTCGTTCGTTTGTGGTCTTCTTCGTCGCGTTTTGGTGCGAGGACTCCCCCGGCCTACCCCGAGCACCTTTTTCAGTGATTCTTGCGCCGTTGGCTTCACGACAGGTAGGGCTATGTTTCCCATGTTTACTGGTTTTTCCCAGTCCGAGTTTTCATGGGTCTTTCGGATCATCTTGTAACCCCTTTTTTCTGGGCGGAGTTCTGGGACAGCGGAGCAGTGTTATTGGTGATATCTTCGCGCACAGGCATCGGATTGGGGCGATTCAAGAGGGCGATTTGCATCTACACATCACGAGGAATATGCCCAAATTTTCTTGGAATTTTCTGAATATTTCTCGAAGGTGAAGATTATCTGTGAACAGTAATTGTTGCTACAGTTTTTGAGTGTAGTTTGATTCGGGGTGGTTCCCTTGTCGGAATTGTTTCTCAGTGTAGGAAGCTCGGAATTGGACGTGCAGGTACTCGTTTCGAAGGTATCGACGCGAGGATTACTGTGGTATTTTTATTGGGTTTTTCTGGGCACTTGCAGCAGGTGAAATATGCGCGGCTTTGGGACTGATTTTCAGATTGCGTATGTTTGGTTGATTTTGGAATAAAAGTGTAATGTTGAGCGTTATTGTTGTGCCCAGGGGTGTTTTTAGCTGTTTGAAGCCGAGGCTTGCGCGACTTGTACCGTGGGTGTTATGTTGGCAGATTTTGGACCGCGGGCGTCTACCCACTTCACCGACTTCAGGTTTGCCTTGGGTTAAGCGCTTCAGGTGGGTGAGCTTATTATCAGTATTTGTTTAAGGCAATGTTTATGTTGTGGCAAGTATAAGTCCACTTGTGGGGATGTCACCCCTCTATGACTGATGCATGCATGTGTAGGGTACATAGTTTATATTGGTAAGTAGGTAAGCTTGTTATTGATATTGGTATAAATGATTGCAAGAATAGTATTTATGAGGTATACTGAGGACTTGCATGACTTGGACATCTGTGTGATGACTAGTGTAAGCTTACCTAGGATAATGTTACCCTATGAAATTATATAACATGCCATGTTAGCACATAGCCTTTCTTGTGGTTGGATTATGATTTGGGACAGGATTTTGTAGCTATGTGCGGATTTGTACTCTGAGGAGTTATTATGATCATTCTATTAATGAACTCTGAGTTGTGGACAGTTTTAGTTTGAGATTTCGGCATGTTGCTTATTCCTACAGGAACTATTATTATGCTTTACCCCCTTTTATTTCCTTGAGGACAATTGCATGCTTGTATGGTCATGTAGTTAGACCATCTTTTACTGCTGCACTACTTATTGGAACTTGACTTAGGAGAAACCATGCTTTTCCTTTCTCCTTCTTGTTAGTCAGGTGGTCAGTGCTGCTCGGGTTCGAGCAGGGGTCTGGATAGGGTAGTCAGGACTTCGTGTCTGGGACAGGTTGGTTTAGTTGTGGGGCTTTGCGGCAACCGCGGATATTGGGCGGTTGACCGGATGTTTCTCTATGCACCTGATTGGGTATCAGTTTTACTTAGTGGATGGAGTTTCCCACTTATCGTTTAGCTGCATCCGACTGAGGTCGGGTCTTTCTTTAGTGGTTGAGTTTTTCCTCTTTGATCTGATTGATGATCAAGTCCTGCTGTTTCGAGATACTGTTGATGTTGATGACAGAGATGCTTTACTCGTGTGGGTAGCTCCCCTCGAGTGCCGCTCCGGAGTAGGCTTCAGACCGTGTTGGGTTCCGGTCAGACCGTGTTGGGTTCCGGTGAGACCGTGTCGGGTGCCGGTCAGACCGTGTTGGGTTCCGGTCATTTGGACAGAGCAGGCAGTGCCGGGTTTTATACCGGTTCATTCGATTGAGTTTATTTCGGTCAAATACTTTTATGGTTACACTCGTGCCTGGGGGCCGAGTGCAGACTGGTAGTTGAGTTTAGATCAGTGTTGGTATTGTTGAGAGCCGTCTGGTTGACGGTGGTCCCGAGTTGTTGCGAGTACTTTGACCGCTGTGTGAGAGGTTGAGCATCTTGATTCTACCCGTTCTGAGAGAGAGAGCGTGGACTTTGACCATAGCCTGCATGATCCTCTACTCGATAGCGAGCTAGTCCGTTTGGACGCCCTACGTAATTCCTGCCCGTCCTTGGGAGGTGGTTGTAGGTGGATGCAGGTTGACTGGACCAGATGTGGCAGTCAGCTCGATTGGGTCGTTGGTGCACTTTATGTGCTAGTGGTTGCATACCACTGTTTGGTTCTCCCCTTTTAGCCTTTAGTTAGGGGCAGGGTAGCTGTGAGAGTTTTCAGCTTACGCATTTCAGTCTTATGACTTGGGTTAATTTTTGTCTCTTGAGGACTTGGTGGGCAGACCGTCGGGTCTGGCGGTGGTACCCACTGAGAACTCCCGTTTTGGAGTAGTTCTCACACCCCTTGGGGGTTTTTCCCCCTTTTTTCTCCTCTCCTTTGTTTTGCAGAGTCTTAGCAGGTGTTGCCGACTCTGCGGTTGTTGATCGTGGCGAGGGAGTCGCGAGCTAGATCCCTACCCGGCGTTGGAGAGTAGCGGTACCCTTCTGAGGAGATCATCAGTAGATTAGCTGTTTCTTTTTCCCCTTTTGAGAGACTATTGTAGTGAGGATATTTTGTATTGAGAGACTGTACACTGTTGTTTATATATTGGAGTTACCTCCCGGTGGGGTTTAGAGCTTGTACTCGAGGATTTGTATTATTATTATTTTGGGAGGCAGACAGTGTTGTTTATTTCCAGTTGTACAGTGATTGATTTTTGTTACAGCAGATTTTGTTATTTATAGCTCTGATATCTGTTTAGTTATAGAACTTTTCTTGCAGGTAGGACGCTCCGCCTATGCAGGTTGGCATAGGTGGCGGATCTGTTTGGCGGGCCCGGGTCGCAGTTTCGACCCCGGGGCGTGACAGATTAGAGTGGTATCAGAGCCTAGGTTGTAGGTCATGGTGGACTTAGAAACCCTAGGCTTATGGTTTGACCTTTGGTTGACTTTGTGAGAGTCGTGATTTTGCGAGAGTCCTGATTGAGTTTTATACCTCTCCCAAGGGACGGGAGGAGTGATTGGCATGTTTATTCTCCTAAGTAATTATGTTGGCTGCAGACAACATAATGCTGTGGAACGGGTGACATGCTTTAGACTTTCGCTGGATTGGGTCGAGTGTTGTTGTGTGCTGTTTTGTTGTTTCGTCGTGGCGAGCGGTGTCTCCCCGACGTTGGGTTTTGACCCGTGTGCATCCTGTCATGGCAGTTGAGCTTGAGCAGTTGGTTTTGGGCCGGATACCTGGATTGAGGTCAGAGAACCCCGGACCCAGATGACAGGATTGTCAGAGGCTTATCAGCGGCTGTGGGAGCAGCTGGTCTTGGTGACACAGTTGTCGGAGCACTGAGTAGCCCCCTCTGTGCCAATGTTTAGTGTCGAGGCACCGAGGCAGGGTGGATGGTTGACAGCTGGTGAGCTGTGGGACATGATCGACCTATTGAGTCATATTTGGCAGATGAACCACCCCGACTCGTAAGATTGAGTTTGGAGCCTTTGGAGGCAGAGTCGTGGCTGGTGGTGATGGAGTGATTAATTGAGAGCCTCCCAGTGCTTGAGAGTGTATGCAGTTGTTGAACCGCGCGCTCCAGATTCGAGGGACGAGGCGCATAGGATATATGAGATTGGGAGTGGATTGCGCCAGGACACCTTTCTGTTATTCAGTCCCTCCATTGTAGATTTAGACGCCTCGTTGGAGCAGGCACAGTGTATGGAGCGCGGCATTGCAGTTCCTTTGGATAGGGATCTGCCGCCAGAGGTGAGTTCTGGATTTTGGCGTTTGGCGCCGGATGATGGAGGACAGATCGGCCGGCAGGGGCATGACTAATTTTCTTTCTTGGATGACGAATTCCCGAGATGTCAGAGGTCGAGTGGACCCCGAAGGCGACATCAGTATTTTATCAGAGTGGCGCAGCGATAGCGTGGATTTGTTATCTGCGGAGGACCTTATTCGTCGCCTCATTGTGGTCAGAGACAGAGGTTGTGCTTCCTAGTGATAGCCCTGATTTTCAGGCAGATTGAGCGACAACCACTTGCTTTGAGCGGATGAATCTGTGCCGCCCGGTTGGAGGGCGCCACGGTAGTGGATTGAGTGTCGCAGGCGGGATTTCACCACGGTAGTCGGAGTTAGAGCATGTTCCACTCTTGCATGGGTTAGAGGTAGATTTGTTACCACGTGCACTAGAGGTACAGGTTCCTGTTGTTGTTGTGCACGTGGAGGAGGCTTTTGGATCATGTCCAGTGCGGCCGAGACCGCGAGATGCCGGCAGAATTATTGGAAATTATAGCACTTAGGTGTTTTGACCTTATGCTTGAGATGGTTGGGCACTATGCCACAGGATGTTCGACTGCGGCAAGAGAGGACTTGATCTTCGGCAAGACAGGCAATGGAGGCTTACTCGTTGAGGTTGTTAGAACACTCAGGTTTTAGCGACAGGGTGAGAGGTGCTTACGGCGGCACCGGGACGCAGAGATATCTCTGTTGCCTGCGAGATCCCGTGTGTGGATTCACCTTAGTTGTTGGTAATGCCGCCGGTTAGTGAGATAGAGATTGTGTTTGATGTGGTTCGAGGGACCGCACCACCCTGGACAGCGCCTCATTGGATATCGCCGGTAGGGCTGAGAGAGACCCGATGGCACTGCTGCAGGGGCCGATGGATCGGGGGGTCTGTTTGACCTAGTGCCACGCCGTTGGTATACGGTGGTGATGCCACATCGTTGATACACGGATGTGAGGGTCCTTTTATGGTATCTAGGACCTTATTGATGGAGTTGTACTCCGGCAGTTGGTGTATGATGCGAGTACCCACTTGGTGTTAGATAGCTGAGGACTTCGCCTAGGTGGCGTTTTGGACGCCGTGGGGGCATTATGAGTTGTTAGTGAGGCCAATGGAATGACGATTGCCCTGTGGATTTCAAGATCTGAGGAATAGTAGGTCCCGGTTGTACTTGGACGGACTGGGAGTAGTGTTTTCCCGGTGATATTTTGATTTGCTCCCAGAGTGACTTGGAGTACGAGGAGCGCTTTGTGGATGTGCTATCATGCCCGTGGGGATGAAGCGGTATGCCAAGTTATTGAAGTACAAGTTGTAGCTGCAGAAGCATACCTTCTTGGGTCGCTTTGTTCGCGCCGTAGGGGCGGCGGTGGAACCCGACCTAATGGATGTTATTCAAGTTGACTGAGACCGACTTTCATTCTTGAGGTGAGAAGCTTCTAGACTTGGCGGTGCCGAGAGAGCATGGCCAATGGATAATGTGTCTGATATTAGCGCCAATGCTAGTGTTTCCTGTGTTGGGAGATGGAATTGTGTGATTTAGTGATGCCTCCCATTGTGGCGGTGGAGTTACCGTGGGTGGATCTTCGGTCCACACTTTATTAGTCCAACCCTATGAGAGTTGTGGCAGGATGAACCGCTGTTTTGCAGGCAGCTTAGATTCCACGGTTGAGCCTTCAGTACGTCCTTTATTCCCAGCTTGGATTGTTATACCTGGGCGTAGGCCATGCCTGCTTGGCTATCAGTTTTGATTACTCAGCATCTTGAGTGGGATTTTCGCGGATTGTTGTTGCTGATTTGGGATTTTTGACCGCGAGTTTGAGCCTCCGCATTTTGATCGCCTTTCGAGCCAGTTTTCCCTCCCGTTCACTGACGGTTCGGTCCCCGTCAGGGCATCTTTTCGACCCGTGGGTCTGTTGGAGTTATGTTGGCTTGTTGAGTGTCCAACCGTGGCTTGAGATTGTGTCTCATGAGGATCCCTTTTGAGGGTAGCTCGTGGTTGAGTAGGCCACTCGGGTGATTTTGGATCGGAAGTGACCGAGTGAAGGCCCCAGCTTTTGGATCCTTTTCCTTATAAGATGAATCTGTGGGTATACTTCGGGTGATCCTGGTTGAGTTGACACCAGGAGGTGGTTTGGGGCGTGTTGCGCTGTTGATTATTCTGTTTTCCCCCCCCCGGCTCTTAAGGGGGGGGGGGGCCTCTGTATTGTTTCACGTCTCAGCTCAGGAGTGTTTTGCTTTTGGATCCCTCGCCCGTGATCGACTTGCCCCTTCCGAGATCTGTGATTGTTGGTGTACGAGGGACGCCCGTTGCGATTTCTGGCTCGAGAGATGAGAAAATCGCATGTCGGGCCATGCCGTACTTGTTGTTGTTGTTGTTGGGAAGTAATCTCGGGGAGTGAGCGATGTTTCGGGAGCTGGAGGCGTTATTGATGGATACCTACCCGTGGTATGTGGGACCCTTGGGGGATTTGAGTTAGTTTCGAGGACGAAACTTTTCTTAGTGGGGGAGGATGTGAGGACCTGGATCCCCACGTCGAGATTACTGGATCATCTACAGCTCCCGGAGGCCTATGTGGCGTGTTGGTGGTATTTGTGCCCCAATTGGACATTAGTGTTGGGCTCAGTGTGTTTAATGGATCACGTGGGTGATCATTGGACTCCGTCGGATCGTTAGAAGTGGTTTCGCGCGCCAAGGATATTTAAATTGGACTCAGTGCGAAGTTTGGACCAAGGATTACCTTTCCGGATGCCTTCGGCAAATTTTGGAGTTGGAATTTGGCGAAATGGACATCAAATTCGGATTCAGCGCGCGAAAACGGTTAAAATGGACTACCCACTTGTCATTTTTGAGCACCGGACACTGTTCACGCCGGAACAGTGTTTCCGGCGGCGGCGGCAGCGGCGGAGCGGCCGCAGGCAGCGCGGCGGACGGAGGCGCGGGCCGCCCGGTCCACGCGGCAGGCGTGCGCCGGGGGCTGGACGCGTGGCGGCTCGGGAGTGGGCCGGTCCGCGGGGCGCGGTCTACGGGGGAGTGCGGGGCGCACGGTGGACCGGGGTTGACACGTGGCATCATCCTAGAGGTGGGTTCACGGCGGTTGGTCTACGCAGTTTTCGGGATGGCTTGTGGTTTACGGTGCACCGGGCTGGGACACGTGGCAGGTTTGTATTGGTTCGGTCCACACGATTTCGTGCACCGGGTTCACTAGGCAGTGGCTTGACACGTGGCGTTCTCCGATTGGTGGGTCTACTGTGCGCGGCAGGGTGGCAGGCGGCGGCGTCAGGCGCACGTGGGCGCGGTCGGGCGGACTCCCGCGCTTGGGGAGGACACGTGTCGGCGTCTGGGGGGCGCGACGTGTCGCGCGGGGAGCGGCTGGGGTTGCTGTCCGCTGTTTGGCGGGCGACGTGGCGGCCCAGGAGGGATTCGGGCGGCTACAGTGTTCGGGCGCGGGGATTTCGGGCTGCTACAGTGCGCGCCCGAAAGTTCCCAGCGCCCGGAAATCCGGACATAACCGGTATTTTTCCAATTGTTTCCTGCAGCCTATAAAAGGCGATCCGAGCTCCCTTTCTTCCCTTTTTTCGCCATTTCCGAGCCTCATCTCGCCTGGGTGTCTTCAACAAAGATGATCCCCGAGTTTGGATGCATCTTTCTGCAAAGTTTTGGGATTTTTGGTGGCACGCTTATCGAGGTTTCTATTTTTACGGCGCGGCGCGACGCTCGTTCGTTTGTGGTCTTCTTCGTCGCGTTTTGGTGCGAGGACTCCCCCGGCCTACCCCGAGCACCTTTTTCAGTGATTCTTGCGCCGTTGGCTTCACGACAGGTAGGGCTATGTTTCCCATGTTTACTGGTTTTTCCCATTCCGAGTTTTTCATGGGTCTTTCGGATCATCTTGTAACCCCTTTTTCTGGGCGGAGTTCTGGGACAGCGGAGCAGTGTTTTGGTGATATCTTCGCGCACAGGCATCGGATTGGGGCGATTCAAGAGGCGATTTGCATCTACACATCACGAGGAATATGCCCAAATTTTCTTGGAATTTTCTGAATATTTCTCGAAGGTGAAGATTATCTGTGAACAGTAATTGTTGCTACAGTTTTTGAGTGTAGTTTGATTCGGGGTGGTTCCCTTGTCGGAATTGTTTCTCAGTGTAGGAAGCTCGGAATTGGACGTGCAGGTACTCGTTTCGAAGGTATCGACGCGAGGATTACTGTGGTATTTTTATTGGGTTTTTCTGGGCACTTGCAGCAGGTGAAATATGCGCGGCTTTGGGACTGATTTTCAGATTGCGTATGTTTGGTTGATTTTGGAATAAAAGTGTAATGTTGAGCGTTATTGTTGTGCCCAGGGGTGTTTTTAGCTGTTTGAAGCCGAGGCTTGCGCGACTTGTACCGTGGGTGTTATGTTGGCAGATTTTGGACCGCGGGCGTCTACCCACTTCACCGACTTCAGGTTTGCCTTGGGTTAAGCGCTTCAGGTGGGTGAGCTTATTATCAGTATTTGTTTAAGGCAATGTTTATGTTGTGGCAAGTATAAGTCCACTTGTGGGGATGTCACCCCTCTATGACTGATGCATGCATGTGTAGGGTACATAGTTTATATTGGTAAGTAGGTAAGCTTGTTATTGATATTGGTATAAATGATTGCAAGAATAGTATTTATGAGGTATACTGAGGACTTGCATGACTTGGACATCTGTGTGATGACTAGTGTAAGCTTACCTAGGATAATGTTACCCTATGAAATTATATAACATGCCATGTTAGCACATAGCCTTTCTTGTGGTTGGATTATGATTTGGGACAGGATTTCGTAGCTATGTGCGGATTTGTACTCTGAGGAGTTATTATGATCATTCTATTAATGAACTCTGAGTTGTGGACAGTTTTAGTTTGAGATTCCGGCATGTTGCTTATTCCTACAGGAACTATTATTATGCTTTACCCCCTTTTATTTCCTTGAGGACAATTGCATGCTTGTATGGTCATGTAGTTAGGCCATCTTTTACTGCTGCACTACTTATTGGAACTTGACTTAGGAGAAACCATGCTTTTCCTTTCTCCTTCTTGTTAGTCAGGTGGTCAGTGCTGCTCGGGTTCGAGCAGGGGTCTGGATAGGGTAGTCAGGACTTCGTGTCTGGGATAGGTTGGTTTAGTTGTGGGGCTTTGCGGCAACCGCGGATATTGGGCGGTTGACCGGATGTTTCTCTATGCACCTGATTGGGTATCAGTTTTACTTAGTGGATGGAGTTCCCCACTTATCGTTTAGCTGCATCCGACTGAGGTCGGGTCTTTCTTTAGTGGTTGAGTTTTTCCTCTTTGATCTGATTGATGATCAAGTCCTGCTGTTTCGAGATACTGTTGATGTTGATGACAGAGATGCTTTACTCGTGTGGGTAGCTCCCCTCGAGTGCCGCTCCGGAGTAGGCTTCAGACCGTGTTGGGTTCCGGTCAGACCGTGTTGGGTTCCGGTGAGACCGTGTCGGGTGCCGGTCAGACCGTGTTGGGTTCCGGTCATTTGGACAGAGCAGGCAGTGCCGGGTTTTATACCGGTTCATTCGATTGAGTTTATTTCGGTCAAATACTTTTATGGTTACACTCGTGCCTGGGGGCCGAGTGCAGACTGGTAGTTGAGTTTAGATCAGTGTTGGTATTGTTGAGAGCCGTCTGGTTGACGGTGGTCCCGAGTTGTTGCGAGTACTTTGACCGCTGTGTGAGAGGTTGAGCATCTTGATTCTACCCGTTCTGAGAGAGAGAGCGTGGACTTTGACCATAGCCTGCATGATCCTCTACTCGATAGCGAGCTAGTCCGTTTGGACGCCCTACGTAATTCCTGCCCGTCCTTGGGAGGTGGTTGTAGGTGGATGCAGGTTGACTGGACCAGATGTGGCAGTCAGCTCGATTGGGTCGTTGGTGCACTTTATGTGCTAGTGGTTGCATACCACTGTTTGGTTCTCCCCTTTTAGCCTTTAGTTAGGGGCAGGGTAGCTGTGAGAGTTTTCAGCTTACGCATTTCAGTCTTATGACTTGGGTTAATTTTTGTCTCTTGAGGACTTGGTGGGCAGACCGTCGGGTCTGGCGGTGGTACCCACTGAGAACTCCCGTTTTGGAGTAGTTCTCACACCCCTTGGGGGTTTTTCCCCCTTTTTTCTCCTCTCCTTTGTTTTGCAGAGTCTTAGCAGGTGTTGCCGACTCTGCGGTTGTTGATCGTGGCGAGGGAGTCGCGAGCTAGATCCCTACCCGGCGTTGGAGAGTAGCGGTACCCTTCTGAGGAGATCATCAGTAGATTAGCTGTTTCTTTTTCCCCTTTTGAGAGACTATTGTAGTGAGGATATTTTGTATTGAGAGACTGTACACTGTTGTTTATATATTGGAGTTACCTCCCGGTGGGGTTTAGAGCTTGTACTCGAGGATTTGTATTATTATTATTTTGGGAGGCAGACAGTGTTGTTTATTTCCAGTTGTACAGTGATTGATTTTTGTTACAGCAGATTTTGTTATTTATAGCTCTGATATCTGTTTAGTTATAGAACTTTTCTTGCAGGTAGGACGCTTCGCCTATGCAGGTTGGCATAGGTGGCGGATCTGTTTGGCGGGCCCGGGTCGCAGTTTCGACCCCGGGGCGTGACACCGACGGTTTAAAGATTAGAGATCAGAGTCTACGTGATCAGTTGGGGGACTTATACTGGATACCTTGGGAGTACAGAGGTATTGGGATCAAGCTTTTGTGTCCATGGAATTGTGGTTGGATTATCAGGGCCCTGGGAGGAGCGGATGCTTGTACCGATGCAGACTACTTGGTAGCTCGAGCGATTAGCCCAGCTGTACTTGGATGAGGTGGTGCGGTTTTTCTGGAATGCCCGCCTCTATTTTGTTCTAGTTAGAGACCCGAGGGTTGTATCGCGTCTCTGAAGGAGGTATTAGACAGCCTTGGGAGCTTGAGTGGTGGATGATTGGATATTTACCCCCTCTATTTGGTTGAGATTCCGGATTGAGGAATAACTTTAGTTTCGAGGATGAAACTTTCTTTTAGTGGGAGAGGATGTGATGACCTGGATCTTTGCGGAGCTGTGGTAGAGTCATTGGTGACGTCTGGAGAGCCTGTACTGTGTGTTGGAGGTGTTTGTGCACCAATTGGACACAAGTGGCGGACTTCGGGCTTAATGGATCACGTGGGTGATCAATAGACTCCGTCGGATCTTTAGAAGTGGTTTCGCACGAAGCGGATATTAAAAATGGACTCAGCGTGAAGTTTGGACCAAAGAACACCTTTCTAGGTGCCTTCGACAATTTTTAGAGTTGGAATTTGGCAAAATGGACATCAAATTCGGATTCAGTGCGTGAAAACGGTTAAAACGGACTACCCACTTGTGATTTTTGAGCACCGGTCACTTTTCATGCTGGAACAATGTTTCCGACCGCCGGCGGGCAGCGGCGGCGGCGGCGGGCAGCGGCGGAGCACGGTGGACGGGCTCGGGCAGGCGGCGGAGCGGCCGCGGGCAGCGCGTGGGCGCGGGCAGCGCGCGGGCAGGCGCGCGAGTGCGCGGGCAGGCGTGCGGTCCATGGCCGGCGTGCACCAGAGGATGGGGACACGTGGCATGTTGAGATTGGTCGGTGCAGTGGACTTGGATCACGGAGCAGGCGGGCGCGGTGCATGGACCGGCATGGACACGTGGCGTCTTGCGGTTGGTGGGCTCACGAAGGCTGGGTCCACGGAGGTGCACCGGGGTGCCTCGGGATTCGCGCCTGGCAGGTGGCGCAGGCGGCGGGCGCAGGCGCACGTGGGCGCGTTGACGCGCGGTTCCCGCGCGTGGGCCGCCACGTGTCGACCTTCCGCGTGGCCCACGCGGCGGGGCGTGAGCGGGGGGTTCGGCTGTTGCCTGTTCGCGGGGCAACGTGGAGGCCCAGGAGCGATTCGGGCGCGCACAGTGTTGGGCCGGGCCCAACACTGTAGCCGCCCGAAATCCCGAGCGCCCGGAAAAAGGGACAGGTTGGGAATTTTTGGATTTGTTTCTTCCAGCCTATAAATAGGCCCTGTTCAGCTGCTGAGAACTTCTTCTCTACGCGGATTTTCACAGTGCCACCTTCACAAGAAATCTTCATCTCCCAGAGCCGGATCCATCTGCAGATTCCAAGATTTTCCGGCAGCACGCATCCCGACGTTACCATTTTTACGGCGCGGCACGATGCTCGTTCGTTTGTGATCTTCTTCATCACATTTTGGTGCGAGGACTCCCCCGGCTTACTCCGACCTCCGATTGAGGCGATTCTTGCGCCGTTGGACTCACGACAGGTAGGGCTTCGATCTTCATGTTTTGAGCTCCTCCTCATTTCGAGTTTATCTTGGAGTTCCCCGAGCTTCCATTTGACCCTTTTTCTTGGGCGGAGTTTTGGACAGCACTGTGGTATTTCGGCCATATCTTTTCGTACATGCCTCGGATTGGGGTGATTCAAAAGGCGTTCTGCATCTACACATCATGACGAATATCCCCAAATTTTCTTAGAATTTTCTGAATATTTTCGAAGGTGAGAAATCTCTGTTTACAGGAATTGGTGCTACAGTTTTTGTGAGCAGTTTATTTCGGGGTGGTTCCCTTGTCGGATTTGTTTCTTAGTGTAGGAAACTCGGATTTGAGCGTGCAGGTACTTGTTTCGACGGGTTCGTTGCGAGGATCGTGAGAGTATTTTTCTTGGAATTTTCTGGGCACTTCTTGCAGGTAAAAACAGGGCATCTTTGGGACTGAATTCTGGACAGCATGTTTGCGGATACTTGTGTGCTTATTTGTGTGTATGTTTTGGGGTAATTGTGAACAGCGATCGCGGCGGTTTACCTGTTTGATCATTTGGCATGAAAAGGGGATATTGGACAGCGAGGAGGTTTTACAGCTGAGGATTGGGCGTGTCCAGGTGGGTGGTTGTTGTTTACCTCTATTTTGACATGCTCACTAGGAATATTAGAGTGATCCCTTTATTTGGACATGCATGCTTAAAGTAATATAAAATTGTGAGCCCTTCATATGGAAATTACTATTGTGGATATTTGATAGTGGTTGGGACTTATACATGTTGGTATGGATGGAATGTTAGCGTTTAACCTTGCATGTGGATTGGATTATTTATTTTGGACTATATGATTATCCTGTTAGTGGTTGGTACTATTTGAGGATTTTATGACATGCATAGGTGGATAGTGATGCTTTATCATGGAACATGGATTATAGACATGTGTGGTTGGATAATGTTTTAGCATGATGGTTATATCCATGTGGAGTTATTAATTGTTACACATGTGGAACCACTATTGGACACCTTTTCCTTTATTTCCCTTGAGAACACTTGCATGCTTGTTTGGACATCTAGGTAGGCCATCTTTTATCGCTACACTTTCATGCTGGAACTTGACTTAGGAGAAACCTTGTTTGTTTCTTTTCTCCTTTCGTTAGTCAGGTGGTATTTGTTGCTCGGGTTTGAGCAGGGGTTGGGATAGTGTAGCCGGGGCCTGGATTATGGATTATGGGTTTTGGCGGCGACCGCGGATATTGGGCGGTTGACCGGATGTCGGTTATAGGACATCGGTGATAGGACATGATTATGGACTAGAGGGTTTTGGCCAGATGTCGGATGTGGGACATGATTGTGACTGTGGTTATTCCGGCGACCGCGGATATTGGGCGGTTGACCGGACGTCGGTTGTTAGACCTGGTCGTGGATTGTGGGGTATTGCGGCAATCATGGATATTGGGTGATTGACCGGATGGTTACTCTTGCATCTGATTGGGAATCAGTTTTCTTTTAGTGGAGGGTTGTGTTCCACTGGGGCTTTATAGTTGTGATCCAATCCTGCTTTTATCACACCGGCGCGGTTATTGCCCGGTGATGCTTTTATCACACCGGCGCGGTTATTGCCCGGTGATGCTTTACTCGTGTGGGTCGCTCCCCTCGAGATCCCCTCCGGAGGCCGGGGCCAGACAGTTATGGACAGTTTTGCTATCACATCGGCGCGGCTTATTTGCCCGATGATGAGGGCGCAGCAGGAACTTTGCTATCACATCGGCGCGGCTTTCTTGCCCGATGATGAGGGCGGTACAGATTGGGTTCATCTGGGACGGTTGGTTATTGTTGCATACGGTTATTCCAGTCTAGGACTGTATTTTAGAGACATAGTAGTGGTAGTTTTCCCCTTTTTCAGCGGTTTCATTTCTTACCACTCTTCTTTCCTTTTTGCCTCTAGTAGACCTAGTGGGTGTGTCAGAGTTTGAGGTTTTACCCACTAGGGGAGGCTACTGGTTTACTAGTAGTTCTCACCCCCATTTTTCTTTCCTCTTTTTCTTCTTCCTTGTTTTGCAGTGTCTTCTGCGGGTGCTGCTGGGCTTTCAGCGGCGGGTCGAGGAGAGAGGACGGCTGAGTAGATAGATCTCGAGGCAGCATGAGCGTGTTAGCTGGACTGTTGGTGTACCCAGGTTTCCTCAGATGGTTGTACTTTTACATTTGGGACTGGCTTTTGCCAGCTGGTTGTATTTATTTTGGTGAGCTGGGAGAGACTGATGTATCATTTATACAGATGTATTGTATTTTATTTCCAGCTTCAGTCTGAGATGTATTAGATTTTAGTTCAGCTCTGTTTTTCTTGCTCTTTTATTATTATCTCTTATATCTGAGCAGGTTTGGCGCTTCGTGTACACGGGAAATACCGTGTGCACGGCGGATCTGTAGACGGGCCCGGGTTCTGGTTTACACCCGGGGCGTGACAAATAGGTCCACAGACCACGGTCCAATATGGGCTTATAGCCCAACCTTCCACACGATACCACACACCAGCTCTAATTAGCACGCAGACCCAATTATAATATGGTCAGATCCTCACTTAGGAGTACTGCACCAACACTCCCACTAGGTGCAACAGTACCTCAATCATCCCCAGCCCTATGGCCTGGTCACGTCTACACTCTCAGTGTACTGCCTCAAGGCTCACATCCGACAATCTACGTTCTGGGGTCATCGCTCGGACTACCGCCCCGACCAAATCTCTATCATGCCCCGCCCTCAGGCCTCGGGCCGCTGTCCCTCACAGCCGACTGTGCCTGCCCACGTGGCTACAGGCTCCACAGTCCTCATATATGGTCCAGGTACGGGTCATCCTAAGCGAGCCCACTAAGAGTCGTCACGCGACTACTACACTCCACTGAGCAAAAACCCACTAGCTAGTCATCAATCTATGACCCAAACAACCTATCGACTCTTGTCAAACTTAGCAAAAGCTAAGGTGCCCCCTAACCAGCTCTCTCTGGCTGAACGGTACTTGTGCTCCATGAGCACCCAAACAGTTGGGCGTCCTACGACCCCACGCTAACACGCAAAATCCAGTGTTAAACGATTTGCTTAAGCACACTTACGGCTCTTGTGCACCTCTCCCAACTGGGTTGAGGCACCGCAATAACGGTTCACCGATCTCGATGACTAACGCGCGACCCTACGGTGGCAACCTTTGCCATTATACCGATCCGTCGGACCGGCACCAAAAACTCCCGCTAACTTGCGAGGTTCCCGAATCTCGAAGCCCACTCTGGGCCCCACTAACCCCACAATGCGGCAACTTAGCCACTATCGATATATTGCACGGTCACTAACGTCATCGGGGGCGAATTTTCGCCACCCAACCCGTAAGTCTTTCTTGCCCTAACCCTTAGGGCATAGTACTTGGCTCTCGCAATATAGCGATCACCATCGTTTCGTGAGTCGGTCTCTCACCGGACCTCACTAACCACACTTTGCGAGCAACTAACTGACACATGCTTATGACACCCCATGCTGAAGGTGCAGGGTGCACCGACATAAACTCGACGGCCACAGCCACACTCTATTGTTGCCCCTACCTGCGGTGACGTCGTACGCTCATGCGTCGATTGTGCAGCCTCAGCTTGCTGCGCTTTAAGCCACTCGAGCCTATCGATCTGCTCCGACTGTCGCCTTGACGCCACCTCTAGGCGCCGGAATCTGCCTCCCTGCCGACGAAAAACTTTCGCCTGTCGGCGAGAAGATTCCGTCTGCTGCTGGACCACACCAACAAGTGCGGCCACCTGCTATCGCAGCTTGTGTACCTCGTTCGACCCAGAGCCCTCTCCTGGCTCGAGTCGAAACAAGCGCGTATCCCTGCGTGGTGTCATCGCTAATATGCACACCACAACGAAACGATTAACCCAAATTTAGCCATTTGAGCAATGCGCAATCTAAATACTGACAAAAAGGCTCGTCGACCCAATCATGCGAAAGTATCAGAGGGTACTCCTTTTCATCTCCAACATTACGTTATCGGCCGCCAAAATAAATGTCCGAAGAATGAAAGCTCATCACCCTCGATCAGTCCCAACATCCTTTTTGGGAACAATAATAACCAATCAAATACTTTTGCCGAATAATCCACACACTCTCTCGTGCTAATCCCTAGGGTCTCCGTAAGGTTCGCTAACCACCTAGGACTATTCCTAGGCTCTGATACCACTCTAATCTGTCACGCCCCGAGGCCGCCAATTTGTAAAGTTCGGGCACGCCAATAGACCCGCCAATCGGGTATGACCTCTCACTACCCGAAAGGAACGGTAACATCCAAAACAATACATCAAATGTATGTGGAAGCTCAATATCAGAGTACTAAAATTACTTCAAAGTTAAAACTTTCATTCAATAAACGAATAGTTTAAGCAAAAATGAAAGCATGATAAGAATGAACCATAAATAAACTTTATTACATTTCTATCTCTCAACTTGCAATTTAAATAATATTACAAATCTTTAAATCTTTTCCTCACGGTAAATGGTTCACTAAACAAAATATAAAAAGGGGTACCTCTGCTAGACCCTCTAGGTCTCTATGCTGCTGGGCTCTTGCCCCTGTCGTCTGTCTCGACCGCTGTATCTGGACCTGGAAAAATGGTGACCTGAGGGTGTGAGAACTACTTAAAGTTCCCAGTGGGTTCAACCACCGAGAAAGAATGTCCTACACCGCTTGGTTCTAATGGAAGCAATAATAGTATAATGCTAGGAAAACTATAAATCTTGATTTAACATGCTAATATGCATATAAAAGGTCACTATACTATCTGTGTATACTCATCGACCCCATACTACTATGCTCAGCCATACCAGGCTACTATCCACAAACTCGGCCACTATGCCGCTGTAAAAAAGGGTTAAACTAACCCGGCCACCTTGGCCACTCTATTTTCTCTTTATTCTTTACATTCTGGTGCTTTAGTTAAAGTTAACCCTCGGAAATTCTTGTCCAACGGGCCCCAGCCCGGTAGTCATGCTACCACAAGACAAGATTTCTAAGGTTGCCGATAACACCCGCAAGTGTTACCCCGTCCTACGGGAGAAACGTGCCAGACGGGTCACTGCCCGGGAGAGGGACACCGCCCATAACTCCAACAAGGCTACGTTTCACCCCCGAAGGTACGCTCGTTTTATTTCTTTCTTTTCTTTTCTTTTCTTTTACTTTTACTTTAGCACTTAGCCTTTTTGCTCTTAAGCACTTGCTTTTCTTCCTTATTCGAGCTTATAGCTCTCATTGCCACTGGCAATCGATTCTTCTTTCTTTTAAGCCTTTTAGGTTTTTACTTTCGCTTTTACACTTGTCTTTATTTAATCGGCCCTTTGAAGGAGTACCACATCCGATTCCCCTTAGAAGGGTCTCACATTCAGAAGCACCATTTGCATTCTCTTTTGCATTTTGCCACTTTTAGCTTTCTCTTTAAACTTTGTCTCTTATCCTAGGTCTCGCCACAAAGATAACTAGAGAGTCACCTGGACTCTTAATCATTTCTCTTTCATTCATTTAACTCAAATTGAAGTTAAAGTGGTTATCAATTTGCCCAGATACCCTATGACCCACTCTAGGGTTATATTTGTTTAACTCTTTAACTTTGTGACCACATACTCTTTTTTTCTTATTCCACGTTGAACCTAGAGTTACATTAACTCTATTTCCTATTCCATTTTTAACTTTGAGTTACATTGACTCTAATTCATTACTTGATAGTAAAACTCCACTAGTCTATCTTAGGTTTTCTTTACCTAAGTTCCATATCATGCTTAACCTAGAGCTCATTGACACTATGTTAAATACTCTATTCTCAACCTTAGGTTATCCCCTAAGACAGTGTCACTCGTTCATCTAGGTTTAACTCCTAGGACATCATGCCACTCGTTAAACCCTTAATCTAGGTTTTCTCCTAGTTTTACTACCAAACATGCTCTTATATCACATAATTTAGGTAAATCATAAATTCAGCACTTTTCATCTATGTTCATCTACACATGCAAATTTATCCCCTATTTTGGGTAAATCATAAATTTAGCGCTTTTCATCTGTGTTCATCTACACATAAAAATTTATCCCCTATTTTGGGTAAATCATAAATTTAGCGCTTTTCATCTGTAATTCATCTACACATGCAAATTTATCATCTAATTTTGATAATTAGGAAAATCCATTTTTGTCTATGTCCATTTACACATGCAAATTTATTATCTATTTTTTTGACAATTAGAAAAATCCACCTTTCTCTATGTCCATTTACACAAGCAAATTTATAATCTATTTTTGACAATTAGAAAAATTCACTTTTCTCTATGTCCCTTTACACTTGCAAATTTATCATCTGCTTTTGACAATTAGAAAAATTTACTTTCCTCTATGTCTCTTTACACATGCAAATTTATCATCTATTTTTGACAATTAGAAAAAAAATCTACTTTTCTCTATGTCCATTTACATATGCCACTTTATCAACTATTTTGGGTAGATCATAAAATATCACTATTCGTCAGTGTTCATTTACACATACAGATTTATTCCCTATTTTAGATAATTCATAAAATAACACTATTCATCTGTGTTCATTTAGACATGCTCATATATCCCCTATTTTGATAAATTAAAAATGACACCTTCCTCTAAGTTCATTTTAACATACAAATATACCACCAAATTCTACTCTAAGTTTATTTTAACATACAAATATACCAGCAAATTCTATACTAGGATGCTCACTATAGTGCTTCAAAAATCAATGCAGAGGAAAAAGGGGAGAGGTCACCTATTTTCGGTAGAATCCCCCACCTTGTGTCGCCCCCAATTGCTTGTAGACACTTGCAATTGGTATCCCCGTGATTTTCTCTCCCCTTCAAGGTTGCACACAAAACGGTGGACGTCGTCTGTGTCTGCACGCAAAACGATGCACGTCCTCCCTTGAGGTTGCACGCAAAACGGTGCACGCCATTCGAGCCTGCATGCAAAATGGTGCACGTCATCAAAGTCTGCACGCAAAACGGTTCACGTTATCCAAACCTGCACGCAAAACGATGCACGTACCTCTAGTTTGCACGCAAAATGATGCACATCTTTCTTCAAGATTACACGCAAAACGGTGCACATTCATCGATGTTGCACGCAAAACGGTGCGCATTCATTAAGGTTGCACGCAAAATGGTGCGCGCCAAAATGCCCGCGCAGTAAAACGACACAGTCAACGACGTCCCTAACATGCACAACAGCATGGGGTCAAATCCAAAAATCCAAAGGGGTAAATCTCAAAGCTGCGCCGAAAACACCGCAAAATAACGTACGAGACCTACCTCGAGACCGTCGTGCCGTCCAACGCGTGCACATGCGTCCATCTGGCTTCTTGGAACACCTTGCGCGCGCTCCACGGGGTCACCGGTGCACTTGCGGCACCCTCAAAAAAAAACCTCACGAAGTCCCCCTCTCCGTCCCCACGCTCTGTTTGGAGAAAAAGGGGAAAAGGAGAAGAAATGAGGGGATTCCGGGCTTTTATAGCCAAAGATCTCACTTTCGGGCGCCATATTCGGGCGCCCGAAACCAGTTTTTGGGCTGCTATAGTGATTCACTTCGCGGTCCATGCGTTAATGCCACGCCAGCGATGCACCACGTCATCCGCGTTCGGCCAATCGGGGAGCGACATGCATCCCTGCACCGCGTCCACGGACCAGCTACAGCCAATGGGAGGGCGCCACCTGGCACCCACCCCCGCTCCCCTCTGCGTCAACGGGCCAGCGACGCGTCGCTAGGCCCGGCCAATGGGGGCCCGCCACATGGCGGCTCCACCCTTGACCCCGCTGACCCGCGCCAACTCGGGCGCGCGTCCCCGCGCGATGACTCAGTAGCACGAGGCAGCGTGGGCGCGCACCCCCGCGCGGGCATGCTGCGGATCTGCTGCAGCCAGTGGGGCACCGCCACGTCGCGCCCCCACCTGCCCCGCGTCGCGCGCTTGCGCGCCGCGCACCACGAGCCGCGCGCCTGCGCGCATCCGTGCTGCACCTCGGGATCCCCGCGCTGCACCTCAGGATCCGCAGCGACTTTGTAGAGTACCTGGTCTTTGGATAGCGCGCCGACCACACGGATGGCTTGGAGCAGAGAGTTGCCTTGGGCATGTTGCATCTGAGTTCACAGTTGATGCCGGGTTGATTCGGATCAAAGCGGAAGCTCCAGCTCGATTCGGGGTTTTTCCGGACTGACGCGGAGGACTCGGAGGCAAAAAGTGAGTCGGAACTGGCAATTTTGGAGCCGGTAATTGATTTGAGCACCCCGACTCAACGGATGAGCTTTTTGAAGAGAAAAAGCTGTGGACACGTGTATTTTCGATTTACAGCGAGGTTCGGGAGGTTTCGGACTGACGCGGAGGACCCGGAGGCAAAAAGTGAGTCGGAACTGGCAATTTTGGAGCCGGTAATTGATTTGAGCACCCCGACTCAACGGATGAGCTTTTTGAAGAGAAAAAGCTGTGGACACGTGTATTTTTGATTTACAGCGAGGTTCGGGAGGTTCCGGACTGACGCGGAGGACCCGGAGGCAAAAAGTGAGTCGGAACTGGCAATTTTGGAGCCGGTAATTGATTTGAGCACCCCGACTCAACGGATGAGCTTTTTGAAGAGAAAAAGCTGTGGACACGTGTATTTTCGATTTACAGCGAGGTTCGGGAGGTTCCGGACTGACGCGGAGGACCCGGAGGCAAAAAGTTAGTCGGAACTGGCAATTTTGGAGCCGGTAATTGATTTGAGCACCCCGACTCAACGGATGAGCTTTTTGAAGAGAAAAAGCTGTGGACACGTGTATTTTCTATTTACAGCGAGGTTCGGGAGGTTCCGGACTGACGCGGAGGACCCGGAGGCAAAAAGTGAGTCGGAACTGGCAATTTTGGAGCCGGTAATTGATTTGAGCACCCCGACTCAACGGATGAGCTTTTTGAAGAGAAAAAGCTGTGAGCGCGTGTACTTTTGATTTACAGCGGAGTTCGGGAGGTTCCGGGCAGCGGCGGAGAGCCCGAAGGCGAAAAGTGAGTTGGAGTTGGAGTTTTTGGAATTAATTAATTAACTAATTAATTAATAAAGCTTTTGCTTTATAAAAGCTTCCACCTCCCCCTCTGCTGCAGAGAAAGAAAGAAAAAGGAAGAAAGAAAGAAAGAAAGGAAAAGAAAGAGAGGAAAAGGAAAAAGAAAAGGATGGAGAGGGTTTTCGAGGTGATCTTGGATTTTTGGACACGCCGTTGGAGGCCGGGTGGAGCTCGTGGGCGTGCGGCGAGCGTCGACGAGGTAAGCAAATGCAGTTTTTTTGGAGTTTTGAGCTTCGGGGATTTTTAATTGGTTTTTAAAAAGCTAAAAAAATGGATTTTTGGATTTATTGCATTTGTCGGATTTTTCTGGGTTTTTTTATAAATTTATTTATTTTATCGTCGCCGGAGGCCGCGCGCGCGCGCAACGGCGCACGCGCGGCGCCAGGGTGCTGCTGTTGGCAGCACCCTGCGGCGACATGCCGCTGGGCGCGGCGCCGCGTGCAGCAAAGTGCAGCACGCGGCGCTGCCTGGCCGCGAGTAGGCGCGCGCGGCAGGGCCGCGCGCGGGTGCGCGCGGCACTTCCTGGCCGCGCGCAGGCGCGCGCGGCAGGGCCGCGCGCTGGCTCGCGCGGCACTTCCTGGCCACGCGCAGGGGCGCGCGGCAGGGCCGCGCGCAGGCGCGCGCGGCACTTCCTGGCCGCGCGCAGGCGCGCGCGGCACTTCTTGGCCGCGCGCGGCAGGGCCGCGCGCGGGCCTGCGCGGGCCGCACGCGGGCCGCGCGGGCCGCGCGCGGGCCTATGCGGGCGTGCGGGCGTGCGCGACCGCGCGCAGCGCTGTGGGCTGCGCGCGGGCCCGCGCGCAGCGCCGCTGGGCGCTGCGCGGCGCGCTCCGGCACCGCGCAGCGGGTCGCTGCGCGGCGCTGCTTGGTTTGGCGCCGTGCGGCGGGCCTCCCTCGTCGCACGGCTGGGGTTTTCGCCGCTCGGCGTGCTCCCGGACGGCGGGCGACTCCTCGGTTCGCGTGCCGGCGCCGTGTTTTTGCCGTCGGAGCCCGTGGGTCGCCGTCGGCCGCTGTTTTCGCCGTCGGCTGCTGCTTTTTCGCCGTCAAGCAGATTTTGAGCAGTTTTCGCGAGCAGGTTGCGAGCAGTTTTCGCGCTGGCTTTCGCGCAGGTTTTCGCTGTTTTTCGCAAGCCGTTTCTCGCTGTTTTCGCGAGCAGTCTCGCGAGCGGTTTTCTGGCAGTTTTTCGCGAGCGGCTTTCGCAGGATTTTCGCAAGCTGATTTTCCGAGCTGTTTTTCGCCGTCGGGCGCTGGTTTTTCGCCGACGGAGCAGTTTTTCGCCGCCGCGTGCTGTTTTTCGCCGCGTGTGCTGTTTTTCGCCGTCGGGCGCTGGTTTTCCGCCGACGGAGCTGTTTTTCGCCGCCGTGTGCTGTTTTTCGCCGTCGGGCGCTGGTTTTCGCCGACGGAGCTGTTTTTCGCCGCCGCGTGCTGTTTTTTTCGCCGTCGGGCGCTGGTTTTCGCCGACGGAGCTGTTTTTCGCCGCCGCGTGCTGTTTTTCGCCGTCGGGCGCAGTTTTTCGCCGTCGGAGGCTGTTTTTGCCGACGAAGGCTGTTTTTCGCCGTCGGATGCTCGGTTTTGACCGTTTTGATTGACTTTGCGATTTCTTCGCTTCTGACAGCTTGCGGTGCGGTTTTTAGTTCCGCGGAGCGCGCGGTCGTGTGGTTGGTCGCTGCGTGCTTCGATTCGCGTGCGGATTCTGGCGTCGAGCTTCGTGTTGCGTGCGGACCCCTTGGAGGCCAGGTAAGCCCGCTGGGCCAATTGCAAGTGTCGACGAGCAATTGGTGGCTTTCTGAGGTGGGTTGGTTTTCTCTCCAAGTCTACGGACTTCCTTCTAATTCTATTGTAATAGGATTGCATGCTAGTTTAAGTGTTTTTGGAACTTAACTAGCACCCCCGTCATATGTGCATGTGTTTGACCAGACCAATAGAGAACCTTGATCTGGGCTAGGTTCTTTTATGCTTTAGACATCCCACCCAGTGCTTATCCTTCTGGACATAGTGTTCCTCGCCCGGATAGTGGGCTGAGTGGTCAGAGTGTTGTGGGACGGGTGTTGCACTCGGGCCCGGGTGGCCGAGTGGGGTCTGGTGGTTGGGTTGGGCCAGTGTTAGTGCTTTGGGGAAACCGTTTCAGATAAACGGTGGTTCCGGGGTTTCTCTTTTCGATGTTCTTCTCGTCACCACCATGTTGGGATCGTGGTGCACGGGTGTTAGCAGGACCTTGAACCCAGAGCCTTTTTGGATGAATACATGATTTTGGTCAAACAACGTTTCCTCCAAGCCTCGCAAGGTCGCCTGAGTCTGTTCTTGTGTGATAGGACGAGGGCATCAGCTCTTCGAGGTTTGGGCATAAAACTGGTTTTCAAGGGGTTTTTCCTAAAAGACTAAAAATCATTAAAAAGACGGATTTTTCTCAGATCGAATGGTTTTCTGAAATAAATGGCATGGTTTCCTATAAACTTATCCACCCGAGCGGATTCGAGTGATCTGGGTTCTAAGGGCTGTTCTTTCTTGGGGATGTAGGTGTTAGTCTCCCGGGGTTTCGGACCTTTCGCAGATCTGGCCGTGGAGTAGCTCCGGCCGTGAGTTGTGTGTTGAGTTCAGTGGGGTGTTGTTGAGGGAGCCGTTGGGAGAGACGGTGGTCCCAGCTGTGTAGTACTTTCGTTGAGTGGGCCAGTGTTGTGAGATTGAGTCGTGGAGGGTTCTCCGACTGAGTTGTGCTTTGAGCATCGACATACCGATCTGTTTGATCGAGGACTATAGCCTGCAGGAGCCACCTGTGAGACAGTGATACTGATGAGATACTTGAGTTCGGTGGGGTCGCACCCCTCGAACCACGTCCCGGGTGCGTTGATGATACCGAGCCTGATGAGGCTGCGATGATGATACCGAGCCTGACGAGGCTGCGATGATGCGCCTAGTTCATATACTAGAGGTCGCTTGATACCCCTGGCCGAGCTACCATGGGGTCACTGTGTGAGATATCGAGTTTGTCCGTTTGGACACCCTGGTTGATACACCAGGGGGCGCAGGCTTGACTCGACTGGACCCTGTGGGGCAGTCGCTGAGATTTGGGTTACACTGAGAGAGTGATGGCGTAGCATGTGTCATCATAGAGTGTCTTGGGTAGTACTTGTGACATATTGCCAGCAGTGAGTGTGTCACGCCCCGGGGTCGATACTGCGACCCGGGCTCGCTAACAGATCCGCCATCTGTACGGAAACTGCCGTACAGACGAAGCGTCTAGCCTGCAAAAGACAAAACTACAGCTACACAGATATCAGAGCGGATAAAAAGCTGTACTATAAAATTTCACAACTACAAAGTTGCAACAACACATAGCCTATCTCCCAAAATCAGAAGATACAAATAGAAGTCCACCTATACAACATCTACGAATCCAAATGGGAGATAGCTAAACAGGAAACATAACCAACTCCTACAATCCGGGATGGTACATCTACCTCTCTCTAAAGTAACAATGCTGGTAGGGAACTATCACGCGACTCCCTGTCCTCGGTCCGTCCAGTCAAGCCCAGCAGGAACGGAAGAAAGCCTCAGCAACCTGTCACCGACAGAGGGTGTGAGAACTACGTCCTACAGTAGTTCTCAGTGGGTACCGTCTCCAAGAACCACGGTCTGCCCACTAAGTCTACCAGAGGCATAAGATAGAGAAGAGACTGATGATAATAAAAATAAGCTGGAAAAGAATCTACAGCTATCATGCCTCTATCTACTATGCTCAATAAGAAGAGACTGTGGATGATGGTATGCAGTCACTCACTGCTGGCAATATGTCACAAGTACTACCCAAGACACTCTACAAAGACACATGCTACGCCATCACTCTATCAGTGTATCTCAAATCTCAGCGACTGCCCCACAGGGTCCAGTCGAGTCAAGCCTGCGCCCCCTGGTGTATCAACCAGGGTGTCCAATCGGACAAACTCGATATCTCACACAGTGACCCCATGGTAGCTCGGCCAGGGGTATCAAGCGACCTCTAGTATATGAACTAGGCGCATCATCGCAGCCTCGTCAGGCTCGGTATCATCATCGCAGCCTCATCAGGCTCGGAATCATCAACGCACCCGGGGCGTGGTTCGAGGGGTGCGACCCCACCGAACTCAAGTATCTCATCAGTATCACTGTCTCACAAGTGGCTCCTGCAGGCTATAGTCCTCGATCAAACAGATCGGTATCTTGATGCTCAAAGCACAACTCAGTCGGAGAACCCTCCACGACTCAATCTCACAACACTGACCCACTCAACGAAGGTACTACACAGCTGGGACCACCGTCTCTCCCAACGGCTCCCTCAACAACACCCCACTGAACTCAACACTCAACTCACGGCCGGAGCTACTCCACGGCCAGATCTGTGAAAGGTCCGAAACCCCGGGAGACTAACACCTACGTCCCCAAGAAAGAAGCAGCCCTTAGAACCCAGATCACTCGAATCCGCTCGGGTGGATAAGTTTATAAGAAACCATGTCATTTATTTCAGAAAATCATTCGATCTGAGAGAAATCCATCTTATTAATGATTTTTAGTCTTTTTAGGAAAACCCTTTGAAATCAAGTTTTATGCCCAAACCTCGAAGGGCTAATGCCCTCGTCCTATCACACAAGAACAGACTCAGGCAACCTTGCGAGGCTTGGAAGAAGCATTGGCTGACCAAAATCATGTATTCATCTAAAAAGGTTCTGGGTTCAAGGTCCTGCTAACACACGTGCACCACGATCACAACCTGGTGGTGACGAGAAGAACAGCGGAAAGGAAAACCCCCGGGACCACCGTTTATCTGAAACGGTTCCCCAAAACACTAACACTGGCCTAACCCAGCCACCAGACCCCACTCGGCCCCCCGGGCCCGAGTGCAACACCCGTCCCACAACACTCTGACCACTCAGCCCACTACCCGGGCGAGGAAACTCTAAGTCCCGAAGGATATGAAAAGTGCGGGATGTCTAAAGCATAAAGGAACCTAGCCCAAATTAAGGTTCACAAATGGTCTGGTCAAACTCATGCACATATGACGGGGGTGCTAGTTAAGTTCCAAGAAAACACTTAAACTAGCATGCAATCCTATCACATTAGAATTAGAAGGAAGTCCGTAGACTTGGAGAGAAAACCAACCTACCTCAGAAAGCCACCAATTGCTCGTCGACACTTGCAATTGGCACAGCGGGCTTACCTGGCCTCCAAGGGGTCCGCACGCAACACGAAGCCCAATGCCAGAATCCGCACGCGAATCGGAGCACGCGGCGACCAACCACACGACCGCGCGCTCCGCGGAAGCTAAAACCGCACCGCAAGCTGCCAGAAGCGAAGAAATCGCAAAATCAATCAAAAAAGGTCAAAACCGGGCATCCGACGGCGAAAAACAGCCTCCGTCGGCGAAAACAGCCTCCGTCAGCGAAAAAATCAGCGCCCGACGGTGAAAAACAGCCCGTCGGCGAAAACCAGCGCCCGACGGCGAAAACAGCTCCGTCGGCGCAAAAACTGCTCACAAACAGCTTGCGAAAAACCAGCGAAAACTGCGCAAACCGCTCGCGAAATCTGCTCGAAAAACGCGCTAAATCGCTCGCAAACTGCTCGCGAAAAATGGCGGAAACCTGCGCGAAAACCTGCGCGAAACTGCGCGAAATCTGCGAGCGAAAACAGCGAAACCGCTTGCGAAACTGCTCGCAACCTGCTCGCGAAAAACGGCGAAAACCTGCGCGAAAACAGCGAGCGAAAACAGCGAAACCGCTTGCGAAACTGCTCGCAACCTGCTCGCGAAAAACGGCGAAAACCTGCACGAAAACAGCGAGCGAAAACAGCGAAACCGCTTGCGAAACTGCTCGCAACCTGCTCGCGAAAAACGGCGAAAACCTGCGCGAAAACCTGCGCGAAACTGCGAGCGAAAACAGCAGCAGCCGACGGCGAAAAACTGCGCCCGACGGCGAAAACAGCGGCCGACGGCGACCCACGGGCTCCGACGGCGAAAACACGGCACCGGCACGCAAACCGAGGAGTCGCCCGCCGTCCGGGAGCACGCCGAGCGGCGAAAACCCCAGCCGCGCGACGAGGGAGGCCCGCCGCACGGCGCCAAACCAAGCAGCGCCGCGCAGCGACCCGCTGCGCGGTGCCGGAGCGCACCGCGCAGCGCCCTACGGCGCTGCGCGCGGTCGCGCGCCCGCGCGGCCCGCAGGCCCGCGCGCGGTCCTGCCGCGCGCGCCTGCGCGCGGCCAGGAGGTGCCGCGCGCACCCGCGCGCGGTCCTGCCGCGCGCGCCTGCGCGCGGCCAGGAGGTGCCGCGCGCACCCGCGCGCGGTCCTGCCGCGCGCGCCTGCGCGCGGCCAGGAGGTGCCGCGCGCACCAGCGCGCGGCCCTGCCGCGCGCGCCGCGTGCCGCTCTTTGCTACACGCGGCGCCGCGCCCAGCGGCAAGTCGCCGCAGGGTGCTGCCAACAGCAGCACCCTAGCGCCGCGCGTGCGCCGTTGCGCGCGCGCGCGGCCGCCGGCGACGGCAAATTCCAAAAAACCCCAATAAAATCCAATTAATCCAAAAATCCCATTTTTAGCTTTTTAAACAACCAATAAAAATCCAAAAGCTCAAAAACTCCAAAAAACTGCATAAACCTCCGAAAAACCCAAGAATCAGAATTTGCTTACCTCGTTGCCGCTCGCCGCACGCCCACGAGCTCCACGCGGCCTCCAACGGCGAGTCCAAAAATCCAAGATGCCTTCAAGTCCTCATCTTCTTCCTTTCTTCTCTTTTCTTTCTTTCTTTCTTTCCTTCTTTCTTTCTTTCTTTCTTTCTTTCCTGCTGCAGAGGGAGGCTGGAGCCTATTTATAAAGCAAAGGCTTTATTTAATTAATTAACTAATTAATTAATTCCAACAATCCAACTCCAACTCACTTTTTGCCTTCGGGCTCTCCGCCGCTGCCCGGAACCTCCCGAACTCCGCTGTAAATCAAAAATACACGCGCTCACAGCTTTTTCTCTTCAAAAAGCTCATCCGTTGAGTCGGGGTGCTCAAATCAATTACCGGCTGCAAAATTGCCAGTTCCGACTCACTTTTTGCCTCCGGATCCTCCGCGTCAGTCCGGAACCTCCCGAACCTCGCTGTAAATCAAAAGTACACGTGTCCACAGCTTTTTCTCCTCAAAAAGCTTATCCGTTGAGTCGGGGTGCTCAAATCAATTACCGGCTCCAAAATTGCCAGTTCCGACTCACTTTTATCCTCCGGGTCCTCCGCGTCAGTCCGGAACCTCCCGAACCTCGCTGTAAATCAAAAGTACACGTGTCCACACGTTCCTGAATTTCCAGCACTCCACGGTGAAGTCGGAAATTCCCAATCTCATCCCCAATCGGCCTACAAACCCCGGAAAAACCCCGAATCGAGCTGGAGCTTCCGCGTTGATCCGAATCAACTCGGCATCAACAGTAACCTCAAATGCAACATGCCCAAGGAAACTCTCTGCTCCAAGCCATCTGTGTGGTCGGCGCGCTATCCAAAGCCCCGGTACTTTACACTCTCCCCTCCTTCAAAAGGTTTCGTCCTCGAAACCAAAACACACACCCTACCCCAAGAAACTTACCTCGGGAAAATCATCAACTCCAACTCTCTCTCAATTGAAAAGCAGCCGAAAATAGCGAAAAGTCCAAAATTTCCAAAGGACCGATGCCTTCGCCCCGATCAAACAAGAACATGTTCCAGCATCGCCTCCACTTCTGGAGTAGTCCTTCGAAATTTTCCGCTCCGTCCGCTATTTTCGGTGATAAAACGAAAAAACAAGGAGAGATAGATGTTGAAGTTGTCCCTACTGTGGCCGCAACCCAAAACCACAATCCACCAACTCAACCAAGTAGGGGTGCAAAACTCTGATCTCAACCACTAGGAAAGGAAGTCAACCAAGTACCAAGCGATCCCCTAACCTGGCGCCCACCAATCGGCAACCCAAACTCATCCTCTCGGCTCTCAGGTGGTCGCTCTAACTCAACATACTGGCACCACCGAACCTTCACCGGGTAAAACCAACCGTAAATTCCATAACTTCACAAGCAAGAATTTCTTCGGTTGCTTCTGATAGCTCAAATCCTTGTGCGACTCCAACGAAGAAAAGCCGAAAAAGTGCGAGGGTTCAATTACACTTCTTCCTATCAGACGAAAATCACGGTCCAAACTCCCCGCGTAAACTCAAGTCTATAACCATAAACCTCTGCGGCTGGTGGCTTCCAAAAATCGAAGTCTCCAAAAGGCACAACTCCTCCGTTGCTCCTTAGCAACCAAAACAATCAAGTTCCGCAGGTACATCTCTCGACGAGGCAACCAACATCTCCCCTCTTAGGAGTTGCTGCACAATCCTCCAGTGATCTTGAAGCTCTAAGCCACTTCGGAAATAAATCCAAATGTCCACGACGGGCCCGGCTGCTAACCCGTTCAAACACAGCTGGAGAACTCGATTCTTCAAATCCTAACAATCGAGGCCTCAGTCGATCCACCTGACCGCAAGGCAAGCTCAGAAAGCCCCTACCGGGTTCTGAACACTAACCAGGCACAACCTCGGCTGCAAGGTTCCATAACCAAGTCGACCACTATCTCGGTCTCCAATCCACTATCCCGAAATCAGGCAATACTGGAAGACTCTCTCTCTGGAGCTGGTCCCTCAATCTCCGTCCCTCCTGGAGGTGATCAGTGATCCTCGGTCAATCCATCGCACATGCCCAATCGCTGCATCTACGGTCGGCACCCGCCGAGAATACACAATGAGATAGATATCCAGGTGCAGTCCCCTCTCAACAATCAACCTCTAAACCTCATCCTGGGTGACAAGGGGCCCACTGCTCAACCATCGTGGAAACTCGCTCTCGGTGGTCCAACAGGACGAACCCGACGCCACCAACTCTCGGCGTCCCTAACCAAAGGCGCAAGATCAAGCGCCCTGAAGCTTCTCCTGGATGAACAAATCCTTGAACAGCTTTTCCATGGCAGCGATCCAGATCTCGGCCTCCCAAGGCCCCCAACTTAAATCCCAAAATCTGCAGGGGATGGGACTGGATGAAGTAGAATAACCGGTTGGCAACCTCTCGCTGCTCCTGCACCATCAGTGGTGCGACCAGGGTCGAAATCGACAATGTCGCGGCTGGAGTACTACTGGCGATACCCCGGGAGATGCTCTCAGCTCAAACATGCGCAACACACGCTCCATGTTCTTCTCCTGGCGCCGCAACGCCTCCGACAACTGGGCCCCCTGAGCCCGCAGATCCTGTACCTCACCCTGCCTAGCCTGCTCGGCAGCCCGCCGTCCGGGCTCCTCAGCTGAGGTCAAACGCTCGCTCGTCGCTGCACGACGTCTCGGCGGCATCGCAAGTAACTGAAACAAAACGAACATCAGGACACAACAACCATACGACCCAATCCAGCGAGAGTCTAAAATTTGTTATCCTTCCTAAAGTATTATGTTGTCTGCAGGCAACATAATCACTTTGAGAGAATAACATACCAAATCACTCATCCCAACCCGAGGGAGAGGTAAAAACTCAATCTGGACTCTCACTAACAGTCACGACTCTCACGTAGTCATCCTAATGTCCAACCACAAGCCTAGGGTTTCTAAGTCCTCAATGACCTATATCCTAGGCTCTGATACCACTCTAATCTGTCACGCCCCGGGGTCGAAACTGCGACCCGGGCTCGCTAACAGATCCGCCATCTGTACGGAAACTGCCGTACAGACGAAGCGTCTAGCCTGCAAAAGACAAAACTACAGCTACACAGATATCAGAGCGGATAAAAAGCTGTACTATAAAATTTCACAACTACAAAGTTGCAACAACACATAGCCTATCTCCCAAAATCAGAAGATACAAATAGAAGTCCACCTATACAACATCTACGAATCCAAATGGGAGATAGCTAAACAGGAAACATAACCAACTCCCACAATCCGGGATGGTACATCTACCTCTCTCTAAAGTAACAATGCTGGTAGGGAACTATCACGCGACTCCCTGTCCTCGGTCCGTCCAGTCAAGCCCAGCAGGAACGGAAGAAAGCCTCAGCAACCTGTCACCGACAGAGGGTGTGAGAACTACGTCCTACAGTAGTTCTCAGTGGGTACCGTCTCCAAGAACCACGGTCTGCCCACTAAGTCTACCAGAGGCATAAGATAGAGAAAAGACTGATGATAATAAAAATAAGCTGGAAAAGAATCTACAGCTATCATGCCTCTATCTACTATGCTCAATAAGAAGAGACTATGGATGATGGTATGCAGTCACTCACTGCTGGCAATATGTCACAAGTACTACCCAAGACACTCTACAAAGACACATGCTACGCCATCACTCTATCAGTGTATCTCAAATCTCAGCGACTGCCCCACAGGGTCCAGTCGAGTCAAGCCTGCGCCCCCTGGTGTATCAACCAGGGTGTCCAATCGGACAAACTCGATATCTCACACAGTGACCCCATGGTAGCTCGGCCAGGGGTATCAAGTGACCTCTAGTATATGAACTAGGCGCATCATCGCAGCCTCGTCAGGCTCAGTATCATCATCGCAGCCTCATCAGGCTCGGAATCATCAACGCACCCGGGGCGTGGTTCGAGGGGTGCGACCCCACCGAACTCAAGTATCTCATCAGTATCACTGTCTCACAAGTGGCTCCTGCAGGCTATAGTCCTCGATCAAACAGATCGGTATCTCGATGCTCAAAGCACAACTCAGTCGGAGAACCCTCCACGACTCAATCTCACAACACTGACCCACTCAACAAAGGTACTACACAGCTGGGACCACCGTCTCTCCCAACGGCTCCCTCAACAACACCCCACTGAATTCAACACTCAACTCACGGCCGGAGCTACTCCACGGCCAGATCTGCGAAAGGTCCGAAACCCCGGGAGACTAACACCTACGTCCCCAAGAAAGAAGCAGCCCTTAGAACCCAGATCACTCGAATCCGCTCGGGTGGATAAGTTTATAAGAAACCATGTCATTTATTTCAGAAAATCATTCGATCTGAGAGAAATCCATCTTATTAATGATTTTTAGTCTTTTTAGGAAAACCCTTTGAAATCAAGTTTTATGCCCAAACCTCGAAGGGCTAATGCCCTCGTCCTATCACACAAGAACAGACTCAGGCAACCTTGCGAGGCTTGGAAGAAGCATTGGCTGACCAAAATCATGTATTCATCCAAAAAGGTTCTGGGTTCAAGGTCCTGCTAACACACGTGCACCACGATCACAACTTAGTGGTGACGAGAAGAACAGCGGAAAGGAAAACCCCCGGGACCACCGTTTATCTGAAACGGTTCCCCAAAACACTAACATTGGCCTAACCCAGCCACCAGACCCCACTCGGCCCCCCGGGCCCGAGTGCAACACCCGTCCCACAACACTCTGACCACTCAGCCCACTACCCGGGCGAGGAAACTCTAAGTCCCGAAGGATATGAAAAGTGCGGGATGTCTAAAGCATAAAGGAACCTAGCCCAAATTAAGGTTCACAAATGGTCTGGTCAAACTCATGCACATATGACGGGGGTGCTAGTTAAGTTCCAAGAAAACACTTAAACTAGCATGCAATCCTATCACATTAGAATTAGAAGGAAGTCCGTAGACTTGGAGAGAAAACCAACCCACCTCAGAAAGCCACCAATTGCTCGTCGACACTTGCAATTGGCACAGCAGGCTTACCTGGCCTCCAAGGGGTCCGCACGCAACACGAAGCCCAATGCCAGAATCTGCACGCGAATCGGAGCACGCGGCGACCAACCACACGACCGCGCGCTCCGCGGAAGCTAAAACCGCACCGCAAGCTGCCAGAAGCGAAGAAATTGCAAAATCAATAAAAAAAGGTCAAAACCGGGCATCCGACGGCGAAAAACAGCCTCCATCGGCGAAAACAGCCTCCGTCTGCGAAAAAATCAGCGCCCGACGGCGAAAAACAGCCCGTCGGCGAAAACCAGCGCCCGACGGCGAAAACAGCTCCGTCGGCGCAAAAACTGCTCACAAACAGCTTGCGAAAAACCAGCGAAAACTGCGCAAACCGCTCGCGAAATCTGCTCGAAAAACACGCTAAACCGCTCGCAAACTGCTCGCGAAAAACGGCGGAAACCTGCGCGAAAACCTGCGCGAAACTGCGCGAAATCTGTGAGCGAAAACAGCGAAACCGCTTGCGACACTGCTCGCAACCTGCTCGCGAAAAACGGCGAAAACCTGCGCGAAAACAGCGAGCGAAAACAGCGAAACCGCTTACGAAACTGCTCGCAACCTGCTCGCGAAAAACGGCGAAAACCTGCACGAAAACAGCGAGCAAAAACAGCGAAACCGCTTGCGAAACTGCTCGCAACCGGCTCGCGAAAAACGGCGAAAACCTGCGCGAAAACCTGCGCGAAACTGCGAGCGAAAACAGCAGCAGCCGACGGCGAAAAACTGCGCCCGACGGCGAAAACAGCGGCCGACGGCGACCCACGGGCTCCGACGGCGAAAACACGGCGCCGGCACGCAAACCGAGGAGTCGCCCGCCGTCCGGGAGCACGCCGAGCGGCGAAAACCCCAGCCGCGCGATGAGGGAGGCCCGCCGCATGGCGCGAAACCAAGCAGCGCCGCGTAGCGACCCGCTGCGCGGTGCCGGAGCGCGCCGCGCAGCGCCCTGCGGCGCTGCACGCGGTCGCGCGCCCGCGCGGCCCGCAGGCCCGCGCGCGGTCCTGCCGCGCGCGCCTGCGCGCGGCCAGGAGGTGCCGCGCGCACCCGCGCGCGGCCCTGCCGCGCGCCCCTGCGCGCGGCCCTGCCGCGGGCGCCTGCGCGCGGCCAGGAGGTGCCGCGCGCACCCGCGCGCGGCCCTGCCGCGCGCCCCTGCGCGCGGCCAGGAGGAGCCGCGCGCACCCGCACGCGGCCCTGCCGCGCGCCCCTGCGCGCGGCCCTGCCGCGCGCGCCTGCGCGCGGCCAGGAGATGCCGCGCGCACCCGCGCGCGGCCCTTCCGCGCGCGCCAGCGCGCGGCCAGGCAGCGCCGCGTGCCGCTCTTTGCTGCACGCGGCGCCGCGCCCAGCGGCAAGTCGCTGCAGGGTGCTGCCAACAGCAGCACCCTGGCGCCGCGCGTGCGCCGTTGCACGCGCGCGCGGCCGCCGGCGACGGCAAATTCCAAAAAACCCCAATAAAATCCAATTAATCCAAAAATCCCATTTTTAGCTTTTTAAACAACCAATAAAAATCCAAAAGCTCAAAAACTCCAAAAAACTGCATAAACCTCCGAAAAACCCAAGAATCAGAATTTGCTTACCTCGTTGCCGCTCGCCGCACGCCCACGAGCTCCACGCGGCCTCCAACGGCGAGTCCAAAAATCCAAGATGCCTTCAAGTCCTCATCTTCTTCCTTTCTTCTGTTTTCTTTCTTTCTTTCTTTCCTTCTTTCTTTCTTTCTTTCTTTCTTTCCTGCTGCAGAGGGAGGCTGGAGCCTATTTATAAAGCAAAGGCTTTATTTAATTACTTAACTAATTAATTAATTCCAACAATCCAACTCCGACTCACTTTTTGCCTTCGGGCTCTCCGCCGCTGCCCGGAACCTCCCGAACTCCGCTGTAAATCGAAAATACACACGCTCGCAGCTTTTTCTCTTCAAAAAGCTCATCCGTTGAGTCGGGGTGCTCAAATCAATTACCGGCTCCAAAATTGCCAGTTCCGACTCACTTTTTGCCTTCGGATCCTCCGCGTCAGTCCGGAACCTCCCGAACCTCGCTGTAAATCAAAAGTACACGTGTCCACAACTTTTTCTCCTCAAAAAGCTTATCCGTTGAGTCGGGGTGCTGAAATCAATTACCGGCTCCAAAATTGCCAGTTCCGACTCACTTTTATCCTCCGGGTCCTCCGCGTCAGTCCGAAACCTCCCGAACCTCGCTGTAAATCAAAAGTACACGTGTCCACGCATTCCTGAATTTCCGGCACTCCACGGTGAAGTCGGAAATTCCCAATCTCATCCCCAATCGGCCTACAAAGCCCGGAAAAACCCCGAATCGAGCTGGAGCTTCCGCGTTGATCCGAATCAACTCGGCATCAACAGTAACCTCAAATGCAACATGCCCAAGGCAACTCTCTGCTCCAAGCCATCTGTGTGGTCGGCGCGCTATCCAAAGCCCCGGTACTTTACAGAGTGGCTGCATACCATCATCCATAGTCTCTTCCTTTTGAGCATAGTAGATAGAGGCATGATAGCTGTAGATTCTTTTCCAGCTTATTTTCATTATCAGTCTTATCTGTTATCTTATGCCTCTGGTAGACTTAGTGGGCAGACCGTGGTTCTTGGAGATGGTACCCACTGAGAACTACTGTAGGATGTAGTTCTCACACCCTCTGTCGGTGACAGGTTGCTGAGGCTTTCTTCCGTTCCTGCTGGGCTTGACTGGACGGACCGAGGACAGGGAGTCGCGTGATAGTTCCCTACCAGCATTGTTACTTTAGAGAGAGGTAGATGTACCATCCCGGATTGTGGGAGTTGGTTATGTTTCCTGTTAGCTATCTCCCATTTGGATTCGTAGATGTTGTATAGGTGGACTTCTTTTTGTATCATCTGTTTTTGGGAGATAGGCTATGTGTTGTTGTACCTTGTAGTTGTGAAATTTTATAGTACAGCTTTTTATCCGCTCTGATATCTGTGTAGCTGTAGTTTTGTCTTTTGCAGGCTAGTCGCTTCGTCTGTACGGCAGTTTCCGTACAGATGGCGGATCTGTTAGCGAGCCCGGGTCACAGTTTCGACCCCGGGGCGTGACAGATTAGAGTGGTATCAGAGCCTAGTATATAGGTCATTGAGGACTTAGAAACCCTAGGCTTGTGGTTGGACATTAGGATGACTACGTGAGAGTCGTGACTTTTAGCGAGAGTCCAGATTGAGTTTTTACCTCTCCCTCTGGTTGGGATGAGTGATTTGATATGTTATTCTCTCAAAGTGATTATGTTGGCTGCAGACAACATAATACTTTAGGAAGGATAACAAATTTTAGACTCTCGCTGGATTGGGTCGTATGGTTGTTATGTCTTGACATTCGTTTTTGTTTCAGTTACCTGCGATGCCGCCGAGACGTCGTGTAGCGACGAGTGGGCGTTCGACCTTGGGTGAGGAGGCCGAGCAGGCCGGGCAGAGCGAGGTACAGGAGCTGCGGGCTCAGGTGGCCCAGATGTCAGAGGCGTTGCGGCGCCAGGAGGCGGTGGCCAGGCGCCAGGAGGAAAATATGGAGCGCATGGTGCGCATGCTGGAGCAGAGAGCACCTCCTGTGGCACCACCATCAGTACTTCCGGTTACGACATCCTCGACCTCGTCACAGATTTCTCCGTTGACGGAGACAGAGCAGAGGGAGCTCATGGATCGGCTATCCCTTATCCGCAAGTTTCATCCCCCGCGGTTCTCTGGTGAGAGTTCGGAGCCGTGGGAGGTTGAGAACTGGATTGCGGCAATGGAGAAATTGTTTGAGAACCTCTTCATCAAGGATGAACATCAGGTACATTTGGGTGCGCACTTTTTGGAAAAGGACGCCGAGGCGTGGTGGCGTCGAGTTCGTCCAGTGGGACCACCGGGAGTACAGTTATTGACGTGGGCGGAGTTTCGTGCTTTGCTACTTAGGGCCTATTTTCCTGACAGTGCAAAGCAGAAACTAGAAGGGGATCTGCGACGACTTCAGCAGGGGAGTCGGCCTCTTCATGAGTATGTGAATGAGTTTCAGCGGTTATTGAGCTGCGTGCCTCATGTTGCCCGGGATGAGGCCCAGAGGGTTGAGCTTTTTGAGAGAGGGTTGCACCCGGATATTTATCCCCTTGTGCATTCGCGTAGAGCGCCGACTCTGGATGCGGCAATTGAGCATGCTCGGTGGGTTGACCGAGGATCTGTGGTTATGTCAGAGATGGAGCGAGCGCTAGGGACCAGCTCCGGAGAGAGACATCCAGTGCCGCCTGATTTTGGACAGTCTAGTAGATCGGGACCCCCGGGGCCGCCACCATCCCAGTCTGAGGGTCGTGGATTTCAGAGAGGGCGGAGATCAGGAGGTCCCCCACAACCGAGGCACCAGCAGCAGTTTCAGGTTGTGTGTGTCATTTGCGGAGGACCGCATGCAGTGCAGCAGTGTGATCATAGGCAGGGGCGATGCTTCTCGTGTGGACAGTCGGGGCATTTTCAGGCAGCATGCCCTCAGGTTGTACTTTCGGTGATGCCGCTTGCGACAGCACCCCCGCTACCTTTCCCGGAAGAAGGAGTTCCCCCGACTTACCGCCAGCCAGACGAGGCCACGACGTCGAGGCAGTCAGGACGACGACCACCCACATCGAGAGGATGAGTTTGGGTTGCCCGATTGGTGGCCGCCAGGTTAGCGATCGCATGGTACTTAGTATGACTTCCTTTCCTAGTGATTGAGATCAGCGTTTTGCACCCCTACCTGGTTGAGTTGGTGGATTGTGGTTTTGGGTTGCGGCCACAGCAGGGACAGCTTCAACATCTCTCTCTCCTTGTTTTCCCGTTTTAACACCGAAAGTAGCAAACGGAGCGAAAAATTTCGAAGGACTACTCCAGAAATGGAGGCGATGCTGCAACCTGTTCTTGTTTGATCGGGGTGAAGGCACCGGTCCTTGGGAAATTTTGGACTTTTCGCTATTTTCGGTTGCTTTTTAAATTGAGAGAGAGTTGGAGTTGATGATAGTCCTGGTGTGGGTTTCTTGTGGTAGGGTGTGTGTTTTGGTTTCGAGGACGAAACCTTTTGAAGGAGGGGAGAATGTAGAGTACCGGGTCTTTGGATAGCGCGCCGACCACACGGATGGCTTGGAGCAGAGAGTTGCCTTGGGCATGTTGCATCTGAGTTCACAGTTGATGCCGGGTTGATTCGGATCAACACGGAAGCTCCAGCTCGATTCGGGGTTTTTCCGGACTGACGCGGAGGACCCGGAGGCAAAAAGTGAGTTGGAACTGGCAATTTTGGAGCCGGTAATTTATTTGAGCACCCCGACTCAACGGATGAGCTTTTTGAAGAGAAAAAGCTGTGGACACGTGTATTTTCGATTTACAGCGAGGTTCGGGAGGTTCCGGACTGACGCGGAGGATCCGGAGGCAAAAAGTGAGTCGGAACTGGCAATTTTGGAGCCGGTAATTGATTTGAGCACCCCGACTCAACGGATGAGCTTTTTGAAGAGAACAAGCTGTGGACACGTGTATTTTTGATTTACAGCGAGGTTCGGGAGGTTCCGGACTGACGCGGAGGACCCGGAGGCAAAAAGTGAGTCGGAACTGGCAATTTTGGAGCCGGTAATTGATTTGAGCACCCCGACTCAACGGATGAGCTTTTTGAAGAGAAAAAGCTGTGGACACGTGTATTTTCGATTTACAGCGAGGTTCGGGAGGTTCCGGACTGACGCGGAGGACCCGAAGGCAAAAAGTGAGTCGGAACTGGCAATTTTGGAGCCGGTAATTGATTCGAGCACCCCGACTCAACGGATGAGCTTTTTGAAGAGAAAAAGCTGTGGACACGTGTATTTTCGATTTACAGCGAGGTTCGGGAGGTTCCGGACTGACGCGGAGGACCCGGAGGCAAAAAGTGAGTCGGAACTGGCAATTTTGGAGCCGGTAATTGATTTGAGCACCCCGACTCAACGGATGAGCTGTTTGAAGAGAAAAAGCTGTGAGCGCGTGTACTTGTGATTTACAGCGGAGTTCGGGAGGTTTCGGGCAGCGGCGGAGAGCCCGAAGGCAAAAAGTGAGTTGGAGTTGGAGTTTTTGGAATTAATTAATTAACTAATTAATTAATAAAGCTTTTGCTTTATAAAAGCTTCCAACTCCCCCTCTGCAGCAGAGAAAGAAAGAAAAAGGAAGAAAGAAAGAAAGAAAGGAAAAGAAAGAGAGGAAAAGGAAAAAGAAAAGGAAGGAGAGGGTTTTCGAGGTGATCTTGGATTTTTGGACACGCCGTTGGAGGCCGGGTGGAGATCGTGGGCGTGCGGCGAGCGTCGACGAGGTAAGCAAATGCAGTTTTTTTGGAGTTTTGAGCTTCGGGGGATTTTAATTGGTTTTTAAAAAGCTAAAAAAATGGATTTTTGGATTTATTGCATTTGTCGGATTTTTCTGGGTTTTTTTATAAATTTATTTATTTTATCGTCGCCGGCGGCCGCGCGCGCGCGCAACGGCACACGCGCGGCGCCAGGGTGCTACTGTTGGCAGCACCCTGCGGCGACATGCCGCTCGGCGCGGCGCCGCGTGCAGCAAAGTGCAGCACGCGGCGCTGCCTGGCCGCGCGCAGGCGCGCGCGGCAGGGCCGCGCGCGGGTGCGCGGGGCACTTCCTGGCCGCGCGCAGGCGCGCGCGGCAGGGGCGCGCGCGGGCCTGCGCGGGCCGCGCGGGCCGCGCGCGGGCCTGTGCGGGCGTGCGGGCGCGCGCGATCGCGCGCAGCGCTGTGGGCTGCGCGCGGGCCCGCGCGCAGCGCCGCTGGGCGCCGCGCGCAGCGCCGCAGGGCGCTGCGCGGCGCGCTCCGGCACCGCGCAGCGGGTCGCTGCGCGGCGCTGCTTGGTTTGGCGCCGTGCGGCGGGCCTCCCTCGTCGCACGGCTGGGGTTTTCGCCGCTCGGCGTGCTCCCGGACGGCGGGCAACTCCTCGGTTTGCGTGCCGGCGCCGTGTTTTCGCCGTCGGAGCCCGTGGGTCGCCGTCGGCCGCTGTTTTCGCCGTCGGCTGCTGCTTTTTCGCCGTCAAGAAGATTTTGAGCAGTTTTCGTCAGCATGTTGCGAGCAGTTTTCGCGCTGGCTTTCGCGCAGGTTTTCGCTGTTTTTCGCAAGCCGTTTCTCGCTGTTTTCGCGAGCAGTCTCGCGAGCGGTTTTCTGGCAGTTTTTCGCGAGCGGCTTTCGCAGGATTTTCGCAAGCTGATTTTCGAGCTGTTTTTCGCCGTCGGGCGCTGGTTTTCGCCGACGGAGCAGTTTTTCGCCGCCGCGTGCTGTTTTTCGCCGCCGTGTGCTGTTTTTCGCCGTCGGGCACTGGTTTTCGCCGACGGAGCTGTTTTTCGCCGCCGCGTGCTGTTTTTCGCCGTCGGGCGCTGGTTTTCGCCGACGGAGCTGTTTTTCGCCGCCGCGTGCTGTTTTTTTCGCCGTCGGGCGCTGGTTTTCGCCGACGGAGCTGTTTTTCGCCGCCGCATGCTGTTTTCGCCGTCGGGCGCAGTTTTTCGCCGTCGGAGGCTGTTTTTGCCGACGAAGGCTGTTTTTTGCCGTCGGATGCTCGGTTTTGACCGTTTTGATTGACTTTGCGATTTCTTCGCATCTGACAGCTTGCGGTGCGGTTTTTAGTTCCGCGGAGCGCGCGGTCGTGTGGTTGGTCGCTGCGTGCTCCGATTCGCGTGCGGATTCTGGCGTCGGGCTTCGTGTTGAGTGCGGACCCCTTGGAGGCCAGGTAAGCCCGCTGGGCCAATTGCAAGTGTCGACGAGCAATTGGTGGCTTTCTGAGGTGGGTTGGTTTTCTCTCCAAGTCTACGGACTTCCTTCTAATTCTATAGTAATAGGATTGCATGCTAGTTTAAGTGTTTTTGGAACTTAACTAGCACCCCCGTCATATGTGCATGTGTTTGACCAGACCAATAGAGAACCTTGATCTGGGCTAGGTTCTTTTATGCTTTAGACATCCCACCCAGTGCTTATCCTTCTGGACATAGTGTTCCTCGCCCGGATAGTGGGCTGAGTGGTCAGAGTGTTGTGGGACGGGTGTTGCACTCGGGCCCGGGGGGCCGAGTGGGGTCTGGTGGCTGGGTGGGGTCTGGTGGCTGGGTTGGGCCAGTGTTAGTGTTTTGGGGAAACCGTTTCAGATAAACGGTGGTTCCGGGGTTTCTCTTTTCGATGTTCTTCTCGTCACCACCATGTTGGGATCGTGGTGCACGGGTGTTAGCAGGACCTTGAACCCAGAGCCTTTTTGGATGAATACATGATTTTGGTCAAACAACGTTTCCTCCAAGCCTCGCAAGGTCGCCTGAGTCTGTTCTTGTGTAATAGGACGAGGGCATCAGCTCTTCGAGGTTTGGGCATAAAACTGGTTTTCAAGGGGTTTTTCCTAAAAGACTAAAAATCATTAAAAAGACGGATTTTTCTCAGATCGAATGGTTTTCTGAAATAAATGGCATGGTTTCCTATAAACTTATCCATCCGAGCGGATTCGAGTGATCTGGGTTCTAAGGGCTGTTCTTTCTTGGGGATGTAGGTGTTAGTCTCCCGGGGTTTCGGACCTTTCGCAGATCTGGCCGTGGAGTAGCTCCGGCCGTGAGTTGTGTGTTGAGTTCAGTGGGGTGTTGTTGAGGGAGCCGTTGGGAGAGACGGTGGTCCCAGCTGTGTAGTACTTTCGTTGAGTGGGCCAGTGTTGTGAGATTGAGTCGTGGAGGGTTCTCCGACTGAGTTGTGCTTTGAGCATCGAGATACCGATCTGTTTGATCGTGGACTATAGCCTGCAGGAGCCACTTGTGTGTCACGCCCCGGGGTCGAACTGGTAGCCGGGCTCGCCAACAGATCCGCCGTCTGTGCGGAAACTGCTGCACAGACGAAGCGTCTAACCTGCAAGAGATCTATAGCTCATATGTATCAGAGCTGAAAAAGAACTAATAGCTATAGAAATCAACTGAACATCTGGATAAAAGAAAATCCTCAATATAAAGTCTGATAAGCTATGAAAAATAATACAACCCTCACAAGTCTCTCAGAATGTCCAGTACAAAAGTGGAGTCATAAAATTTAAAAAAACGGGTACATCTACCTCTGACTCTCAATGCTGGTAAGGAACTAATCGGCCACGTCCTCACCTCGATCTGCTGTCTCCGCGCGAACCAAGCCGGAACAGCTACCTCAACCTGCCACCGCAGCGGGTGTGAGATCTACTGCAGAAGGCAGATCTCAGTGGGTACCGTCCCAATATCTACGGTATGCCCACTAAGTCTACTGGAGGCAAAACAGATTGATATGCAGATAGATAGATAGATAGATAGATAGATAGATAAGCTGAAGGAAAACTACAGCTAATATGTCTCAAAAGGAAAGTCTATCATAAACATGCTATGCATACTCTCGCTACTGCTACAATGCCTCAGTATCAATGCTCTCAGGAAAAACCATCTAAGAACATAATATGTAACTACCCGCTCATAACACCCAATCTCAAAGACTGCCCAAAACTGGCTCAGTCCAGCCTGCGCCTGTCATCTAGGAACGCACCTGCCCACTACCACGCATCCACAAGAGGACGGGATTTACGTGGGGCGTCCTAAACCGACTATCTCAATCTCACACAAAGTGACCCCATGGTAGCTCGGCCAGGGGTATCAAGCGACCACTAGTAAATCAACTAGGCGCATAACCACATCGTAGCCTCGTCAGGCTCGGTATCATCATCGCACCCGGGGCGTAGCTCGAGGGGTGCGACCCCACCGAACTCAAGTATCACATCTATCTCACTGCCTCAAATATGCGGCACATGCAGGCTATAATCCACGATCAAACAGATCGGTATCTCAAAGCTCAAAGCACAACTCAGTCGGAAAAAGAACCTCGACTCAAAAGGAATAGCCCAAATACTCTCACAGCTATGTCGGAGAACCCTCAACGACTCAATCTGATAATGCACGACCATGGCTGAGTCGGGAAACCTCCGCGACTCGATCTACCAGAACCCCAAATATCCTCAGAACTAAGTGGGAGAACCATCTCCACCACTAAATCAGATACATAACCCATGATCTAGGATAAACCCCATCGATCCCCAACAAGGAAGAAGAACTCACAGGACACTAGAACTCAGCACACATGCTCTAAAATCCACTCTGCCCCCCGGCACGAGTACACAAGCACCCTGAACCTATGCCAGACTTTTGGCAACCCATAACTTAAAAACCATCCTTGAAAACATTGATTTTTCCTTAAAACGGACTTTTCGATTTTTAAAACGGTTCAGGTGCAATCACGATGCAAACAAAGCATGAAACCTAGTGTCATGTGATATCAGGAGTCTACTAAAAATAATCCGGGGTTCCAATAAATTGTAGAGAAAATTCCAGGCAATTATCAGATGTAAAAACAGCGAAAATGCTAAATAAACATGAACAACTTGCATTCAATAGCATTAAGGGGCATTCCATAAATTTTGGAGAAATTCCAACCCACACATTGCCATAATGCAAACATTTAAAACTCATTAGTCTGATGGTGATCCATGAGCCGCCACTGCCAGTCCCAAAAGCTCGCGCGGCACCGAGTTTGCCGCAAGCGCCGACCTGCTGAACCAAGCACAAGAGGGAAAAAGGAGAACTCATCAGTCAGGATACCCAAAAGAAGGAGAATCCAACAGCAAAACCCAGCTCCGGCCGACCCAACGCAACAGCCGCGACACCGCACGCGCTACTGACGCTGGCCGTGCGGCGGTCAGCCCTGCAGTACTGCGCTTGGCGTGCTGCGCGGCGGCCACAGCAGCTGCGCGCGGCGCCCAAGGCACCCGCGCAGCGGCTGCGGCCGGCTGCGCGCGGCGCCCAGGGCACCCGCGCAGCGCCCTGGCGTTGCCGCGTGGCGCCCCCCCTGGGCGCCCGCGCAGCGCCCAGGGCTGCTGCGCGCGGCGCCCCTGGCGCTGCCGCGCGGCGCCCATTTGGCGCCCGCGCAACTCCCAGGGGCTGCCGCGCGGCGCCCATGGGCCAGCCGCGCGGCGCCCCGAGCGGCCTGCACCACTATGGAGCGCCCAGGCGCGCTAGCGCAAGCGGCACGCCCACCATGCTGCGCGCCTCCCGTGCGGCCACGACCTCGCCGCAGCAACCACAACAACCGGACATGCAGTCCGCCAACCAAACTACACACAAAAGCCCAAGCTTCAAACAACAAAAACTGCCACATACCTCATCAAAACCAACGCTCGCTTCGCACATCGAGCTCTCCGTTTGGCCCCCACGGCTCCTATCTGCAGGTGAAAACCACAAGCACCACCTCCTAAACACCCTCCATTTCCTTCTTCCTCTTCTTTTTCTTCTTTTCCCTCTTTTCTCTTCTATCCATCTTTCCTCTGTTTCCACCCAATTCCCCTGCTTCAGAGAGGAGGGAGAAGGAGTGAGGTGGCGTAATTAATTAGCTACAGGCTAAATTAAAGGGAAGGTGGGGTGGTGGTTGTGAGCATTAATTGCACACAATAAAAAAACAATATCCAACTCCACTTAAAACCATCACATATCTTCTTTCTTCTCTAATCTTCTTCACAGGCAACAAAACCCATTGATTTACTTAGTTAAATAATTTAATTAATCCAAATTAGGCCAACTCCAAGTCACTTTTTGCCCTCGGGTCCTCCGCATCAGTCCGGGACCTCCCGAACTCCGCTGTAAACATAAAATACACCTGTTTCAAGTATTTCCAAATTTTTCTGCACTCCACTGTGATGTCGAGGCTTCCCCGAAGCCAATCCTCTAACGGCGGACAATGCCCGGAAAACCCCGAATCAACCTGGGGCTTCCGCGAAGATCCGAGTCGACCCGAACTCATCTGTAAACACATATGGGACACGCTCGAGGCAATTTATACGCACCACGCCATCTTGCGAGGTTGGTGCGCTAATCCGAAATCCCAGTACTCTACATTGTGAGACAGTGATACTGATGAGATACTTGAGTTCGGTGGGGTCGCACCCCTCGAACCACGCCCCGGGTGCGTTGATGATACCGAGCCTGATGAGGCTGCGATGATGATACCGAGCCTGACGAGGCTGCGATGATGCGCCTAGTTCATATACTAGAGGTCGCTTGATACCCCTGGCCGAGCTACCATGGGGTCACTGTGTGAGATATCGAGTTTGTCCGTTTGGACACCCTGGTTGATACACCAGGGGGCGCAGGCTTGACTCGACTGGACCTTGTGGGGCAGTCGCTGAGATTTGGGTTACACTGAGAGAGTGATGGCGTAGCATGTGTCATCGTAGAGTGTCTTGGGTAGTACTTGTGACATATTGCCAGCAGTGAGTGGCTGCATACCATCATCCATAGTCTCTTCCTTTTGAGCATAGTAGATAGAGGCATGATAGCTGTAGATTCTTTTCCAGCTTATTTTCATTATCAGTCTTATCTGTTATCTTATGCCTCTGGTAGACTTAGTGGGCAGACCGTGGTTCTTGGAGACGGTACCCACTGAGAACTACTATAGGATGTAGTTCTCACACCCTCTGTCGGTGACAGTTTGCTGAGGCTTTCTTCCGTTCCTGCTGGGCTTGACTGGACGGACCGAGGACAGAGAGTCGCGTGATAGTTCCCTACCAGCATTGTTACTTTAGAGAGAGGTAGATGTACCATCCCGGATTATGGGAGTTGGTTATGTTTCCTGTTAGCTATCTCCCATTTGGATTCGTAGATGTTGTATAGGTGGACTTCTTTTTGTATCATCTGTTTTTGGGAGATAGGCTATGTGTTGTTGTACCTTGTAGTTGTGAAATTTTATAGTACAGCTTTTTATCCACTCTGAAATCTGTGTAGCTGTAGTTTTGTCTTTTGCAGGCTAGTCGCTTCGTCTGTACGGCAGTTTCCGTACAGATGGCGGATCTGTTAGCGAGCCCGGGTCGCAGTTTCGACCCCGGGGCGTGACAGACTTCCTCGGGATTCGTGCCTGCAGCATCAGGATCTGTGCCAACTGCCTCGGGATCCGTGCCAACTGCCTCGGGATCCATGCCAACTGCCTCGTGATCCGTGCATCTCGGGATCCGTGCATTGCCACAAGATTCGCGCCACCTCGGGGTGCATGCCGTCTTGAGATGCGTGCCCGCATGCTACAGTAAATCGGGGTGCCGCTACAGTGCAAATCGGGCGCCCGATTGTACGGCAATTTTTGGATTTCGCCCGTTCTTGCCCCCTTTTCAACCGTTTTCGCCCGTTTTCGTTCGTTTTCGTCCCGTTTTCTCCCAAATTTGACAGGCAGACTCAACTCATCTCAATTTATCATGGGATATCTAAAATCCTCTGCTCGGGTTATTTACTGGTCACCACAAGTCTCGTTGTATTCATAATCGCTGACGGACCCCGTTCTCACTGTACGGGTATCCGATCGACGCGAAATTTTTACTGTGGCCTTAAAACATAGTTACGGAGCTCCCCGAATTTTCTCAGAATTTTCTAACACTATAAATTTTTTGCTAAAATCTGAGCCCCTTTTCTCATTTAAAATTTTAAATCACTTTTTTTTATCCCGATTTTGACCCAATTTTCTTCCAAATTACTCTTTACTTTACCGAGTTCAATAAAAATTGTATTTTTCATACTATTTTTATTTATATTCGTTTATATATCAAAATCTGGTACACTACACACACAATACAATTACCTCTCAAATAAAGAAAAGCTCTAAAAAGAGTAAAATATATAATAATCCATCTGACTTTGGGTAAGATCTTCGGATGGAAGTCGTCACTCTGTCGGGTTCGTAGAACGCAGAATGACGGTGCAATCGGATCGTGAATCCGACTTGCAGATCTCCCGAAATGATAATTTTAAGTTATTGGGTCCGGGAGTGTTAGTGTGGGGACTCGGGGTAACCGTTTGGGGGTTTTGGTGCATCGGGATCCGCGATAGCGATTATAGGATGTTTCAGAGGTTTGGCATGCTTATCGAGAAAATCTAGCAAAAAATCCCTTATATGTATTATGGGATTTGGGAGTTTGATACGTACACAAAAATTGAAGAGTAAATCTTAAGTTTCTATTATTTTTTCCAAAAAAATTTTTAAGATTGGATTTCTTCTGCTTCCTCGTTGTGCGTGCCGGAGATTGAGACCAAAAATGTCGCCATCACCGGAGATCGGATCTGGAAACACCACCGTTGCCGCAGATCGGGGCCCCATCGTCTTCTTCCTCATTTTGTGCACGGGGGATCGGTGTCGTCGTCTTCCCCATCCTCGCGGAGGTGGTGAGTGGAGTCGTTTGACGGTGAGCAAGGACGCCGCCGCCGCCGTTTGCCTTGTCGCATGACCGCTGCCACCGTGCCCCGTCGTTCGGCGCCTCGCAGCCCATGCCGCCGCTGCGTGCGCAGTCAGCTCGCGCTGCCAGCACGCGCCACTGCCGCGCACGCTGTGGCCTACGCAGCCGCGCGCCCCTGCCTGCAGCAGCTCGCGCGCCCTATAGCGCCGCTGCCGCGTGCCCTTGCAGCAGCCTTTCCGCCCGCGCGTACCGTAGCACGCGCGCCCGCGGATGCCCTAGCCGTGCCTCCTGCACGTGCCCTAGCTCGGGCACTTACGGATGCCCTAGCCGTGCGGCCACCCTGGGCACGCCGCCCGCAGCGCGCCTGCGTGCGCCCCCCGCGTCCTCCCTGCGCGCATCGCTCGTGGTATCCCTGTGCGCGCGCCACCGCTCAACTTCCATGCGTGTGCCGCCCGCGTTGTCCGCAGCGGCGTGCTGCGTGCGCTGACTATCGCGCCGTCGAGCAGCCTACACTGCTGCGCAGCCTATGCAGCCCGCATAGCGAGCATTGGTTTGAGTCGCCATCAACGGTTTTGCTTGGCGGTTTCGTTGACGGTGTCGCTTGACGGTGCAATCTCGTTTGACCGAGTTGCTTGACAGTGCAGTTTTCCTTGATGGAGTCGCTTGACAGTGCAGTCTCGTTTTACGGAGTTGTTTGACGGTGCATTTTTGCTTGACGGAGTTGGTTTCACTGACGGTTTTGGTTTCGGGGGTGGACGTTCGTGGGTCCGCTTAGCCGTTTTTTGTCGTGGTCGCCGTCGTAGTGATGGTAAAGGCTCGGGTTGCTGACCGACGATTCGTTTTTCATTCAGGTCCTTTCCTTCACCACCGGGGCATCGTTTGTTAATCACCGTACACTTGTAATATTCCTTTTTTCCTTAGTTTTGTGTTTCTACATGGTTTCTCATATCGGTTAGTGTTAGAGCCATTTGATGGTTTTTTACCCTCCGGATGTCCGTTTGTCGCGGTAAAAGTTTCGATGGACTGGTTTTCCACATCCGAACAACGGTGGAGTCGTTCGGAGCATTTTTTTGACCGATAAAGCGATCGGTGTGATGGTTCGGACATCGGAGATGGTTCTGGAAATTTGAAACAGATAGGATTTTTAGCACAGTGGTCGGGACCACTGAATTTGCCTGTTGGGGTAAAATTATTAATTATTTTATTTTGGACTTTGTTTAGGTCCGGTTAAGGTTTTGAAGGCTTAGGAGGGTCACGAACGCGGTCGTTTATCTTTGATTCAGGTGGGTACACCCGCAGAACCTCTTTGTTGCATGATTTAGTACTTTGCATAATTTCTAGTAACGTGTATTGTTACGGGTGGTATAACATGTGGTTTAACCTCCGGATAAATGAATGTCACGGTTAGAGACTTGATGGTTAGTTTGTCCCTCTACGAACAACGGCATAGTTGTTCGGGGCATATTTACGATCGGTATAGTGATCGGTGCGACTTTTCGAAAATTGGGAGGTGGTTCCAGTAAATTGGAACAAAGGGAACTGTGGCACAGTGGTTGGGACCACTAAAATGCCGGATAACGTAAAATTAGAAATGTGCTATTTGTGGACCCTGGGTAGGTCCGAGTGATTTATAGGAGTTCGTAGAGCAGTCTCGTACTCATCATGACCTTCTGGTAGTGGTGGGTACCCCGATCTGAAGTCGGAAACTCTGGCAAATTGGTAACATCTGAGTTTGCTCCCTTTTATTATTGTTATTTCTTCATGACTATTGTGTGTCAGTAGGAGGGTTATCGGCCACAGTTATTGTGATAATGTAGTATAACATGATACACCTTGTTACCGAAGGGTGTGCACTGAACACGAACATTGTGTAGCTTATCCGATACTTGGGTGGCATAAGCAGGAAAAAGTACACTTTTCGGTAATCAAGCGATATATGTCATATGGTTATAGAACATGTTAACGATTTGTATATTGACGTATTTCGTGAAGTAGTTTTGAGTCTTGAAGATTCAAGTTAAAGAATTGTCAATCGCATACATCAATCTCAAGAAATATGGATTCAAAATATTCAGATACGTTAAATTAAATATTTTTGGTGATTTGAATATATTCTTATAGTTTAGAAACACTTGGAATAATTTTCATGGCATAAAAAAAAAAAACTGGACATTTTCAGTGTGAAGACCCGGATCTTCGTGGTCATTACAGTGTGATCGACAACTTGTGGAGGCCTAATTCTGTGGATAGTGTTGGTTGTGCAAAAATCGGACCCAAGAAACGGACTCAGTGCGAGAAATAGATCAAGATTGCCTATTTGGGAGTTTCGTCGAAAAATAGAAGTGGTTTCGCGCAAAACGGATACCGTATTTGGATTTAGAGCGGAAAAACGATCAAAACGACTATTTGGTTGCAATATTTGGAATTTTGGAGGTCGGAATTGGACTCAGCGCGCGAAAACAGCAAAAAGTGGCATTTTTGGATCTTAATGGATCTATTTCAGGCTGTCGGTCCATGGGGAGTGCGCGTGCACCAGGTGGAACCGCTGAGGGGAGTGCCACGTGTCGGCGCTGGAGAGGGCCACTCGGGCCACGTGGCACGCCCACGCGTGCCCGTTGGCGCAGCGCGCATCTCTATGCGAGACGCGTGTCGCCGCGCCAGTGGCGGGCGCCACGGGCGACGTGGCGCCATCCGGGCCATCCGCCCGGGGGCGGGGCGCCCGGATAGGCGCCAGGTGCCCCCCGCCTGGGGCGCGGGTTTGGCCGGCGCCGGGCCGAGCCTAATACTGTGCTTCAGCACAGTACCATTTCCCCTCTCTTTTCTTCTTTTCTTCTTCTTCTTCTTCTATTTAAGAGCTTCTACCTCCTCCTTCTCCCACTTTTGGAGCTTCCAACTTTGGGTACTTCTACAGAGGACTTATCTGCAACCCTCCTTCATCTTCATCAGCAAAGAGATGGACTAAAGAGGCTTCATCACCATCATGTTCTCCATGAGGCAAGCACCACCATTGTTGCTGTTGGTGGACCTTCCCGTCGCGTTTCAGTGCAAAAATTCCCTAGGACTCATTTCTTGGAATTTTGAGCTCATTTATTTTTCTACGTTTTCAAAAGAGGCAACGGTACAATGTTTGTATTCAACTCTTCCCTCAGATCTCATGAATTTACAGAGTTTTAAGGCCATATTTGGGACCCTTCATTTCAGTCTGGAATCCTGAATAGTCTTCAGTGTTTTGGCCTTTCTGGGCAGAAGGATGGGAATTTTTGAATGATTTTTGCGGGGAAATTTTCAGGACTCGAAGATCTACAATATTGTTATGTATCATGTTCCCCATATCTGAGTTTTTATTAGGGTTTATGCACAATCTTTGGAGCACCTTGCTGCACTCGTGTACAGATGGAACTTGGTGCACAGTTCAAAGTGTTTATGGCTTTTCTCCTTCATCCGGGCATGAAATTTGGAGTTCTTTAGCTCAATTTATATCTACTCTCGACAAGGAATCCAATGGTACCTCCCTTGTTGGATTTGGAGCAAGTTTGGTTAGGTAACTTTAATGATCTTTCCAAGTTCTGTTATAAGGTTTACTACAGTCCCTGTTTTAGTTTTGATTTGAGCAATACACCTTGGAATGCAGATACCTTTGTGGATATAAAGTTTTTTCAGAAATTCAAGTTGGGACTTCTTCATAACTTCAAGGTGAGCAAATTATCTTTTGTAATATGTGGATAAATCCCTTTGGAAAAGCCCCTAATTAAGCTTGGAAATGCTAGCAAGTTTATGTTAGCAGTTTTTAGACAGCATTGTGATTTTTGCTTCATTTGAATGTTAAGGGTAATTATTGATGGATTTTTGAGGACCTGAAGATGTTTGTATGAAAGAGGACATCTTTGTTTTACTGCTAGGAACTTCATCTTGAGGTATTTGGGGCTGCACTTACATCTTCTTAAACTTAATTTCAATTGCTTAAATTCTAGAATTTAATTGCGCAGCATGCTTTGTTTCAGTGATTGCGCCCAATCCGTGAGGCGGATTTGGATGATTTTCGTGGCATCGGACTCCTGGGAGGATAAGGATTACTCACGCCAAAATTCAGCCAGATTGGGCATCAGATCGTCAAGTTTCATGTGGGTGGTTGTGCTCTGCCGAAAACAACGATTTACCCACTCGGGCTATTGGTTTCCCTCATGGCATAGTGGATTGTTGTTCTCTTCTCCTTAGTATAATATGCTTGGATATCCATGTTTAGATTAAGTTAATTGATCCTCAGTGTATACACAAGTGAATGAATAGTTTGATTGACATTGCATTATCTCATATGAAGCGATTATAAGCGATCATCCTTAAATTTATGGCTATGTGAGAATATTTGGAAAAATTAATCTTTAGCCTACCCTTTGTGATGAATGGTTAACTAGATTCCTGTGAGAATGATTTTGGTTGATGTATGTGAAGGATTGGCTATTGTATGAAGTGGACTTGCTTAATTTATGCGAGAATAATTTTGGTTGCTATATGCGAATGGTTCATTAACTCAAGTGTGAATGCTGGGTTGGTTGATGTGAGAAGGACATGTTTGTTATGTGAGAAGGGTTATTGTGGCTTTATGTGAATGTCATATGGGCTAAGTGTGAATGGCTATTATGGGTATGTGAGGGTGATATTGTTGATGATTCTTGAACCTATGTCATGAGAGGTTATATATTAAATGATTCTTGACTTATCCATATGAGTATAATTGACTTTGTCGACGTTCATTCTACATCTTGTAATGGTTGTCATAATGGTTGATCCTTAGATTATTTTATGAGAGATTGTGTATTGTGGTTGGTCGGCGATTTGGCTTATGTGGAAAAGAATGTTGTTGGTGGATTCTATGTGCATCCTATGTGAGATCAATGAAGGTTGTGGAACCTTAGCATATTCATTGGTGATAGTTGATTGAATGTCCATATTTAAGTGAGGTTAAATGATCTTCGACATATCTATGTGTGAACGGATGGTTCATGTGAGGGTAGTTAGTGGTGATGTGAGAATAGTTTACTTCTTAATCTTGATCTAATTTGTGTGAGATTAATTATTGTCGGTTATCTCCTGACTCTCGTTATGTGAAAATCGTGATGGTTACTATTCTCTCCTTATTTCCAAATGAGAAAACTTGCATGCTTGTACAGACTTGGTGTATGCCATGTTAGCATTTAACCTCCTATGCGATTCATTATTATATTAGGATATCATGCTCTAATGGGTGTAAGAACACTGTTAGATGCCTTTCTTTTATTCTACATGAGGACACTTGCATGCTTGTATGGACATCTATATAGGCCACCTTTTTCTGCTACAATATCATGTTGGAATTTGACTTAGGAGAAACCATGCTTTATACTTTTCTCCTTTTCATTTTAGTCTCTGGGTATTTGTAGCTCGGGTGCGAGCAGGGGGTTTGGGATAGTGTAGTCAGATTCTTAGGATATGGGACAGGCCGGGCTTGATGGCAGGGTATTGCGGCGACCGCGGACTTTGGGCGGTCGACAGGGTGGTTATTATTGCATCAGATTGCGGGGATCGGGCTTTCTTTAGTGGATGGGTTTTCCCACTTTGATCAGAGTCGTGATCCAGTCCTGCTAGTTTTGATACTTGTTACTGAGGTACTTACTCGTGTGGGTCGCTCTCCTCGAGTGCCACTCCGGAGTGTGCGACAGACAGGCTTTGAGTCCGTGAGACTCCTTTTTGCATCGGTGTTATGCGTAGGCTGGCATACCCGATGCGGCAGGCAGAGCAGGCAGTACCAGTGTTTACTGGTGGTCGGATTGGGTTTATTCAGGCAGGCATTTATTTACTGATGCATACATTTAGCTATACTTCTTAGCACGGCATTTAGAGGCATACTAGTGGTAGCTTCCTCTTATCAGTATTTCTGTATATAGCTTACCACTTCTCTCACTCCTTCTCTTGCCTCTGGTAGACTTAGTGGGTACGTCGGGGTTTGAGGCTTTACCCACGGGGGGGAGGCTACTGGTTTTACTAGTGGTTCTTGTTGGGTTATATGTAATAAGGATCTAAATAGAGGAAAAAACACCTAGAGGGGGGTGAATAGGTGTAAACGTATAAACACTCAAAAATCGTTGCGATAAAAACCCAATGCGGAAATAAAAAAATAACTCGCAAGATTTTTACGTGGAAAACTCCATCACCGGAGTAAAAAACCACGGGACCGATAACACGGCGAAATCCACTAGAATTAAAACACGTACAAGGTGATTTACCGTACACACTTACGACTCAACCTTTTCCATACGCTCCTAGAGGATCTTCTCCGCTCGCTCCACGACGCTTCTCGAATCCACGATATGCGCCCAACGCCGAATCCACGGCGTCCAACGTCGAATCCACGACGTCCGACCGAGTCCACGGTCTTCACCCAATAGCACCCTTCGAATCCACGAACGTGCCTCGCTCCGAATCCACGAGAGTGGTTGAATCTTGAATCCACAAGGACACGCGAATCCACGCGCCGATTTTTGGGGTAAATCGTTGTTTTTGGTGGTGATGATCCGCCGAATACTTAGATCAAAGATAGATCGGAAATACCATCTAAGTATTCATTAGTTTGATTCAACTCAAGATGTGAGTATGAAAACCTAGAATCAAACTAATCAATATAGATGAAGAAACATAGAGTATTCTCTAATGATTTCCTTTCTTCTCTATATGTGGATCTAGAGCCGTATAAAATAAGATATGAATATGACGGCTATTTTCCTTAACCCTAGAAAAGGAGTCATAGGGTCTATTTATAGGTTAGAAACCCTAGGAAGGAGATAAGAATCAAAAACCTACCATTTCTGGAAATTTTACGGAGGCGATCCGGATCGGATTAGCTGTGATCCGGATCGTCGTAACGAGTCAGGTAGTTCCAGAAAAACGAAGGTTCGGGATCCGGATCGAAGTGCTTGATCCGGATCGTTCATACAGTTCACCAAACATCAACGTTCGGGATCCGGATTGCGAAGCCTGATCCGGTTCGTTCAAGGAAAATGGTAAACTCAGTGTTCGGGATCCGGATCAAGAGAGGCTACGATCCGGATTGAACTGGTGTATGAACGAACCACCTTCGGGATCCGGATTGAACAACCTGATCCGGATCCTGAACATGTCCCAAGTCCAGTTTTTGATTTTTATGCAATGAAAGATTCTTCCAAGTGTTTCTACACTACAAGAAGTATTCGGATCACACAAAATCTTTAGTTAAACATACCTGATCCTTTTGAATTCTTCTTTCTTGAGATTGAGTTAAATGATCCAACTTTCTTCACCTTCAATCTTCAAGACTTGAAACTTTCACGAAACTACGCCAACTCAAATTCCGTAACAATCTCCCCCTTTGGCGGTTTCGTGACAAAACACAGATCCACTAAAGAAAATTCAAAAAGATATTTTTGTTGCTATCACCATACAACAAAAATTTACAATGGGGATCCAAAATAAAATACATGAGTTAAACTCCTAAAACAGACTCTAGACTTAGACATCTGTACTCTCTGCAAAAGAAATCATTCTTGACAAAAGAAATCGTTAGATACCTCAAGAATTTTATATCATTCAAAAACCATATACAGAGATGAAGTTTATACTCATTTATACTTACCATGACATTTATACATTCAGATATGTAAACTGATCATAGTTAAAACACCAACATATCTTCTAAGCAATCAAAAACCAAATGTCATGTTAGTGAACATCAACTTGTTAGTTATATTACATGCCCAAATAGTTAGTTGAATAGTTAGTCGAGGCATGCATTCAAACAAATGAAAACCAAAGGTTGAAGTTCTACTTACCTTTCAAGTTGTTTCAAGTTGAGGTTATACTTACCTCGATGTTCACACATTCACATCATCATTGTTCAAGTTCGATATTCACATCATCATTGTTCAAGTTCTCTCTAAACTCTCTCCCCCTTTTTGTCACAAACAAAGCCATAATTACAAAAATTTTGAGGAGAGTTAAATAGATCAGAATAAAGAAACGTGAGAGCTGAATAATAACAAAAACTTAAAAAACTGCGAAGGAAAGGTTAGAAACAAAAGTTTATGCAGAGTCGTCGGAGCTGATACACCCAAGCTTCTGAAACATTTTCTTGATCCGTTTGTTCATAGAAGCTTGTTCCTTCTTAACTTCTTTGATATCTTCTCTCATTTCAGCGAAATCAGTAGCCATGCGTTCTTGTTCGTTTGAGAGTCGCTGTTGCTCCTTAAAGATTGAGCTAACCGACGCATCATCATCAGACGTTGATGGAGGTGCTGGTTGTGCTGCTGGTGTAGAGGTTATCGCTTGTTGTTGTTGTGCTCATTGCCGGTGAGGAGGTATTATGGGTTCATCTGGCTTCGTCGAGAGAGACTTCACAATTGTCGTCTCATTAATGGTGCCCAAACTGTACATGTATGAGCTCGCGCTTGTATCGACTTTAAACTTTCTAAGGATGCGCATGATAATCATTGGGTAGGGTAGTCTTTCTGTGGGATGAGAGTGTTCCACATATCTTGTCATTCTATTCCAAATAATGTATGGAATGTTGATATTCAATCCCATTGCCTCAGACGGATGTCCTAAGAGATACAAAAATAGCATTCGATCCCATCTCAAGACTTTCGTCTGCAAATTTGGAAGGATATTGTAACAGGTGATGAAGTTTAGGAATCGGTACTCAAGACGAAGTTCTTTGGATCTGATCGATTTCTCCGTTGATTGCGTTCCTTCCAAACAAATTCCCTTTATAACCATTTGCCACAAAGTGTTCGTCAAAACCTTTCCCTTCAAGTAATTAACTCCTGTCTTGCTGGCAGGCATTCCCAAAACCTCGCCAATCAATTGTGGAGTAATTTTGAATCTTGTGCCTTGGATATTCGTGTAAAATTCCATTGGACCGTTTTCAATTTCTCTAAGGTGCCGTGCATTTGTATAGAAGGCCCTTACATGATGCAGACAGTATCCAAGCACTTCTGGAAATCGACAAACTTGAATAAGATTTGCTTGTTCAATCAGAACGCCAAACTCAGGGGAGTGATCTCGTAGAGCCTCAATATTAACATGCCTCTCACCAATGCATTGACGATTCTCAAATGCCCTTAGGTGATCCGCATTAACGAACACTTGTTCCTCACGAGGTGGAGAATCCGGAATAATCGGTTCGTTAGACATGAAACCTCGTGCTCGTCCAAACCGTCGAGCAAGTCGTTTCCTTTTCACCGAGATGGTTGGTGCAGTCATAGGTGCTTTACCTTTGTCCATGGGTGCTTTTTCTTTCGATGCATCGGGCATTGATTCATCATCATCTGTTAATTCAGTCCAATCTATCTCTTGACAATCTACTTCTACTTCTGTGTCGCTGATCATATGAACCTCACCTTTTTGTTGTGTTTTCTTAGCTCTCTTTAATTTGTTTGTGGCCCGAGTGTGCACCATAGTGACCAATAAAAGAATGATCCATGAGAATCCCATTGATCCAAGTGCCTTAAGAAGATTGAAATCTTGTGAGCAACAACTCAAGAACACGAAAAATTGTTAATTTTCAAAGATTTGAAAAATTGTACCCAAACAATCATTATCGTGTAAAGAGACTAAGACTCAAATTAGTTTTGTAAAAGAGATTTTTAAAAACAGATCAATTGCATGATTTTCGAAAATCCTTATTATATGCCCTAAAACCGAAATTTTTGAAATCGAAGACCAAAAATCCGTTTATCTTGAGAATACCTAGCATATAATCAAAACTAATCTACCCAGAGTTCTTATTTCAAAAGAAATTTGATCAAAAACCATCCACAAACAAAATTGATCCAAGAAATTCATCACGTTTGAGGAGGAATAGAGAAAAATGGTGAAAAACCGAGATTTTGATCAATAAACTTACTTGGAGTTGAAGAACTTGAGTTTGAAAGCTTCCAAGAAGGATGAAATCTAGAGAGAGAGGCTCTGGAAACTTTGGAACAAAAGATTGGAGTAAAAGAAATCAAAACCCTTTTGTTCTTTATAAAACCCTAGCCGCGATCCGGATCAAACCATGCTTGCGATCCGGATCGGCTATCCGCAGTGAGAAACTGCGTTCGGGATCCAGATCGACAGGTCCAATCCGGATCGTCAGCCCGCAGAAGAATACCTGCGTTCGGGATCCGGATCATCTTGCCCGATCCGGATCGGCTCCAACTTTTTCTTTAGAAAATTTCAGAGGAAATTCAAGAAAAACCAGAAAAAGATTGTAAGCACAAATGTGTATCAACTTTAAACAAAAATCATCGTTTCATACAATAAGAATTAGATTATGCCAATCTATCAATAATATCCAAAAATGAAACGAGAATTTACAAAAATTAAATCCCTTAAAGTTGAACACCTTCAATTACATCTAACTTGATCTTATGAGTAATGCCTTTATCAAATCATCAACTCAGTAAAGAAAATGAAATACAAAGATCAATAGAGTTTGAAATCCAAATATAGTAGATAATGTATCTAGACAATCTGTTGAAGAGAGTGGCTAAACATAGAGTATACCAACCTTGAAATTTGACAGAGTCAAGTATTTCAACATGTATTTTACTTAATCAAAATTTGAACAACCATGCTTGGTATACATGTTTTAGCTGCACACAATACTCGGACGACCGAGGTGGTAGCTCTTTCCTCCATGTGGTGGTAGTTTTCACACTCCTCATTGGGATGTAACTCTTTCCACATCTTTTGAGCATTTTACTTTTCTTTGACTCCCCCTCAATTGGCTATCAATTATTTAAGATATAAAGTATTCAACCAAAAATTGATCTCGATTTCATACTCGACTAAGCAGTCAAATAAGATAATGACTATACCAAGAGATCATTGAGAGAGAGAAATTGACTTTGATCACTCAGAAGATGATTTAATTAACATAAATGATCATTGCAACAGTGAAATATTATGATGGCAAAAGTATAATAACTTTCTAAATGTGCGAAAAGATGCAATTAAAGTCAATTATGATCTATGCTCAATTAATGTCCTATGTACAAACATAGATAATGAACAAAACAAACAAAAAACAAACAAAACCTATCCTAAGCAAAGGTTTCAAAAAGAAGTTTATTTCAAGGAAAGCATTCCAATTGCTTTTCGCAAATGAATAAAACGTTTTTGATCCAAAGGTTTTGTTAGAATGTCAGCTAATTGATCCTCAGTTGAAATATATGAAAGTTGAAGAGTATTTGATTCAACTAGCTCTCTAAGAAAATGATATCTAAGTTCAATATGTTTTGTTCTAGAGTGCAACACAGGGTATTTAGAAATGTTAATTGCACTTGTGTTGTCACAAAGAATGTTACCGAAGATGCTGAAATCCGGAAGTCGCTCAACACACTTTTCATCCAAATGAGTTGGGTTGAACAACTACCGCTGAAATGTATTCCGCTTCGGCAGTCGAGAGTGCTATGCAATTCTGCTTTTTACTGTGCCATGCAACAAGGCAATGGCCAAGATAGAAGCATGCACCACTCGTGCTTTTCCGATCATCCACTGATCCTGCCCAATCGGCATCTGAGTATCCAACAATATCCAAAACTTGTTCCATAGGATACCACAATTCCGAAATTAATTGATCCTTTGATATACGGATGATCCTTTTTCACCGCTTTCAGGTGAACCTCCTTTGGTGCAGATTGATATCTCGCGCAGATCCCAACACCAAAAGATATATCGGGCGACTAGCGTGAGGTAAAGTAGACTTCCAATCATACTTCGATACAGTTTCTCGTCTACATTCTCACTTTGTGATTCACTTCCAAGTCCCTTGTGGCTAGTTCCCATTGAGCGCGAAAATCCTTCGAATTTTCAAGATCAAACTTTTTAACCAACTCAATTGCCATACTTGGATTGACTCAACGTGAATACCTTTTCCTTTTGTTTAATTTGCAATCCAAGGAAATAAGTCAATTCGCCCAACATGGACATCTCAAATTCGCTTTCCATGGTCTCCGCGAATTCTAGAAGCACTCATTATCTCTGTTGCGCCAAATACAATGTCATCGACATAGATTTGTGCTACAATGAAATGCTTTGATAATGCTTCCCAAGAGAGTCCTATCAGCTCCCTCTCGAGTGTAGCCCTTCTCCAAAAGGTGCTTTGTCAACCTTCGTACCATGCTCGCGGTGCTTGGTTCGCTTGTTCCGACCGTTAAAGAGCCTTTTTCAAACGAAATATGGTTAGGTGTTTATGGTCTACAAAACCTTTCGGTTGAGCACATAAACTTCCTCATTTAAAAACCCATTTAGAAAATGCGCTCTTAACGTCCATTTGAAATAATTTGATTTTAAAATGACAAGCAATAGCAAATAGTATACGAATGGACTCGAGTCTAGCTACAGGGGCGAATGTTTCATCAAAGTCTATACCTTCTACTTGAGAGTAGCCTTGAGCAACTAATCGTGCCTTGTTCCTGATGATAGTACCATCCTCATTTTTCTTGTTCTTGAAGATCCATTTGGTACCTATCACATTATGTTGCTTTGGAGGCTTCGTTAATTCCCAGACTTTGTTTAGCTCAAATTGATGGAGCTCTTCCTGCATTGCTTTAATCCAGTAGTCATCCTGAAGAGCTTCATCTATGTTCTTTGGTTCGATTAAAGATACGTAGCAAGCGAATCCACAAACCAACTGCCTCCGAGTTCTAACTCCTTCTTGTGGATCTCCAATAATATTCGATTCCGGATGATCCTTGGAGATTCGTAGCGTTTGTTGAAACGGAGTACCTGGAGATATATGAGATGATCCTGCACATTAGATAAACTGAAGAACCATTAGAGGCATCATTAATATTGGAAGTATTATTATGAGAAGATGCAACGGCAGGAGAATCATCATCTAGAGAGATATCGAGGGTAGATTTTTCAGCATATGCAAATGCAAAGCTTCATGCTCTTTAACATTTATAGATCTCCTAAATCTACGATCGTCTTCGCGATTCCAAGTTAAATACTCAGATATGCTCTG
>CM055062.1:42365440-42446246 GCA_029204045.2 Tillandsia leiboldiana | reverse complement strand
ACTTGAAACTTTCACGAAACTACGCCAACTCAAATTCCGTAACAATCTCCCCCTTTGGCGGTTTCGTGACAAAACACAGATCCACTAAAGAAAATTCAAAAAGATATTTTTGTTGCTATCACCATACAACAAAAATTTACAATGGGGATCCAAAATAAAATACATGAGTTAAACTCCTAAAACAGACTCTAGACTTAGACATCTGTACTCTCTGCAAAAGAAATCATTCTTGACAAAAGAAATCGTTAGATACCTCAAGAATTTTATATCATTCAAAAACCATATACAGAGATGAAGTTTATACTCATTTATACTTACCATGACATTTATACATTCAGATATGTAAACTGATCATAGTTAAAACACCAACATATCTTCTAAGCAATCAAAAACCAAATGTCATGTTAGTGAACATCAACTTGTTAGTTATATTACATGCCCAAATAGTTAGTTGAATAGTTAGTCGAGGCATGCATTCAAACAAATGAAAACCAAAGGTTGAAGTTCTACTTACCTTTCAAGTTGTTTCAAGTTGAGGTTATACTTACCTCGATGTTCACACATTCACATCATCATTGTTCAAGTTCGATATTCACATCATCATTGTTCAAGTTCTCTCTAAACTCTCTCCCCCTTTTTGTCACAAACAAAGCCATAATTACAAAAATTTTGAGGAGAGTTAAATAGATCAGAATAAAGAAACGTGAGAGCTGAATAATAACAAAAACTTAAAAACTGCGAAGGAAAGGTTAGAAACAAAAGTTTATGCAGAGTCGTCGGAGCTGATACACCCAAGCTTCTGAAACATTTTCTTGATCCGTTTGTTCATAGAAGCTTGTTCCTTCTTAACTTCTTTGATATCTTCTCTCATTTCAGCGAAATCAGTAGCCATGCGTTCTTGTTCGTTTGAGAGTCGCTGTTGCTCCTTAAAGATTGAGCTAACCGACGCATCATCATCAGACGTTGATGGAGGTGCTGGTTGTGCTGCTGGTGTAGAGGTTATCGCTTGTTGTTGTTGTGCTCATTGCCGGTGAGGAGGTATTATGGGTTCATCTGGCTTCGTCGAGAGAGACTTCACAATTGTCGTCTCATTAATGGTGCCCAAACTGTACATGTATGAGCTCGCGCTTGTATCGACTTTAAACTTTCTAAGGATGCGCATGATAATCATTGGGTAGGGTAGTCTTTCTGTGGGATGAGAGTGTTCCACATATCTTGTCATTCTATTCCAAATAATGTATGGAATGTTGATATTCAATCCCATTGCCTCAGACGGATGTCCTAAGAGATACAAAAATAGCATTCGATCCCATCTCAAGACTTTCGTCTGCAAATTTGGAAGGATATTGTAACAGGTGATGAAGTTTAGGAATCGGTACTCAAGACGAAGTTCTTTGGATCTGATCGATTTCTCCGTTGATTGCGTTCCTTCCAAACAAATTCCCTTTATAACCATTTGCCACAAAGTGTTCGTCAAAACCTTTCCCTTCAAGTAATTAACTCCTGTCTTGCTGGCAGGCATTCCCAAAACCTCGCCAATCAATTGTGGAGTAATTTTGAATCTTGTGCCTTGGATATTCGTGTAAAATTCCATTGGACCGTTTTCAATTTCTCTAAGGTGCCGTGCATTTGTATAGAAGGCCCTTACATGATGCAGACAGTATCCAAGCACTTCTGGAAATCGACAAACTTGAATAAGATTTGCTTGTTCAATCAGAACGCCAAACTCAGGGGAGTGATCTCGTAGAGCCTCAATATTAACATGCCTCTCACCAATGCATTGACGATTCTCAAATGCCCTTAGGTGATCCGCATTAACGAACACTTGTTCCTCACGAGGTGGAGAATCCGGAATAATCGGTTCGTTAGACATGAAACCTCGTGCTCGTCCAAACCGTCGAGCAAGTCGTTTCCTTTTCACCGAGATGGTTGGTGCAGTCATAGGTGCTTTACCTTTGTCCATGGGTGCTTTTTCTTTCGATGCATCGGGCATTGATTCATCATCATCTGTTAATTCAGTCCAATCTATCTCTTGACAATCTACTTCTACTTCTGTGTCGCTGATCATATGAACCTCACCTTTTTGTTGTGTTTTCTTAGCTCTCTTTAATTTGTTTGTGGCCCGAGTGTGCACCATAGTGACCAATAAAAGAATGATCCATGAGAATCCCATTGATCCAAGTGCCTTAAGAAGATTGAAATCTTGTGAGCAACAACTCAAGAACACGAAAAATTGTTAATTTTCAAAGATTTGAAAAATTGTACCCAAACAATCATTATCGTGTAAAGAGACTAAGACTCAAATTAGTTTTGTAAAAGAGATTTTTAAAAACAGATCAATTGCATGATTTTCGAAAATCCTTATTATATGCCCTAAAACCGAAATTTTTGAAATCGAAGACCAAAAATCCGTTTATCTTGAGAATACCTAGCATATAATCAAAACTAATCTACCCAGAGTTCTTATTTCAAAAGAAATTTGATCAAAAACCATCCACAAACAAAATTGATCCAAGAAATTCATCACGTTTGAGGAGGAATAGAGAAAAATGGTGAAAAACCGAGATTTTGATCAATAAAACTTACTTGGAGTTGAAGAACTTGAGTTTGAAAGCTTCCAAGAAGGATGAAATCTAGAGAGAGAGGCTCTGGAAACTTTGGAACAAAAGATTGGAGTAAAAGAAATCAAAACCCTTTTGTTCTTTATAAAACCCTAGCCGCGATCCGGATCAAACCATGCTTGCGATCCGGATCGGCTATCCGCAGTGAGAAACTGCGTTCGGGATCCAGATCGACAGGTCCAATCCGGATCGTCAGCCCGCAGAAGAATACCTGCGTTCGGGATCCGGATCATCTTGCCCGATCCGGATCGGCTCCAACTTTTTCTTTAGAAAATTTCAGAGAAATTCAAGAAAAACCAGAAAAAGATTGTAAGCACAAATGTGTATCAACTTTAAACAAAAATCATCGTTTCATACAATAAGAATTAGATTATGCCAAATCTATCAATAATATCCAAAAATGAAACGAGAATTTACAAAAATTAAATCCCTTAAAGTTGAACACCTTCAATTACATCTAACTTGATCTTATGAGTAATGCCTTTATCAAATCATCAACTCAGTAAAGAAAATGAAATACAAAGATCAATAGATGTTTGAAATCCCAAATATAGTAGATAATGTATCTAGACAATCTGTTGAAGAGAGTGGCTAAACATAGAGTATACCAACCTTGAAATTTGACAGAGTCAAGTATTTCAACATGTATTTTACTTAATCAAAATTTGAACAACCATGCTTGGTATACATGTTTTAGCTGCACACAATACTCGGACGACCGAGGTGGTAGCTCTTTCCTCCATGTGGTGGTAGTTTTCACACTCCTCATTGGGATGTAACTCTTTCCACATCTTTTGAGCATTTTACTTTTCTTTGACTCCCCCTCAATTGGCTATCAATTATTTAAGATATAAAGTATTCAACCAAAAATTGATCTCGATTTCATACTCGACTAAGCAGTCAAATAAGATAATGACTATACCAAGAGATCATTGAGAGAGAGAAATTGACTTTGATCACTCAGAAGATGATTTAATTAACATAAATGATCATTGCAACAGTGAAATATTATGATGGCAAAAGTATAATAAATTTCTAAATGTGCGAAAAGATGCAATTAAAGTCAATTATGATCTATGCTCAATTAATGTCCTATGTACAAACATAGATAATGAACAAAACAAAACAAAAAACAAACAAAACCTATCCTAAGCAAAGGTTTCAAAAAGAAGTTTATTTCAAGGAAAGCATTCCAATTGCTTTTCGCAAATGAATAAAACGTTTTTGATCCAAAGGTTTTGTTAGAATGTCAGCTAATTGATCCTCAGTTGAAATATATGAAAGTTGAAGAGTATTTGATTCAACTAGCTCTCTAAGAAAATGATATCTAAGTTCAATATGTTTTGTTCTAGAGTGCAACACAGGGTATTTAGAAATGTTAATTGCACTTGTGTTGTCACAAAGAATTGTTACCGAAGATGCTGAAATCCGGAAGTCGCTCAACACACTTTTCATCCAAATGAGTTGGGTTGAACAACTACCCGCTGAAATGTATTCCGCTTCGGCAGTCGAGAGTGCTATGCAATTCTGCTTTTTACTGTGCCATGCAACAAGGCAATGGCCAAGATAGAAGCATGCACCACTCGTGCTTTTCCGATCATCCACTGATCCTGCCCAATCGGCATCTGAGTATCCAACAATATCCAAACTTGTTCCCATAGGATACCAAATTCCGAAATTAATTGATCCTTTGATATACCGGATGATCCTTTTCACCGCTTTCAGGTGAACCTCCTTTGGTGCAGATTGATATCTCGCGCAGATCCCAACACCAAAAGATATATCCGGGCGACTAGCCGTGAGGTAAAGTAGACTTCCAATCATACTTCGATACAGTTTCTCGTCTACATTCTCACTTTGTGATTCACTTCCAAGTCCCTTGTGGCTAGTTCCCATTGGAGTCGGAAAATCCTTCGAATTTTCAAGATCAAACTTTTTAACCAACTCAATTGCATACTTGGATTGACTCAAGTGAATACCTTTATCATTTTGTTTAATTTGCAATCCAAGGAAATAAGTCAATTCGCCCATCATGGACATCTCAAATTCGCTTTCCATGGTCTCCGCGAATTTAGAAGCATCATTATCTCTTGTTGCGCCAAATACAATGTCATCGACATAGATTTGTGCTACAATGAAATTGCTTTGATAATGCTTCACAAAGAGAGTCCTATCAGCTCCCTCTCGAGTGTAGCCCTTCTCCAAAAGGTGCTTTGTCAACCTTTCGTACCATGCTCGCGGTGCTTGTTTCAGACCGTAAAGAGCCTTTTTCAAACGAAAAATATGGTTAGGTTGTTTATGGTCTACAAAACCTTTCGGTTGAGCCACATAAACTTCCTCATTTAAAAACCCATTTAGAAATGCGCTCTTAACGTCCATTTGAAATAATTTGATTTTAAAATGACAAGCAATAGCAAATAGTATACGAATGGACTCGAGTCTAGCTACAGGGGCGAATGTTTCATCAAAGTCTATACCTTCTACTTGAGAGTAGCCTTGAGCAACTAATCGTGCCTTGTTCCTGATGATAGTACCATCCTCGTTTTTCTTGTTCTTGAAGATCCATTTGGTGCCTATCACATTATGTTGCTTTGGAGGCTTCGTTAATTCCCAGACTTTGTTTAGCTCAAATTGATGGAGCTCTTCCTGCATTGCTTTAATCCAGTAGTCATCCTGAAGAGCTTCATCTATGTTCTTTGGTTCGATTAAAGATACGTAGCAAGCGAATCCACAAACCAACTGCCTCCGAGTTCTAACTCCTTTTTGTGGATCTCCAATAATATTCGATTCCGGATGATCCTTGGAGATTCGTAGCGTTTGTTGAAACGGAGTACTCGGAGATATATGAGATGATTCCTGCACATTAGATAAACTTGAAGAACCATTAGATGCATCATTAATATTGGAAGTATTATTATGAGAAGATGCAACGGCAGGAGAATCATCATCTAGAGAGATATCGAGGGTAGATTTTTCAGATGCAAAGTGAAAAGCTTCATCTACTTTAACATTTATAGATTCTACGATCGTCTTAGATTCCAAGTTAAATACTCGATATGCTCTACTATTAGTAGAATACCCCAAGAAAATTCCTTCGTCACTTCGTGAGTCAAACTTTCCAAGATTTTCACGGTCACGTAAAATGTAACACCGACTCCCGAAGATGCGAAAATATTTGATGTTGGGTTTTCTACCATACCATAGTTCATATGGTGTATTTAACGTTCCCGGGCGCAAATAAACTCGATTAATTACATAGATTGCAGTGTTCACAGCTTCAGCCCAAAAATGTAGCGGTAAATTCCGGCTGTGAAGCATAACACGTGCCATCTCTTGAACAACCCTGTTCTTGCGCTCGACAACACCATTCTGTTGAGGTGTATAGGGTGCAGAGAATTCATGCTTAATACCATTTGAAGTACAAAAGTAAATGAATTTAGAATTAATGAATTCTCCACCTCTATCACTTCTAACACGAATGATCTTTTCATTCTTTTCAATCATAATACGAAGGCAAATCTCGTGAAAAGAATCAAAAGTATCAGCTTTCTCTTTTTAAAATGCTACCCAAGAAAACCTAGAGAAATCATCAACCAATAAGAAAATATACCATTTACCTCCCAAAGATGGTTGACGGGTCGACCAAAAGTGTAGAGTACCGTTTTTTTGGGTTGAGCTTTCTGACTCCACCGACGAGCCTTTTGACTGGAAAAAGGCGTGAGCGCGTGTATTTTTGATTTACAGCGGGGTTCGGGTGGTTCAGGGCGGCGGCGGAGGTGCCGAGGTCGAAAAGTGAGTTGCTGTGACCACTTTGGCCTTATTTTAATATTATTTTTTTTTATTGCTTTAAAAGCTAACTTTTGTTATGTGGTTTTTTTATGCTGTTGGTGGAGGTGGGCGGCTGAGAGTTGGTGCCTTTTTAATTAAGTAGGTGAGTGGGTGAGCTTTTATGTGAGAGTGGTTGAATTAATTAATTAGTTGAAGGCTTAATTACTACCTCTTTATTTAAAGCTCTCACTCTCTCTCTCTCGTGGCACTTCTCCCTTTTCTTCCTCACTTAAGGCTTTGGGTGTGCTCAGAAGCTGAAAAGGAGAAGGAGGGAAAGGCAAGAGAAGAAGAAGAATAAGGAGTTGGTGAGGGTTCTTAGGTCCTTCCCTTACTGCGGCGGGTGGAGCCGAACGCGCCTTGTGGAGCGGCATTAGCGAGGTTGGTAGCCTTTTTGTCAATGTCGCTTTGGGTTTTGGCTTCCCCCATCTTCTCTTTTTTTTCTTCTTTTCTTTTTCCTTCTTGCCGTCGGGGGCGCGTCAGCCGTGCCGGCTGTGTTGCCGGTGTCGCCGCTGCGCGGACGCGCATGAGCGCCGTGCGCAGCGTGCGCGCTGCTGCTTGGTTAAGCGGCAGCGCGCCGGGCGGCTTGATCGTGCGGCGGGGAGGAGGCCGCGCGGCCCTGCAGGCCGCGCGCTGGGCGCGCGGCACTGCAGGGATGCCGCGCGGGCGGCCCCGTGCCGCGCGGCACCGCAGGCCGCGCGCTAGGCGGGCGGCACTGCTGGAGTGCCGCGCGGGCTGGCCTGGGGCCCCGCGGCCCTGCAGACCGCGCGCCAGGCGCGCGGCACTGCAGGGCACCGCGCGGGTGCCCCCTTGGGCCCCGCGGCCCTGCAGACCGCGCGCCAGGCGCGCGGCACTGCAGGGCACCGCGCGGGTGCCCCTTGGGCCCCGCGGCCCTGCAGACCGCGCGCCAGGCGCGCGGCACTGCAGGGCACCGCGCGGGTGCCCCTTGGGCCCCGCGGCCCTGCAGACCGCGCGCCAGGCACGCGGGACTGCAGGGCACCGCGCGGGTGCCCCTTGGGCCCCGCGGCCCTGCAGACCGCGCGCCAGGCGCGCGGCACTGCAGGGCACCGCGCGGGTGCCCCCTTGGGCCCCGCGGCCCTGCAGGCCGCGCGCCAGGCCCGCGGCACTGCAGAGGGCCGCGCGGCGGCCCCTTGGGCCCCGCGGCCCTGCAGGCCGCGTGCCAGGCGCGCGGCACTGCAGAGGGCCGCGCGGCGGCCCCTTGGGCCCCGCGGCCCTGCAGGCCGCGCGCCAGGCGCGCGGCTCTGCAGAGGGCCGCGCGGCGGCCCCTTGGGCCCCGCGGCCCTGCAGGCCGCGCGCCAGGCGCGCGGCACTACAGAGGGCCGCGCGGCGGCCCCTTGGGCCCCGCGGCCCTGCAGGCCGCTCGCCAGGCGCGCGGCACTGCAGAGGGCCCCGCGCGGCGGCCCCTTGGGCCCCGCGGCCCTGCAGGCCGCTCGCCAGGCGCGCGGCACTACAGAGGGCCCCGCGCCAGGCGCGCGGCGCTGGCCGCGCGCCAGGCGCGCGGCGCTGTAGGGCCTTGCGCGGGCAGTTTTGGGGCCGCGCGGCCCTACCGGCCGCGCAGCTGGCCGTCTCCACTCGGAGCGTGCGTTGGACTGCGCAGCCGTGGGCTGCTCTGGGCCGCAGGGTTGCGGCCCGGCGACGCGACGTGGCGGTCGCGCGGGGGGCGTTCCGCGCAACGCCCGACGTTCGTCGTCGCCGGTTGATTTTTCCGCCGCTTGAGGGCGGGTCGTTGTCTTGGGTTTTCCTTCTAACCCCGGCTTTCACCGATTTTGCAGTGTGACTTAGTGTTGGCCTGATAGCGTGGTCGGCGGTGCGCGTTGTACTACTTCGGGCTGTAGGATCGCACCGGGACTTCTATTTGGCGCACGATTTTGCGACCTCTTCGCAGGTGGGTTGGTTTCTTCCGAGAGTGCTACGGAATGTCCATTTGACTTGCAAATGCAAGGGTGATGTGTCCTTGGAATGTCAGGTAAATGCGCAGCAGCCGTGTGAGTCGATGGTTATGGTTCCGACCAAGACACGTGTTGGCTCTTAGGAGTTCATTCTGAGATACACAGTGGTGTTCGACGCCCCTGGCTGAGTTACCAGGAGGGTGTTTCTCTCCGGCCGAGTTACCGGGAAGCTGAGTTCCCTGGCTGAGTTACCAGGAGGTAGTTTGCCCTGGCCGAGCTACCAGGTGGGTATTTCCCTGGCCAAGATACCAGGCGTGAGTTCGCCCCTGGCCGAGATACCAGGTGGCTGCGGGGGAAATGGCATGAGCGGGTGGTCATCGTTGATGATTTTAGATGTCATTTCATATTGCATTGCATTACCGCATATAGGAAATGGCATGAGCGGCTTTTATGTGAGAGTGGTTGAATTAATTAATTAGTTGAAGGCTTAATTACTACCTCTTTATTTAAAGCTCTCACTCTCTCTCTCTCGTGGCACTTCTCCCTTTTCTTCCTCACTTAAGGCTTTGGGTGTGCTCAGAAGCTGAAAAGGAGAAGGAGGGAAAGGCAAGAGAAGAAGAAGAAGAAGGAGTTGGTGAGGGTTCTTAGGTCCTTCCCTTACTGCGGCGGGTGGAGCCGAACGCGCCTTGTGGAGCGGCATTAGCGAGGTTGGTAGCCTTTTTGTCAATGTCGCTTTGGGTTTTGGCTTCCCCCATCTTCTCTTTTTTTTCTTCTTTTCTTTTTCCTTCTTGCTGTCGGGGGCGCGTCAGCCGTGCCCGCTGTGTTGCCGGTGTCGCCGCTGCGCGGACGCGCATGAGCGCCGCGCGCAGCGTGCGCGCTGCTGCTTGGTTAAGCGGCAGCGCGCCGGGCGGCTTGATCGTGCGGCGGGGAGGAGGCCGCGCGGCCCTGCAGGCCGCGCGCTGGGCGCGCGGCACTGCAGGGATGCCGCGCGGGCGACCCCGTGCCGCGCGGCACCGCAGGCCGCGCGCTAGGCGTGCGGCACTGCTGGAGTGCCGCGCGGGCTGGCCTGGGGCCCCGCGGCCCTGCAGACCGCGCGCCAGGCGCGCGACACTGCAGGGCACCGCGCGGGTGCCCCCTTGGGCCCCGCGGCCCTGCAGACCGCGCGCCAGGCGCGCGGCACTGCAGGGCACCGCGCGAGTGCCCCTTGGGCCCCGCGGCCCTGCAGACCGCGCGCCAGGCGCGCGGCACTGCAGGGCACCGCGCGGGTGCCCCTTGGGCCCTGCGGCCCTGCAGACCGCGCGCCAGGCGCGCGGCACTGCAGGGCACCGCGCGGGTGCCCCCTTGGGCCCCGCGGCCCTGCAGGCCGCGCGCCAGGCGCGCGGCACTGCAGAGGGCCACGCGGCGGCCCCTTGGGCCCCGCGGCCCTGCAGGCCGCGCGCCAGGCGCGCGGCACTGCAGAGGGCCCCGCGCGGCGGCCCCTTGGGCCCCGCGGCCCTGCAGGCCGCGCGCCAGGCGCGCGGCGCTGCAGGGCCTTGCGCGGGCAGTTTTGGGGCCGCGCGGCGCTACCGGCCGCGCAGCTGGCCGTCTCCACGCGGAGCGTGCGTTGGACTGCGCAGCCGTGGGCTGCTCTGGGCCGCAGGGTTGCGGCCCGGCGACGCGACGTGGCGGTCGCGCGGGGGGCGTTCCGCGCAACGCCCGACGTTCGTCGTCGCCGGTTGATTTTTCCGCCGCTTGAGGGCGGGTCGTTGTCTTGGGTTTTCCTTCTAACCCCGGCTTTCACCGATTTTGCAGTGTGACTTAGTGTTGGCCTGATAGCGTGGTCGGCGGTGCGCGTTGTACTACTTCGGGCTGTAGGATCGCACCGGGACTTCTATTTGGCGCACGATTTTGCGACCTCTTCGCAGGTGGGTTGGTTTCTTCCGAGAGTGCTACGGAATGTCCATTTGACTTGCAAATGCAAGGGTGATGTGTCCTTGGAATGTCAGGTAAATGCGCAGCAGCCGTGTGAGTCGATGGTTATGGTTCCGACCAAGACACGTGTTGGCTCTTAGGAGTTCGTTCTGAGATACACAGTGGTGTTCGATGCCCCTGGCTGAGTTACCAGGAGGGTGTTTCTCTCCGGCCGAGTTACCGGGAAGCTGAGTTCCCTGGCTGAGTTACCAGGAGGTAGTTTGCCCTGGCCGAGATACCAGGCGTGAGTTCGCCCCTGGCCGAGATACCAGGTGGCTGCGGGGGAAATGGCATGAGCGGGTGGTCATCGTTGATGATTTTAGATGTCATTTCATATTGCATTGCATTACCGCATATAGTGATAGATTTATTTACAGCTTTCCTTTCTGTATCTATCTATCTATCTATCTATCTGTCTATCTATCTGATTTACTTCCAGGGGACTTGGTGGGCTACCGTGGATTGGATACCGGTACCCACTGAGATCTGACTTTTCAGTTGATCTCACACCCGCTGTGTGTGACAGGTGCTTCCGAGGCGGCCGCTCCTGGGTCGGTTCGTGCGGAGTCTTCCGACCGCGGCAAGGGCTTAGCTGATTAGTACCTTCTCGGCTGTAGAGTCCGTGGTAGTGTTTCCCCGGGTATTTTTGTTTTCCACTTTTGTATTCGTTAGTGATGTTGTACCCGGTTGCGGGAGACTGTGGATATTGTACCTTTCCTTTTACTTAGTGACTCCTGTTTGCAGCTTACTCTTTCGGCTTAGCTTCTTTCTTGCTCTGATACTTGTGTAGCTAGACCTCTTCTGCAGGTTGGACGCTTCGTCTGTGCGGCAGTTTCCGCACAGACGGCGGGTCTGTTGGCGAGCCCGGGTCGCAGTCCGACCCCGGGGCGTGACAAAAAGAAAGGAAAAAAATAGTCTACATAAACTACACAACATTTAATCGTAGAACGATTAAAGACAAGGAAGGATTTCACCTTTGCATACCCAAACCTTTTGAGTTTTGGAGTATGTCGGCAATGGTTGAGAAATTTTCCTTGATGAAGACGTTGTGTCTGATTGATCTTTTTCTTTTGTCATCGTCTTGTTTGGAGTACTACCAACGTTCTTTTCTTTTGAAAAATCCTTCTTTGAATTCCGGGGAGTGAACTTATTGGTAGCAGTTGCAAGATGTGGTTGATTTGATCTTTGAGCTCCAATCTTGCAATTTCTTTCAATGTGCCCTGCAAAATTACAACGAAAACATACCTTTGTGCTTGACGATTCTGAAGAGGATGAAGTAGGCTTGTTGTCGTTGGTTGTCATGAATTCCGGTGTCGGAGGAGGAGATACCGACTGAGGCACAAAGACTGTCCCAACCAAACTAAAATTGTCTTCAGTTCGATTGTATCCGAGGCCGAACTTGTTTGTTTGACCAAGACCAAGAAGTTTATCCAACTTACTCCTTCCAGAAGAAAATTGTTGTAAGTCATCCTTGAGTTGGCAAATGGTCTCTGTCATTTCCAATTTTTCCCGTCGGGCCTCGCCGTAGAGCTTCAAGAAGTAGTTCGCTTTGTTCACCATATCTATATAATTCTTCTCGAGTTGCTCATTGGACTCTTGAAGGGAAACATTTGCTTTTATCAGATTATCCCTTTCCACTTCAAGATCGGTCGAGAGAGAAGTTACCCTTTTTACTTCTTCTTCGAGATCCTGCAATCTCCCTCTCAACCCCTTGTTTTGCTTAGCCGGTTTCTTTGAATCCCGTAAAGGTCTGTGATAGGCTAAAGCAAAATCTTCACCTTCCGAATCATCCGATTCGTTGTCCGTTGCAATCTTTTCAACAGTGGAGTTGGACAACGACTCGGATGTACTTGCCATAAAGCACATGAAGGGTGAAGATATGGACGCGTGGAATGCCGTGGAGCTCTTTTCTTCATCACTTGAAGACGACTCATTTGACGTTGAGTTGTCATCCCAAGTGACGACTTGCATCGCCTTCTTCTTTGCCGGATACTTGTTGGGACACTCCGTTGCAATGTGGCTGTAGCCTCGACATTTGAAGCATTATAGTTGTCCCTCTGAACTTTTCTTATCCTTTGAGAAGTTCTCTTGCTTTCTTGACTTGTAACTTGAAGTACCCTTGCCTTGGTTCGACTTTCCGAAGGATGGAGATTTACTTGAATTACCCCTTCGAAAGTTGCGGCGAAACTTCCTTGTCAAGAGAGCGAGCTGCTTCTCAAATTCCTCCATAGAAAGGTTCTCGTCATCGTCTGAGGAGGATGTATCCGCGTCTTCTTCCTTAGTTGTTTTCAACGCATAACCGTAAGACTTAGAAGTGGATGCCTTTCCAGAAGAATTGTTAGTAGTAAACGTCATTTCATATGTTTGTAATGAACCAACTAATTCTTCTACACGTATTTCGTCCGGGTGTTTAATAGTTTCAATGGCGTAACCTTTGGGCGAAATCGTTCAGGAAGAGTTCTTAAGATCTTTCTTACAATCTTAAATTCTGGAATCTTCTCTCCCAGGTTAGCACATGAGTTTACGATGTCTTGCAATCGTGTATAGTAGTCCGTGAAAGATTCATTTTCTGCCATCAAGATAGAGTCAAACTTGCTCGTAAGCATTTGCAGTTTCTGAATCTTCACGAGGTTAGTTCCCTCATGTGTAACCTGAAGAACATCCCAGATTTCTATCACAGTCTCACATGCCGAGACGCGAGAGAATTCAGTTTGAGATAAGGCATTAAAATAGCATTAATTCCCTTGCCATTGTAAGAAGAAGAATCTAACTCTTCCTTGGTCCATTTCGACCTAGGTTTTAAGGTGCGAACATCACCAATAAATTCAGTTGGATTAGACCATCCTAATTCAATTGATTGCCACACCCGTTCGTTGATGGAAATTAAAAAGGCTTTCATCCGCACTTTCCAGTACGCATAATTTGTTCCATCGAAGAACGGGGGTCGGTTGATGTTTCCACCTTCAACCATTGTTTACAACCCTATTCCCGCTCTGATACCACTTGTTGGGTTATATATAATAAGGATCTAAATAGGGGAAAAAACACCTAGAGGGGGGTGAATAGGTGTAAACGTATAAACACTCAAAAATCGTTGCGATAAAAACCCAATGCGGAAATAAAAAAATAACTCGCAAGATTTTTACGTGGAAAACTCCATCACCGGAGTAAAAAACCACGGGACCGATAACACGGCGAAATCCACTAGAATTAAAACACGTACAAGGTGATTTACCGTACACACTTACGACTCAACCTTTTCCATACGCTCCTAGAGGATCTTCTCCGCTCGCTCCACGACGCTTCTCGAATCCACGATCTGCGCTCAACGCCGAATCCACGGCGTCCAACGTCGAATCCACGACGTCCGACCGAGTCCACGGTCTTCACCCAATAGCACCCTTCGAATCCACGAACGTGCCTCGCTCCGAATCCACGAGAGCGGTTGAACCTTGAATCCACAAGGACACGCGAATCCACGCGCCGATTTTTGGGGTAAATCGTTGTTTTTTGTGGTGATGATCCGCCGAATACTTAGATCAAAGATAGATCGGAAATACCATCTAAGCATTCGTTAGTTTGATTCAACTCAAGATGTGAGTATGAAAACCTAGAATCAAACTAATCAATATAGATGAAGAAACATAGAGTATTCTCTAATGATTTCCTTTCTTCTCTATATGTGGATCTAGAGCCGTATAAAATAAGATATGAATATGACGGCTATTTTCCTTAACCCTAGAAAAGGAGTCATAGGGTCTATTTATAGGTTAGAAACCCTAGGAAGGAGATAAGAATCAAAAACCTACCATTTTTGGAAATTTTACGGACGGCGATCCGGATCGGATTAGCTGTGATCCGGATCGTTGTAACGAGTCAGGTAGTTCCAGAAAAACGAAGGTTCGGGATCCGGATCGAAGTGCTTGATCCGGATCGTTCATACAGTTCACCAAACATCAACGTTCGGGATCCAGATTGCGAAGCCTGATCCGGATCGTTCAAGGAAAATGGTAAACTCAGTGTTCGGGATCCGGATCAAGAGAGGCTACGATCCGGATTGAACTGGTGTATGAACGAACCACCTTCGGGATCCGGATTGAACAACCTGATCCGGATCCTGAACATGTCCCAAGTCCAGTTTTTGATTTTTATGCAATGAAAGATTCTTCCAAGTGTTTCTACACTACAAGAAGTATTCGGATCACACAAAATCTTTAGTTAAACATACCTGATCCTTTTGAATTCTTCTTTCTTGAGATTGAGTTAAATGATCCAACTTTCTTCACCTTCAATCTTCAAGACTTGAAACTTTCACGAAACTACGCCAACTCAAATTCCATAACAGTTCTCACCCCCATTGTTGTTTTTCCCCTTTCCTCCCTTTGTTTTGCAGTGTCTGCTGCGGGAGTTGCGGATCTTTCGATTGACGGTTCGAGTCTAGGGAGTCGCGAGATAGATCCCTACCAGTGTTGATTTCTACAGTGGGATAGATGTACCAACCCGGATTGTGGGTTTCACTGTACACAGTTGTATTTTAGTATTTCGGTTTATCTCCCTTTTTGGATTTATATATGTTGTATAGGTGGCTTTTACTTGTATTTCAGTTTTCGGTGGACCGGATTATTGTATCATTATTTATGGGAGATGGATATTATACTTGTATTTTTTTTTCAGTTGTACAGTGATTCAGACTTTTATTACAGCAATTTTTCTTCAGCTCTGATATCCATTTAGTTGTTAGATGATACTTTGCAGGTTGGACGCTTCGCCTATGCGGGGTTTCGCATAGGTGGCGGATCTGTTGGCGAGCCCGGGTCGCAGTTTCGACCCTCGGGGGGTGACATTCAGTGTTCTAGATCCGGATCAGGAAGATCCAGTCCGGACCCCGAACATGGTTTGGTTCATGCGAAATACCAGTCCGGATCAACCCCTATCCAGTCCAGACCCCGAACATTATTTTTGTTATATCGCATGAATCAGTCCGGATCAGACTTCATCCAGTTCGGACCCCAAACTAATTTTTGGAGAATTTTCTTGGCGGTGACGATAGTCCGGATCAGACTAATTCCAGTCCGGACCGCCGTACGGAAAAAAATCTGTTAAGCCAGTTTTTGATTCTTATCTCTTTTCAAAAGGTTTTTAGCCTATAAATAGACCTCAAGAGTTCATCTTTTAGGTCAAGCCGTGGAAACCGAAGATAATCTACATATAGAAAAAAAGGAAAACCCATTCTATTTTATGTTTCCTTTTCTATATTGATCGATTTGATTCTATGATTTTCAAACTCTTTATTTTTGTAGAATCAAATTGATGAATATTTAGACGGTGTTTTCTTGTCTATATATGATTATCTAAGTATTCAATTCCATCACCACCAATAAACAAACAACAATTTCCGAAAGAAACATCGGTGTGTGGATTCGCGTGGCCTTGTGATTCAAGGTGCAATCGACTTTGTGGATTCGGAGTTAGGCGTGTTCGTGTGATTGACTCGTGCTATATTGGTGAAGACCGTGGATTCGGTTGGACTTCGTGGATTCGAAGTTGGACGCAAATCGTGTGATCGAGGCGCGTTGAGGACTACGGAGAAGATCTACTCAGAGCGTATGAAAAAGGTTGAGTCGTGAGTGTCGTTATATCACCTTGTATGTGTTTTATCGTAGTGGATTTTTTCATGTGATTGGTCACGTGGTTTTTTACTCCTGTGATGGAGTTTTCCACGTAAAATCTTGCGTACACTTTTTATTTTCCGCATTGGGTTATTTTTACGCAAAGATTTTTGAGTATTATTGTTTACACCTATTCACCTCCCCCCCTCTAAGTGAATTTTTCTTTATTTAGATCCTTGGATCGTATAACCCACAAGTGGTATCATAGCGGGAATAGGGTTGTAAACAATGGTTGAGGGTGGAAACATCTATCAACCTCCTTTCTTTGATGGAACCAATTATGCATATTGGAAAGTATGCATGAGAGCGTTTTTAATTCCCATCGATGAACGGGTGTGGAAATCAATCGAAATCGGATGGAAACATCCTATTGAAATTGTCGTTGATGCACAAATCCCTAAACCTAGGACGAAGTTGTTAAGAAAAGAAATTGAATTATCTTCTTACAATGGCCAGGAAATTAATGCTTTATTTAATACCTTGTCACAAACTGAGTTCTCTCACTTCTCGACTTAGGGACCGCGAAAGAAATCTAGGATACTCTACAAGTTACACGTGAGGGTACAAGTCTAGTGAAGGTTCAGAAACTGCAGATGTTTACGAGCAAATTTGACTCAATTCATATGGTAGAAAATGAAACCTTCACGGAGTATTATACACGATTGCAAGGTATCGTAAATACATGTGCTAACTTGGGAGAGAAGATCTCAGAATCTAAAGCTGTAAGAAAAATTTTGAGAACTCATTCCGAGAGATTTTGACCTAAGGTTGCAGCCATTGAAAAACATCCGGACGAGATCAAAGTAGAAGAATTAGTTGGTGCACTTCAAACTTATGAAATGACTTTTCCTACTAACTATACTTCTAAGTCCTCAGGTATGGCAGTAAAATCAACAAAACAGGAAGACGTGGATTCATCCTCCTCAGATGCTGACGATGATCATGTAAGACCCGCTTTGTTCCTCCGATTTTTCTCTTTCCTTTCCCCGGGCGGGGTATCTAGCGGGTGCAAATTCTTTTCGTTAAGCCTGGACGATCTGCTGAGGCTTACGGGTAAATTTAGGTGATAGAGCTCACGAAACCGAGAGCGGCGGTGCGACCGGATCCGAATTCCGGTTCCGGGAACTCCCAGAAATTAATTTCGAAGGTTGGACCCCTTTCCGACGTTCCGGGATCCGTGCGGACAATCTGCACGCTTTTCAAGGCATCTGTCAGCCGCCAGATATTATGGTATTATATTTGTTAAGTTGAACGGGGGATTATAAAAACCCAGCTTAGGGTTAGGGATCCCCCGTATACCCTTTTTCTTCCCTTTTCCTCGACCGTGCAGCTAGGGCCTCCAGGGAGCGATCGGATTTGAGGAGAGGAAGAACCGGCAACCCAACCTTTTTCCGCTCTCGCTTGGAATCCACGATCCCTTTGCTTTGTTGGGTTATGATTAATTGGATCTAAATAGGGGAAAAAACACTTAGAGGGGGGTGAATAGGTGTAAATAGTAAACACTCAAAAATCGTTGCGCAATAAAACCCAATGCGGAAATGAAAAATAACACGCACGATTTTTACGTGGAAAACTCCAAAACGGAGTAAAAAACTACGGGACCGATAACACAGCGAAATCCACTAGAATTAAAACACGTACAAGGTGATATACCGTACTCACTTACGACTCAACCTTTTCCATACGCTCCCAGTAGATCTTCTCCGCTCGCTCCGCAACGCTCCTCGAATCCACGATTTGCGTCCAACGTCGAATCCACGGCGTCCAACGTCGAATCCACGACGTCCGACCGAATCCACGGTCTTCACCCAGTAGCACGTCTCGAATCCACGAACGTACCTCGCTCCGAATCCACGAGAGCAGTTGCACCTTGAATCCACAAGGCCACGCGAGTCCACGCGCCGATTTTGGGAAAATCGTTGTTTTTGTGTGGTGATGATCCGCCGAATACTTAGATTAGAAATAGATCGGAAATACCATCTAAGTATTCATTAATTTGATTCTACTCAAAATCTGAGTTTGAAAACCTAGAATCAAATTAATCAATATAGATGAAGAAACATAGATTTAATCTCTTTATTTCCTTTCTTCTCTATATGTGGATTTTTCTATTTCGGTCGTATACGGATCTGCCCTAAGAAATGAATCATAGGGTCTATTTATAGGCTAGAAACCATTGGAAGAAGATAAGAATCAAAAACTAACCTTTTCTGGAATTTTACAAGACGACGGTCCGGACTGGAATTATGGCGGTCCGGACTGTCGTAGCGAAATAGATTTTTTCCAAAAAAACATACCTTCGGGGTCCGGACTGTAATTTCCACCGTCCGGACTGTTCATGCAATTCCTGCAAATTCCACGTTCGGGGTCCGGACTGAAGTGACCAAGGTCCGGACTGGAATTGCGCATGAACTATCCTATGTTCGGGGTCCGGACTGTAATGTCAGTTCCGGATCCTGAACATGTAGTATGTCCAGTTTTTGATTTTTATGCGAATAAAAATTCATCCAAGTGTTTCTACACTATAAGAAGTATTCGGATCACCATAAATATTTTGTTAAACGTACCTGATCCTTTTGAATTCTTCTTTCTTGAGATTGAGGTATATGATCCAAACTTCTTCATCTTCAATCTTCAAGACTTAATCAATTTCACGAAATACGCCAACATAAATTTCGTAACAATCTCCCCCTTTGGCGGTTTCGTGACAAAACACAAATCCACTCAAGAAAATTCAAAAAGATATTTTGTTTGCTATCACCATACAACAAAAATTTACATTGGAGATCCAAATAAAGATAAATACATGAGATGAACTCCTAGAACAGACTCTAGACTTAGACTTCTGTACTCTCTGCAAAAAGAAAACATTCTTGACAAAAGAGATCGTTAGATACCTCAAGAATTTTTGCAAACAAAACCAAACACAGAGATAGAGTTTATACTCACCATGACATTTACAAATTCAGATATGTAATGAGATCACAATCAAAAAGCAACATATCCTCTAAGCATTAAAAATCCATATGTCATAGAAAGGTTAGTCAACAAGCAACTTGTTAGTTATATTACATGCCCAAATAGTTAGTCAAATAGTTAGTCGAGGCATGCAATCACACATTATAAAACCAAAAGTTGAGGTCATACTTACCTTTCATAGTTCAAAGTTGTTCAAAATTCACAACCATACGACGATCATTTTCGATCATTATTTGTCTCTCTCTCCCCCTTTTTGTCACAAAACAAGCCAAAATTACAAAATAAAAGGGAAGTGTTAAAAGTTCAAAACAAGGTGTGAGAACTAAAGAACTTAAAAACCTGCAAAAGAAAAGTTAAAGATTAGAATAAACATTACTCAGAGTCCTCTGAACTAACACACCCCAGTTTTTGAAAGATTTTCTTGATTCGCTTGTTCATCGACACCTGTTCCTTTTTAACTGCACGAATTTCTTCCTTCATTTCGATGAACTCATTGGACATGCGCTCTTGCTCGGAAGAGAGACGCTGTTGTTCTCTATAAATTGAAGTAACTGAAGCATCATCGTCTGAAGGTGAAGAACGTGGATGCTAAGCTGCAGGTGGTGGTGGGACTGAAGCTGCTGACGCTGAAGTTGATTGTCTACGCCTGAGAGGAGGTGAGGGAGGTTCATCTTGTTTCATTGGTAGGGACTTTATGACCGTTGTCTCATTGATTGTTCCCAAACTATGCATATAGGTCGATGAAGAAGTATCGACTTTGAATTTTTTCAAAATCCGCATAATGATTATTGGGAAGGGAAGTCTCTTTGTAGGATGAGCATTGGCCACATACCTCCCCATCCTCGACCAGATGAGATAAGGAATGTTGAAGTTTGATCCCAAGGCCGCTGTGGGATTTTCCAGAAGATAAAGGAATAACATTCTATCCCATCGAAGAACTTTTGTTTGCATATTTGGAAGAATGTTGTAGCAAACAATAAAGTTCAAGTATCGGTATTCCGGTCGAAGTTCTCTTGAAAAAATAGAATTCCCTGTCGATTGAGTGTCTGGAAGACAAATTCCATCAACGACCACTCTCCATGAGTTGGTGGAGAAGCTATGACCTTTTAGATAGTGCGTTCCTTCAGCCCGTGCCTTCATCCCCAACACCTCTCCAATTAGTTGTGGAGTGACCTTGATCTTAATGTTTCTGACCATAGTGTGAAATTCTCTCTGTCCGTTATCAAGATCAATCAACTTTGATCCATTCTGATAGAACATCCTGACAGAGTGAAGACAGTATCCTGAAGATTCGGGGAAGTTGCAAATCGGAGCAAGTCCCGCTTGATCAAAAAGTGTTCCAAATAATGCAGAGCGCTCCTTTAAAGCTTTGGCATTTACATGTCGCTCGCCAATGCATTCTCTTTTCTCAAAGTCCTTAATCCTCTCAGAGCTTATGAAGTCTTGTGGAGGAGGTTGGCTTGCAAGTGGTTCTTCAAATGAAATACCCCGAGCACTCCCTCTTTTCCTTCCAATGCTTTTTCTCTTGGTTTTGACTGGACTTGGTTCCATTGGGGCTTTTCCTTTCTCAGTAGCAGTAGGCGGAGCCTTTACCTTGGAGGTTTCAGCAGGGGCTTTCCCTTTTGAGGTAGTAGGTACAATGGCCTCCACCAAGAGATCATCCCAGTCAATTGATTCTGTTTCTGATTCAGAATTTGAGTCTTTTTGAGCTTTCCTAGCCCTCTTGGGCTTGTTAGTTGTTCGAGCGTGAACCATAGAAGTTCGAAGGAAGATTACCCAAGTGATCACCATTGCTGCTAATGCTTGTGAGAGAAAAATCCTGCGAACAACAACTCAAGAACACGAAAAGAAAATTGTTGATTTTCAAAAATTTGAGAAATTGTATCCAAACAATCATTATCGTGTAGAGAGACTAGGAATCAAATTAGTTTTGCAAAAAGAATTTTAAAAATAGATCAATCCCATGTTTTTCAAAAATTCTCATTATATGCCCTAAAACCGAATTTTCAGAAATCGAAGCCTAAAAATCCGTTAATCAAGAGAACACCTAGCATATAATCAAAACTAATCTCCCCAGAGTTATTATTTCAAAAGAAATTTGATCAAAAACCAATCTCAAACAAAAAAGATACAGAATTTCTCTCACGTTTTGAGTAAAAAGATGAAAAACTGTGAAAAACCGAGATTTTGATCATAAGAACTCACTTTGAATCGAAGAAGATGGGTTGGGAAGGCTCCAAGACGATTGTTTTCTAGAGAGAGAAGGTCTGGAGACTTAGAAACAAAAGATTGAAGTAAAAGGAAATCAAAACCCATTTGTTCTATATAAAACTCTAGCCGCGGTCCGGACTGCCTCAAGAATCCAGTCCGGATCGGCCTACCCGCAGGAATACCTGCGTTCGGGGTCCAGATTGGCTTGTCCAGTCCGGACCGGCTCCAAACTTTTTCTTCAGAAAAATTTAGAAAAATTCCAGAAAATCCAGATATGATTGTAAGCACTTTGGTGTATCAACTTTAAATGAAAATCATCGTTTCATATAACTAGAAATAGATTATGCAAAATCTGTAATATCACAGATTTTTGGCAACGTTCTACCCTCCTGCTAATAAAGGTTAAGTTAAGGGAAAGTAATGTAACGGGTTTACTTAAGTCGATAATTTGGAGGTGCGGGTATTTTTCTGCGATAGAGCTCAGAAAACGGAGAACGACGGTGCGATCGGATCCGGATTCTGACTTACGGAACTCCCAAAAAGGGGTAGAAAGGGATCGCAATAGCCAGGGGGTGCACCGAAATCCGTGTAAGTGATTTTGCACGCTTTCCGAGGAAAATAAGGGATTATCTTTAAAGAATTATCCCGAAGGATTATCTGTGAGGAATTAATTAATTAATGAATTAATTAATTAGGGTGCAAAAATATCCGATGTGGATTTTGACGGTACGTACTTACGAAAAGGGAAATAAAAGAATTAAATTAATAACAAGATTTATTTATTTCCCGTATACCGAAAGGAAACCCTAGTCGTAAAAGATCGCCTCCTCAAACCCTTCCCTCTTGTGCGTACCGAAGACCAAAAATAAAACCCTAGTTCGGAGAAGAGAAAAGAAAAGAGAAATTCCTACCGGAGGAGAAAAGAAGGAAAGAAGGAGAAAGCGGAGGGACCCGATCGCCCCGATGGACGTGCCGGAGACCGGAGAACGAGATGCCATCATCTACGGGGAGCGGATCCGGATCCCCAACGCCGCAAAGGAACGAGATCGATTCTTTAACCCCGATATATCGAGGCCGCATGAAGTTCGGATTCGCCTAGGAGGAACATGGGAGCGGTCGTTTATCTTCACTCAGGTGGGTACTTTTGATTAATTTTGGTGCAGGGTCGTTCCCGAGTGTTCGTTTTGATAAAGTAGATCTGTTTGGTAATTTGACTAACCCTGTAGCATGTGAATCCCTTTTATTAACAAAACGGCTGCGGTCGCAAGATTGATATTCTATTCACATTGAGGCGGCTGCGGTCGCATGATTATTTTACTGATCTGACTAACGCGGCGAAGGTCGCAACATGGTTTTGCACTCATATTACTTACACGCACACCGGCAGTTTGGCCACTGCACAGGGTGTATTTTTTCGGAAAGATGGTAAGGATTATTCGTGTACCCCACAAGGAGAGGTTAGTGGGGATCCCTCACGGAGAGGCGACTGCTACTTGGGCAGTGGAGGGGTTGGAGGCACCGAGGAGATGAGTACGGTATTCTGGGGTTGGGGCCCAGCTTGTTATGGTTTTCTGGGGTTGGGGCCCAGCTTGTTTTGGTATTCTGGGGTTGGTGCCCAGCTTGTTTGTGACAGGGATTTGGCGATACATGAGGGGGGGGAGTAAATGCTCTGGTGTATCGGTTTGTCTTTTCAGTCATCGCATTTACTTTTTACATCTACTTTATCAGTCATTGACTACCCACACTGTGACAGGTCTGAGCAGGGGTGGGAACCGAGACGACGGTGAGGCAACGGTTAGAGGACCTTAGCTCTTGGGGGCTATTAAACTTTACAGGGTATGGTTATCTTTTATTGTGTATTGGTTAGTCTAGCTGTGATTACTTGTGCATGATTTCTTGTGGATGTTGGAATGAGGACTTCGAGTAGGATTTTCTTCTCTTATCTGTGAATGTTAAGTTGTGTGATTGCGGCTCGTTTTCAAGTACAAACATTGTTTCAAATGTATTTTCAAACCAGGTGTCGTGTGGGCACTGATTTCAAAACCCGTGGATTTATCCTTTCAAACATAATGGCCGCCAAAAAGGATTTGCGAAAACGTTTTGTAAAACTGGGTGTCGAGTGGACACTGACTTCCAAACCTATGGGTTTATACTAGTCTGAATGTGATAGATATAACTGTTTGGTTAAATCTAGTCTCTCCTCGTTGTTAGTCATGGTTTGCATGGTTAAAGTAATTGTCGTGCTTGGAACGCCGTGCATATACAGAGGAGGCTCCGCCCGTTTAGGGAGCGAATTTGTATATGTGGCGGGTCTGGTGCGCACCGGAGGCGAGGTTCATTTAAGAAAAAAAAAATGGATACGTTTTTTCGCCCTTTTAGAACCACCGGGGCGTGACTGATTATATGGTATCAGAGAAAACGACTTTAACCATGGTGATCAGTGACCAACATCCACAGGGTGTAATACCACAAGTAACTAACCAATTCTATAACCAAGGTGTAGGTGTGTAAAGTACAAGCGTGAGCGCTGGCAAAAAGGGATAGAGTCCCAGTGTTCGTAGGTCAAGGTTCTAGACCAATTAAGTCTAGGACTAACTTGGTTTCTTTGTATGCACGGTTAATGGCCCGGAACCGCTCCGCAATCGATGGTGCAGAAGAGGATACGGCGGTTCCGGCAACGGTGGATAATCGGCTACTCCAACAACGGATTAAGTGACATGGCTTAGCGCTTTTCCTTTTTAGGAAAGACGAACCCCACACGGCTCGCCTTCACAAGGAGGGTCTACATAGCGACACTATTCGGGTAATACCGACGGTGGGTTTACCCGCTTACCGAGAAGTGATCGACAGGACCACTGTGGTGGGGCGGGAATTGGCCGTTCTAGCACCCGGCAGAAGGATCATGTGTGACGCCCCACTTCCCAGGGGGTCACCCATCCTAGAACTACTCTAGCTCAAGCACGCTTAACTCTCATGTTCCTCTTGGATCTTGCTACCATCCAAAATGCTATAGCCGGGTTAGAGATTTAGTCCTATTATATCATTTATATAGAGGACTAATCCAAATTCCGGGGGTGTCACATTCTTCCCCCCTTTAAGCCCTGACGTCCACGTCAGGCTCAAGCACACTCACAAGCACCAGGCGATGTGAGACTCGTCTCGCTAGCCTTAGCCGACCTTGTGAGGAGCTGCACTCCACTCACAACGGTCATTAGCCGGGGAGCCTCGCTCTACCCGCTATATAACCCTGGCTCAGCCGAGACTCATCTCACATTTCCGGCTGGTGAATGGCTCTGATACCAACTGTGACGCCCCACTTCCCAGGGGGTCACCCATCCTAGAACTACTCTAGCTCTAGCACGCTTAACTCTCATGTTCCTCTTGGATCTTGCTACCATCCAAAATGCTATAGCCGGGTTAGAGATTTAGTCCTATTATATCATTTATATAGAGGACTAATCCAAATTCCTAGGGTGTCACATCATGAGCCTGCCAGGGGCCGAAAACGACCCCAGCCATAACCTGGGAATGACTTTCCCAACGGGAGCCGACCACCCCAATATCCGAAGACGCCGCAAGGGACCTGAAACACATTAGACAAGGAAACCGATACATCATGGAGTATCGACGAGAATTCGTAAGGCTGGTCGATTGTGTTCCCTTGGTCATAAGGGATGAAGTTCACATAGCCTGCCTCTTCGTAGATGGATTGTGGAGCAATATTTTTTTGAAGTTGTGCAAGTAGCGGGACTTCACACCTTCCAGAAAGCGGTGGATAGGGCCACCATAGTGGAGCGCGGATTCGCGGTGACGCGGCCCCCCAATGAGAGGAGTCGGAGTACAGCAAGGATAAGAAACGACCCCCAGCCCTTCTCGGGAGGGGAATTTTCTAGCGGGGACCGGCCATGCATCATCTACAGAGGAGCACCCCGGGGGAAATTATTTGTTCCCGGAAGCACGACCTCTGCTTCTAATTTGACAAACTGGGGCAGTTCCGCTATAACTGCCCTGAACCCGGGAATAATTTTCGGAGTCGCGACACGGATGAGAGGTCTTATGCGACGACATGACAAAGGACGCACTACCCGAGGGAAGTAGTAGCAGGAAAGACCCCTTACGAAGAGTAATGTTGGTCTTGACCCCAGGAGAACCCTTAGAAGCAAATACTTTGTACCTTCCTGCCCAATAAGGATGCGAAGACTTAGTTGTCTTTGGTATTGGCCCTTTATTTATGGGTCAAATAGGTCCAACTTCCAGCCTCGAGACAATAGGCCCAGGGGACTAGTGAGTTGGGTTGGGTGAGCCCAATAGGTGGAGTGGGCTGCGGTCCACAATAGACCTAACGGCAAGAGGCCCAATAATAGACCCAACGTCCTGGAGGGTTGAGTCCGGTCGAGATTTGTGGTGCGGTGTTTGCCGCTTTAAGTGAATCGGTTGCGCACCTCTAAAAGCTCAGGCTTTTGGGGTTAATGGTTAGCGCCAACGATCCGACATTTGTGACTTAGTGGTGTCACTGCTAAGAGAATTCGAGGGGATACTCGGAAGGGATAGGCTTACCGAGTAACAGGTGCTAGTCGATTGTGAGAAACCGAGCATGCCGTCTTGGGGCACACCTGTTCTATTCGTACGGAAGAAGGACGGGAGTCTACGATTGAGCATCGACAATCGGTGAATAGATAAGGTCATAGTATAGAACAAATACCACTCACCTTGGATTGATGACCTATTCGACCAACTACCAGGAGCGACGGCGTCTTCAAAGATTGATCTGCAGTCCGGCTATAGCCAGGTTAGAGTCCGGAGAGATGACATACCGAAAACAGTCATTCGAACTCGGTATGGTCATTACGAGTTTATGGTTATACCGTTTGGACTCATTGTCGCTCCAGCGGTGTTCATGAAAGTGATGAACAGGATCGTGGAACCTTTCTTAGACCAGTTCGTAGTGGTCTTTATAAATGACATCCCGATCTACGCTCGCACAGACAAAGAGCACGAGGAACACTGGCGAGTGATCCTCCAGACCCTCCGGTACCAGAAAGTGTATGCCAAACTCAAAAGGGGTGAGTTCTGGCTCCGCGAGGTAGACTTGTTGGGACACATAGTCTCAGTGTCGGGAATAGTGGAGGACCTGAGGAAGATAGAATTCGTGACCGACTGGGCTCGGCCAACAAAGTGGACAGAAATCTGAAGCTTTCTAGGACTGGCGGGGTACTACAGACGTTTCGAGGAAGACTCCTCAAGGATAGCCGCTCCCGTGAATCGACTAACCCGGAAAGGGGAGAAATTCGTCCGGACAGCCAAATGCCAGAAGAGCGTCGAGAAACTTAAAGATAGACTCACACGGGCGCTAGTACTCACATTGCCGAAGCCCGGTGAGGACTACGAGATCTTTTGTAATGCATCTCGAAGCGATCTTGAAAGCGTATTGATGCAACAAGGGAAGGTCATAGTTTACCCATCAAGACAACTCAAGGATTATGAGAACAACTACCCTACACACGACTCGAAACTCGCGGCAGTCGTGTTTGCCTTGAAGCTCTGGAGGCATCATCTATACGGGGCGCACTGTAACGTGTATTCCGATCACCAGAGCATCAAAGACCTGTTTACGCAGAAGGAACTGAACTTACGACAAAGGCAATGGCTGGAACTACGAATGGACTACGATTTGTCCACCCACTACCATCCCGGGAAGGCAAATGTGGTGGCTGGCGCCTTGAGCCGGAAGGGACTGGGGGAAACGGCATTGAGCACCCTTACCCAACAAGATCGTCTAATTGAAGAATTCTCGCAAATGAGACTGGAGGTAGTGTGTGACACCCCCGGAATTTAGATTAGTCCTATATATAAATGATATAATAGGACTAAATCTCTAACCCGGCTATAGCATTTTGGATGGTAGAAAAATCCAAGAGGAACATGAGAGTTAAGCGTGCTAGAGCTAGAGTAGTTCTAGGATGGGTGACCCCCTGGGAAGTGGGGCGTCACAGTTGGTATCAGAGCCATTCACCGGCCGGAAATGTGAGATGAGTCTCGGCTGAGCCAGGGTTATATAGTGGGTAGAGCGAGGCTCCCCGGCTAATGACCGTTGTGGGTGGAGTGGAGCTCCCCACAAGGTCGGCTAAGGCTAGCGAGACGAGTCTCACATCGCCTGGTGCTTGTGAGTGTGCTTGAGCCTGACGTGGACGTCAGGGCTTAAAGAGGGGAAGAATGTGACACCCCCGGAATTTAGATTAGTCCTATATATAAATGATATAATAGGACTAAATCTCTAACCCGGCTATAGCATTTTGGATGGTAGAAAAATCCAAGAGGAACATGAGAGTTAAGCGTGCTAGAGCTAGAGTAGTTCTAGGATGGGTGACCCCCTGGGAAGTGGGGCGTCACATAGTGCCAGCAGGTGCAGTTGGGAAACATCTATCCTTAGTGATAAAGCCTACACTGATAGAGAGGGTCGAGGAAGGCCAAACAACGGACACGCAATAACAACAGGTACGGAACGGATTATCCTCGGAACCAAGTGGGGATTTTGTAATCGGCACTGATGTAGTTCCGGGGATGAGCCTGCGTTAAGGAAAGAAATTCTGGCTGAAGTGCATAATGCCCCGACACTGCGCATCCTGGAGGTACAAAAATGTGCAGAGACCTGAGGCAGACCTTCTGGTGGCCCAAGTTAAAGAGGGATGTGGCGCAATTCGTGGCACGATGTTTGGTGGGCCAACAAGTGATAGCAGAGCATCAGCGATCGGCGGGGAAAACTACAACCATTGCCCATGCCGGAGTGCAAATGGGAATGGATAACCATGGACTTCGTAACCAGTTTTCCGCGATCGCAGCAAGGACGTGACGCGATATGGGTCATTATGGACCGTCTGACGAAATCGGTCCACTTCCTGCCGATTCACACGACGTGGAGCAGGGATCGGCTGGTGCTGACCTATATTGACGAGGTGGTGAGACTGCATGGAATACCGTCATCGACAACTTCTGATAGGGACACGCACGTCGTGTCAAACTCCTGGCAAAGTCTGCTGTTACGGCTTTTTGGTGTTGGCATATTTCGTGAGTCAAGTCAGTGAGTTGAGTCGGAGTCTTAAAGGGATCAAATTGTCAAATCAGCTTTCGAAGACTCGTTGAAGATTCAACATGAGCTCAAGATAACACTCAGGTATGATTAAATATAAACCATGGTGATTTAAGTTCATTTATAATCATTGGAATCTGGAAATGATTGAAACCCGGTTTAGACTTGGTTTTAGGAACTTGGTTTTAACTTACAACCTTTCTTAAGTTTGGATTCCGGTACTCGGTTTGATTTGGATAAAGCTTATCTTGGAAAAATCAGTTTTTACATTGCGTACCGGAACCACACTTTGAGTTCCTCAAACCCGACACAGAATTTTCTGTAAATTGCATTGCGTACCGGAACACGGACTCGTGTACCGGAACACAATAGAAAAATCTGTGTTTGCACCATTGCGTACCGGAACACGTTATTTGGTACCGGTACACAATGCCCTATCGGGATAAAATTACTAAACCGACTTTTATCTTTTTCCAAGGGTTATAAATAGACACTCAGGCTTTCTCGATACTTACCGATCAATTCAGAAACACTCGAGAGCAACCCTAGAGGCTGGTTTTTACCGTTCTTCTCTTTCGCCGCTTTTAGGTCAATTCGACGGTTCTTCCAAGATCTATCTTTTGTCGAATTGATCTAGTCTTTGCTTAGAGATTTCTTCTACGGTTCCTCAATGAGAATCTAAGCAAAGGATCACCATCGAAGCCAATATTCTTACTGGCTGAGTTTGCTTCGTGGATTCGACGTGGCATCGTGGATTCGGTGTGCTAAAGGCGTTTCGTGGATTCGAAACGTGTGCTCGTGGATTCGAGTGGCGTTCGTGGATTCGAACGTGTGCAGTGGACGTTCAATCGGTGAGCGCAAGGTCCGAAGAAGTTGAAGGAGGGGTTTGAGTCCGTGGAGTCGGTAATCACCTTGTTATTCTTCTTTTCTTAGTGGATTGTTATTGCGTGTTGATCCCGTGGTTTTTCTCCTGGATTGGAGTTTCCACGTATATCTCGGTGTGCTATTTTTATTTTCCGCATTGGTTTTTATTTTGCACTGAGATTTGGTTTTATAAGTATTACACCTATTCACCCCCCCTCTAGTTGTTTGATAGTAACTATTTAGATCCTTGTGGATCCCCAAAAACCAACAATTGGTATCAGAGCGGGTTTTAGGTTTATCTATCATGTCGGGTGAAAGTGGTAATATTTATAGACCTCCTCTTTTTTATGGGACTAATTATGCTTATTGGAAAGTGCGGATGAGAGCTTTTCTCATCGCAATTGATGAGCGTGTTTGGCAAACCGTTGAATACGGTTGGGTGCATCCTGTTGAGGAAGTAGGAAATTCTACTACCCCAAAACCTCGCTCTAGATGGTCCAAAGAGGAACTCGAAAAATCTTCTTAAAATGGGAAAGGTATGAACGCTCTATTTAATTCTCTTTCCTCGACTGAATTTACAAGAATTTCCGCGTGTGAAACCGCGAAGGAAATTTGGGATATTCTCAAAATTACACATGAGGGTACTAATCTTGTAAAAATTCAAAAGCTCCAGATGCTTACAAGTCAATTTGACTCTATTCATATGGAAGAGCATGAATTGTTTACAGATTATTACACTAGACTTCAAGATGTAATTAATACATGTGCTAATTTAGGAGAAAAGATTCCGGAGTCGAAAATTGTAAGAAAAATACTTCGGACTCTTCCGGAACGGTTTAGGGCAAAGGTTACTGTGACACCCCCGGAATTTGGATTAGTCCTCTATATAAATGATATAATAGGACTAAATCTCTAACCCGGTTATAGCATTTTGGATGGTAGCAAGATCCAAGAGGAACATGAGAGTTAAGCGTGCTAGAGCTAGAGTAGTTCTAGGGTGGGTGACCCCCTGGGAAGTGGGGCGTCACAGTTGGTATCAGAGACATTCACCAGCCGGAAATGTGAGACGAGTCTCGGCTGAGCTAGGGTTATATAGCGGGTAGAGCGAGGCTCCCCGGCTAATGACTGTTGTGAGTGGAGTGCAGCTCCTCACAAGGTCGGCTAAGGCTAGCGAGACGAGTCTCACATCGCCTAGTGCTTGTGAGTGTGCTTGAGCCTGACGTGGACGTCAGGGCTTAAAGGGGGGAAGAATGTGACACCCCCGGAATTTGGATTAGTCCTCTATATAAATGATATAATAGGACTAAATCTCTAACCCGGTTATAGCATTTTGGATGGTAGCAAGATCCAAGAGGAACATGAGAGTTAAGCGTGCTAGAGCTAGAGTAGTTCTAGGATGGGTGACCCCCTGGGAAGTGGGGCGTCACAGTTACCGCCATTGAAACCGTTAGTCATCCGGATGAGATGAGTGTAGAGGAATTAGTAGGTGCTTTGCAAACTTATGAGATGACTTTTCGTACTAATCAAGTTTCTTCCAAGTCTTCTTCTAAGCTTACAGGTATTGCATTCAAATCAACAAAGGAAGAAGATGGTGGATCAAGTTCCGATGATGAAATCTCTTTTGCCGATTTTGAAGAACAATTGGCGCGGATCACAAAGAAATTTCGTCGGAAAATTTGGAAGAATCGAACCGATGGATCTTCATCCACGAAACCATCTAAAGGATCATCGGGTTCTAAATCCTCTAAACTCAAAGGCGTTGCAAAACCTTCTAAAGAAAAAGAAAAAGATGATTTCGAAGGGGAAATCCAATGCTATAGATGCAAAGGCTACGGCCATATTTCAACGGATTGTCCTTCTCCGAAATCGTATAAAAAGAAGGCTTTGCAAGCGAAAACTTGGGACGATTCTATTTCTAATGAATCGACCTCAAGTAAAGAGGAAAAAGTTGTTGCTTTTCACGCCTCTCAAATTCCCTCTTCTATTTTGTGTTTATCATCTTTAGTCACTGACTCTACTCCTTTGATTTTGTATGAAACATCAACAACCGGCGGAGAGTCATCAAGTGAGGGGGAGTCGGACGAAGAAGAACTCGTTGAGGCATACCAACAACTTCTTGCGGAATCAAAGAAGATGGCCAAGCATATCAAGAAGTTGAGGAAGCAACGACTTGAAGTTCAAGACGAGAATCAAGCTTTAAAGATCAAACTCCATGATCTCGAGGAGGAACAAGGACGTTTATTGGAGAACAATAAAATCCTCCAAGAAAAGTTAAACCATTCAGAGATAAATGAAAAATTATATATGGACAAGATTGGTTTTCTTGAAAAACAGTTTGAAGAGATTCATGTCACCAACCAAGCATTGACCAAGCAAGTTCATGAACTCAAATCCGACATACAAAGGCTTTCAACCGTTTCCAAGAAACTAGATTGTATGTGCGGATTAGGTCAAACAAGCAAGGTTGGTTTGGGTTCTAAAAAGGATCAAACTGTGCATGCTTCAAGTTCCACAATCAAATTGAAAGGAAGAACGTGTCACCTTTGTGGACTTGAAGGACATTTGGTGAAGGATTGCCCGAAAAAGAGAAAGAAAAATCCTTCGGCAACTTCATCTATGGAACGGACTCAACGGACTCAAAAGATACATCAAGTCAAAGGAGTTCACTCAACCCACCAAAGGTCCGAGCCACAACATCAATCATATAAGTGGATCATTGCGAGGCAAAGACTTAAGGTGGATCAACAGTCAAAGCGGACAACCCCTGGCCACAACGAATCAAGACAACCCAAAATCCAGCGATTTTGGATTCGGAAAGGTGATATCTTGCCTTGTCTTAAGTTCTAAATAGCTTATGACTGTATGTAATGCTTTGATTGGTTTTCCTTTCATATTTTTCTGAATCTCTGCATTACATGTTTTCAATGCTCTTTGTTTTTATGTTTTGTTTTTTTAAACAAAATGTTTTTAATGAACAAGTGCATTGAAAAAAAAAGGGGCTTCACGGTTATTCACTCCAAATTAATTTTATATGGATTATCAACTTTACTCCATAATCATAATCTTGAAGATACTTCATTATAGGAGTTTTTGATATTATAAGCATCAAATTTTAGAAATCATGTGTGATCTTTAGATGCTTAATCTATCTCGGTTGTGTGAATTCATTGTGATAAACGTGAGACAACCGATAGACTAAAATTTGGAATTTGATTCTTTCACGTAAGAGATTGCATTCTTACAAGGGTAAATAAATGAATTGCAAAAGATGTGGAAAGAGTTACATCCGAAAGGAGTGTGAAAACTACCACCACATGTTGGAAAGAGCTGCCACCCCTGTCGTCCGGTTTGTGTGTGAAGCTACCACATGTTATGGATGCTTGAAAAATATTTATGAAATTTTGTTTAGTTGAAGCTTTCGGAGATTTAAATTCAAAGTTCGTATTTTGAACAATCTCCTGGTTGGTATAAGGTGGGATAGTTAAAGATGCTCAAAGAGCCACCCTTAGGTATTTTAGTGTTTATCTCAATTTGAAAGGGTAGAATTCAAGATTGATGTCACTTGGAAATCTCCGTAAGTCATCTTTGTAAATCCGTTACATCTTGATAGAGTTTGGATCTCAAGATTATTTTTGATGACTTGTGTTTGATGAATATAACATGAAAAACGGTTTATAATGTTTTACCTTTATTTTTCATGATTTTGGAGTAAATCTTTTTAATTTTTATAATTAATTGGATTGAATGACATCTATATGAATTCATTATTTTTCAAAGAATTTAAATGGATTTCTTGATGGTATACAAATCGGTATGTGAAAAGATTTCAAAATTTGGATTTGTTTCAAGAAATCTTTGCTCTTTGGCTCTGTTGTTCCGGTACCTGCTTTTTAGTACCTGAAAATCCAATCCGGATTAGAAAATCCAATCCGGATCCCGAATGTGAATTTTTCTGGTTTTTCACTTGCTTACCGGTACTACATTTTTAGTACCTGAACTACTTTGCGGATGCGGATCACCCACTGCCTGTCAATCCGGATCCCGAACGAAGGTTTTTCGGTTTTTACACTACGTACCGGTACGCGACTTCTTGTACCGGTACGTGATCTGGAATTCTTTATATTCCGAAACTCCAAGTTTTTTAACTCATCTCTCCCACTTCAAAACCCTCCCTCTCTCTCTCTAAAACATCTCTAAGGGTTTTCTCTTCAAGGTCAAGTGATTTGTTGCTCTCATTTGTAAGTTTCTTCATTAATCTTGCTTTCTTTTGTTTCAAAACCCTAGTTTTTAGGTTTTGATGTGTTAATTTGGGATTTTTGAGTTGATTCTTACTCCAAATGAAATCTCTTGCATAAATTACCCTTAATCCATGTTTAGAACATATATGGTTGCTTTCTATCTAATTAGATTCATGTTTCCATGCTTATTTGATTGAATCTAACTTTTTCATATGTTCTTAGCATAAAAGAAATTGAGAATTAGGGCTTTTCATGTAAATGATCTTTAAATGATGAATCATCACTTGTGACATGTTTAGAATGTTTCTTAGACATGTTTAAACCTTCCTATAAGATCAAATCATAGTGCATTGTGTTCTTTGTAGGAAATGGCATTTTCATGGCTTCTTGCACTAGTGATTTTGATGGCCACTGGAAGTGGACGTGGTCGCAGTTCTGAAAAGAAAAAGGCTACCAAACGATCACGCAATGAGGGTTCAACTAGCTCAGAATCTGAACATTCCTCAGAATATGAAGAGGAATCAGTTCAAGGAAAGGGAAAAGCACCTTTGGCTCCAAGGAAAAAGAAGGGTGCGGATTCTCCTCCGCGTAGAAGTACCGGTGGACCGGTAATACGCGAGCGCTCTCAACGGAGATCAAATGTTGATGAAAGTGAACCGCATGTGAGTGCAAAACGCCGTGCCAGATTTGCGAACCGCACATGCATTGGAGAGCGACACGTGAACTTTAACGAGCTATGTCGTGAGGTGCCAGACTTTGCAAGGCTTTTGGAACGAAGCCATATTCAGCCACTTGGCAGAGTTCAACCTAAGATGGGTTTTTGTGTGGAGATCATCAGGGAGTTCTACATGCGAGGTAACATACTTCAAAAAGAACATGACACCGGAGCCTTCGTCTTTGAAACAACAGTTAGAGACGTCAAGTTTGACATTACTCGCAGTAATTGGTGCAAACCTTGGATTAGCTGTTGACACTACTGGTCTTTATTACCCTGATGGTAATTTCCAACATGATACCCATTGGGATATGGTTGTGGACTCTATTTGCAAGACAGGGACGCAGACGAACAGATCATATGTTGAATCAAAGGACCTAAAACCAGAGTATCATATTTTGTCCTTAATTGTATGCTACAACCTATTGCCCACACTGGGGACCAAAAGGATTCGATGGGATCGATTGCTACTTCTCTTTTTCCTCGGTCACCCGGAAAGTGCAAATGGAATTAACACCAACATTCCATTTCTCATTTCGCAGCAAATGGTACATGTCATTGAAGGATCAAGGCAATGTGACCTTCTACCGTATCCAATCTTGATTACTAGTATTCTGGAAGATCACGGAGTGGACATTTCTTGTGCCAAATATGATTATGGCTTGGGGGCAATTGATGGAATCACTTTAGCCAAGTCAATTAGCACCTTGAAGACATTTGGACATACAAAAGCTTATGCAAGTGAAGCGACAGTGAGTGCACCACCTCGTCAAGCATCTCCTGAACCAGATGAGGTCGTAACTCTTCAAACCTTGCATCGGGATGTTCGTTCATTAAAGCAAAAGATGGAGCAAAGGATGGAGCAAGGCTTCAAGAAACTTGAGGATGGTTTAAAGAAAATCTTCGATATCCTTGGGGGCAAACATGATGATGTGGTCACTGGCGCAACAGCACCGAGTACATCGCATGGACCAACATCACATGATGATGATGATGATTCAAATGAGGATGAGTGATTTCTTTTCCTTCTTGTTTTTGGTTTTCAGTTTCTTTTCACGTTGTGATGAACAAGAACTCTAATCGTCTTGTAACTAAGAACTTATCCTCCTAGTATTTTTCCTTTTTGTTTATATTAACTGTTTGACAATTTGTGACAAAAAGGGGGAGAACGGAAATGATGGACATATCATAAAAAGGGGGAGACAGAAAATAATGATTGCATCACAAAGGCGGAGAACATGGATGCTCAAGACAGGGGGAGAAAACGGAAATGATGGACATATCATAAAAAGGGGGAGACAGAAAATAATGATTGCATCACAAAGGGAGAGAACATGAATGCTCAAGACAGGGGGAGAACATGGAGAACATGGATACTCAAGATAGGGGGAGATAAAGAAAAGATTGAAAGAGCCACAAAACAAAAAGCTGGAAAAACAAAAGAACCAAATGGAAGACGAATCAAATGTAGGATTTTAACTTCTAACGACTAACGTTTGATTTTGTTTGGAGTTTTGTTTTGCAGGAATTACATCACATTAAGACTCCAAGTCCTAAGTCATAGAGTATGTTCCAGGACTATTTAGTTCAAATGTAATTTTGTATTTATTGGATCTTTCACGCAAAGAAAATCAATGTTTTGGTGATAACATTGAGTTTCGATTTTTTGGTTTAAGATGAGTGACTTGAGCGGCTTTATGTATTTTGGGGTTTTGTCACGAAATTGCCAAAGGGGGAGATTGTTACGGCTTTTTGGTGTTGGCATATTTCGTGAGTCAAGTCAGTGAGTTGAGTCGGAGTCTTAAAGGGATCAAATTGTCAAATCAGCTTTCGAAGACTCGTTGAAGATTCAACATGAGCTCAAGATAACACTCAGGTATGATTAAATATAAACCATGGTGATTTAAGTTCATTTATAATCATTGGAATCTAGAAATGATTGAAACCCGGTTTAGACTTGGTTTTAGGAACTTGGTTTTAACTTACAACCTTTCTTAAGTTTGGATTCCGGTACTAGGTTTGATTTGGATAAAGCTTATCTTGGAAAAATCAGTTTTTACATTGCGTACCGGAACCACACTTTGAGTTCCTCAAACCCTACACGGAATTTTCTGTAAATTGCATTGCGTACCGGAACACGGACTCGCGTACCGGAACACAATAGAAAAATCTGTGTTTGCACCATTGCGTACCGGAACACGTTATTTGGTACCGGTACACAATGCCCTATCGGGATAAAATTACTAAACCGACTTTTATCTTTTTCCAAGGGTTATAAATAGACACTTAGGCTTTCTCGATACTTACCGATCAATTCAGAAACACTCGAGAGCAACCCTAGAGGCTGGTTTTTACCGTTCTTCTCTTTCACCTCTTTTAGGTCAATTCGACGGTTCTTCCAAGATCTATCTTTTGTCGAATTGATCTAGTCTTTGCTTAGAGATTTCTTCCACGGTTCCTCAATGAGAATCTAAGCAAAGGATCACCATCGAAGCCAATATTCTTACCGGCTGAGTTTGCGTCGTGGATTCGACGTGGCATCGTGGATTCGGTGTGCTAAAGGCGTTTCGTGGATTCGAAACGTGTGCTCGTGGATTCGAGTGGCGTTCGTGGATTCGAACGTGTGCAGTGGATGTGCAATCGGTGAGCACAAGGTCCGAAGAAGTTGAAGGAGGGGTTTGAGTCCGTGGAGTCGGTAATCACCTTGTTATTCTTCTTCTCTTAGTGGATTGTTATTGCGTGTTGGTCCCGTGGTTTTTCTCCTGGATTGGAGTTTCCACGTATATCTCGGTGTGCTATTTTTATTTTCCGCATTGGTTTTTATTTTGCACTGAGATTTGGTTTTATAAGTATTACACCTATTCACCCCCCCTCTAGTTGTTTGATAGTACCTATTTAGATCCTTGTGGATCCCCAAAAACCAACATCTGCAGCAGGCATTGGGGACCGAGCTGCAGTTTAGCACGGCAGTCCACCCGCAGACGGATGGGCAATCGGAACGAGTGATTCGGATTCTCGAAGATATGCTTCGAGCCGGTGTGCTAGATCGGGGTAAGGGATGGTCACGCTACCTATCCCTCGTGGAATTTGTCTACAATAATAATAGCTATCAAGCTAGTATCCAGATGGCCCCGTACGAAGCCTTGTACGGACGCAGATGTCGATCGCCTATTTTCTAGGACGACTTGGGGGAGCGGAAGCTGTTGGGGCCAGACCTTGTAGGGGAAACGGAAGCAAAGGTTCGCCTTAACAGGCAGCGATTGTTGACCGCCCAGAGCCGGTAGAAAGGTTACGTGGACCAAAGGCGACAGAAATGGGAATGTGAGGTAGGGGGCCATGTGTTGTTACGTGTGTCACCGTCAAAGGGGACAAGACGGTTCGGCATACGAGGAAAGCTGAGCCCACGGTATGTGGGATCTTTCGAGATCTTGGAGCGCGTGGGCCCGGTGGCATACCGATTGGCCTTACCGCCAAATCTTGAACAGGTGCATAATGTGTTTCACGTCTTGACGCTCCAGAAGTACCTCCCCCGACCCGTCGCACATCCTCAACGCCCCGGCCGTTGAACTGCGGGAGGATTCGAGTTTCGAGGAAACGTCGATACGGATCTTGGCAAGAGAAGAAAAGGAACTTCGTAACCGGACGACCCCCTACGTAAAGGTGCAATGGAGTAACCACGAGGAGTGCAAGGCGACGTGGGAACTTGAGACAAAAATGAGGGAGTGTTATCCTGAGTTATCTAGTGAGGGTCGAGGTTAAGTTTCGGGGACGAAACTTATTTAAGGGGTGAGTGGTGTAATATCACAGATTTTTGGCAACGTTCTACCCTCCTGCTAATAAAGGTTAAGTTAAGGGAAAGTAATGTAACGGGTTTACTTAAGTCGATAATTTGGAGGTGCGGGTATTTTTCTGCGATAGAGCTCGGAAAACGGAAAACAGCGGTGCGATCGTATCCGGATTCCAACTTACGGAACTCCCAGAAAGGGGTAGAAAGGGATCGCAATAGCCAGGGGGTGCACCGAAATCCGTGTAAGTGATTTTGCACGCTTTCCGAGGAAAATAAGGGATTATCTTTAAAGAATTATCCCGAAGGATTATCTGTGAGGAATTAATTAATTAATGAATTAATTAATTAGGGTGCAAAAATATCCGATGTGGATTTTGACGGTACGTACTTACGAAAAGGGAAATAAAAGAATTAAATTAATAACAAGATTTATTTATTTCCCGTATACCGAAAGGAAACCCTAGTAGTAAAAGAACGCCTCCTCAAACCCTTCCCTCTTGTGCGTACCGAAGACCAAAAATAAAACCCTAGTTCGGAGAAGAGAAAAGAAAAGAGAAATTCCTACCGGAGGAGAAAAGAAGGAAAGAAGGAGAAAGCGGAGGGACCCGATCGCCCCGATGGACGTGCCGGAGACCGGAGAACGAGACGCCATCATCTACGGGGAGCGGATCCGGATCCCCAACGCCGCAAAGGAACGAGATCGATTCTTTAATCCCTATAGATCGAGGCCGCATGAATTTCGGATTCGCCTAGGAGGAACATGGGAGCGGTCATTTATCTTCACTCAGGTGGGTACTTTTGATTAATTTCGGTGCAGGGTCGTTCCCGAGTGTTCGTTTTGATAAAGTAGATCTGTTTGGTAATTTGACTAACCCCGTAGCATGTGAATCCCTTTTATTAACAAAACGGCTGCGGTCGCAAGATCGATATTCTATTCTCATTGAGGCGGCTGCGGTCGCATGATTATTTTACTAATCTGACTAACGCGGCGGAGGTCGCAACATGGTTTTGCACTCATATTGCTTACACGCACACCGGCAGTTTGGCCACTGCACAGGGTGTATTTTTCCGGAAAGATGGTATGGATTACCCGTGTACCCCACAAGGAGAGGTTAGTGGGGACCCCTCAAGGAGAGGCGACTGCTACTTGGGCAGTGTCACGCCCCGGGGGTTCGAATCGCGCGGAAGAGGAGCCACCGATGCCCCTAATTCAGCCATGTATTTTTTTTTGTAAACCAATGCTCCCCGGTGCGCGTCCAGACCCGCCACATACACAAATTCACTCTGCACACGGGCAGAGTCTCCTTTGTATATGCACGGCGTCTCAATTACAAAGTGTCTCACAAGGTGTAGCACATTCAATCTCTAACCACATCTGTTGGGGTCTCGTTCACATACAACCAAACAACTCACATGATATTCTAATATTCACTTAGAACATAGAGGCCGATGTTTTGAAAGGATAAATAATCACAAAGTTTTGAAAGCGGCATCCACACGATGCCATCGTTTTATGAAAGACCGTTTGAAAGCCACATAAATCCATAGGGGTTTGAAAACGGCACCCACCCGATGCCGAACTTTGTGAAAACAGTTCGCAAACACATAAATCCCACAAGGTTTGTAAAATTCGGTGCCCACACTGGTGCGGTTGGTCCGGGCAAAGAAGCCTGGGCGACCTCCATTGGTGTTGTTGACTGTTGCGCCCACTGCCGCCTTTGTTCCATAAGGGTTGCTAACTGCTCGGCCACCTCTTGTAGTTGTTGTCGGAGCAGCTGATACTCCGCCGCTGTTGGCACCGTACTTTCTGCCCCTGCGTTCTCCGCTGATAACCCATTTCGGGCCATTATTCGCTATATACAAAGAAACCAAGTCAACCCTAGACCTAACGGGTCTAGCACCACGACCTACAGACGCACCGAAATTAAATCCCCCTTTTTCCCTCGCACACTCACGATCTACTGGTCTACCCCAAGTTCACTTTATTAATCAGTAGTTAGTGTATTGCGCCCCGTGGATGTTGGGCCCCGACTGTTGTGGTTAAAGTTTACCGCTCTGATACCATCTTAATCTGTCACGCCCCGGGGGTTCGAATCGCGCGGAAGAGGAGCCACCGATGCCCCTAATTCAGCCATGTATTTTTTTTTGTAAACCAATGCTCCCCGGTGCGCGTCCAGACCCGCCGCATACACAAATTCACTCTGCACACGGGCAGAGTCTCCTATGTATATGCACGGCGTCTCAATTACAAAGTGTCTCACAAGGTGTAGCACATTCAATCTCTAACCACATCAGTTGGGGTCTCGTTCACATACAACCAAACAACTCACATGATATTCTAATATTCACTTAGAACATAGAGGACGATGTTTTGAAAGGATAAATAATCACAAAGTTTTGAAAGCGGCATCCACATGATGCCATCGTTTTATGAAAGACCGTTTGAAAGCCACATAAATCCACAGGGGTTTGAAAACGGCACCCACCCGATGCCGAACTTTGTGAAAACAGTTCGCAAACACATAAATCCCACAAGGTTTGTAAAATTCGGTGCCCACACGACACCCACGTTTTAAAAGTAGTTTTCGCAAACGGTTTTCTTTGCTTTTCATTGTTTAAAACGGCCAAGTAAGAAAGAATGCAACAATCATTCGTTTATTCAAAGAAAGGGAAAAGGCAACATCCACTTCGACCCCACGGGGGCGTCGCAATCCACAACTAGCTAGCATGAGTAATAAAAGAAAAGGGAAAGAGGAGTCACTGTGTCTGAAGTTCGATCAAAGTCAGAACAGCACCCTTGCGGCCTCTCCGGTGCCATAGCGCTCGCCCCTGGACGAACCTGTCACGGAGTGGGAAGTCAGTGACTAGAAATAACATAATATGCAAAAAGGGCTAAAGTCAGGTAAACCACGATAGAAACCCGAGCAATCAACAATGAAGCACCATGTGCAAACCATACGATGCAGAACCTCGTGCAGACAATACAACGCAGAACCTTGTGCAAACAAAACCGGGCACCTTCCCCGGCAACAACACCGAGCACCTGCCTTGGAACCCTTGCCGAGCTCCTGCCTCGGCCGCCGAGCACCCACCTCGGCAGCACCGCTCACACCCCCCACCCACGGGGGCCCCCATTCCTAACGCCACCGCTGCGTGGGGTACACGGGTCAACGTACCACTTTTCCGGAAAAGCACACCCTTGCGGTGGCCAAACCGCCGGAGTGCGTGTAGCAAAACAAGAGCCTAGACCGAGCACCAACCTCGGTTAACCAATCCGAGCACCTACCTCGATAAACCAGACCGAGCACCTGCCTCGGCCATCTCCCAGATCATGGCGTGTCGTCGAGCATAGCGACTCTTAGTCGCCATAAACGTGGTGAAAATAAAAACGTAAGCATAAATGGGGTTAGTATCCTTTTAACGTGTCAAACCTTTGCTCTTACCACTTGTCCTCGTTTCCCGACTCAATAACTATCGGGGAAGGAACCCACCTTTCGACGTCCGACTGGTCACACTGTTCGTCGTCCTCATCGCTCGCATGCTCCGAACAATCCAACTGTTGTTCGGAGGGGCAATCTGCCCATCTAGTCTCCCACCACGACGTTCATTAAACCCGGAGGTCCACGTCACCCCTTACAAGATATAAATGACAATAACGAAAACATGCACAAAGATATTCCAAGGGGTACCCACCTGGAACGCGAAGAAAAGGATGTGCGGGGAGTTCCAGTCAGAAATCCTCCCACCTTGCGCCCGAAAACTAAAGTAGGAAAGGTAATGTTAAAAACATCGTCGTGGTCAAAAACACTCAAAAATGGGGCGAAACGGGCCAAAAACGGGCCAAAACGGAGCTCCCGGGCTTCCGGGCTGACGGATGGTGCACGGATCCAGGCGTGGACCGGGTCCACGGCAGCAGACGACTGCGGCGCAGACCGGGTGCACCGCTCGGTGAGCCGTCGGAGCACGCCGGCGTCGCGGACCGGGTTCACGGCCACAGTGCTGGCGGTCGCGGACCGGGTGCACGCCCAGCAGGGTGAGCCGGGGCGGCTTGGGCCGGGCCGCGCACGTGGAAGGGCGCGGACCGGGTCCATGCCGCGCGGCTGCCGCGGTGAGCGCCGGGTGCACGCCCGGAGCGTGCACCGCGCACAGTGTGCAGCCCGGCGCACGGTTCCGTGCGCCGGGTCTGCCCCTCCGGGGCTGCGGGGCGTGCACCGGGTGCACGCCCGGGGTCTGTGGACCGCGGCTGGGGGATCCGTACGCGATGAACAGTAACGCCCCCTTTTTCATTTTCTTCTCCGTTTTCGCTCCCGTGCGACTCCGGCGACGACCTCGTGGGCATGATAACGGCGGCGGCGGTCTCCCGTTTGACAATGGCGACGGCGGCTTCCCGTTACCACAACCCACGACGCGTGCGACACCCGAACGACCCCCAACCAAAACCTCGATCCCACAGAAATTGCAATAAAGGGGAACGACGCTTACCGTGATCCTGCGAGGAAAGGGGGAGGGTGGATCGTCCCTCTCGTCTCCAACGGAAGGCTCCACGAGGGAGGGGTTTCCACCGTTCTTCCCTTCTCCTCGTCTCGTCGCCTCGGTTTCTCACGCCGCCTCTTGAAAAGGGAGGAAATATGGATTGGGGTTTCTTTCTTAAAAGCGCCGCCCTAAATCCTAGCCGTCAAGAGAGAAAACCAAGAGGGAAAAACCCTACGGCCCTCGGTTTTAAGGAAACCCTAAAAACAACCGGCGGCTAAGATTGTCTCGAAAAGCGTGTCATCCACTCGCACGGATCCCGGAGCGCCTAAAGGGGTCCGAACTTCAAAATTTTATTCTGGGAGAATCGGGAGTCGGAATCCGAAACCGATCACGTCCCCGTTCTCCGTTTCGCGAGCCCTTCCGCCTAAAAATGTCCGCGAGTCCCGACGGACTTTCCGAAAAAACACCAAAAATTGTCCCACAGTCGGACAGTCATAAGAAAAGGGGTAACGGGAAGGGTCAAGGAAAGGCCAGGTCTTACACCACTCACCAATAAAAACAAGTTTCGTCCCCGAAACTTAACTCTCGCCTGCGGCGAAGAGGTCCGGGTAGCACTCCCCCATCTTTGACTCTGGTTCCCAAGTTGCCTCCCATTCTTCCTGGTTGCTTCACAGCACCTTCCCATAGGGGGATCGTCCGGTTGCGCAACCTTTTTGTCCTCTCGTGCTAAGATCCGCATCGAGGTTTGGCAGTAAATCCAACCGGTATGTCACCGGGCCTACGCGCTCCAAAATCCCGAATATCGGGTCATTGACGCCGACCAACAATCCCAAAGGCTCGAACTATTAGAAATACGCAACCCATTTACTTAAGGCGTACTGTCACAACGCCACAGATCTTGACGTGACTCTACCCCACCTGGACGCTGGGTCTATTATTACGAGGCAGGAAATTGGACCTATTTAACCCTTAACTAAATAGCCAACACATAAAGCAACTAAGTCTTCACCTCCTTATTGGGCAGGAAGGTACGAAGTATTTACTTCTAAGGTTTCTCCTGGGGTCGAGACCAAAATTACTCTTCGTAAGAGGTCTTTCCTGCTACTACTTCCCTCGTAAGCCGAACGTCTGTTTTCCCGCAGATCGCTGATGTTTTGCTTTCACCTGTTGGCACACCCAATATTGCGCCACAAATTGTGTCACATCGCTCTTTCAATTTGGGCCACCAGAAGGTCTGCCATAGATCCCTGCACCTCTTTGTACCTCCGGGATGCGCGGTATAGGAGGTATTATATACTTTGGCTAGATTTTCTTCCCTCGTTTCTAGCTTATCGGGCACACGAATTCGTCCCCGGAACCTTATTACATCATCTGAGTCGCTCGTAAAAATTTTGCCTTGCTCCGAGGACATTCTGTCTTGCACCAGTTGTAGTTACGTGTCCGTCGTTTGGTCTCCCAAGATCCTCTTGGAGATTCGTCAGACTAGATCTTATAGTCCTTTCCGGGCTTCGGCTGTATGAGCACTGACGCCTGTGTGCGTCTGTCTTTACGTTCTTTGAAACTCTTTTGGCACTGGGCTGTCCAGACGAATCTCTACCCGCTTTGGGTTAGTCGATTTAGGGAAGTGGCCTCCCATGAAGCGTCTGTAGTAGCCTGCCCGTCCTAAGAAGCTTCGGATCTCCGTCATCGTTGTTGGCCGAGCCAGTTGGCCACTGACTCGGTCCTCCTCGGATCCACTGCAATTCCTGACGTCGAAACGATATGCCCCAAAAAGTCCACCTCACGGAGCCAAAACTCACACTTTATGAGTTTGGCATAAGGTTTCTGATCTCGGAGGGTCTAGGGGATCACTCGCGAGTGATCCCCATACCCCTCGCCTGTGTGAGAGTAGATCGGAACGTCCACTATAAGACCATTACCGGCTGGTCTAAGAAGGGCTTGAGTATCCTATCCATCATGCCCGTGAATACCGCTGGTGCGTTAACGAGTCTAGACGGTATGACCGTGAACTCATGTCGACTATTCCGAGTTCGTAAGGCTATTTTTCGGTAAGTCCAGTTCCCGGAGATGCACTTGGAACTTCAAGCAGTCAGCTACCACTTAAAGATCGCCGCGACTGTCGGCCCCAAGCATTACGCCGTTAACCTTTAACGGAAACCTCATCAGTTCTTAGAGACTAAGAACCCGCCTCACCCTCGCTGGGCAGGAAGGAGTACAGCCGCCTGCCTCGAGGGGAAGCCGGAGGATCCGACCAAACCTATTTCTACGATGGGGATTTCTTCTAATATCTATGGTAGGGAGAAAACATGAAGCGAGGTGGAAGAGTGGGATGCTTAGGTGTTGACACAAACGTTCTAGCACGATGATCTGAAACTCGAGTATTACCTGCTACATCGTGCTCTGTGGGTCCGTCCCCTGGTGGGTCTTCGTATAGACTCTCCCTCCTCTCGATTGCGGAGACGAAGGTGGAGATGCTGCTACGGGTGATGTCCCCGTTTCCGAGGGGCAATTGAAATAATAGTGCCCCGGTTTGCCGCATTGAAAACAGTGGTCCCGCTTCTGGGGACATTCGGTCGCTTGGTATATTCCACCGCAATTGATGCAAGATTTGTCCACCGGCCATTGTCCTCTTGTCGGCGCATTCTTGGTTCCTTGTTGCAATCTCGAGTATTTAGGAGGCCGGCTCCTCTTGGTATGCTCTCTTCCGAAACAAGGTCGAGCTCGTTTTCTATCCCCACTATGATCTGAGCTCTCCCGTCGGGCTCGTGAAATCGCAAATTCGTGCTCCACTGTGGTGGCTCTATCGACCACTTCCTAGAAGGTGTGCAAATCCGCCGTTTGCACCACCCTGTAGATGTCGCTTCGTAAACCATTCACGAAAAGACGGGCTTTGTGAGATTCATCTCTTATAACAGGGGGAACACATTTGATCAACCTCACAAATGCCCATTGATATCCCGTAACTGTATGACTTCCTTTCTTGATGTGCTTCAGGTCATCTTCCATCTGCTATTTGATGCTGTCGGAGAGAAATGCCTCAAACAGTTTTTCTCGGAACGTGGTCCAAGATGGAAGGGCGGTGCCCCCCCCCCCCCGAGGGGTCCGGGCACACCGTCCTCCACCACCTGCGGGCGTTTCCCTCAAGAAAGTGGACTGCCAAAGGGACCCGTTCATGTTCCTCCATCAATAGGTCTTCAAAAAGCTTCTCCATGGTATCCACCCATTTTTCCACGACCCAAGGTTCGGTCGTCTCTCCCTCAAACACGGGTGGGTCGTACCTCTTGAAATTTGCCAAGTTCGCTGTCACCCCATCCCATTCGGTTTGCCGGATAAGGGCTTCCCCCGCAGCAACGGCGGTCATTCTCGGGATAGGTGTCACCACGGTCTCTCCCAAGGGAGCTCCAACAGTGGCTCCCGGCGTAAGTCCCGAAGTTGCTGGTGTTAGTGCTACTGAAGGCGTCGTCGGATGAACCAACGGTATCTCGGTCACCGTGGTCGGAGAAGGGGCAACCGTAGTCTCGCTGACCGCCACCGGCGGTCTCGTCACTGGTGCGGTTGGTCCGGGCAAAGAAGCCTGGGCGACCTCCATTGGTGTTGTCGACTGTTGCGCCCACTGCCGCCTTTGTTCCATAAGGGTTGCTAACTGCTCGGCCACCTCTTGTAGTTGTTGTCGGAGCAGCTGATACTCCGCCGCTGTTGGCACCGTACTTTCTGCCCCTGCGTTCTCCGCTGATAACCCATTTCGGGCCATTATTCGCTATATACAGGAAACCAAGTCAACCCTAGACCTAACGGGTCTAGCACCACGACCTACAGACGCACCGAAATTAAATCCCCCTTTTTCCCTCGCACACTCACGATCTACTGGTCTACCCCAAGTTCACTTTATTAATCAGTAGTTAGTGTATTGCGCCCCGTGGATGTTGGGCCCCGACTGTTGTGGTTAAAGTTTACCGCTCTGATACCATCTTAATCTGTCACGCCCCGGGGGTTCGAATCGCGCGGAAGAGGAGCCACCGATGCCCCTAATTCAGCCATGTATTTTTTTTTGTAAACCAATGCTCCCCGGTGCGCGTCCAGACCCGCCGCATACACAAATTCACTCTGCACACGGGCAGAGTCTCCTTTGTATATGCACGGCGTCTCAATTACAAAGTGTCTCACAAGGTGTAGCACATTCAATCTCTAACCACATCAGTTGGGGTCTCGTTCACATACAACCAAACAACTCACATGATATTCTAATATTCACTTAGAACATAGAGGACGATGTTTTGAAAGGATAAATAATCACAAAGTTTTGAAAGCGGCATCCACATGATGCCATCGTTTTATGAAAGACCGTTTGAAAGCCACATAAATCCACAGGGGTTTGAAAACGGCACCCACCCGATGCCGAACTTTGTGAAAACAGTTCGCAAACACATAAATCCCACAAGGTTTGTAAAATTCGGTGCCCACACGACACCCACGTTTTAAAAGTAGTTTTCGCAAACGGTTTTCTTTGCTTTTCATTGTTTAAAACGGCCAAGTAAGAAAGAATGCAACAATCATTCGTTTATTCAAAGAAAGGGAAAAGGCAACATCCACTTCGACCCCACGGGGGCGTCGCAATCCACAACTAGCTAGCATGAGTAATAAAAGAAAAGGGAAAGAGGAGTCACTGTGTCTGAAGTTCGATCAAAGTCAGAACAGCACCCTTGCGGCCTCTCCGGTGCCATAGCGCTCGCCCCTGGACGAACCTGTCACGGAGTGGGAAGTCAGTGACTAGAAATAACATAATATGCAAAAAGGGCTAAAGTCAGGCAAACCACGATAGAAACCCGAGCAATCAACAATGAAGCACCATGTGCAAACCATACGATGCAGAACCTCGTGCAGACAATACAACGCAGAACCTTGTGCAAACAAAACCGGGCACCTTCCCTGGCAACCACACCGAGCACCTGCCTCGGAACCCTTGCCGAGCACCTGCCTCGGCCGCCGAGCACCCACCTCGGCAGCACCGCTCACACCCCCCACCCACGGGGGCCCCCATTCCTAACGCCACCGCTGCGTGGGGTACACGGGTCAACGTACCACTTTTCCGGAACAGCACACCCTTGCGGTCGCCAAACCGCCGATGTGCGTGTAGCAAAACAAGAGCCTAGACCGAGCACCAACCTCGGTTAACCAATCCGAGCACCTACCTCGATAAACCAGACCGAGCACCTGCCTCGGCCATCTCCCAGATCATGGCGTGTCGTCGAGCATAGCGACTCTTAGTCGCCATAAACGTGGTGATAATAAAAACGTAAGCATAAATGGGGTTAGTATCCTTTTAACGTGTCAAACCTTTGCTCTTACCACTTGTCCTCGTTTCCCGACTCAATAACTGTCGGGGAAGGAACCCACCTTTCGACGTCCGACTGGTCACACTGTTCGTCGTCCTCATCGCTCGCATGCTCCGAACAATCCAACTGTTGTTCGGAGGGGCAATCTGCCCATCTAGTCTCCCACCACGACGTTCATTAAACCCGGAGGTCCACGTCACCCCTTACAAGATATAAATGACAATAACGAAAACATGCACAAAGATATTCCAAGGGGTACCCACCTGGAACGCGAAGAAAAGGGTGTGCAGGGAGTTCCAGTCAGAAATCCTCCCACCTTGCGCCCGAAAACTAAAGTAGGAAAGGTAATGTTAAAAACATCATCGTGGTCAAAAACACTCAAAAATGGGGCGAAACGGGCCAAAAACGGGCCAAAATGGAGCTCCCGGGCTTCCGGGCTGACGGGTGGTGCACGGATCCAGGCGTGGACCGGGTCCACGGCAGCAGACGACTGCGGCGCAGACCGGGTGCACCGCTCGGTGAGCCGTCGGAGCACGCCGGCGTCGCGGACCGGGCTCACGGCCACAGTGCTGGCGGTCGCGGACCGGGTGCACGCCCAGCAGGGTGAGCCGGGGCAGCTTGGGCCGGGCCGCGCACGTGGAAGGGCGCGGACCGGGTCCATGCTGCGCGGCTGCCGCGGTGAGCGCCGGGTGCACGCCCGGAGCATGCACCGCGCACAGTGTGCAGCCCGGCGCACGGTTCCGTGCGCCGGGTCTGCCCCTCCGGGGCTGCGGGGCGTGCACCGGGTGCACGCCCGGGGTCTGTGGACCGCGGCTGGGGGATCCGTACGCGATGAACAGTAATGCCCCCTTTTTCGTTTTCTTCTCCGTTTTCGCTCCCGTGTGACTCCGGCGACGACCTCGTGGGCATGATAACGGCGGCGGCGGTCTCCCGTTTGACAACGGCGACGGCGGCTTCCCGTTACCACAACCCACGACGCGTGCGACACCCGAACGACCCCCAACCAAAACCTCGATCCCACAGAAATTGCAATAAAGGGGAACGACGCTTACCGTGATCCTGCGAGGAAAGGGGGAGGGTGGATCGTCCCTCTCGTCTCCAACGGAAGGCTCCACGAGGGAGGGGTTTCCCCCGTTCTTCCCTTCTCCTCGTCTCGTCGCCTCGGTTTCTCACGCCGCCTCTTGAAAAGGGAGGAAATATGGATTGGGGTTTCTTTCTTAAAAGCGCCGCCCTAAATCCTAGCCGTCAAGAGAGAAAACCAAGAGGGAAAAACCCTACGACCCTCGGTTTTAAGGAAACCCTAAAAACAACCGGCGGCTAAGATTGTCTCGAAAAGCGTGTCATCCACTCGCACGGATCCCGGAGCGCCTAAAGGGGTCCGAACTTCAAAAATTTATTCTGGGAGAACCGGGAGTCGGAATCCGAAACCGATCGCGTCCCCGTTCTCCGTTTCGCGAGCCCTTCCGCCTAAAAATGTCCGCGAGTCCAGACGGACTTTCCGGAAAAACACCAAAAATTGTCCCACAGTCGGACAGTCATAAGAAAAGGGGTAACGGGAAGGGTCAAGGAAAGGCCAGGTCTTACACCACTCACCAATAAAAACAAGTTTCGTCCTCGAAACTTAACTCCCGCCTGCGGCGAAGAGGTCCGGGTAGCACTCCCCCATCTTTGACTCTGGTTCCCAAGTTGCCTCCCATTCTTCCTGGTTGCTTCACAGCACCTTCCCATAGGGGGATCGTCCGGTTGCGCAACCTTTTTGTCCTCTCGTGCTAAGATCCACATCGAGGTTTGGCAGTAAAGCCAACCGGTATGTCACCGGGCCTACGCGCTCCAAAATCCCGAATATCGGGTCATTGACGCCGACCAACAATCCCAAAAGCTCGAACTATTAGAAATACGCAACCCATTTACTTAAGGCGTACTGTCACAACGCCACAGATCTTGACGTGACTCTACCCCACCTGGACGCTGGGTCTATTGTTACGAGGCAGGAAATTGGACCTATTTAACCCTTAACTAAATAGCCAACACATAAAGCAACTAAGTCTTCACCTCCTTATTGGGCAGGAAGGTACGAAGTATTTACTTCTAAGGTTTCTCCTGGGGTCGAGACCAAAATTACTCTTCGTAAGAGGTCTTTCCTGCTACTACTTCCCTTGTGCATGATTTTTTGTGGATGTTGGAATGAGGACTTCGAGTAGAATTTTCTTCTCTTATCTGTGAATGTTATGTTGTGTGATTGCGGCTCGTTTTCAAGTACAAACATGGTTTCAAATGTATTTTCAAACCAGGTGTCGTGTGGGCACTGATTTCAAAACCCGTGGATTTATCCTTTCAAGCATAATGGCCGCCAAAAAGGATTTGCGAAAACATTTTGTAAAACTGGGTGTCGAGTGGACACCGACTTCCAAACCTATGGGTTTATACTAGTCTGAATGTGATAGATATAACTGTTTGGTTAAGTCTAGTCTCTCCTCGTTGTCAGTCATGGTTTGCATGGTTAAAGTAATTGTCGTGCTTGGAACGCCGTGCATATACAGAGGAGGCTCCGCCCGTTTGGGGAGCGAATTTGTATATGTGGCGGGTCTGGTGCGCACCGGAGGTGAGGTTTATTTAAGAAAAAAAAAATGGATACGTTTTTCCGCCCTTTTAGAACCTCCGGGGCGTGACAAAATCTATCAAAAATATCCAACTAATGAAACGAAAATTTATAAAAATTAAATCCCTTAAAGTTGAACAACTTCAATCACATCTAACATGATCTTATGAGTAATGCCTTTATCAAATCATCAATTTGGTAAAGAAAATGAAATATCAAGATCAATAGATGTTTGAAATCCCAAATATGTTAGATAATGTATCTAGTCAATCTGTTGAAGAGAGTGGCTCTTTGAGCATCTTTCATTAAAAATCCCACCGTATACCAACCTTGAAATTTGACAGAGTCAAGTATTTCAACATGCATTTTATCTAATCAATCTTGAAAAACCATGCTTGGTATACATGTGGTAGCTGCACACAGTACTCGGACGTACGAGGTGGTAGCTCTTTCCTCCATGTGGTGGTAGTTTTCACACTCCTCATTGGGATGTAACTCTTTCCACATCGTTTGAGCATAACAATTCTTTTATTAACTCCCCCTCAATTGGCTATCAATTATTTAAAATATAAAGTATTCAACCAAAAATTGATCTCGATTTCATACTTGACTCAATTGTCAAATAAGATAAAAACTAAACCAAGAGATCATTTGAGAGAGAAATTGACTTTGATCAAAACAAAGATGACTTAATTGACATAAATGATCATTGCATCAAATGAATTATTATGATATCAAAAGCATAATAAATTTCTAAATATATAAAAGGATGTAGTTAAAGTCAATATAACTAATGCTCAATTTATGTTCTATGTACAAGCATAGATAATGAACAAAAACACAAAAACAAAACCTAACCTAAGCATGGGTTTCAAAAAGAGATTTTGTGAGGACCCGAAATCCCCACTTAAGAGATTACTGTCGGATTGTGGCCTTTGGGAGTGTTTGTGCGCGTGTCGGGCCCAAGAAATGGATTTGTGGTGCAATTTGGGAATTAGTTTACATCACTGGAGGCCTACGTGGTGTGTCGGTGGTGTTTGTACGTAATTTGGACACAAGTGTTGGACTTTGGGCTTAAAAGGAGATCCCGTCGGATTGGAGGACCCGTCGAGTGTTTAGAAGTTGTTTCGCACGACGCAGATGTCAAATTTGGACTCCGGGCGAAGTTTGGATAAAAGATCACCTCTCCGGATGCCTTCGGGATTTTTTTAGAGTTGGAATTTGGCAAATCGGACTTCAGAATTGGACCCGGCGCGAAAATCAGATCAAGTGGGATATCCGGGGGCATTCGGCAAATTTTCGGATGAGAATTTTGATAGGTTATATGAATAATAGGATCTAAATAGGGGAAAAAACACCTAGAGGGGGGTGAATAGGTGTAAACCATAAACACTCAAAAATCTTTGCGATATAAAAACCCAATGCGGAAAAATAAATAACACGCAGAGATTTTTACGTGGAAAACTCCAAACCGGAGTAAAAAACCACGGGACCGATAACACGGTGAAATCCACTAGAATTAAACACGTACAAGGTGATATACCATACTCACAGACGACTCAACCTTTTCGATACGCTCCTAGTTGATCTTCTCCGCTCGCTCCACGACGCTTCTCGAATCAACGATGTGTGACGCCCCACTTCCCAGGGGGGTCACCCATCCTAGAACTACTCTAGCTCTAGCACGCTTAACTCTCATGTTCCTCTTGGATCTTGCTACCATCCAAAATGCTATAGGCGGGTTAGAGATTTAGTCCTATTATATCATTTATATAGAGGACTAATCCAAATTCCGGGGGTGTCACATTCTTCCCCCCTTTAAGCCCAGACGTCCATGTCAGGCTCAAGCACACTCACAAGCACCAAGCGATGTGAGACTCGTCTCGCTAGCCTTAGCCGACCTTGTCAGGAGCTGCACTCCACTCACAACGGTCATTAGCCGGGGAGCCTCGCTCTACCCGCTATATAACCCTGGCTCAGCCGAGACTCATCTCACATTTCCGGCTGGTGAATGGCTCTGATACCAACTGTGACGCCCCACTTCCCAGGGGGGTCACCCATCCTAGAACTACTCTAGCTCTAGCACGCTTAACTCTCATGTTCCTCTTGGATGTTTGCTACCATCCAAAATGCTATAGGCGGGTTAGAGATTTAGTCCTATTATATCATTTATATAGAGGACTAATCCAAATTCCAGGGGTGTCACACGATGTGCGTCCAACGCCGAATCCACGGCGTCCAACGTCGAGTCCACGATGTCCGACCGAATCCACGGTCTTCACCCAGTAGCACGCTTCGAATCCACGAACGTACCTCGCTCCAAATCCACGAGAGCGGTTGCACCTTGAATCCACAAGGCCACGCGAGTCCACGCGCCGATTTTGGGGTAAATCGTTGTTTTTTGGGTGGTGATAATCCGCCGAATACTTAGATTAGAAATAGATCGGAAATACCATCTAAGTATTCATTGATTTGATTCTACTCAGAATATGAGTATAAAAACCTAGAATCAAATCAATCAATATAGATGAAGAAACATAAGATTAAATCTAGTATTTCCTTTCTTCTCTATATGTGGATCTTAGGCCGTATATAAGATTATATTTTATTATGACGGCTATTTGGATTAACCCTAGAAAAAGAATCATAGGGTCTATTTATAGGTTAGAAACCCTTGGAAGAAGATAAGGATCAAAAACTAACCTTTTCTGGAGTTTTTACATGACGACGATCCGGATCGGAGATCGGCGATCCGGATTGCAGTAGCGAGAAGAACAGTTTCCAGAAAAACGAAGGTTCGGGATCCGGATCGAAGTGCTTGATCCGGATCGTTCATACAGTTCACCAAACATCAACGTTCGGGATCCGGATTGCGAAGCCTGATCCGGATCGTTCAAATAAAATGGTAAACTCAGTGTTCGGGATCCGGATCAAGGGAAGCTACGATCCGGATTGAACTGGTGTATGAACGAACCACCTTCGGGATCCGGATTGAACAGTCTGATCCGGATCCTGAACATGTCCCATGTCTAGTTTTTGATATTTATGCAATAACAAATCCATCCAAGTGTTTCTACACTATAAGAAGTATTCGGATCACCAAAGATATTAAGTTAAACATACCTGATCCTTTTGAATTCTTCTTTCTTGAGATTGAGTTATATGATCCAACTTCCTTTACCTTCAATCTTCAAGACTTAACCGAATTCACGAAATACGCCAACTCAAATTCTGTAACAATCTCCCCCTTTGGCGGTTTCGTGACAAAACATAGATCCACTCAAGAAAATTCAAAAAGATATTTTTGTTGCTATCACCATACAACAAAAATTTACAATGGAGATCCAAAATAAAATACATGAGTTAAACTCCTAAAACAGACTCTAGACTTAGACATCTGTACTCTCTGCAAAAGAAATCATTCTTGACAAAAGAAATCGTTAGATACCTCAAGAATTTTATATCATTCAAAAACCACATACAGAGATGAAGTTTATATACTTATTTATACTTATCATGACATTTATACATTCAGATATGTAAACTGATCATAGTTAAAACACCAACATATCTTCTATGCAATCAACATCCAAATGTCATGTTAGTGAACATCAACTTGTTAGTTATGTTACATGCCCAAATAGTTAGTCGAATAGTTAGTCGAGGCATGCACTCAAACACAAATGAAAACCGAAAGTTGAAGTTCTACTTACCTTTCAAGTTGAGGTTATACTTACCTCTATAGTTTCAAGTTTTCTCAGTAACCATTGTATCATAGTATCATTGTTTATACTTCTCTCTCCCCCTTTTTGTCACAAAAGTTAGCCAAAAAATTACCAAAATGGAGAGAATAGTTAATAGTTCAAGTACCAAAAGTTTGAGAACAAAACTTAAAACTAAAACTTGAAGACCTGCACAAAAAAAGTTAAAAAAAATGAAGTTCCTGCACAAGAGAATTATTAGACAAACTATTCAAGCATCTGAATCTGAGTCATCCGAGGCGGAGTTCTCAGAGCTCGTGCAGCCCAGCTTTTTCAAAATTCCTTTAAGCATTCCCGAAATCGTAGAACACTCTTGTTTCATCTGATGTATGTCCTTGGACATCTTTCTGAGTCCTAGCGCCATTTTGTCTTGTTCTTGTTTGATGGAAGACTCCAGGTTTCCCTTTTGGTCAATTCTTCTGGAAGTTGAAGAACGTTGTGTGACGATTGACGGAGCAGTCTGTCCTTCATTCCGAGGAGATCTTCTTGGCAAAGAATGTGAATTGTCAAGAGGTTCATTGCTTGGCACATTCTTTTTCCTTGCTTGCTGCTTAAGTATTGAGGAAGACTTCAGTAGCTTCTTGTTCTTTAGGTAAACCTTATTTTCTTCATCAATACCTTGTTGTACTTCATCAAGAAATGTGTCCCAATCTTCTTCGTCTTCAGATTCAGTGTCAATTTGAGAGATATTCTTTGGATTCTCTTGACATGGTTCATTTATTTCAATACCTCGAGCTCATCCAGGTCGTCGAGCGAGTCTTTTTCTTTTTAAGAATATGGATGAAGAGGTCATTGGTGCTTTTCCTTTTTCCGTAGCAGTGGGCGGAGCCTTTTCCTTTGATGTCTCTGCACGGGCTTTCCCTTTCGATGTAACAGAGGTTTTCTGTGGCGATTTTCCAGGATGTGTTTAATCATCTGACAACTCATCCCAATTGACTTCATCCTTTTTAGCCCTCTTGGGCTTGACAGTGTCTCTCGTATGTACCATAGTAGCCAGAAGAAAAATGATCCAGGTGATCACCATTGCTATTGGTTTCTTGTGAAAAGAAATCCTATGAGCAACACCTCAAGAACACGAAAAAATTGTTAATTTTCAAAAATTAGAAAAATTGTACCCAAACAATCATTATCGTGTGGAGAGACTAAGAATCAAATTAGTTTTGCAAAAAGAATTTTTAAAATAGATCAATCGCATGATTTTCGAAAATTCCCATTATATGCCCTAAAACCAAAATTTTTGAAATCGAAGGCCAAAAATCCGTTTATCTTGAGAATACCTAGCATACAATCAAAACTAATCTACCCAGAGTTCTTATTTCAAAAGAAATTTGATCAAAAACCATCCACAAACGAAATTGATACAAGAAATTCATCACGTTTTGAGGAGGAATAAGAAAAACTGTGAAAAACCGAGATTTTGATCAATAAAACTTACTTGGAATTGAAGAACTTGAGTTTGAAAGCTTCCAAGATGGATGAAATCTAGAGAGAGAAGCTCTGGAAACTTTGGAACAAAAGATTGGAGTAAAAGAAATCAAAACCCTTTTGTTCTATATAAAAACCCTAGCCGCGATCCGGATCAGTTCGTGATTACGATCCGGATCGGCTACCCGCAGTGAAAAACTGCGTTCGGGATCCGGATCGGCAGGTCCAATCCGGATCGTCTGCCCGCAGAAGAATATCTGCGTTCGGGATCCGGATCGGCAGGTCCAATCCGGATCGGCTCCAACTTTTTCTTTAGAAAATTTCAGAGAAATTCTAGAAAACCGAGAAAAAGATTGTAAGCACTTTTGTGTATCAACTTTAAACGAAAATCATCATTTCGTACAACAAAAAATAGATTATACCAAATCTATCAATAACATCCAACAAATGAAACGAAAATTTATAAAAATTAAATCCCTTAAAGTTGAACAGCTTCAATTACATCTAACTTGATCTTATGTGTAATGCCTTTATCAAATCATCAATTCGGTAAAGAAAATGAAATACAAAGATCAATAGATGTCTAAAATCCCAGATAAATTAGATAATATATCTAGTCAATTTATTGAAGAGAGTGGCTCTTTGAGCATCTTTCATTAAAAATCTCACCTTATACCAACCTTGAAATTTTGACAGAGTCAAGTATTTCAACATGCATTTTAATTAATCAAACTTGAAAAACCTTGCTTGGTATACATGTGGTAGCTGCACACAGTACTCGGACGACCGAGGTGGTAGCTCTTTCCTCCATGTGGTGGTAGTTTTCACACTCCTCATTGGGATGTAACTCTTTCCACATCTTTTGAGCATAATACTTTTTCTTTGACTCCCCCTCAATTGGCTATCAATTATTTAAGATATAAAGTATTCAGCCAAATATTGATCTCGATTTCATACTCGACTAAACAGTCAAATAAGATAAAAACTATACCAAGAGATCATCGAGAGAGAAATTGACTTTGATCAAAACAAAGATGAGTTAATTGACATAAATAATCATTACATCAAATGAAATATTATGATATCTAAAGCATAATAGATTTCTAAATATATAAAAGGATGCAGTCAAAGTCAATAAAACTAATGCTCAATTAATATTCTATGTCTAAGCATAGATAATGAACAAAAACATAAAAAAACAAAACCTAACCTAAACAAGAGTTTCAAAAAGGGTTTATTTCAAGGAAAGCATTCCAATTGCTTTACGCAAATGAATAAAACGTTTTTGATCCAAAGGTTTTGTTAAAATGTCAGCTAATTGATCTTCAGTTGAAATGTAGGAAATTTGAAGAATACTTGATTCAACTAGCTCTCTAAGAAAATGATATCTAAGTTTAATGTGTTTTGTTCTAGAGTGCAACACAGGGTTTTTTGAAATGTTTATAGCACTTGTGTTGTCACATAAAACAGTTACCGAAGTTGCTGAAATTCGGAAGTCGCTCAACACGCTTTTCATCCAAATAAGTTGAGTTGAACAACTACCCGCTGAGATGTATTACGCTTCGGCAGTCGAGAGTGCAATGCAGTTTTGCTTTTTACTATGCCATGCAACAAGACAGTAGCCAAGATAAAAACATGCACCACTCGTACTTTTCCGATCATCCACAGATCCTGCCCAATCGGCATCTGAGTATCCAATAATATCTAAACTTGTTCCCATAGGATACCAAATTCCGAAATTAATGGTTCCTTTGATGTACCGGATGATCCGTTTCACCGCTTTCAGGTGAACCTCCTTTGGTGCTGATTGATATCTCGCGCAAATCCCAACACTAAAGGATATATCCGGGCGACTAGCTGTGAGGTAAAGTAGACTTCCAATCATGCTGCGATAGAGTTTCTCATCTACATTATCACTATAAGATTCACTTCCTAATCCCTTATTGCTAGTTACCATAGTAGGAAAATCTTTAGAATCTTCTAATCCGAATTTCTTTACCAACTCCTTTGCGTACTTGGATTGACACAGATGGATGCCTTCACCATTTTGTTTCACTAGCAATCCAAGAAAGTATGTCAGTTCGCCCATCATAGATATCTCAAATTCGCTTTCCATGGTTTCTGCGAATTTAGAAGCATCATTATCCTTTGTTGCTCCAAGCACAATGTCATCGACATAGATTTGTGCAACAATGAAGTTATTTTGATAATGCTTCACAAAGAGAGTCCGATCTGCTCCCCCTCGAGTATAGCCCTTCTCCAAAAGGTGCTTTGTCAACCTTTCGTACCAAGCTCGCGGTGCTTGTTTTAAACCGTAAAGAGCCTTTTTCAAACGAAAAACATGGTTAGGTAGTTTACAGTCTACAAAACCTTTCGGTTGAGCCACATAAACTTCCTCATTTAAAAACCCATTTAAAAACGCGCTCTTAACGTCCATTTGAAAGAGTTTTATTTTAAAGTGACAAGCAATAGCGAATAAGATACGAATGGACTCGAGTCTAGCTACAGGGGCGAACGTTTCATCAAAGTCTATACCTTCTATTTGAGAGTAGCCTTGAGCAACTAAACGTGCTTTGTTCCTGATGATGGTACCATCCTCATTTTTCTTGTTCTTGAAAATTCATTTAGTACCGATCACATTGTGTTGCTTCGGAGGCGTCGTTAATTCCCAGACTTTGTTGCGTTCAATCTGATTGAGCTCTTCCTGCATTGCTTCATCCAGTAGTCATCCACAAACCAACTGTCTCCGAGTTTTGACTCCTTCTTGTGGGTCTCCAATGATGTTTGATTCAGGATGATCCTTGGAGATGTGTAACGTTTGTTGTAATGGAGTACTCGGAGGTACATGAGATGATTCCTGCACATCAAATAAACTTGAAGAACCATTAGATGCATCATTAATATTGGAAGTATTATCATGAGAAGATGCACTTACAGGAGTATCATCATCAAGAGAGATATCAGGGGTAGATTTATCAGATGCAAAGTGGAAAGATTCATCTACTTTAACATTTATAGATTCTACGATCGTCTTAGATTCCAAGTTAAATACCCGATATGCTCTACTATTCGTAGAATACCCCAAGAAAATCCCTTCGTCACTTCGAGAGTCAAACTTTCCAAGATTTTCGCGGTCACGTAAAATGTAACATCGACTCCCGAAGATACGAAAATATTTGATGTTGGGTTTTCTACAACACCATAGTTCATATGGTGTATTTAACGTTCCCGGGCGCAAATAAACTCGATTAATAACATGGATTGCAGTGTTCACAGCTTCAGCCCAAAAATGTAGCGGTAAATTCCGGCTATGAAGCATAACACGTGCCATCTCTTGAACAACCCTATTTTTGCGCTCGACAACACCATTCTGTTGAGGTGTATAGGGTGATGAGAATTCATGCTTAATGCCGTTGGAAGTGCAAAAATCAATGAATTTAGAATTTATGAATTCTCCACCTCTATCACTTCTAACACGAATGATCTTTTCATTCTTTTCAATCATAATACGAAGGCAAATCTCGTGAAAAGAATCAAAAGTATCAGTTTTCTCTTTTAAAAATGCTACCCAAGAATACCGAGAGAAATCATCAACCAATAAGAAAATATACCATTTACCTCCCAAGGATGGTTGACGTGTTGGCCCCATAAGATCCATATGCAATAATTCCAAGGGCCGTTTGGTACCGACGTGGTTCAGGTTCTTGTGTGCAGCCGTTGATTGTTTTCCCTTAAGACAACCACCACACACAATATTTTGTTCAAGTGAAAGTTTAGGAACCCCCTTGACCACGTCTTTGTTCGAAATTCTAGCAAGTTCCTTAAAATTTATGTGTCCTAGCCTTTCATGCCAAAGTGTTTCATTATTCAAAGAGGCTAAGTTACAATTTTTAGAAATTTTATTGGGAACAACATAACAATTGTTTTCAGATCTAACCCCTTTTAAAAAGAAAACATGATCCTTATCAGTTACAATGCATTCAACAGATGAAAAATTAACAGAAAAACCATTGTCGCAAAGTTGACTGATACTAATGAGGTTAGTCTTAAGCCCATCAACAAATAATACATTATTCAGAATCGGGCCATCTGGAATAGCTACTGTTCCTTTTCCAACAATTTTGGAAGACTGGCCGTCTCCGAAAACCACAAGTCCTCCGGAGATTTTCTCAAAATTTTGAAAGCAGTTTTTGTCACCGGTCATGTGACGAGAACAGCCGCTATCCAGATACCAAGACGAATTATCATAAGCATGCAAGGAAATATTTGTAACAAGACAAGGGAAAACTTCACCTTTGCGTACCCAAATCTTTCGAGTTTTGGTGTACGTCGGAAATGATTGTGAGGTTGATACCTTTGGTGAAAGCGTCTTGTTTGATCCGTCGCTTTTCCTTGACGTCGTCGTCTTGTTTGATGAATTACCGAGGCTCTTTTCCTTCAAAGAATTTGCATTCGATTTCCGAGGAATCACCCATTTGGTAGTCGTTGCAAGAAGTGCTTGAGTTGACCCTTTGGCTCCCATCTTGCAATTTCTCCTTATGTGCCCTGCAAAATTACAACGAAAACATACCTTAGTGCTTGACGATCCCGAGGAGGGTGAAGTAGGCTTATTGTCGTTGCTTGTCGTGAATTCCGGTGTCGGAGGAGGAGATACCAACTGAGGCACGAAAACTGTCCCAACCGAACTAAAATCGTCTTTAGTTCGATTGTATCCGAGGCCGAACTTGTTTGATTGACCAAGACCAAGAAGCTTATCCAACTTACTCCTTCATGATGAAAATCGCTGTAAGTCATCCTTGAGTTGGATAATGGTCTCTGTCATTTCCAATTTTTCCTATCGAGCCTCGTCGTTGAGCTTCAAGAAGTAATTCGCTTTGTTAACCATATCTATATAATTCTTCTCGAATTGCTCATTGGACTCTTGAAGGGAAACATTTGCTTTTATCAGATTATCCCTTTCCACTTCAAGATCGGTCGAGAGAGAAGTTACCCTTTTTAGTTCTTCTTCGAGATCCTGCAATCTCCCTCTCAACCCCTTGTTTTGCTTAGCCAGTTTCTTTGAATCCCTCAAAAGTCTATGGTAGGCTAGAGCAAAATCTTCACCTTCCGAATCATCCGATTCATTGTCCGTTGCATTCTTTTCAACAGTGGAGTTGGACAATGAGTCGGATGTACTTGCCATTAAGCACATGAAGGGTGAAGATGTGGACGCGTGGAACGTAGTTGCGTTGTCTTCTTCATCACTTGATGATGACTCATTTGACGATGAGGTGTCATCCCAAGTGACGGCTTGCATCGCCTTCTTCTTAGACGGATTCTTAGTTGGACATTCCGTTGAGATATGGCCGTACCCTCGGCACTTGAAGCATTGGACTTATCCTTCTGTGCTTTTCTTATCCTTAGAAAAGCCTTCTTGCTTTCTTGACTTGTAACTTGAAAAACCCTTGCCTTTCTTCCACTTTCCGAAGGATGGAGTTTTGCTTGAAGTACCCCTTCGAAAATTTCGGCGAAACTTCCTTGTCAAGAGAGCGAGCTGCTTCTCAAAGTCCTCCATAGATAAATTCTCGTCATCGCCTGAGGAGGATGAATCCGCGTCTTCTTCTTTTGTTGTTTTCAAAGCATAACCTGAAGACTTAGAAGAGGATGCCTTTCCCGAAGAATAGTTAGTAGGAAATGTCATTTCATAAGTTTGTAAAGAACCAACTAATTCTTCTACACGGATTTCGTCCGGGTGTTTAATAGTTTCAATGGTTGTAACCTTGGAACGAAATCTTTCAGGAAGAGTTCTTAAGATCTTTCTTACAATTTTAAATTCTGGAATCTTCTCTCCCAAGTTAGCACATGAGTTTACGATGTCTTGCAATCGTGTGTAATAGTCTGTGAACGATTCATTTTCTGCCATGAAAATAGAGTCAAACTTGCTCGTAAGCATTTGCAGTTTCTGAATCTTCACAAGGTTAGCTCCCTCATGCGTAACTTGAAGAACATCCCAGATTTCTTTCGAAGTCTCACATGCCGAGACGCGAGAGAACTCTGTTTGTGATAAGGCATTAAATAAAGCATTTATTCCCTTGCCATTGTAAGAAGATATATCAATCTCTTCCTTGGTCCATTTCGACCTAGGTTTGATGGTGCGAACATCACCAATAAATTCAGTTGGATTAGACCATCCTAATTCAATTGATTGCCACACCCGTTCGTCGATGGAAATTAAAAAGGCTTTCATCCGTACTTTCCAGTACGCATAATTTGTTCCATCGAAGAACGGGGGTCTGTTGATGTTTCCACCTTCAACCATTGTTTACAACCCTATTCCCGCTCCGATACCACTTGATGGGTTATATGAATAATAGGATCTAAATAGGGGAAAAAACACCTAGAGGGGGGTGAATAGGTGTAAACAATAAACACTCAAAAATCTTTGCGATATAAAAACCCAATGCGGAAAAATAAATAACACGCAGAGATTTTTACGTGGAAAACTCCAAACCGGAGTAAAAAACCACGGGACCGATAACACGGTGAAATCCACTAGAATTAAACACGTACAAGGCGATATACCGTACTCACAGACGACACAACCTTTTCCACACGCTCCTAGTTGATCTTCTCCGCTCGCTCCACGACGCTTCTCGAATCCACGATGTGCGTCCAACGCCGAATCCACGGCGTCCAACGTCGAGTCCACGACGTCCGACCGAATCCACGGTCTTCACCCAGTAGCACGCTTCGAATCCACGAACGTACCTCGCTCCGAATCCACGAGAGCGGTTGCACCTTGAATCCACAAGGCCACGCGAGTCCACGCGCCGATTTTGGGGTAAATCGTTGTTTTTTGGGTGGTGATAATCCGCCGAATACTTAGATTAGAAATAGATCGGAAATACCATCTAAGTATTCATTGATTTGATTCTACTCAGAATATGAGTATAAAAACCTAGAATCAAATCAATCAATATAGATGAAGAAACATAAGATTAAATCTAGTATTTCCTTTCTTCTCTATATGTGGATCTTAGGCCGTATATAAGATTATATTTTATTATGACGGCTATTTGGATTAACCCTAGAAAAAGAATCATAGGGTCTATTTATAGGTTAGAAACCCTTGGAAGAAGATAAGGATCAAAAACTAACCTTTTCTGGAGTTTTTACATGACGACGATCCGGATCGGAGATCGGCGATCCGGATTGCAGTAGCGAGAAGAACAGTTTCCAGAAAAACGAAGGTTCGGGATCCGGATCGAAGTGCTTGATCCGGATCGTTCATACAGTTCACCAAACATCAACGTTCGGGATCCGGATTGCGAAGCCTGATCCGGATCGTTCAAATAAAATGGTAAACTCAGTGTTCGGGATCCGGATCAAGGGAAGCTACGATCCGGATTGAACTGGTGTATGAACGAACCACCTTCGGGATCCGGATTGAACAGTCTGATCCGGATCCTAAACATGTCCCATGTCCAGTTTTTGATATTTATGCAATAACAAATCCATCCAAGTGTTTCTACGCTATAAGAAGTATTCGGATCACCAAAGATATTAAGTTAAACATACCTGATCCTTTTGAATTCTTCTTTCTTGAGATTGAGTTATATGATCCAACTTCCTTTACCTTCAATCTTCAAGACTTAACCGAATTCACGAAATACGCCAACTCAAATTCCGTAACAAATTTGAAGAAGCGGACATCGTTTTTGGATTCAGCGCGCGAAATCGTTGAGATTGGACTATTTATTTGTTTTTTCGGAGCCCGGGTGATGCGCGCGAAAATCGAGGCGTGGCGCGATGGCACGGATCCCGAGGTTGGCGGCGTGGATCCCGAGGCAGCGGCACGCGGTTCGAGGCGCGCGGCAGGCGCGTTAGGCGCGCAGGGAAACGCGCCTTCGGCGCGGGTCGCGCCGGGGCCGCCACGTGGCGGGCCCCCGTTCGCGCCCGCGCGGCCGCGGGGGCACGCGCCCGTTTGGCGCGCGCGTCTCCCGCGCCTGGGGGGGTGTCGCGGTGTAACTGCTCCCGTGTGGCGGGCGCTTTGCCGCGCCCGCGTGGTGCGCTTTGATGTGCGCCACGTGGCGGCGGGGCGCGTGCGTGGACCCGGCGCACGCGCCCCAGCTTGGTGGACCGCCGGCAGTGACCTCCCATTGGAGGGCTCCCGTGGACCGGGTCCATGAACCACCTCCCTTTTCTCCTCCTTTTCTTCTTCTTCTTCTTTCTCCCCCGCACACCTTTTCTCCTCTTCTTTCCTTTTCTTCTCCAACCGAGCGCGAGAGAGTGAGAGGGAGGGAATTTTGTGGGGTGCGGCGGCGCGCCGTGGACCTCGCGGAGCGCGCGAGGTGTTCCAAACGGGCCGGTTGGGCGGCGCGGCGCAGTTGAGGTAGGTCCCGCACTTTGTTTTTACGGTGTTTTTGGCACAGTTTTGGGGCGTACTTTTGGACTTTAGATTTGACCCCTTGTTCTTATCTGTGTTAGGGATCGTATTTTTACTGCACCGTTTTGCGTGCGGACCCCGACGACGTGCTCCGTTTTGCGTACGGACTCCATTTTTCGCGCGAATTTCGGCACCGTGCATCGTTTTGTGTGCGCACTCCATTTTGCGTGCGGACTTCGGCACCGTGCTCCGTTTTGCGTGCGACCTCCGGCACCGTGCCCCGTTTTGCGTGCGGACTCCGTTTTGCGTGCGGATTCTGGCATCGTGCTTCGTTTTGAGTGCGGATCGCGTGGAGGCCAATTGCAAGTGTCTACAAGCAATTGGTGGCAAACTGAGGTGGGTGGCCTTATCTCCAAGTTTTATGGACTGTACAGTAATTCTACTGATGTAGGACTATGCATGATAGTTTATTTTCTTGTCTAGCATGCCAGATTGTATGAATTGTTATTCCTTTTATCATCTGTTAATATAGTTATCTTGGAACTTGACCTAGCACCCCGGTCATATGTTGCATGTGTAACCAGACCAGTAGAAAACCCTTACTTGGGCTACGGTTATTTATGTTTAGACACCCACACTGTTTTTTCTATTCCTGGACTTAGTGTTATCCTCGCCCGGGTAGTGGGCCGAGAAGTCGGGACTTTCTGTTAGTGTGGGATGCTTTTGCACTCGGGCCTAGGGGCTGAGTGGGGTCTGGTAGCTGGTTTAGGCCAGTGTTAGTGTTTTGGGAACCATTTTGGGTAAACGGTGGTCCCGAGTATGTGGTCGTTTCTACGTTTTATTCGTCACCACCATGTTGTGATCGTGGTGCGCGTGTGTTATCAGGACCTTGAACCCAGAATGTTTTTGGACACTCATGATTTTAGTAAACCAGTATTTTTCCTTCCGAATTTCTAGGGGCGTCGGAGCCTGTTCTTGTTTGATTGGGCGTCGGCATCAACCCTTGGAGTTCGGAAAATAAACTTGTTTTTAACTGATTTTTCAAGAACTAAAATCTATAAAAGTTGGTTTTTTTTCAATTCAAGACGGTTTTCAAAAAAGGGCAATTTTATCCTCACCCCAAGTGGGTTGAGTGGAAATGATATTTTATAATAAAGGTCATCTTTTTCCTAAATTTCCTCACCCGGCCGGGGTGAGTGATCTGGGTTCTAAGGGCTGATTTCATTCTTGGGTCGAAAACAACGGGAAGCTACGCCTATAGCCTGTTCTTGTTTGATTGGGGTCGTAGGTATCTGTTTCCTGGGGTTTTCGGACCCTTCGTGGTTCTGGCTGTTGAGCATCTCCAGCCCGTGAGTATTGTATGTTGAGATAGTTTCCCACTTTAACCGAGAGGGGCCGATCCCTGAACGGTAAAGGATTGAGAACTTCGATAGGCTAAGCCTAGAGTCTGTTCTTGTTTGATTGGGGTTCTAGGCACCGGTCTAACGGGATTCTCGGACCTTTGCTGCGTCAGTCGGTTCTTCTCGCCTATGAGTGGGGTGTCGTTGTGGGAGGCGTTTGGAGTGACGGCGGTCCTAGCTGTGTAGTACCTTCTTTTAGTGAGTTAGTGTTCTAAGATTGAGTCGTGGAGGGTTCTCCGACCGAGTTGTGCTTTGAGCATCGAGATACCGATCTGTTTGATCGTGGATTATAGCCTGCTGAGCCTGGCATTTTATGCCAGTTATGAGATACTTGAGATACTTGAGTTCGTTGGGGTCGCTCCCCTCGAGCTACGCCCCGGGTGCGTTGATGATACCGAGCCTGACGAGGCTGCGATGATGCGACTAGTTGATACACAAGAGTTCGCTTGAGATTGTGATAGTCCTTGAGGGACACCCTACGTAAGACCAAGTCCTGTTTGGGCGTAGTGGCAGTAGATGAGTGCAGGTTTGTTTGACATGTCCAAAGTGGGACAGTCAATGAGAATGGGTGACATTGAGAGAGTGATGGCATAGCATGTGTCATAGTAGAGTTTTCTTTGAGCATAGTACTTGTGACATATTGTCAGTAGTGAGTGGATGCATACCATCATCTGTGTTCTTTTTCCTTTTGAGCATAGTAGATAGAGGCATAGTAGCTGTAGAGTTATCCTTTCCAGCTCTTTTCCTTCCGTATCACTTTGTTACTTTATGCCTCTGGTAGACTTAGTGGGCAGACCGTTGGGCTTGTTGACGGCACCCACTGAGAACTACTGTGGGAAGTAGTTCTCACACCCGTCGTGGTGTCTTTTTCCCCAGGAACTTCTACTCCTTTTCCTGTGCTCCTGTTGCTGATCCTTCTGACCGGTTTCGAGGGAGTCGCGAGCTAGTTCCCTACCTGTCGTTGGAGTGTAGCGGTACCCCCCTTTAGAGGAGAGCTTCAGTAGATTAGTTTACTTCTTTTTCCTCTGTTGAGAGACCTTTGTTGTGAGGTATAGAGTTGTACTTTATTTTACAGTTTGAGGGACTGTTGTAGTGAGGATTTTTTTTGTATTGAGAGCTTGTACACTGATTTATTTATTGGGGATATCTCCCTTTTGGGTTTTTGTATCAGAGGACTTTTTATACGATCGTATTTGGGGAGATGGATATATGTATTATTTTCAGTTGTACAGTGATTGGATTTCAGTTTTTAGTAGTTTACTTTCAGCTCTGATATCTGTATACTGTAGTTGATTTTTTTTGCAGGTTAGTCGCTTCGTCTATACGGGGTTTCCGTATGGGCGGCGGATCTGTTGGCGAGCCCGGGTCGCAGTTTCGACGCCGGGGCGTGACAGATTAGATTGGTATCAGAGCTTAGGTTGTAGGTCGTGGTGGACTTAGAAACCCTCGGCTTGTGGTTGGACATTAGGATGACTACGTGAGAGTCGTGACTTTTAGCGAGAGTCCTGAATGAGTTTTTACCTCTCCCAAGAGACGGGATGAGCGATTGGCATGTTTATTCTCCTAAGCGATTATGTTGGCTGCAGACAATATAATGCTATGGAATGGATGACATGTCTTAGACTTTCGCTGGATTGGGTCGTATGGTTGTTGTGTCCTGATGTTTGTTATTGTGCAGTGGACTACGATACCCCTGAGACGTCGTGTTGTGAAGAGGACACACCCCGCACCTGATGAGTACCCGAGCAGCGGGAGGCAGAGCTATCAGAGCAGAGCGAGACCCAGGAGTTATGGACCTAGATGGCGCAGATGTCGGAGGCCGTCCGATGCCAGGAGGAAGCCATGGAACGTTTGATGCGCTTGTTGGAGCAGAGAGCACAGCTAGTTGCAGTATCGCTTGAGAGTCCTCCAGCACTTTTCCTATGCAGTGGCATATTCAGTTGTATCAGTGGCACTGAATGAGCGAGCAACCCCCTCCGTGTCGACGAGTAGTGCCGAGGCACCGAGGTAGGGTGGATGGCATATAGTAGATGAGCTTTGGGACATCATCGGTCGATAGAGCCAGTCCCGGCAGTCTGATCCACCCCGATTTCCAGGTTTGAGCTTGGAGCAGTGGGAGGCTGAAAACTGGATAGCAAAATGGAGAAGCTATTTGAGAATGTATTCATCCAGGAGAAGCATTAGGTGCACTTGGCTACGCACTTTTTGGGAAAAGGACGCCGAGATTTGGTGGCGTCGTGTTCGTCCTGTTGGACCACCGGGAGCGCAGTTGTTGACTTGGAACCAGTTTCGTGCTTTGCTGCTCAGGGCCTTCTTTCCTGACAGTGTAAGCAGAAACTGGAAGGGGATCTTAGACGCCTGCAGCGGGGGAGTCAACCTCTTCTGGAGTATGTTCGCGAGTTTTGCGATTGTTGAGCAGTGTACCCCATGTCGCCCAGGATGAGGCCCAGAAAGTTGAGCTAGTTGAGAGTGGACTGCATCGGAATATCTATCACTCGGTGTATTCTCGGCGAGCGCCGACGTTAGATGCAGCGATTGGACTTGCTCGGTGGGTTGACCGAGGATCAGTGATCATGTAAGAGAGAGACGGACGCCAGGGACCAGCTCCGGGAATATGCATCCAGTGCCACCTGAGTTTTGACAGTTGTGTAGATCGAGACCCCCGGGGCCGCCACGATCCCAGTTTGAGGGTCGTGAGTCTCAGAGGAGACAGAGACCAGGAGGTTCTCCACAGCCGATGTATCAGCAGCAGCAGCGGGATGACTGTGTCATTTGTGGTGGGTCGTTTTCTGCGCCGCAGTGTGACCACAGACAGGGGCGATGTTTTTCGTGTGGACAGTAGGGACATTTTCAGGCAGCATGCCCTCGAGCAGTGCTTACGGCAGTACCGCTTGCGACGGCACCCCCGCTACCTCCTCGGGATGAAGGAGCTCCTCCGATTACCGCCAGGCAGATAGGGACACGACATCGGGGCAGACTGAGCGACGACCATCTATATCGAGCGGATGAGTCTGTACCGCCCGGTTGGAGGGCGCTACGGCAGTGGACCAGGTTGTCGCGGTCATGTTTTCTTTACAGCAGTTTGAGTTGAGTGTTTTTGGCTTCCCTGTCTGGACTGGAGGTAGAGTTGTTACCACGTGCACTAGAGGTACAGATTTCTGTTGGTGTTGTGCATGTGGGGGAGCCTTGTGGATTGTGTCCAGTACAGTTGAGACTTGGAATTATACTGGCAGGTGTTACGGTTCAGTGGCAGCTCCACGACTCAGATTGAGCACACAGGATGGACCAGTTGGTGCGGTATAGTGCAACTACTGATTGTGGAATGAGATCAGTTACCCTTCCGCGAGTTGGACTAGAGGTGTTCATTTTCACAGATCACCGGGGTATCCTTCCTACAGCTGTGGCTTCAGCGGTTGCGGCGTGGTGCTACTTTTGGATCGTTGGAGATGATTAGGACTAGAGGTTGTGTCCTTAGGGGTCTCGGATAGATCGTAGCTTTCGTTTTGTAGCCACGACAGGAACGACTTCAACACTTCTCTCCCTTTTTCTCGTCTGTGTGCTGAAATTTTTGAACGGGACGAAAGCTTCGAAAGACTGCTCCAGAAATGGAGACGGTGCCCGAACCTGTTCTTGTTTGATTGGGGCAAGGGCACAGGTTCTTTCAGAATTTTCGGACTTTTCGTTAATTTCAGCCATTTTCTTAATTGAGAGTTGGGGTTGACGACTTTCCTGCTGGTTGGGCCTTTACCTTTCTTGCTGGTTGTGTTGGCGTAATTCGCGTAGTTTTGGACGAGTAGAGTTGGTCGTTCTTCCTTGTCCTCTGTCCTTTGGAATTCTTGAGGTTTTCCCAGCTTTTGGACTCCTAGCCGTGTGGACTCGCTTCGCGGAGTGTGCGTAGCGACTGGGGAGCTGGAAACGGTGTTGATGGATACTTACCTTTGGCTTTGGAACTCCCCTTTTGAGCCGTGTTAGTTTCGAGGATGAAACTTTCTTTTAGTGGGGGAGAGTGTGAGGACCCGAAATCCCCACTTAAGAGATTACTGTCGGATTGTGGCCTTTGGGAGTGTTTGTGCGCGTGTCGGGCCCAAGAAATGGATTTATGGTGCAATTTGGGATTTAGTTTGCATCACTGGAGGCCTGCGTGGTGTGTCGGTGGTGTTTGTGCGCAATTTGGACACAAGTGTTGGACTTTGGGCTTAAAAGGAGATCCAGTGGGATTGGAGGACCCGTCGAGTGTTTAGAAGTGGTTTCGCGCGACGCAGATGTCAAATTTGGACTCCGGGCGAAGTTTGGATAAAAGATCACCTCTCCGGATGCCTTTGGGATTTTTTTAGAGTTGGAATTTGGCAAATCGGACTTCAGAATTGGACCCGACATGAAAATCAGATCAAGTGGGCTATCCGGGGGCATTCGGTAAATTTTCGGATGAGAATTTGAAGAAGCGGACATCGTTTTTGGATTCAGCGCGCAAAATCGTTGAGATTGGACTATTTATTTGTTTTTTCGGAGCCCGCGTGACGCGCGCGAAAATTGAGGCGTGGCGCGGTGGCACGGATCCTGAGGTTGGCGGCGTGGATCCCGAGGCTGCGGCACACGGTTCGAGGCGCGCGGCAGGCGCGTTAGGCGCGCTGGGAAACGCGCCTTCGGCGCGGGTCGCACGGGGGCCGCCACGTGGCGGGCCCCCGTTGGCGCCCGCGCGGGCGTGGGGGCACGCGCCCGTGTGGCGCGCGCGTGTCCCGCGCCTGGGGGGTGTCGCGCTGTAACCGCGCCCGTGTGGCGGGCGCTTTGCAGCGCCCGCGTGGCGCGCTTTGATGCGCGCCACGTGGCGGCAGGGCGCGTGCGTGGACCCGGCGCACGCGCCCCAGCTTGGTGGACCGCCGGCAGTGACCTCCCATTGGAGGGCTCCCGTGGACCGGGTCCATGAACCACCTCCCTTTTCTCCTTCTTTTCTTCTTCTTCTTCTTTCTCCCCCGCACACCTTTTCTCCTCTTCTTTCCTTTTCTTCTCCAACCGAGCGCGAGAGAGTGAGAGGGAGGGAATTTTGTGGGGTGCGGCGGCGCGCCGTGGACCTCGCGGAGCGCGCGAGGTGTTCCAAATGGGCCAGTTGGGCGGCGTGGCGCAGTTGAGGTAGGTCCCGCACTTTGTTTTTACGGTGTTTTTGGCACAGTTTTGGGGCGTTCTTTTGGACTTTAGATTTGACCCCTTGTTCTTATCTGTGTTAGGGACTGTATTTTTGCTGCACTGTTTTGCGTGCGGACCCCGACGACGTGCTCCGTTTTGCATGCGGACTCCGTTTTGTGCGCGGATTTCGGCACCGTGCATCGTTTTGCGTGCGGACTCCGGCACCGTGCTCCGTTTTGCATGCGGACTCCGGCACCGTGCACCGTTTTGCGTGCGGACTCTGTTTTGCGTGCGGATTCTGGCATCATGCTTCGTTTTGAGTGCGGATCGCGTGGAGGCCAATTGCAAGTGTCTACAAGCAATTGGTGGCAAACCGAGGTGGGTGGCCTTATCTCCATGTTTTATGGACTGTACAGTAATTCTACTGATGTAGGACTATGCATGATAGTTTATTTTCTTGTCTAGCATGCCAGATTGTATGAATTGTTATTCCTTTTTTCATCTGTTAATATAGTTATCTTGGAACTTGACCTAGCACCCCGGTCATATGTTGCATGTGTAACCAGACCAGTAGAAAACCCCCTCACTTGGGCTACGGTTATTTATGTTTAGACACCCACACTATTTTTTCTATTCCTGGACTTAGTGTTATCCTCTCCCGGGTAGTGGGCCGAGAGGTCGGGACTTTCTGTTAGTGTGGGATGCATTTGCACTCGGGCCTGGGGGCTGAGTGGGGTATGGTGGCTGGGTTAGGCCAGTGTTAGTGTTTTGGGAACCGTTTTGGGTAAACGGTGGTCCCGGGTATGTGGTCGTTTCGCCGTTTTATTCGTCACCACCATGTTGTGATCGTGGTGCGCGTGTGTTATCAGGACCTTGAACCCAGAATGTTTTTGGACACTCGTGATTTTAGTAAATCGGTATTTTTCCTTCCGAATTTCTAGGGGCGTCGGAGCCTGTTCTTGTTTGATTGGGCGTCGGCATCAACCCTTGGGAGTTCGGAAAATAAACTTGTTTTTAACTGATTTTTCAAGAACTAAAATCTATAAAAGTTGGTTTTTTTTCAATTCAAGACGGTTTTCAAAAAAGGGCAATTTTACCCTCACCCCAAGGGGGTTGAGTGGAAATGATATTTTACAATAAAGGTCATCTTTTTCCTAAATTTCCTCACCCGGCCGGGGTGAGTGATCTGGGTTCTAAGGGCTGATTTCATTCTTGGGTCGAAAACAACGGGAAGCTACGCCTATAGCCTGTTCTTGTTTGATTGGGGTCGTAGGTATCAGTTTCCTGGGGTTTTCGGACCCTTCGTGGTTCTGGCTGTTGAGCATCTCCAGCCCGTGAGTATTGTATGTTGAGATAGTTTCCCACTTTAACCGAGAGGGGCCGATCCCTAAACGGTAAAGGATTGAGAACTTCGATAGGCTGAGCCTAGAGTCTGTTCTTGTTTGATTGGGGTTCTAGGCACCGGTCTAACGGGATTCTCGGACCTTTGCTGCGTCAGTCGGTTCTTCTCGCCTATGAGTGGGGTGTCGTTGTGGGAGGCGTTTGGAGTGACGGCGGTCCTAGCTGTGTAGTACCTTCTTTTAGTGAGTTAGTGTTGTGAGATTGAGTCGTGGAGGGTTCTCCGACCGAGTTGTGCTTTGAGCATCGAGATACCGATCTGTTTGATCGTGGATTATTGTCACGCCCCGGGGGTTTTATTTTAGCGGAAACGATACTTCAAAGTACGCGTAAAGTGCGTACGAATTTTTTTGTTTAGAAACCTCCTTCCCCGGCGCGTGCCCAGACCCGCCACATATACAGATTCACTCGAAATTCGGGCAGAGTCTCCTCTGTATATGCACGGCGTCGCGGCTGCTACAATAGCCGATTATGAGCAATCATTTTCCCATTTAATCACAACAGTTCGAAGTAGTACGGTGCATGAAGACTAAACAATACCCGTGGCCAATCAAGTTGAAAGGATAAACTCACAGTTTTGAAAGCAGGTCCACACGACCCAAGGTTTTTTTTGAAGACAGTTTGAAAAGATGCCATAAATCCACAGGTTTTGGAAAACAGGTCCACACGACCCAGATTTTTTTAAAAATAGTTTTCGAAGTTCTTTTCTTTTCTAGTCATGTTGCTTTGAAAGCGGCCAAACGGGGACAATAACGGAAATAGTAGTGCATAAGTAGAAAGAAAGAATTCAACATCCACACGACCCCACAAGGGTATCGAGAACCACACATTAACCTACAGTTCTGAATGAAATGTAGAGAAGGTAAATAAAACAGCATACTAGGGCTCCCTCAGACCGACTGCTACCAACTCGGCCTCACCGTCGCCTACCTCTACCCCCTGGAGGTACCTGTCACAGAGTGGGTAGTCAGCGACACTATCATCAAAATAGTACTAAAGCAGTAAAGTAATACCAAGCCACAAAGTAATGCTAGCCGGAACAACCGCTCTACTCGTAATGGTAACTCGCAACCACCTGTACCACCTGTAGCACCTGTAACCCCGGTAACACCTGTAACACCTGACCGCGTCGGGATCCAATCCCGGCGGTCTCACACCTGACTACATCGGGATCCAATCCCGACAGTCCCACACCTGACCGCGTCGGGATCCAATCCCGGCGGTCTCACACCTGACTACATCGGGATCCAATCCCGGCAGTCCCATCGCTGCCTCAGACCCCCCAGCGGTCAGGGGCCCCCCACTACGTCACCTCGTGGGGTAACACGGGTCAAAGACCGCCTTTCCGGAAAAGAGCACCCTTTGCGGTGGCCAAACCGCGGGTGCGCGTGTCGCAGCTCGAGCATAAGTAACCAGTAACCAAGTAACCAAGTAACCAAGTATCCAAGTAACCATGTCACCATGTCACGGGGTAAGGTAGTACATCATAGAAACCATCAACGTTAGTACCGTTAAATAATGAAAAGTCCCTGTCGGATTACCAACATAATACTCAGCCTCGACCGTAAACCCACCTTGTTATCGCGCTCCTGACTGATGTAAGGTTCTCTCGCGTCTCGGGTGCCCGCCCGGACCTACACGAATCTGTCATATGGGAGTCAGCAACTTAAGGCTTTGTCAGACTAATGATTAGAGCGCCCGGCGCCCTCTCACCTTGCGTATAATACGCACAGGTACGCGCCTGGCCCCGCACGGCTGGGCGGTGTACTAACAGCGTGCGGCCGTCCGCATGCGGAGGTGCCCGCAAGCGGCGGCGCCCGCATGCGGCGGTGCCCGCAAGCGGCAGCGCCCGCATGCGGCGGCGCACAAGCGGCGGCGCCCGCATGCGGCAGCCCGCATGCGGCGCCGCCCGCAAGTGGCGGCGCGCATGCGGCAGCCCGCATGCGGGGCCGCCCGCAAGCGGCAGCCCGCATGCGGCAGCCCGCATGCGGCGCCGCCCGCAAGCGGCGGCGCCCGCATGCGGCAGTCCGCATGCGGTGCCGCCCGCAAGCGGCGGCGCCCGCATGCGGCAGCCCGCATGCGGCGCCGCCCGCAAGTGGCGGCGCGCATGCGGCAGGCCGCATGCGGGGCCGCCCGCAAGCGGCAGCCCGCATGCGGCAGCCCGCATGCGGCGCCGCCCGCAAGCGGCGGCGCCCGCATGCGGCAGTCCGCATGCGGTGCCGCCGTGCGCGCCGGATTCCCGCGATGCCCTTGCCCCCTTCTTTTTCCTTTCTCCCCCCCCCCCTCTCGTCCGCTCCAACCAAGAACGGGGTGAGAAGGCAAAACCCTAGCGTGCTCACCTCGGTTGTCGGAGGAAGAGGCGATCCGGTCCTGCGCGTTCGGCTACAAGGAATGTGAGGACGCCTCCTTCTCCTTCCTTGGTCTCGCCTCTTGGGTCCTCCGTGCAGTCGGTGAGGAAGCAGAAGGATTTGGTTGGGAAATAGAAGGGTTGGGGAAATGGGGTTTCGTACGTAGGGGAATTGTGGGGAATACGGGTAGTTAAGGGGGAGTGTGGTGGTTTAAGGGGAGTGGGTAGTTAAAGGGAGTTACGGGTGGTTATGGGGGAATGGGTAGTTAGAGGGAGTGGGTAGTTATGGGAGTTACGGGTAGTGGGTAGGAGTGGGTAGTTAGGGGAGTTACGGGTAGTTAAGGGTAGTTAGAGGGGGTGGGTAGTTATTGGAGTTACAGGTAGTTAAGGGTAGTTAGAGGGGGTGGGTAGTTATGGGAGTTACTGTTTGTTTAAGGGGAGTTATACGACGGGGGGGGAAAATAACGGGAACGGTTAAGTTGGTAAAAGGGAAAGAACCCAGTTCAAGTTAAAACGGGTCCAAATCAGGTGCGAACTAGAGTCCGGTCTGTCTAAATAACCCGCGTTAACCATCTGAGCCGTTAGCTACCTTCCGGAATTTATTCCGGGAGATTCCGGCGTCGGAATTCAGAACCGATTTCGCCGCCGCTCTCCGTTTCGCGAGTCCTATCAACTAAAAATAGCCGCGGGCCCCGACGGTCTGTCCGGAAACAGGGAATTAATCGATCACCCTCCAGCCCCCGAAACGAAATGCGGAGATAACGAAACCAAAAGTAGACCCTTAAAATATTTTAAACTAGCGGCTATTACACCACTCACCTCTTAAAACGAGTTTCGTCCTCGAAACTCAATCCTGATTTTCGGTAAAGAGATAAGGATAGCCCTCTCTCATCTTTGATTCTAGTTCCCATGTCGCTTCCCGCTCCTCGTGGTTGTTCCAGTGTACCTTCACATAGGGAATGTCTCGGTTTCGGAGCGTCTTGCTTTCTCTTGCTAGTATTCGCACAGGGGTTTCCTCGAAACTTAGGTCCTCCTTTAGTTCGAGTGTCGAGACGTCCAGCACATGCGACGGGTCGGGGAGGTATTTCTTGAGCATCGAAACGTGGAACACGTCATGAATCCGGTTGAGGTTCGGTGGTAGGGCAAGGCGGTAAGCCACTGGGCCGATCCGTTCCAGGATCTCGAATGGCCCCACGAACCGCGGGCTTAGCTTGCCTTTTAACCCGAATCGCTTGATTCCCCTGGACGGCGAGACCCGCAAAAACACGTGTTCTCCCACCTGGAACTCTAAATCGCGGCGTCTTCGATCCGCGTAGCTCTTTTGTCGACTCTGGGCAGTTAGTAAGCGCTGTCTGATGAGACGCACCTTCGCTTCTGTTTCTTCTACCAAGTCGGGTCCCAAGAGCTTTCGTTCTCCCAAATCGTCCCAACAGATCGGGGATCGGCAGCGTCTCCCGTATAAAGCTTCGTAGGGTGCCATCAGTATGCTGGCTTGGTGGCTATTGTTGTAAGCGAATTCTACCAGTGGTAGGTATCGCTCCCAACCGACTCCCCAATCGAGTACACAGGCCCGGAGCAGGTCTTCTAGTGTCTGTATCACTCGCTCCGACTGCCCGTCTGTCTGAGGGTGGAAGGCTGTGCTGAAGTGCAATTTTGTCCCCAGGCTTGTTGCAGACTCTGCCAAAACTTCGAGACAAAACGCGTGTCTCTGTCTGATGTGATCGATGCCGGTACCCCATGCAGTCTCACTATCTCGCTGAGATAGACTTGAGCCAACCGCTCTTTGGTCCAGGTTGTGTGAATCGGCAGGAAGTGCGCTGACTTAGTCAGCCGGTCCACCACAACCCATATTGTGTCGTGTCCTTGTGGTGAACGTGGGAACCCGGTGACAAAGTCCATGGTGATATGATCCCACTTCCACTCCGGTACCGGTAAGGGTTGTAATTTTCCCGCCGGTCGTTGATGTTCCGCCTTTATTTGTTTGACACACCAGGCAATGAGCTACAAATTGGGTTACATCCCTCTTCATCTTGGGCCACCAGAAGGTCTGCTTGAGGTCCCTGTACATCTTTGTGCCTCCTGGATGCGCTGTATAAGGGGCGCTGTGTGCTTCGGACAGAATTTCCTTCTTTAATTCCGGGGTATCCGGCACGCAAATCCGCCCGCGGAACCGTAGGGTATCATCGCTTTTAATGAAAAGTCCCCTTCCTGATCCGGTGAGATCTTGTCTCTTACGAGCTGTAAGTGCGAGTCCGCCTGCTGTCCCTCTCGAATCTTTTCTAACAGTGTTGGCTTGACTACCAGAGTTAGAAGTTGCGCAACCGTGCCCGCTGACACTACTTCCAACCCTAGTCGAGAAAATTCTGCGATCAAGTCGCTCTGCTCAGTTATCGCACCTACCGATCCTCCCTCCAGTCGCCCCTTCCTGCTCAGAGCGTCTGCTACCACGTTTGCTTTCCCGGGGTGGTATTGGATCGTTAGGTCGTAATCCTTCAGTAATTCAAGCCACCGTCTCTGCCGCAGGTTTAGTTCCTTTGTGTGAACAGGTATTTAAGACTTTGGTGATCTGAGAAGATGTTACAATGGACACCAAAGAGATAGTGTCTCCATAACTTCAGGACGAAGACCACTGCAGCCAGCTCTAGGTCGTGTGTTGGGTAGTTCTTTCGTAGTCCTTTAGTTGCCTAGATGCATAGGCTATTACCTTCCCCTGCTGCATTAACACACCCCCAAGGCCGATTCTTGAAGCGTCGCAGTACACCTCATAGTCCTCACCGGGTGTTGGTTGTACAAGTATCGGTGCCTCGGTTAGCCTTCTTTTGAGTTCTTCAAAACTTTCCTGGCATTTGGCCGTCCATACAAACTTTTCTCCTTTCTTGGTCAACCGGTTTAGAGGGGTCGCAATCTTCGAGAAACCCTCGACAAAGCGTCTATAATACCCCGCCAGCCCCAGGAAACTGCGGATCTCCGTCACCGTTGTGGGCGGCTGCCAGTCTATCACCGATTCCACCTTCTTGGGGTCTACGGCGATTCCCTTTGCCGAGATCACATGCCCCAGGAATCCCACTTCGCGTAGCCAGAACTCACACTTTTTGAGTTTAGCGTACAGCTTCTGCTCCCTGAGGGTTGAAGAATCGTTCGTAAGTGATCCTCGTGCTCCTCGTCGGTGGATGAGTAGATTAGTATATCATCGATGAAGACCACCACGAACCGATCTAAGAATGGTCTGAAGACCCGGTTCATCATGTCCATAAAGACTGCGGGTGCGTTCGTAAGTCCGAACGGCATGACCGTAACTCGTAATGGCCATACCGGGTCCGGAAAGCGGTCTTCGGAATGTCCTCGTTCCGACCCGGAGCTGGTGGTAGCCAGACTGTAGATCAATTTTTGAAAAGACCATCGCTCCTCGTAGTTGGTCGAAGAGGTCGTCGATTCTGGGCAGGGGGTACTTATTTTTCACCGTGACCTTGTTTATTCCTCTGTAATCGATACAGAGTCGCAGGCTCCCATCCTTCTTCCGTACGAAAAGCGCTGGTGCGCCCCAGGGTGACACACTCGGCCTGACAAACCCTTGTCCAAGAGGTCTTCCGGCTGCGCTTTTAACTCCTTCAACTCCGCGAAGGCCATTCGGTAGGGTGCCTTCGTTATAGGTTGAGTACCTGGCAAGAGTTCAATAGGGAACACCACCTCCCTTTCAGGGGGTATCCCAGGCAGCTCCGTCGGAAAGACATCGGGAAAGTCCCTCACCACCGGGATGTCTGAAGGTGTCGTCGAGGGTCGAGTAACTAGATCTACCGATGCCAAAAAGGCTACACACCCACCCTCTATCAGACTCCTGGCTCGAGTCGCTGAGATGACTGCCGGGAAGGAGGTGCTTTTGCACGCTAGGTACGCATTCTTAGGGAAACTTGGTTCTTGTAGTTGTACCATCCGCTTATCGCAGTCGATAAGCACTTGGTACCTTGAGAGCCAGTACATGCCCAGAATAACGTCGTACTCCTTCAAGGGAATCACTATTAAATCCCAAGGGCAAAATAGCCGCCCTAGCTTAATCGGGCAAGTGGCTTCCAAATTAGAAGCCTCCAGCGTCCCACGAAAACCGTGCGTAAATAAATCACACAGATTCCCCTTTCCCCCACGTTCACTCACGTCCTACAACCTTACGTCCCACACATTTCATTTATTCGTAGTTAAGTGTGATATCTCGGTGGATGTTGGGTTGTCACTGTTGTGATTAAAGCAAAGGCTCTGATACCATAATAATCTGTCACGCCCCGGGGGTTTTATTTTAGCGGAAACGATACTTCAAAGTACGCGTAAAGTGCGTACGAATTTTTTTGTTTAGAAACCTCCTTCCCCGGCGCGTGCCCAGACCCGCCACATATACAGATTCACTCGAAATTCGGGCAGAGTCTCCTCTGTATATGCACGGCGTCGCGGCTGCTACAATAGCCGATTATGAGCAATCATTTTCCCATTTAATCACAACAGTTCGAAGTAGTACGGTGCATGAAGACTAAACAATACCCGTGGCCAATCAAGTTGAAAGGATAAACTCACAGTTTTGAAAGCAGGTCCACACGACCCAAGGTTTTTTTGAAGACAGTTTGAAAAGATGCCATAAATCCACAGGTTTGGAAAACAGGTCCACACGACCCAGATTTTTTAAAAAATAGTTTTCGAAGTTCTTTTCTTTTCTAGTCATGTTGCTTTGAAAGCGGCCAAACGGGGACAATAACGGAAATAGTAGTGCATAAGTAGAAAGAAAGAATTCAACATCCACACGACCCCACAAGGGTATCGAGAACCACACATTAACCTACAGTTCTGAATGAAATGCAGAGAAGGTAAATAAAACAGCATACTAGGGCTCCCTCAGACCGACTGCTACCAACTCGGCCTCACCGTCGCCTACCTCTACCCCCTGGAGGTACCTGTCACAGAGTGGGTAGTCAGCGACACTATCATCAAAATAGTACTAAAGCAGTAAAGTAATACCAAGCCACAAAGTAATGCTAGCCGGAACAACCGCTCTACTCGTAATGGTAACTCGCAACCACCTGTACCACCTGTAGCACCTGTAACCCCGGTAACACCTGTAACACCTGACCGCGTCGGGATCCAATCCCGGCGGTCTCACACCTGACTACATCGGGATCCAATCCCGGCAGTCCCACACCTGACCGCGTCGGGATCCAATCCCGGCGGTCTCACACCTGACTACATCGGGATCCAATCCCGGCAGTCCCATCGCTGCCTCAGACCCCCAGCGGTCAGGGGCCCCCCACTACGTCACCTCGTGTGGTAACACGGGTCAAAGACCGCCTTTCCGGAAAAGAGCACCCTTTGCGGTGGCCAAACCGCGGGTGCGCGTGTCGCAGCTCGAGCATAAGTAACCAGTAACCAAGTAACCAAGTAACCAAGTATCCAAGTAACCATGTCACCATGTCACGGGGTAAGGTAGTACATCATAGAAACCATCAACGTTAGTACCGTTAATAATATGAAAAGTCCCTGTCGGATTACCAACATAATACTCAGCCTCGACCGTAAACCCACCTTGTTATCGCGCTCTGACTGATGTAAGGTTCTCTCGCGTCTCGGGTGCCCGCCCGGACCTACACGAATCTGTCATATGGAGTCAGCAACTTAAGGCTTTGTCAGACTAATGATTAGAGCGCCCGGCGCCCTCTCACCTTGCGTATAATACGCACAGGTACGCGCCTGGCCCCGCACGGCTGGGCGGTGTACTAACAGCGTGCGGCCGTCCGCATGCGGAGGTGCCGCAAGCGGCGGCGCCCGCATGCGGCGGTGCCCGCAAGCGGCAGCGCCCGCATGCGGCGGCGCCCGCATGCGGCGGCGCACAAGCCGGCGGCGCACGCATGGGCAGCCCGCATGCGGCGCCGCCCGCAAGTGGCGGCGCGCATGCGGCAGCCCGCATGCGGGGCCGCCCGCAAGCGGCAGCCCGCATGTGGCAGCCCGCATGCGGCGCCGCCCGCAAGCGGCGGCGCCCGCATGCGGCAGTCCGCATGCGGTGCCGCCCGCAAGCGGCGCGCCCGCATGCGGCAGCCCGCATGCGGCGCCGCCCGCAAGTGGCGGCGCGCATGCGGCAGCCCGCATGCGGGGCCGCCCGCAAGCGGCAGCCCGCAAGCGGCAGCCCGCATGCGGCAGCCCGCATGCGGCGCCGCCGCAAGCGGCGGCGCCCGCATGCGGCAGTCCGCATGCGGTTGCCGCCGTGCGCGCGGATTCCCGCGATGCCCTTGCCCCCTTCTTTTCCTTTCTCCCCCCCCCCTCTCGTCCGCTCCAACCAAGAACGGGGTGAGAAGGCAAAACCCTAGCGTGCTCACCTCGGTTGTCGGAGGAAGAGGCGATCCGGTCCTGCGCGTTCGGGCTACAAGGAATGTGAGGACGCCTCCTTCTCCTTCCCTGGTCTCGCCTCTTGGGTCCTCCGTGCAGTCGGTGAGGAAGCAGAAGGATTTGGTTGGGAAATAGAAGGGTTGGGGAAATGGGGTTTCGTACGTAGGGGAATTGTGGGGAATACGGGTAGTTAAGGGGGAGTGTGGTGGTTTAAGGGGAGGGGTAGTTAAAGGGAGTTACGGGTGGTTATGGGGGAATGGGTAGTTAGGGAGTGGGTAGTTATGGGAGTTACGGTAGTTAAGGTTAGTTAGAGGGGGTGGGTAGTTATTGGAGTTACAGGTATGTTAAGGTAGTTAGAGGGGGTGGGTAGT
>CM055062.1:42297664-42365340 GCA_029204045.2 Tillandsia leiboldiana | reverse complement strand
ATTTATGAATCGTTTTCCGCTAAAACAAAACCCCCGGGGGCGTGACAGATTAAATGGTTCATAGAGTTCTTTCCAATCAATCACAACAATTAGTGCCCGTGACATCCGTAGACAAACCCTCACTTGCCTACATATGAATGAAATGGTGTAGGGCTTAGACTGTAGAACGTGAGTGGCCGAAGGGGGGAAATGTTGAGTCTTCGCTTTCCTTTATGGTTGTTGTTAGCATGGTAGTCGACAAGTTGACTCTTCTTGTGATGTACGACAGACATGGCCCGTACTAGATCATCGGCCGGGGGACGCGGAAGCAGACGCACGGCGTTCGACGCCGCGGAGAAACCAGCCTCCTGCGGCAACAACTGCAGGAGATGGCTGGGAATCTGGCCAACCTTACTGACACTGTGCGTCAGTTTGACGCAACGGCACAGGCCGCGACGGTGACGGTCGCCCCGGTCCCCCACAGGGGTCGACAGCGCCGGCCGCGGCACCACCGACAGCGCCGGCCGCGGCACACCCGACAGCGCACCACCGGCGACGACTACGGGACCGGCGCCGGGGACGACCAGCAGGGTTACTCTGGAGGAGACTGTAGTCACACCTGCCCCGACCGTGGCTGCCACCGCCGCGAGGGAGGGGACGGGTGCGATGACCGAGCGGGATCGGGTGCGGGCCAACCTGAAAGACTTCAAGAAATACGACCCACCCACGTTCGAAGGGGACACGACTGATCCGTGGGTCGTCGAGAAATGGGTGGGGTCGATGGAGAAACTTTTTGAAGACCTGCTCATGGAGGACGACGAGCGGGTTCCCCTAGCGGTCCACTGCTTGGAGGGAAACGCCCGCTTGTGGTGGAAGACGGTACGCCCCGATCCTACTAAGGGTACCACATTTCCGTCCTGGACAACCTTCAAACAGGAACTGTTCGGGCCTTCTTCACCAACAGTGTCAAGAAAAAGTTGGAGGATGACCTGAACCACATCCAACAGGGGAACCGGACGGTCATGGAGTATCAGCGGGAGTTCGTCCGCTAGCAAACTGCGTCCCGTTCGTCATAAGGGACGAGGCACACAAGCGCGCTCTCTTTGTGGATGGCTTGCGGAGCAATATCTTCGAGGTGGTGCAAGCAGCCGAACTACACACCTTCCAGAAAGTGGTCGACAGAGCCACTACGGTGGAGCGGTTTTTTGCGGTCACCCGCGCCAGAAGGGAGAACTCGACGCGGCTAGAGGACCGGAAGCGGCAACAGCAGAACTCGGGAGGAGGCTCTTGGGGCGGGGGCGGGGCCCCCAAACGGTGGAGACCTCAGGCAGGGTCCCGGAGCGCGCCAACAGGAGGACCGAGGCCAGGGAATAGGCCTTGTGTCATATGCGGGGGAGGGCACATTCCGGGGGAGTGCCCCCAAAAAGGCGACCACTGCTTCAGGTGCGGCAGACGAGGGCACTTCCGCCGCAACTGCCCCTTAGGCGGGGGGTCTGCGTCCTCCGCAGCTTCTACGCCCACGCCACAGCTCTCAGGGCGGGGGAAAGCCCCTATGGCGTCGACGTCTAGGCCCCCTGCACCACGGCGCGAGGAGGACCGCAGCCACAACCAGGCGGGAGAGTCTTCTCAATGACCCACCAAGAGACAGATCCGCCGGAGGAAGCACTTGCAGGTACTACTTCTGTTTCCAATTCCCGTGCTAGAACCCTTTTCGACACCGGAGCAACACACTCTTTCATTTCCCGTGACTTCGTGTTTTGTTTGGTCTCGAGGAGACACCCCTCCAAACCCCTTGACAGTGCAAACGGCGGGAGGGACCTTGGAGGCGGTCAGCGTCGTGACCGCCTGCCCGATTAAACTAGGGCGACTAGCATGCCCTTGGGATCTAGTGGTAATCCCCCTGAAGGAGTACGACGTGGTGCTGGGCATGAACTGGCTCACGAGGTACCAGGCACTCATCGATTGTGACAAGCGACAGCTGCGTTTACACGAACCGGGTTTCCCTGAGCATGTGTACATGATGGGTAAGAGCATCTCCTTCCCGGCGATCATCTCAGCGACCCGGGCCAGAAGACTGGTGGAGGGTGTTGCGTGGCCTACTTGGCATCGGTGGATTTGGCTACCCGACCCCCGACGACGCTCGCCGATATTCCAGTGGTGAGGGACTTCCCCGACGTCTTCCCCACGGAACTGCCTGGGATGCCCCCTGAACGGGAGGTGGAATTCCCCATCGAACTACTACCGGGCACGCAGCCTATTTCGAAGGCACCTTACCGAATGGCCTTCGCAGAACTAAAGGAGCTTAAAGCACAACTGGAAGACCTCTTGGATAAGGGGTTCATAAGACCGAGTGTGTCACCCTGGGGCGCACCGGTACTCTTCGTGCGGAAGAAAGACGGAAGCCTGCGTCTCTGCATTGATTACAGAGGAATAAACAAAGTCACAGAGAAAAACAAGTACCCCCCTGCCTAGAATAGATGACCTCTTCGACCAGCTGAGAGGGGGCGGTCTTCTCCCAAGATCGATTTACAGTCGGGCTACCACCAACTCCGGGTCGGGACAAGGACATTCCGAAGACTGCTTTCCGGACCCGGTACGGCCACTACGAGTTCACGGTTATGCCCTTTGGACTCACGAACGCCCCCGCAGTCTTCATGGACATGATGAACCGGATCTTCAGACCCTTCCTGGATCGGTTCGTGGTGGTTTTCATCGACGACATACTGATCTACTCCACTACCGACGAGGAACACGAGGACCATTTGCAAACAGTCCTCCAAACTCTCAGGGAACAGGAGCTGTTCGCTAAACTCAAGAAGTGTGAGTTCTGGCTACGCGAAGTCGGCTTCCTAGGACATGTGATCTCGGCACAGGGAATCTCCGTGGATCCGAAGAAGGTGGAGTCCGTGGTCGACTGGCAGCCGCCGACGACGGTGACAGAGGTCCGCAGTTTCCTAGGACTGGCAGGATACTACAGGCGTTTTGTAGAGGGTTTCGCGAAGATTGCTACCCCTTTGAATCGGTTGACCAGAAAAGGGGAGAAGTTCATATGGACGGCCAAATGCCAGGAAAGCTTTGAGGAACTCAAAAGGAGGTTAACCAGGGCACCAATACTTGTGCTGCCGACACCCGGGGAAGATTACGAAGTGTACTGCGACGCCTCGGGGATCGGCCTGGGTGGGGTTCTGATGCAACAGGGGAAAGTGATTGCCTACGCGTCCAGGCAACTAAAGGATTACGAGAAGAACTACCCGATACACGACTTGGAGCTGGCCGCAGTAGTCTTCGTTTTAAAAAGTGGAGGCACTACCTCTTTGGGGTCCACTGTAACGTCTTCTCGGATCATCAAAGTCTTAAGTATATCTTTACCCAAAAAGAATTAAACTTGCGGCAGAGGCGGTGGCTGGAGTTGTTGAAGGACTACGACTTGACGATACAATACCATCCCGGAAAGGCAAACGTGGTGGCGGACGCCCTGAGCAGGAAAGGACGCCAAGACGGGGCGTCAAGGAGCGCGATAACGGAGCAAAACCACTTGATAGCGGAGTTCGCACGAATGCAGTTGGAAGTGGTGCCGACAGGCACGGTTAGGCAACTCCTAACCTTGGTGGTCAAGCCGACGCTACTTGAGAAGATCCGGGAGGACAACAGACCGACCCACACCTACAGCGCGTACGAGACAAGATCCCCCTGGACCAAGAGAGCGACTTTGCAGTGGAAGACGACGGCACCCTACGGTTCCGCAGACGGATCTGCGTGCCGGATTCGTCGGAATTGAAGGAGGTAATTTTGACAGAGGCACACCGGGCCCCTTATGCGGCACATCCAGGAGGCACGAAGATGTACAGGGACCTCAAACAGATCTACTGGTGGCCCAACATGAAGGGGGACGTCACTCGACATGTAGCTCATTGCCTAGTGTGCCAACGGATAAAGGTCGAGCATCAGCGGCCAGCAGGGAAGCTACAGCCCCTACCGGTGCCAGAGTGGAAGTGGGAGCAAATCACCATGGACTTTGTCACGGGCTTCCCACGTTCACCCCAGGGCCACGACGCAATTTGGGTCGTAGTCGACCGGTTAACCAAGTCAGCACACTTTCTGCCAGTTCATACGACCTGGACCCGAGAACGGTTGGCCCAAACATATATCAGCGAGATCGTGAGATTACATGGAGTGCCGGCATCGATCACCTCGGACAGAGACACGCGCTTTGTCTCAAATTTTGGCAGAGCCTTCAGCGAGCCATGGGAACCAAACTACAGTTCAGCACAGCCTTCCACCCTCAGACGGACGGACAGTCGGAGCGCGTGATACAAACCCTCGAAGACCTGCTTCGCGCCTGTGTACTAGATTGGGGGATCGGGTGGTCACGCTACCTACCTCTCGTGGAATTCGCCTACAACAACAGCTACCAGGCCAGCATCCAGAATGGCGCCCTACGAGGCCTTATATGGAAGACGCTGCCGATCCCCGATTTGTTGGGACGATCTGGGAGAACGGAAATTCTTGGGCCCGACTTAGTGGAGGAAACGGAAGAGAAGGTTTGCCTCATCAGACAGCGACTGCTAACCGCCCAGAGATCGCCAGAAGAGCTACGCGGACCAAAGGCGCCGCGACTTGGAATTCCAAGTGGGAAGAGCATGTTTTCCTTGCGGGTCTCGCCGTCCAGAGGAGTCAAGCGGTTCGGGCTAAAAGGGAAACTGAGCCCACGGTTTGTAGGGCCTTTCGAGATTTTGGAACGCATCGGTCCCAGTGGCGTACCGCCTTGCCATACCACCAACCTTGACCGAGTCCATGACGTCTTCCACGTTTCGCTGCTCCGTAAATACCTCTCCGATCCATCGCATATCCTGGATGTCGCCATACTCGACCTTAAAGAAGACCTAAGCTTCGAGGAAAACCCCCGGTGAGAATCCTGGAAAGGGAAAGCAAATCACTGCGGAATCGAGCCATCCCCTACGTGAAGGTACTCTGGAGCAACCACGAGGAGCGAGAAGCAACATGGGAGCTGGAGTCTAAAATGAGGGAGAACTACCCGAACCTGTTCACCACCACCCGGGTCTGAGTTTCGAGGACGAAACTCGGTTTTTAGAGGTGAGTGGTGTGATAACCGCGGATTTATTTTGCCTTTCGGGGCTTTCCGTCGATTTTTATTGAACCGTCTGGTTGACAATAGGGGTTCGAGGGTAATTTTTCCTTGTTTTTCTGGGCAGACGGTCGGGGCTCGCGGGTATTTTTGGTTAATAAAGCTCGCGAAACGGAGACCGGCGGTGCGATCGGTTTTGGATTCCGACCCCCGGATCTCCCAGAATAAATTCCGGAAGCTGGTACCGTAGCCCAGGTGACTTACACAATTACCGGGGGCGGACCGAACTCTGGTCCGCAATCAGATCGATTTTAGTCGATCAGTTTGAGGTATGGGATTAAACCACCCCTTTTTGTTTTCCTTTCACTCGAGGGGTTAAAATTAATTTGGGGTCCAAAATCCACTACGCCCAAAACGTATAAGTAGTCGGCCTTGGGAATTAGGTTTCCTAAACCCCGCCTCCCCCTCCTTGGCGTACAATATCCGAGCGTGGACGAGGAGCGGTTCCCCAAAACCCTCGTCCTTTCCATCGGCCGGCGTGGAAGAGAAGAGATCGATCGCCTCCCCGCAAAGATCCGACGAACGCGAAGAGGACGATCCCTGTCCTTCGCCCGGTACCGACCAAAACAAGGTGAGCCGTGCTTTCGTTTTCTTTTCTTGTCTTTTCTCGTCACGAGCGAGGGGGGGGTTTCTTGATTTCGTCGGAGATGGAAGGAGAGGGGCGTGCCATCGCACGCGGAGCGCCGCGCGGGCAACCCGCGCATGCGGGGGCGCCGCGCGGGGCACCCGCATGCGGGGCGCCGTGCGGGCCGCCCGCGCATGCGGGGGTGCCGTGCGGGGCACCCGCATGCGGGGCGCCGCGCGGGGCAGCCCGCGCATGCGGGGGCACCGCGCGGTGCAGCCCGCGCATGCGGGGGCGCCGTGCGGGGCACCCGCATGCGGGGCGCCGCGCGGGGCAGCCCGCGCATGCGGGGGCACCGCGCGGTGCAGCCCGCGCATGCGGGGGCGCCGTGCGGGGCACCCGCATGCGGGGCGCCGCGCGGGGCAGCCCGCGCATGCGGGGGCACCGCGCGGTGCAGCCCGCGCATGCGGGGGTGCCGTGCGGGCACCCGCATGCGGGGCGCCGCGCGGGGCAGCCCGCGCATGCGGGGGCACCGCGCGGTGCGGCCCGCGCATGCGGGGGTGCCATGCGGGGCACCCGCATGCGGGGCGCCGCGCGGGGCAGCCCGCGCATGCGGGGGCACCGCGCGGTGCAGCCCGCGCATGCGGGGGTGCCGTGCGGGGCACCCGCATCCGGGGCAGCCGCGGGGCAGCCCGCACATGCGAGGCGCCGCGCGGACAGCACGGCGGCGCGTGGGGGGTTCGGTCGCTGCCGTCGGGGGCCGGCCGGTGTTGGGGCTTTTCCTTACTTCGCGTTTAAAGGTTCTTGACCTCCCCGCCCGGGGATCCCGTTTTGCAGCTTCGGGGAGCGCGCCGGGACGCGGGGAGCCGAGCGTGGTTTTTCTACTAGCGACAGGTGGGTTGTATTTACTTTATTCCTAGCCTCTAAATTTTATCATGTTGGACGGGGTCTATTCTAAGTGTACTGGGGTTAAATAATGATGGGCGATAGCTTATGCATGTTAGTGGGTTCGCTATAGTGATTAGCGTCGGTTGCCGACGGTGATTCTCTTTTTAACCCTTATATGTCAGCGGGCCACCTTCGAGTGCGCGCAATATTACCTTGTTTTCGATTATGCACTTTACCTCATTTACCTCATTACTCTTGTTATTTATATTATGATGCTGACATGATGGTGGTTACGGTTACTTGGCTCGAGGTTGCCACACGCGCACCCGCGGTTTGGCCACCGCAAAGGGTGCGCTTTTCCGGAAAAGTGGTCTATGACCCGTGTATACCCACAAGGTGACGTAGTGGGGCCCCTTATTAGTGGTGGGGTTGAGGCGCCGAGGTGCGAGCGGTGCGACCCGTCGGTTTAGTTGTCCGGCGTGGTCGGTTTCTGCAGGTACGGTGTGGGCCGTCGGTTTAGCTGTCCGACGTGCCCGGGTATTACAGGATGCAGGTGTACAGGTTGCCTTTCCTCCTTGGGAGGGTGGTTGCTCCAGTTGTCTTCACGGTTTGTTTTACTATATTCTCCTACTTTACTATTTCTGCGTCACTGACATCCCACTTCGTGACAGGGTCCAGACGGGGAGAGAGGTAGGCGGTGGTGAGGACGGGACAGGAGCAGCTGGGTCGCTGGGGACCCTGGACTGTATTTATTCTTTTATTCTCGCTTTTCATTACTTTGTAGTTATGTGAGTGGTTCGCGATACCCTCGTGGGGTCGGCATGGATGTCGGTACGGGCTACATTTAGTGCCCCTGGTGCAATATTTTCCCTTTTATTTCTATTGGCCATTTAAAAACCAAAAGGGCAGAAGCCAAAGAAAGGATTGCGAAAACCGTCTTTAAAAACTTGGTGTCGGGTGGGCACCGCTTTCAAACCTTGTGGATTTATGCTGACTTCGAAAACTAGCTTTCAAAACGTAAGCGCCGGGTAGGCGCTCTTTCAAAATTGTGGATTTATCCTTTCCAAACCGATCGGCCATGTGATCTTCGTTTATCAGTTTAGAATGCTGGTTGGTTGTGAATGATTGTTGTGATTGATTGGTTGCGCATGTTAGAACATGTACCGAACGCTACGCCGTGCATGTACAGGGGAGACTCTGCACGTTTGCAGAGTGACCATGTATGTGTGGCGGGTCTGGGCACGTGCCGGGGAAGAGGGGTTTCTTCTTTTAAAAACAAAAAAAAAAAAAAAAAAAAAAATTTCACACATCAAATATTCAACTTTTATGAATCGTTTCCGCTAAAACAAAACCCCCGGGGCGTGACATGGTTATTTTGTTTTCCCCCAGCCTTTTAATGGAGCCATTGGTTTTTCACGTCTCAGCTCAGTAGTGATGTGTTTTTCCTCGCCCGTGATTACTTGCCCCTTTGAGATCTGTGATTATTGGAGTACGAGGGACGCCCGTTGCAATTTCTGGCTCGAGAGATGAGAGAATTGCACATCGGGTAATACCGTACTTATTGTTGTTGTTGCGGAGTAATCACGAGGAGCGAGCGGGGGAGCTGGAGGCGTATTGTTAGATACCTAGCAGTGGTATTCTTGACTCCTGATGGGCTTGATCTAGTTTCGAGGACGAAACTTTCTTTTAGTGGGGGAGGATGTGAGGTCCCGGAATCCCCCGCGCAGGGTTGCTGGTTGTTGGGCAGCTTTCGGTCGCCGTTGGGGGTGTTGGTGCGCGTGTTGGGGGCCCAGAAATGGATTTGTGATGCAATTTGGGATTTGCTTGTATCACTGGAGGCCTGCGTGGGTTGCGCGCAATTTGGACACAAGTGGTGGACTTCGGGCTTTAATTGAGACCCCGTGGGAGGTTGGAGGACCCGTCGGGTGGTCAGAAGTGATTTCGCGCGATTCAGATGTCAAAATTAGACTCCGGGTGAAGTCCGGATAAAAGTTTACCTCTCCGGTCGCCTTCGGGAATTTTTAGAGTTGGAATTTGGCAAATCGGACTTTAAAAATGGACCCGGCGCGAAAATCGGATCGATTGGGCATTCGGCAAATTTTCGGGTGAGAATTTGGAGAATTGGACATCGTTTTTGGATTCAGCGTGCGAAATCGCTAAGGATGGACTATTTATTTGTTGAATTTGGAGTCCGGTAGACGTGCGCGTTTTTTGAGGCATCGCGGCACGTTTTTCGAGGTGGCGTGTGGATCCCGAAGCAGCTTTTGGCGGCACGGATCCCGAGGGCACGGCAGGCGTACGGTCGCGACAGGGGCCACGCGGGCGCGCAGCGCGGAATGCGCAGGGGCCGCCACGTGGCGGCCCCCCGTTGGCGCCCGCGCGGGCGCGGGGGCACGCGCGCCCGTGTAACGGGCGCGTGTCCCGCGCCTGCGCGTGGTGCGGTGCAACGCGCCCGTGTGGCGGGCGCGTTGCCGCACGCCACGTGGCGCCCGGGCGCGTGCGTGAACCCGGCGCACGCGCCCGGCTGTGGACCGGCGGTTTGGGGCTCCCTGGTTGGCCCGTGCCGTGGACCGGGGCCGTGGAACGGCCCCGTGGACCACCTCTTCCCTCTCCCTCCTTTTCTTCTTCTTCTTCCTCCCCGCAAGCGTTTTTCTTGCCCTCTTTCATTTTCTCCATCAACCGAGAGTGAGGGAGAGTGAGGGAGGAGGTTGTGGGAGATGGCGTTTCGCGTCGCGGGCCTCGTGGAGCGCGCGAGGCTTCCGATGGGGGTATTGCGGCGACGGCGGCGCAGTCGGGTAGGTCCCGTGTGTTGGTTTTACTGTATTTTTATACAGTTTTGGGGCGATCTTTTAGACTGTAACTGACCCTCATGCTCCTTTCTGTGTTTGGCACCGTGCACCGTTTTGCATGCGGACTCCGGCACCGTGCACCGTTTTGCGTGCGGATTCCGTTTTTCGTGCGGATCCTGGCACCGTGCACCGTTTTGCGTGCGGACTCCGGCACCGTGCACCGTTCTGTGTGCGGACTCCGTTTTGCGTGCAGATCCTGGCACCGTGCACCGTTTTGCGTGCGGACTCCGGCACCGTGCACCGTTTTGCATGCGGATTCCGTTTTGCGTGCGGATCCTGGCACCGTGCACCGTTTTGCGTGCGGACTCCGGCACCGTGCACCGTTCTGCGTGCGGACTCCGTTTTGCGTGCGGACTCCGGCACCGTGCACCGTTCTGCGTGCGGACTCCGTTTTGCGTGCAGATCCTGGCACCGTGCTCCGTTTTGCGTGCGGACTTCGGCAGCGGACATCGTTTTGCGTGCGGACTCCGTTTGGCGTGCGGATCCTGGCACCGTGCACCGTTTTGCGTGCGGACTCCGGCAGCGGACATCGTTTTGCGTGAGGACTCCGTTTGGCGTGCGGATTCCGGCACCGTGCTCCGTTTTGCGTGCGGACTCCGGCAGCGGACATCGTTTTGCGTGCGGATCGCGTGGAGGCCAATTGCAAGTGTCTACGAGCAATTGGTGGCAAATCGAGGTGGGTGGCCTTATCTCCAAGTTTTATGGACTGTACAGTATTTCTACTGATGTAGGACTATGCATGATAGTTTATTTCATTGTGTAGTATGCTAGATTGTAGGAATTGTTATTCCTTTTATTATCTGTTGATACAGCTATCTTGGAACTTGACCTAGCACCCCCGTCATATGTTGCATGTGTAACCAGACCAGTAGAAAACCCTCACTTGGGCTAGGGTTAATTATGTTTAGACACCCACACTGTTTTGCTATCCCTGGACATAGTGTTATCCTCGCCCGGGTAGTGGGCCGAGAGTTCGGGATTTTCTTTTAGTGTGGGATGCGTTTGCACTCGTGCTTGGGAGCAGAGTGGAGTCTGGTAGTTGTAGCGGGTTGCTTATCTGTGCCGGGAGCCGTTTGGGTATACGGTAGTCCCGAGAGGTCTTGTTTCCCTGTTGCACAGTCGTGGGAGAGAGCCGTTGAGTAGACGGTAGTCCCGGGCCGTCGAGTATCTTCCGGTCCGTCTTGTTGGGAACCGTTGGGGTTGACGGTGGTCCCAGGTCGTTGAGTGTGTCCGACCTGTTTTGTTACCCTGAGTTGTGGGTCGTTCCTGGCTGTGGAGTATCTCCAGCCAGTGAGCCTTGTGCTGCGAGCCGTTGGTGAGGCTAGCGTCTCGTGTTTCGAGTTAGCCGAGCAGCTGAGTCGTCGAGAGTGCTCCGACTGTTGTGCGAGGTATTTGGGGATCTTGAGCCCTACCGTTCTGAGAGTGAGCGTGGATTTTGACTAGCCTGCATATGCCAATGTTTGATACTCTATGCCGCGCCGTTCTACTCAGTTGGAGTCGCGTCCTGAGATGCCGCTGTGGATACAACGATGGGCCTGTTGAGGCAGTTTTGCGCGAGGGATGAGTTAGTAGGACAGGACGCCCCACGTAAATCCCGTCCTCATGTGGATGTGTGGTAGTGGGCAGGAGCGTTCCTAGTCGACGGGCGCAGGCTTGACTGGACCTTTGAGGTAGTCAGTTCGTTTGGACCGATTGAGCACCTTGGGTGCGAGTGGTCTCTTTTACTTTCATCTGTTCCACTTTTCGGTGTCTAGCTAGAGGCATGGTAGCTGTAGAGTAGCTTCCAGCTTTTCTTTCAGATTTCTTTGCCTGTTATCTTTGCCTCTAGTAGACTTAGTGGGCAGACCGTTGGGCTTGTTGACGGTACCGACTGAGAACTACTGTGGGAAGTAGTTCTCACACCCGTCGTGGTGTCTTTTTCCCCAGGAACTTCTCCTCCTGTTCCTGTTGCTCCAGTTGCTGATCCTTCGGACCGAGGCGAGGGAGTCGCGAGCTAGTTCCCTACCCGTCATTGGAGTGTAGCGGTACCCCTTCAGAGGAGAGCTTCAGTAGATTAGTTTTCTTCTTTTTCCTCTGTTGAGAGACCTTTGTTGTGAGGTATAGAGTTGTACTTTATTTTACAGTTTGAGAGACTGTTGTGGTGAGGATATTCTTGTATCGAGAGTCTGTACACTGATGTATTCATTGGAGATACCTCCCTTCTGAGTTTTTGGTATCAGAGGACTTTGTTTATGATAGTATTTGGGGAGATGGATATTGTATTATTTTCAGTTGTACAGTGTTTGGACTTCAGTTTTTAGTAGTCTGCTTTCAGCGCTCTGATATCTGTTTACTGTAGTTGCTTTCTTTCTGCAGGTTAGACGCTTCGTCTGTACGGCAGTTTCCGTACAGATGGCGGATCTGTTGGCAAGCCCGGGTGGCAGTTTCCACCCCGGGGCGTGACAGCGAGCGTGGTACGAAAGGTTGACAAAGCACCTTTTGGAGAAGGGCTATACTCGAGGGGGAGCAGATCGGACTCTCTTTGTGAAGCATTATCAGGATAACTTCATTGTTGCACAAATCTATGTCGATGACATTGTATTTGGAGCAACAAAGGATAATGATGCTTCTAAATTCGCAGAAACCATGGAAAGCGAATTTGAGATGTCTATGATGGGCGAACTGACATACTTTCTTGGATAGCAAGTGAAACAAAATGGTGAAGGCATCCATCTGTGTCAATCCAAGTATGCAAAGGAGTTGGTAAAGAAATTCGGATTAGAGGATTCTAAAGATTTTCCTACTCCTATGGGAACTGGCAATAAGGGGTTAGGAAGTGAATCCCTTAGTGATAGTGTAGACGAGAAACTCTATCGAAGTATGATTGGAAGTCTACTCTACCTCACAGCTAGTCGCCCGGACATATCCTTTAGTGTTGGGATCTGAGCGAGATATCAGTCAGCACCAAAGGAGGATCACCCGAAAGCGGTGAAACGGATCATCCGGTACGTCAAAGGAACTGTAAACTTCAGAATTTGGTATCCTATGGGAACAAGTCTTGACATTATAGGATATTCAGATGCCGATTGGGCAGGATCAGTGGATGATCGGAAAAGTACGAGTGGTGCATGTTTTTATCTTGGCCATTGCTTTGTTGCATGGCATAGTAAAAAGCAAAACTGCATTGCACTCTCGACTGCCGAAGCGGAGTATATCTCAGCGGGTAGTTGTTCAACTCAACTCATTTGGATGAAAAGCGTGTTGAGTGACTTCCGAATTTCAGCAACTTCGGTAACTGTTTTATGTGACAACACTAGTGCTATAAACATTTCAAAAAACCCTGTGTTGCACTCAAGAACAAAACACATTGAACTTAGATATCATTTTCTTAGAGAGCTAGTTGAATCAAATATTCTTCAAATTTCCTACATTTCAACTGAAGATCAATTAGCTGACTTTTTAACAAAACCTTTGGATCAAAAACGTTTTATTCATTTGCGTATAGCAATTGGAATGCTTTCCTTGAAATAACTCTTTTTGAAACTCTTGTTTAGGTTAGGTTTTGTTTTTGTGTTTTTGTTCATTATCTATGCTTAGACATAGAACATTAATTGAGCATTAGTTTTATTGACTTTAACTGCATCCTTTATATGTTTAGAAATTTATTATGCTTTGGATATCATTCATTTGATGCAATGATCATTTATGTGAATTAAATCATCTTTGTTTTGATCAAAGTCAATTTCTCTCTCGATGATCTCTTGGTATAGTTTTTATCTTATTTGACTATTTAGTCGAGTATGAAATCGAGATCAATATTTGGTTGAATACTGTATATCTTAAATAATTGATAGCCAATTGAGGGGGAGTCAAAGAAAAAGTGTTATGCTCAAAAGATGTGGAAAGAGTTACATCCCAATGAGGAGTGTGAAAACTACCACCACATGGAGGAAAGAGCTACCACCTCGGTCGTCCGAGTACTGTATGCAGCTACCACATGTATACCAAGCAAGATTTTTCAAGTTTGATTAAATAAAATGCATGTTGAAATACTTGACTCTGTCAAAATTTCAAGGTTGGTATAAGGTGGGAATTTTAATGAAAGATGCACAAAGAGCCACTCTCTTCAATAAATTGACTAGATATATTATCTAACTTATCTGGGATTTCAGACATCTATTGATCTTGGTATTTCATTTTCTTTACCGAATTGATGATTTGATAAAGGCATTACTCATAAGATCAAGTTAGATGTAATTTAAGTTGTTCAACTTCAAGGGATTTAATTTGTATAAATCTTCATTTCATTATTTGGCTATTATTGATAGATTTAGTATAATATATTTCTTTTGATATGAAATGATGATTTTTCATTTAAAGTTGATACACAAAAGTGCTTACAATCTTTTTCTGAATTGTCTAGAATTTTTCTGAATTTTTCTGAAGAAAAAGTTGGAGCCGATCCGGATTGGACAAGCCGATCCGGATCCCGAACGCGGGTATTCTCTGCGGGTAGCCGATCCGGATCGGATTCACGAACTGATCCGGATCACGGGTAGGGTTTTATATAGAACAAAAGGGTTTTAATTTCTTTTTACTTCAATCTTTTGTTTCAAAGTCTCCAGAGCTTCTCTCTCTAGAATTCATCCATCTTAGAAGCTTTCAAACTCAAGTTCTTCGATTCTAAGTAAGTTTTATTGATCAAAATCTCGGTTTTTCACAGTTTTTCATATTCTTCCTCAAAACGTGATGAAATTCCTGTATCCTTTTCGTTTGTGGATGGTTTTTGATCAAATTTCTTTTGAAATAAGAACTCTGGGTATATTAGTTTTGATTATATGCTAGGTATTCTCATGATAAACGGATTTTTGGCCTTCGATTTCAAAAATTTCTGTTTTAGGGCATATAATGGGAATTTTCGAAAATCATGCGATTGATCTATTTTTAAAATTCTTTTTGCAAAACTAATTTGATTCTTAGTCTCTCTACACGATAATGATTGTTTGGGTACAATTTTTCAAATTTTTGAAAATTAACAATTTTTCGTGTTCTTGAGTTGTTGCTCACAGGATTTCCTTTCACAAGTAATAGCAACAATGACGTTTTCATGGATCATCTTCCTGCTAGTTGCCATGGTACACACTCGAGCAACAAACAAACTGAAAAGAGCTAAGAAAACTCAACGGAATGGTGAGTTTCTTCTTGTCAGCGATTCAGAGGCTGAAGCAGATAATCAAGAAGTTGATTGGGACAAATTGTCGGATGATGAATCAATGCTTGTTCAACCTAAGCAAAAGACTTTCGACACGTCAAAAGGTAAAGCGCCAATGACATCCTCTATCTCAATGAAAAGAAAAAGACTGGCTCGACGATTTGGACGAGCACGAGGTTTCGAGATTAACGAACCAATAGTTCCGGATTATCCACCTCGTGAGGAACAAGTGTTCGTTAATGCGGATCGCCTAAGGGCATTTGAGAATCGTGAATGCATTGGCGAGAGGCATGTTAATATTGAGGCTCTACGAGACCACTCCCCTGAGTTTGGTGTTCTGATTGAACAAGCAAACCTTATTCAAGTATGCCGATTCCCAGAAATGCTTGGATACTGTCTGCATCACGTGAGGACCTTCTATACAAATGCACGGCACCTTCGAGAAAATGAAAACGGTCTGATGGAGTTTTACACGAATATCCAAGGCACAAGGTTTAAAATTACTACACAATTGATTGGCGAGGTTTTGGGAATGCAAGCCAGCAAGACAGGAGTTAATTACTTGAAGGGAAAGAGTTTGACAAACACGTTGTGGCAAATGGTTATAAAGGGAATATGTTTGGAGGGAACTCAATCAACGGAGAAATCTATCAAATCCAAAGAACTTCGTCTTGAGTACCGCTTCCTAAACTTCATCACATGTTACAATATCCTTCCAAATATGCAGACGAAAGTCTTGAGATGGGATCGAATGCTGTTTTTGTATCTCTTACGACATCCGTCAGAGGCAATGGGATTAAATATCAACATTCCATACATTATTTGGAATAGAATGACGAGATATGTTGAGCATCCTCATCCCACTGAAAGAATCCCATTTTCCTTGATCATAATGAGGATTTTAAAGAAATTTCAGGTTGATATTAGTTCAACAACTTATCATCACTGCTTGGGCATGATCGATGAGTCCACCATTGTCATGTCCCTTCATAAGTTGCCTCATGTCACTCCAGTTCCTCCATGCGGAACGAAACCCAGTACCGGCACTTCCGCATCACCATCACAACCAGCACCCGCACCAGCGGATGAAGCATCAGTCTCATCCATCTACAAAGAACAACAACGATTATCTTTTGAGCAGGAACAGATTTCGAAGGAACAGAAGAGAATTTCCAATGAGCTTGAGCTCATCACGGCAGCTTATATTACCATAACTAAGAAGGTCAATTCAATGAACAAGCTGGTGAAAAAGATGTTCTCTAAGATGGGCTGCACGAGCTCTGAAGACTCTGAATCTGATGATTGATTTCTTCTAATTTTTTTTTTTTTTTCTTTTCTTTTCTTTTGCAGGTTGGTAGTTTTAGTTCTTAAATTTCCTTTAGTTTTTGAACTTGTTAACTCTCCTTATTTTGCAATTTTGGCTTGCTTCTGTGACAAAAAGGGGGAGAAGGATATAACAAAATTTAACAAACAAAATTTAACAATTTGTTTGACAAGTTTGTGAGAACTTTTGGATTTCTGACACCTGGAACTTTTGGGAAGGACTAGAGAAGGTAAGTATCTCAACTTTTGGTTTTCATTTGAGATTACATGCATGTCTCGACTAACTATTCGATTAACTATTTGGGCATGTAATATAACTAACAAGTTGATGTTCACTAACAATTTTGTGACATTTGGATTTTGATTGCATAGAAGATATGTTGGTGTTTAACTATGATCAAATTGCATATCTGAATATATAAATGTCATGGTAAGTATAAATGAGTATAAACTTCATCTCTGTGTGTGGTTTTTGAATGACATAAAATTCTTGAGGTATCTAACGATTTCTTTTGTCAAGAATTATTTCTTTTGCAGAGAGTACAGATGTCTAAGTCTAGAGTCTGTTTTAGGAGTTTAACTCATGTATCTATTTTTATTTGGATCTCATTGTAAATTTTTGTTGTATGGTGATATCAACAAAAATATCTTTTTGAATTTTCTTGAGTGGATTTGTGTTTTGTCACGAAACCGCCAAAGGGGGAGATTGTTACGGAATTTGAGTTGGCGTATTTCGTGATTTCGGTTAAGTCTTGAAGATTGAAGATAAAGAAGGTTGGATCATATAACTCAATCTCAAGAAAGAAGAATTCAAAAGGATCAGGTATGTTTAACTAATTATCTTTGGTGATCCGAATACTTCTTATAGTGTAGAAACACTTGGATGAATTTTTAATTGCATAAAAAATCAAAAACTGGACATGGGACATGTTCAGGATCCGGATCAGACATTCCAATCCGGATCCCGAAGGGTGTTAGTTCATACGCAAATTCAATCCGGATCGTTGCCTCCTTTGATTCGGATCCCGAACACTTTTTTTACCATAATTTATGAACGATCCGGATCAGGCATTTCAATCCGGATCCCGAACATTGGTGTTTGGTGAATTGTATGAATGATCTGGATCAGGCACTTCGATCCGGATCCCAAACCTTTGTTTTTCTGGAAACTGTCTGTCTCGTTACTGCAATCCAGATCGCCGAAATCCGATCCGGATCGCCGTCCTGAAAAATTCCAGAAAAGGTTAGTTTTTGATTCTTATCCTCTTCCAACGGTTTCTAACCTATAAATAGACCCTATGTTTCATCTTTTAGGGTAACGTCGAAAAGTGGAAAAAATACGACCGAAATAGAAAAATTCACAAATAGAGAAGAAAGGAAATACTATATTTAATTCTATGTTTCTTCATCTATTTTATTAATTTGATTCTAGGTTTTCCAAACTCAGATTTTGAGTAGAATCAAATTAATGAATACTTAGTTGGTATTTCCGATCTATTTCTAATCTAAGTATTCGGCGGATCATCACCACCCAAAAAACAACGATTTCCCCAAAATCGGCGCGTGGACTCGCGTGGCCTTGTGGATTCAAGGTGCTACCGCTCTCGTGGATTCGGAGCGAGGTACGTTCGTGGATTCGAAGCGTGCTACTGGGTGAAGACCGTGGATTCGGTCGGACGTCGTGGAGTCGACGTTGGACGTCGTGGATTCGGCGTTGGACGCAGATCGTGGATTCGAGAAGCCTTGCAGAGCGAGCGGAGAAGATCAACTAGGAGCGTATGGAAAAAGGTCGAGTCGTCTGTGAGTACGGTATATCACCGTTGTACGTGTTATAATTCTAGTGGATTTCACCGTGTTATCGGTCCCGTGGTTTTTTACTCCGGTTTGGAGTTTTCCACGTAAAAATCTCTGCGTGTTATTTATTTTTCCGTATTGGGTTTTATATTGCAAAGATTTTTGAGTGTTTATTGTTTACACCTATTCACCCCCCTCAAGGTGTTTTTTCCCCTATTTAGATCTTATTATACATAACCCAACATACTGGAGCTTCGGGCAGCGTGCTGACCCCACGTGACAGCCTGGTATTGTGGAAATGCCTTCAGCAGGTTCTGTCTATTTTTACAGTGAGGTTCGGGCGGATCCGGAACGACGCGGAAGCATTTTTGTAGAAAAGTGAGTTGGCGTCGTGTTGAGAGTTGCGGATCGAGCATCGGTTTTTTGGATGTGTTTGTTGAGAGAAGACCACTTGGGACATGTGTATTCTATTTTTACAGAGGTGTTCGGTAGGTTTCGGGGTGGTGCAGAGGACCCGAGGAGAGAAAGTGAGTTGGCGGCGCAAAAATGGGAGCTTTTGGCAAGTTTTTGGGCTTTTGGGTGGTTGGGTTCCGGAACCAGGCAGTTGGTTCCGGAACTGGCCCCTTCGTTCCGGAACCAGCTGCCTAGTTCCGGAACCAGGGTGGGTGTACCGGTACCCACATGTAGGTACCGGTACACAGGCACAAGGATAGCCCTCTGGAGCTCGGATTTACACAGTAGATGGGCATTATGGACTTTTCTCTTTTCCAACCACCCCAGGCATGTTTTATACACCTCGTCACCTGCTCCCTCACCCACTCTTCATCTCATTTCATCCACCTTCATCCTTGCTGCTAGAGAAGAAGAAGAGGAAGTAGAAGGAGTGTAAGTGTGCTGCTTGGTAGAGGTCGGCAGGGAGCAACCGTGCGCGTGCGAGAAGCTTCTTTCGAGGTAAATTGTTTGATGGTGATTATAGATTTTGGATTTATTGGTTTTCCTCATGGATTCTATTGATGGAATTAATTGGATTTTTGAGCTAATTTCCAACCTTGCTCTCACTCTCCCTGTGCTCTCGGGTGCAAGCAGGAAAGTTACTGTGCAAATCCGAGGATTTGCAAGCTTGCATGCACACGTGTGGGGAGCCTCCTTGAGCTGAGTAGAGGTGTGCTGGGACTTTGGGGAGTGTGCTAGAGGATTGATCGGAGCTCCGTGGATTTTTCCGGGACGCGCGACAGTGCGCGCGCGCGCTCGTGGCGCAGTGCAGTTTTTCGACCAGTTTTCGCCCGGTTCTTCTCCGACTTCGGCGCGGCCTTCGAAAAGCATTTGAGGTGGGTTGGATTTTCTTCCAAAAATTTCGGGATGCCCTCTAATGCTTCAGTACGCACTTTGATCATGTCAAAACTGTATATTTTATCTGTTAAGTGATCAAATAGTTGCCTAGAAAATTACAGAAAAATTATCTGAACCCCGAAGTATTTTTAGTAGACTCTTGGCACTATATGACACTAGACTGCATGCTTAGTTGGCCTCATTTAAGCACCTGAACCGTTTTAAAAATCCGAAAGCCCGTTTTATTGAAAAATTGACTTTTAAAAATGGTTTTAAAATGTCTGAGGGTTCTAGAGATGTTGCATGGGTTCAGGGTGCATATTCTCTCGTGCCGGGGGGCCGAGGAGATATTTCTTGACTATTAGAGCTATTATATGGTTTTTAGATATTTACTAGTGTCGTTGGGGGTTCTATTTGAGCACTTCAGATTTGAGTCGTGGAGTTTACTCCGACCATGACATGAGTGTGTGTCGTCTGTTCACTGTGTTTCCGATCTATTTGATCGTGGATTATAGCCTGCTGGGACTGAGATTTTATGCCAGATGTGACATACTTGAGTTCACGGGGTCGCTCCCCGCGAGCTACGCTCCGGATGCGATGATGATACCGAGCCTGACGAGGCTGCGATGTGGTTACTGAGATAGTCCTTAAGGTACTCCCTACGTAAGACCATGCTCTATTTGGGCATGAGTGGCAGTAGATGAACGCAGGCTTGACTGGTCCAAAGAGGGAGAGTCATTGAGATTTGGGTGATATGTGTGAGTGAGTTTCATTACACGTTCATAGATGAGCATTTCCTTGAGCATATGTAGAGGCATATAGCTGTAGATTTCCAGCTTTCCATATCTATCTATCTATCTATCTATTTGTTTACCTTGCTTGTGCCTCCGGTAGACATAGTGGGCATACCGTGTGCTTTGAGGACGGTACCCACTGAGAACTACCTTCTGCAGTAGTTCTCACACCCGCTGCGGTGCAGGTTTTCCTGAGGTGGCTGTTCCGACTCCTTCCCGTGCGGAGTCTTCAGATCGAGGTAAGGGCATGGCCGGCTAGTCTCTTACCCGAGTTTGTTTAGCATAGAGGTAGCAGTACCCTTTTGGAGTTTCCTCTTTTGTACTGGTTACTTGTAGAGTGAGACTGAGAGAGATGTTATGTATGTATCTTTAGTTGACAGCTTGTATTTTGGATTTTATTTACTTTAGTACAGATGTTCAGTTTCCTTTCTATAGCATGTTGTTACTTTTAGCTCTGATATCTGTTTAGCTATAGATTTATTTGAAGGGTAGACGCTTCGTCTGTACGACAGTTTCCGTACAGATGGCGGATCTGTTAGCGAGCCGGGTCGCAGTTTCGACCCCGGGGCGTGACAGATTAGAGTGGTATCGGAGCCTAGGTTTATAGGTCATTGAGGACTTAGAGACCCTAGGCTACTTTGGTTGGACAGTAGGATGACTACCGAGAGAGACGTGACTTTAGTGAGAGTCATGACTGAGTTGTAACTCCCCCAGGGGATTGGGGCGAGTAATTTTGCATGTTTATTCTCTAAGGGGTCATGTTGGCTGCAGACGACATGACGCTTTAGAATGGGTAGCATATATAGACTCTCGTTTGATTGGGTTGAGCGATTCTTGGTTCTGATGTTTGGTTTTGATTGCAGGATCTACGATGCCTCCTTGACGTCGAGCGACGACTAGGGCACATCCAGCCGCAGATGAGGAGCCCGAGCAGCGGGAGGCTGAGCATACCGAGCGGAGTGAGGGTCACGAGTTGCGGGCTCAGGTACCCCAATTGGCAGAGGTGACCAGGCGCCAAGGGGAAAACATGGAGCTCATGATGCGTATATTGGAGCAGAGAGCATTCTCCGCAGCGCCACCAGCAGTACCTCCGGCTGCGGCGTCATCGATATCGACTCAGATTGCCCCACTGACAGCTGAGGAGCAGAGGGAGCTCACCGACAAGTTGGCTTATGTTAGCCAATTCTACCCTCCGCGGTTTTCAGGGCAGAGTTCAGAGCCGTGAGAAGTTGAGAACTGGATTGCGGCGATGGAGAAGCTGTTTGAGAACCTCTTCATTATGGAAGAACATCAGGTGCATTTGGGGGCGCATTATTTGGAGAAGGATGCCGAGACTTGGTGGCGCCGAGTCCGCCCAGTTGGACCACCAGGAGTTCAGTTGATGACTTGGCCAGAGTTTCGAGCTTTGCTACGCGGGGCTTATTTTCCCGATAGTGCAAAGCAGAAACTGGAAGGGGATCTTCGACGGTTGCAGCAGGGTAGTCGGCCTCTTCAAGAGTACATTCGGGAGTTTAAGCGGTTGCTGAACAGTGTGCCACATGTCGCCCCAGATGAGGCTCAGAGGGTAGATATGTTTGAGAGAGGGCTGCACCAGGACATTTATCACCTTGTTCACTCGCATCGGTCATTGACTCTGGATGCGGCCATAGAGCGTGCTCGGTGGGTTTCCCGGGGGACAGTGATTATGTCAGAGAGGGACGGGGCGCCGGGGACCAGCTCCGAGGAGAAGCGCCCAGCCCCGCAGGACATTGGGCAGTCAAGTAGACCGAGGCCCCCGAGACCGCCATAGTTCCAGCCGCGAGGCCGAGGGACACAGAGGAGGCAGAGGCCTGGGGGTTACCGGCCCCCTAGACAGCAGCAGCAGCAGAGGCGTTCTGATCGGTGTGTGATTTGCGGTGGGCCCCATGCACCCCAGCAGTGTGAGCAGCGTCAGGGCCGGTGTTATCGATGTGGGCAGCCGAGACACATAGCATGGACTTGCCCGAGAGCAGGATCGTCGGCACCTTCGACTACATCGACTCCTCCCTTGCCCTTGTAGGTAGTGGGAGCTGCACCGAGTTTTAGCCAGGGGGATCGTGCCACCTCCTCGCGACAGCCAGAGAGACGACCACCTCCGAGCGGGCGAGTATACGCCGCTCAGGTCGAGGATTCCACAGCAGCTGATCAGGTGGTAGCAGGTATTATCTGTATCTCCTCTACTCGTGCTCGAGCACTTTTTGACACTGGAGCATCGCATTCATTTATCAGTAGTACTTTTGCATCTTCGCATGGGTTTGAGGTTGGGCCATTGACTCGTGCATTAGAGGTTCAGATTCCTGATTATGTGTTGCACGTAGATGAGTGTTGTTGGTCCTGCCCAGTGCAGTTAGGACCCTGGATTCTACCTACTGATCTGTTAGTCCTACGTCGGCTCCAGGATTTTGATGTAGTTTTGGGTATGGATTGGTTGTCCCGGTACTATGCTACTATTGACTGTAGATTGAGGACAGTGACCATTCGGGAGCCGGGTCAGGAGGAGTATGTCTGTAACGACCCGGCCCACTAGCAATAATAACTTGTTGGGCCCAAACCATAGCCCAAAATGCTTAAGCCCAGTTATTATTAGTAGTGTCCAAGTCTCATATAAACCCAATCACAAATCCATCCACATCCGTTGTGGGACTATTGGGGGCGTCACAGACTCCCCCCGTTTAGGTCTGACGTCCTCGTCAGCCCAAACACACACACACAAGCCCAAGATCACCAGGCGATGTGAGACTCGTCTTGCTAGTCCTGTCATCTAGACCCAGACTCAGCCGAGACTCGCCGCACACTTCCGGCTGGTTATTGGCTCTGATACCAAATGTAACGACCCGACCCACTAGCAATAATAACTCGTTGGGCACAAACCACAACCCAAAATGCTTAAGCCCAGTTATCAGGATCAGTACCATCGAAAGTGGGCGGCTGGAACTTCTTGAATTCCAACAAGACTGCCTTTGCTCGGGCCCGCTCCGCCTGAGCAGCATCCTCTGTAGCAACAGGTGTTGCCGGTTGCGAAGAAGTCCCGACTGCAGCATTTAGTGGATCTATGGCTGCAGCAACCCCAGAAGTTGTGGCAGTAGCCGGGGCCGTCGCTACAGGTGGTACAGGGGCGGCAGGAGGCATGATCGGTTCCTCCATCACTGGCACAGGAGGTGGTACAGGTGGCGGGGTCGGTGGGGCAGTAAAAGCAATGACCTGCTGCACAAGCTGCTGAACCACCGCCGACAGTGCGGTGAACTGATCTTGCATCTGCTGGAACCGATCAGTGTCCGCCGGCTCCACTGGTGCTCTGGGCGGTTGGCCGACACCTCGGCCACTGTCCGCCCCACGCTGAGACCCTCTACCACGAAGAACCTGAAAAACAGTCACCCGAGGGTGTGAGACACACCGGAGTGTATCCCAGTGGGCACGACGGGCCGGGAAATAGCAAGCCGTACCTACTGGATACAATAATAAGCGGATAGCAAAAGTAGGATATACTGCAACTGAAAGGTATAATTCAAATATGTACCATTAATCATGGATTAATCAACAGAGCAGTGTAATCATATATAAAGCTGATCATGCTATAACTAATAATCTGACAAGTAGGAATGAATATGTTATAGCTGACAAACAGGAAATAGTCATACTATCACTGGTAATCTGGCGAGCAATAAATGATCATGATATAACTGATAATCTGACAAGCAGGAAATAACAAAGATCATGCGTCAAAGGTGTCACCACAAATATACCCAATCGAATGCCACTGTTGGCCACAAGGGCCTCAGGCTAAACTACCATGGAGCATATGACCTCAGGCTAAACCACTTTTGGTCACACAATCAAGCTATCATAACCCCACTAGGCTCACGGGTCGATCAGACCTCTCTACCGGTAAAGAACACCGTGACGGTGGCCAAACCGTCGGTGTGCGCGACTGAAAGCTTGGCTCGACGGCGATCATAATGCTGATGCTCAAACCATGGTCCACTGACCACATAGACGGCAAGAAGCCGAGGAAAATCCCCACTGGGATACTAGTATAACATGCCACATGCCACATATAACTGATAATCTGACAAGCAGGAAATAACAAAGATCATGCGTCAAAGGTGTCACCACAAATATACCCAATCGAATGCCACTGTTGGCCACAAGGGCCTCAGGCTAAACTGCCATGGAGCATATGACCTCAGGCTAAACCACTTTTGGTCACACAATCAAGCTATCATAACCCCACTAGGCTCACGGGTCGATCAGACCTCTCTACCGGTAAAGAACACCGTGACGGTGGCCAAACCGTCGGTGTGCGCGACTGAAAGCTTGGCTCGACGGCGATCATAATGCTGATGCTCAAACCATGGTCCAATGACCACATAGACGGCAAGAAGCCGAGGAAAATCCCCACTGGGATACTAGTATAACATGCCACATGCTAAAGTTGTAAAGTACCGGGGCATTAGATAGCGCGCCGACCACACAGATGACTTGGAGCAGAGAGTTGCCTTGAGCATGTTGTATCTGAGGTTACAGTTGATGCCGGGTTGATTCGGATCAACGCGGAAGCTCCAGCTCGATTCGGGGTTTTTCCGGACTTTGTAGGCCGATTGAGGATGAGATTGGAAATTTCAGACTTCACCGTGGAGTGCCGGAAATTCAGGAACGCGTGGAACAGGTGTACTTTCAGATTACAGCGAGGTTCGGGAGGTTCCGGACTGACGCGGAGGGCCCGGAGTCAAAAAGTGAGTCGGGACTGGCAATTTTGGAGCCGGTAATTGATTTGAGCACCCCGACTCAACGGATAAGCTTTTTGAGGAGAAAAAGCTGTGGACACGTGTACTTTTGATTTACAGCGAGGTTCGGGAGGTTCCGGACTGACGCGGAGGGCCTGGAGTCAAAAAGTGAGTTGAACTGGCAATTTTGGAGCCGGTAATTGATTTGAGCACCCCGCCTCAATGGATGAGCTTTTTGGAGAGAAAAAGCTGTGAGCGCGTGTATTTTCGATTTACAGCGGAGTTCGTGAGGTTCCGGGCAGCGGCGGAGAGCCCGAAGGCAAAAAGTGAGTTGGAGTTGGAATTCTTGGAATTAATTAATTAAGTTAATTAATTATAAAGCCCTTGCTTTATAAAAAGGCCCCAGGCCCTCCTCTGCAGCAGAGAGAAAGAAAGAAAGGAAAAGAAAAGAGAGGAAAAGGAAAAAGAAAAGAAAGAAAAGGGTTTGCAAGGTGATCTTGGATTTTTGGACTCGCCGTTGGAGGCCGCGTGGCGCTCGTGGGCGTGCGGCGAGCGGCAACGAGGTAAGCAAAATTCTGACTTTTGGGTTTTTCAGAGGTTTATGCAGTTTTTGGAGTTTTTGAGCTTTGAGGAATTCTTAATTGGGTTTTAAAATGCTAAAATCGGATTTTTTTGGGATTTTCGGATTATTGGGGATTTTTCGGAAATTCTTGGATTTGCCGTCGCCGGCGGCCGCGCGCGCGCGCAACGGCGCACGCGCGGCGCCAGGGTGCTGCTATTGGCAGCACCCTGCGGCGACTTGCCGCTGGGCGCGGCGTCGCGTGCAGCAAAGAGCGGCACGCGGCGCTGCCTGGCCGCGCGCAGGCGCGCGCGGCAGGGCCGCGCGCGGGTGCGCGCGGCATCTCCTGGCCGCGCGCAGGTGCGCGCGGCAGGGCCGCGCGCGTGCGCGCGGCACCTCCTGGCCGCGCGCAGGGGCGCGCGGAAGGGCCGCGCGCGGGTGCGCGCGGCATCTCCTGGCCGCGCGCAGGCGCGCGCGGCAGGGCCGCGCGCGTGCGCGCGGCACCTCCTGGCCGCGCGCAGGGGCGCGCGGCAGGGCCGCGCGCGGGTTTGCGCGGCACCTCCTGGCCGCGCGCAGGCGCGTGCGGCAGGGCCGCGCGCAGGGGCGCGCGGCAGGGCCGCGCGCGGGCCTGCGGGCCGCGCGGGCGCGCGACCGCGCGCAGCGCCGCAGGGCGCTGCGCGGCGCGCTCCGGCAAGGCGCAGCGGGTCGCTGCGCGGCGCTGCTTGGGTTGGCGCCGTGCGGCGGGCCTCCCTCGTCGCGCGGCTGGGGTTTTCGCCGCTCGGCGTGCTCCCGGACGGCGGGCGACTCCTCGGTTTGCGTGCCGACGCCGTGTTTTCGCCGTCGGAGCCCGTGGGTCGCCGTCGGCCGGTGTTTTCGCTCGCTGTTTTTGCGCAGGTTTTCGCCGTTTTTCGTGAGCAGGTTGCGAGCAGTTTCGCAAGCGGTTTCGCTGTTTTCGCTCGCTGTTTTTGCGCAGGTTTTCGCGGTTTTTCGCGAGCAGGTTGTGAGCAGTTTTGCAAGCGGTTTTGCTGTTTTCGCTCGCTGTTTTTGCGCAGGTTTTCGCCGTTTTTTGCGAGCAGGTTGCGAGCAGTTTCGCAAGCGGTTTCGCTGTTTTCGCTCGCAGATTTCGCGCAGTTTCGCGCAGGTTTTCGCACAGGTTTCCGCCGTTTTTCGCGAGCAGTTTGCGAGCGGTTTAGCGCGTTTTTCGAGCAGATTTTGCGAGCGGTTTGCGCAGTTTTCGCTGGTTTTTCGCAAGCTGTTTTTGAGCAGTTTTTGCGCCGACGGGGCTGTTTTCGCCGTCGGGCGCTGGTTTTCGCCGACGGGCTGTTTTTCGCCGTCGGGCGCTGATTTTTCGCTGACGGAGGCTGTTTTCGCCGACGGAGGCTGTTTTTCGCCGTCGGATGCTCGGTTTTGACCATTTTGATTGATTTTGCGATTTCTTCGCTTCTGGCAGCGTGCGGTGCGGTTTTAGCTTCCGCGGAGCGCGCGGTCGTGTGGTTGGTTGCCGCGTGCTCCGATTTGCGTGCGGTTTCTGGCATCGGGCTTCGTGTTGCGTGCGGACCCCTTGGAGGCCAGGTAAGCCCGCTGTGCCAATTGCAAGTGTCGACGAGCAATTGGTGGCTTTCTGAGGTGGGTTGGTTTTCTCTCCAAGTCTACGGACTTTCTTCTAATTCTATTGTGATAGGATTGCATGCTAGTTTAAGTGTTTTCTTGGAACTAACTAGCACCCCCGTCATATGTGCATGAGTTCGACCAGACCATTTGTGAACCTTAATTTGGGCTAGGTTCCTTTATGCTTTAGACATCCCGCACTTTTCATATCCTTCGGGACTTAGAGTTTCCTCGCCCGGGTAGTGGGCTGAGTGGTCAGAGTGTTGTGGGACGGGTGTTGCACTCGGGCCCGGGGGGGGGCGAGTGGGGTCTGGTGGCTGGGTTAGGCCAGTGTTAGCATTTTGGGGAACCATTTCAGATAAACGGTGGTCCCGGGGGGTTTTCCTATCCGCTGTTCTTCTCGTCACCACCAGGTTGGGATCGTGGTGCACGTGTGTTAGCAGGACCTTGAACCCAGAACCTTTTTGGATGAATACATGATTTTAGTCAGCCAATGTTTCTTCCAAGCCTCGCAAGGTTGTCTGAGTCTGTTCTCGTCTGTTGGGACGAAGGCATCAGCTCTTCGAGGCTTGGGCATAAAACTTGATTTCAAAGGGTTTTCCTAAAAGAGACTAAAAATCATTAAAAGGATGGCTTTCTCTCAGATCGAATGGTTTTCTAAAATAAATGACATGGTTTCTTATAAACTTATCCACCCGAGCGGATTCGAGTGATCTGGGTTCGAAGGGCTGCTTTCTCTCTTGGGGACGTAGATGTTAGTCTCCCGGGGTTCGGACCCTTCGTAGATCTGGCCGTGGAGTAGCTCCGGCCGTGAGTCGAGTGTTGAGTTCAGTGAGGTGTTGTTGAGGGAGCCGTTGGGAGAGACGGTGGTCCCAGCTGTGTAGTACCTTCGTTGAGTGGGTCTGTGTTGTGAGATTGAGTCGTGGAGGGTTCTCCGACTGAGTTTGTGCTTTGAGCATCGGGATACCGATCTGTTTGATCGAGGACCACAGCCTACAGGAGCCACTTGTGAGACAGTGATACTGAGGAGATACTTGCGTTCGGTGGGGTCGCACCCCTCGAACCACGCCCCGGGTGCGTTGATGATTCCGAGCCTGATGAGGCTGCGATGATGATACCGAGCCTGACGAGGCTGCGATGATGCGCCTAGTTCATATACTAGAGGTCGCTTGATACCCCTGGCCGAGCTACCATGGGGTCACTGTATGAGATATCGAGTTTGTCCGTTGGGACACCCTGGTTGATACACCAGGGGGCGCAGGCTTGACTCGACTGGACCCTGTGGGGCAGTCGCCGAGATTTGAGATACACTGAGAGAGTGATGGTGTAGCATGTGTCGTAGTAAAGCGTCTTGGGCTTAGTACTTGCGACATATTGTCAGCAGTGAGTGACTGCATACCATCATCCATAGTCTCTTCTTATTGAGCATAGTAGATAGAGGCATGATAGCTGTAGATTCTTTTCCAGCTTATTTATATTTATCATCAGTCTTTTCTCTATCTTATGCCTCTGGTAGACTTAGTGGGCAGACCGTGGTTCTTGGAGACGGTACCCACTGAGAACTACTGTAGGATGTAGTTCTCACACCCTCTGTCGGTGACAGGTTGCTGAGGCTTTCTTCCGTTCCTGCTGAGCTTGATTGGACGGACCGAGGACAGGGAGTCGCGTGATAGTTCCCTACCAGCATTGTTACTTTAGAGAGAGGTAGATGTACCATCCCGGATTGTGGGAGTGGGTTATGTTTCTTGGTAGCTATCTCCCATTTGGATTCGTAGATGTTGTATAGGTGGACTTCTAATTGTATCAACTGATTTTGGGAGAGAGGCTATGAGTTGTTGCAACTTTGTAGTTGAGAAAAATTTTATAGTACAGCTTTTTATCCGCTCTGATATCTGTGTAGCTGTAGTTTTGTCTTTTGCAGGCTAGACGCTTCGTCTGTACGGCAGTTTCCGTACAGATGGCGGATCTGTTAGCGAGCCCGGGTCGCAGTTTCGACCCCGGGGCGTGACAGATTAGAGTGGTATCAGAGCCTAGGATATAGGTCATTGAGGACTTAGAAACCCTAGGCTTGTGGTTGGACATTAGGATGACTACGAGAGAGTCGTGACTTTTAGCGAGAGTCCAAATTGAGTTTTTACCTCTCCCTCGGGTTGGGATGAGTGATTTGATATGTTATTCTCTCAAAGTGATTATGTTGGCTGCAGACAACATAATACTTTAGGAAGGATAACAAATTTTAGACTCTCGCCGGATTGGGTCGTATGGTTGTTGTGTCCTGATGTTCGCTTTTGTTTCAGTTACTTGCGATGCCGCCGAGACGTCGTGCAGCGACGAGCGGGCGTTTGACCTCAGCTGAGGAGCCCGGACGGCGGGCTGCCGAGCAGGCTAGGCAGGGTGAGGTACAGGATCTGCGGGCTCAGGGGGCCCAGAGGTCGGAGGCGTTGCGGCGCCAGGAGAGGAACATGGAGCGTGTGTTGTGCATGTTTGAGCTGAGAGCATCTCCCGGGGTATCGCCAGTAGTACTCCAGCAGCGACATTGACGATTTCGACCCTGGTCGCACCACTGATGGTGCAGGAGCAGCGAGAGGTTGCCAACCGGTTATTCTACTTCATCCAGTCCCATCCCCTACAGATTTTGGGATTTAAGTTGGGGGCCTTGGGAGGCCGAGAACTGGATCGCTGCTATGGGAAAAGCTGTTCAAGGATTGTTCATCCAGGAGAAGCATCAGGGCGCTTGATCTTGCGCCTTTCGTATGGGACGCCGAGAGTTGGTGGCGTCGGGTTCGTCCTGTTGGACCACCGAGAGCGAGTTTCCGCGATGGTTGAGCAGTGGGCCCCTTGTCACCCAGGTTGAGGCTTCGGGGTTGTTTATGTTGAGAGGGGACTGCACCTGGATATCTATCTCATTGTGTATTTTCGGCGAGTGCCGACCGTAGATGCAGCGATTGGGCATGTGCGATGGATTGACCGAGGATCACTGATCACGTCCAGGAGGGACGGAGATCGAGGGACCAGCTCCAAAGAGAGAGTCTTCCAGTATTGCCTGATTTCGGGATAGTGGAGTGGATCGAGGTTGCCATGGTGCCAGCCTCAGGATCATGTGTCTCAGAGGAGACAGAGACCTGGAGGTTCTCGGCAGTTGAGGCGCTAGGATACTGGATTGGAGACCGAGATAGTGGTCGACTTGGTTATGGAACCTCGCAGCCGAGGTTGTGCCCGGTCAGTGTTCAGAACCCGGTAGGGGCTTCCTGAGCTTGCCTTGCGGTCAAGTGGATGGACAGAGGCCTGCGATTGTTAGTATTTGAAGAATCGAGTTCACCAGCTGTGTTTGAACGGGTTAGCAGCCGGACCCGTCGTGGACATTTGGATTTGTTTCCGAAGTGGCTTAGAGCTTCAAGATCACTGGAGGATTGTGCAGCAACTCCCAAGAGGGGAGATGTTGGTTGCCTAATTGAGAGATGTACCTGCGAAACTTGATTGTTTTGGTTGCTAAGGAGCAACGGAGGAGTTTTGCCTTTTTGGATACTTCGATTTTTGGAAGCCACCAGCTGCAGAGGTTTATGTCTATAGACTTGAGTTTACGCGGGGAGTTTGGACCGTGATTTTCGTCTGATAGGAGGAGGTGTAATTGAATCCTCGCACTTTATCGGCTTTTCTTCGTTGGAGTCGAACAAGGATTTGAGCTATCTGAAGCAACCGAAGAAATTCTTGCTTGTGAAGTTATGGAATTTACGGTTGAGGTTACCCAGTGAAGGTTCGGTGGTGCCTGTATGTTGAGTTAGAGCGACCACCTGAGAGCCGAGAGGATGAGTTTGGGTCGCCGATTGGTGGGCGCCAGGTTAGCGGATCGCTTGGTACTTGGTATGACTTCCTTTCCTAGTGGGCGAGATCAGAGTTTTACACCCCTACATGGTCGAGTTGGTGGATTGTGGTTTTGGGTTGCGGCCACAGCAGGGACAACTTCAACATCTCTCTCTCCTTGTTTTCCCGTTTCATCGCCGAAAATAGCAGTGGAGCGAAAAATTTCGAAGGACTACTCCAGAAATGGAGGCGATGCTGGAACCTGTTCTTGTTTTGATCGGGGCGAAGGCATCGGTCCTTTGGAAATTTTGGACTTTTCGCTATTTTCGGCTACTTTTCTTTTGAGAGAGAGTTGGAGTTGATGTTATTCCCGATGTAAGTTTCTTGGGGTAGGGTGTGTTTTGGTTTCGGGGACGAAACCTTTTGAAGGAGGGGAGAATGTTAAGTACCGGGGCATTGGATAGCGCGCCGACCACACAGATGACTTGGAGCAGAGAGTTGCCTTGAGCATGTTGTATCTGAGGTTACAGTTGATGCCGGGTTGATTCGGATCAACGCGGAAGCTCCAGCTCGATTCGGGGTTTTTCCGGACTTTGTACGCCGATTGAGGATGAGATTGGGAATTTCAGACTTCACCGTGGAGTGCCAGAAATTCAGGAACGCGTGGAACAGGTGTACTTTCAGATTACAGCGAGGTTCGGGAGGTTCCGGACTGACGCGGAGGGCCCGGAGTCAAAAAGTGAGTCGGGACTGGCAATTTTGGAGCCGGTAATTGATTTGAGCACCCCGACTCAACGGATAAGCTTTTTGAGGAGAAAAAGCTGTGGACACGTGTACTTTTGATTTACAGCGAGGTTCGGGAGGTTCCGGACTGACGCGGAGGGCCTGGAGTCAAAAAGTGAGTTGGAACTGGCAATTTTGGAGCCGGTAATTGATTTGAGCACCCCGCCTCAACGGATGAGCTTTTTGGAGAGAAAAAGCTGTGAGCGCGTGTATTTTCGATTTACAGCGGAGTTCGGGAGGTTCCGGGCAGCGGCGGAGAGCCCGAAGGCAAAAAGTGAGTTGGAGTTGGAATTCTTGGAATTAATTAATTAAGTTAATTAATTATAAAGCCCTTGCTTTATAAAAAGGCCCCAGGCCCTCCTCTGCAGCAGAGAGAAAGAAAGAAAGGAAAAGAAAAGAGAGGAAAAGGAAAAAGAAAAGAAAGAAAAGGGTTTGCAAGGTGATCTTGGATTTTTGGACTCGCCGTTGGAGGCCGCGTGGAGCTCGTGGGCGTGCGGCGAGCGGCAACGAGGTAAGCAAAATTCTGACTTTTGGGTTTTTCGGAGGTTTATGCAGTTTTTGGAGTTTTTGAGCTTTGAGGAATTCTTAATTGGGTTTTAAAATGCTAAAATCGGATTTTTTTGGGATTTTCGGATTATTGGGGATTTTTCGGAAATTCTTGGATTTGCCGTCGCCGGCGGCCGCGCGCGCGCGCAACGGCGCACGCGCGGCGCCAGGGTGCTGCTATTGGCAGCACCCTGCGGCGACTTACCGCTGGGCGCGGCGCCGCGTGCAGCAAAGAGCGGCACGCGGCGCTGCCTGGCCGCGCGCAGGCGCGCGCGGCAGGGCCGCGCGTGGGTGCGTGCGGCATCTCCTGGCCGCGCGCAGGTGCGCGCGGCTCCTCCTGGCCGCGCGCAGGGGCGCGCGGCAGGGCCGCGCGCGGGTGCGCGCGGCATCTCCTGGCCGCGCGCAGGCGCGCGCGGCAGGGCCGCGCGCGTGCGCGCGGCACCTCCTGGCCGCGCGCAGGGGCGCGCGGCAGGGCCGCGCGCGGGTGCGCGCGGCACCTCGTGGCCGCGCGCAGGCGCGCGCGGCACCTCCTGGCCGCGCGCAGGGGCGCGCGGCAGGGCCGCGCGCGGGCCTGCGGGCCGCGCGCGGGCCTGCGGGCCGCGCGGGCGCACGACCGCGCGCAGCGCCGCAGGGCGCTGTGCGGCGCGCTCCGGCACCGCGCAGCGGGTCGCTGCGCGGCGCTGCTTGGGTTGGCGCCGTGCGGCGGGCCTCCCTCGTCGCGCGGCTGGGGTTTTCGCCGCTCGGCGTGCTCCCGGACGGCGGGCGACTCCTCGGTTTGCGTGCCGACGCCGTGTTTTCGCCGTCGGAGCCCGTGGGTCACCGTCGGCCGCTGTTTTCGCTCGCTGTTTTTGCGCAGGTTTTCGCCGTTTTTCGCGAGCAGGTTGCGAGCAGTTTCGCAAGCGGTTTCGCTGTTTTCGCTCGCTGTTTTTGCGCAGGTTTTCGCCGTTTTTCGCGAGCAGGTTGCGAGTAGTTTCGCAAGCGGTTTCGCTGTTTTCGCTCGCTGTTTTTGCGCAGGTTTTCGCCGTTTTTCGCGAGGAGGTTGCGAGCAGTTTCGCAAGCGGTTTCGCTGTTTTCGCTCGCAGATTTCGCGCAGTTTCACGCAGGTTTTCGCGCAGGTTTCCGCCGTTTTTCGCGAGCAGTTTGCGAGCGGTTTAGCGCATTTTTCGAGCAGATTTCGCGAGCGGTTTGCGCAGTTTTCGCTGGTTTTTCGCAAGCTGTTTTTGAGCAGTTTTTGTGCCGACGGGGCTGTTTTCGCCGTCGGGCGCTGGTTTTCGCCGATGGGCTGTTTTTCGCCGTCGGGCGCTGATTTTTCGCTGACGGAGGCTGTTTTCGCCGACGGAGGCTGTTTTTCACCGTCGGATGCTCGATTTTGACCATTTTGATTGATTTTGCGATTTCTTCGCTTCTGGCAGCGTGCGGTGCGGTTTTAGCTTCCGCGGAGCGCGCTGTCACGGGGTCAGCTTTTTCGCCTTAAAATTACCCCATGCGGCGCTCAAGTGTCGCACACCCGAGCCAGCCTTCCCGAGTCCCCTTGCCACGGACACGCCCTCGAACTTAAACAGCGGGATCCAAACTCAAGCATTAACCAAGCATGCTCCTCCACGAGCCTGACTGCCCGGTGCCGCGCCTTACGTCGAACCCTTTGTCGAACTCCGCGAGTTCCGAACAAACAACCCCGCCACCGAGGCTGGCCTTCAAGCCGAGTATATTCCGCCTAGCCGGACAAACTCTCCTCGAGAGTGCTACTTAACCGAATGTCCCTTTGCCTCCGAAGCAAACATCCAGGACAATACAAGTTCTCACAATTTAGTCCATTCGAATGGGCCCGAGCGAGTTGCCCTTGCGCGTTCCGCTCGTCTGCTTAACCGAGCGACCCGTCCCACGCATCTCGCCCGTCTGCCAGCCCGTTGCCTTGCCAAGGCGCCGCGCGCCCTGCAAATCCCACGACAGGATCCATAGTCAGGTCGGGCATGTCCCGTTCCGCCGGCCACCTAGTTCCGTCATCGCTCCCGATTCGGTCCAAGGTCCGCTTCCCGAATACCCCACACTACTTGTCCCCGCGTGTGTTCCCTTCGCAAGGGTTTGCCAACCTAGCGACATTCTCCCCGCGTCGCCAACCCCCTGGCACCTCCATTGCACGACCATGCTTGGCCGCCAACACACTCGGCCCAGCATCCAAGGTTGCTTGACGGATGTCGCTCACAATCGAATCAGCCTCGCTCCGCTTCGCTAGCCATTCGGCACCTCCATTGCACGACCATGCTTGGCCGCCAACACCCTTGGTCCTCTCCATGGCTCACTTAACGAAAACCAGCATCGATTGTCTCCTCTTACTTCGTGGGCCGCGCCGCACGAATCCCCGCTCGGCACCACTGCCTTTGCGAGCCTTGCCCATTACGGCGGACCGACCGTTCCTTCGCCTCGCGAACTTCGTAGGCCTCGCGCCTCACGAATCCCCGCTAGGCACCCACATGCCTTCGCAAGCCTTGTCCATTGAGGCAGACCAACCTTTCGCAAGACTGTCCCTCATCCGCTCGTTCGCTCCACTACAGAGATCCGAAACGGCATAAGGTAGTGCAAGCGAACCTAGAGGCAAAACCTCTGGGCCAACCCCGCTCCGTAATGCCGTCGACCTCGTGTCTTTGGCATTACCCTAAGCCCGTGTGCTCAACGACCATCAAATCCCGCTCACACGAACTTAGGCTTGGCGACTCCGCTCGCCAAGGGATGGCCTATGTCCTATAGGCCAACGGGGGAGTCGGGGCCACTTCGCAAGTGTCCAACCCCTCCTCTATATAACCCACGAGGCATCCACCCCTTTGGCACCCCGGGGGTACAAAGGTGCTCACCGAGGGGTACGTTTTGAAACCCCGCATGCGGCACCATTTACATGGTCATGGCATGGGCCATTGCTAGGGAATTGCCTCCGTTGGTTCGCCCGCGGCTCAACCCTGACGGATTGTCCCAACTTCGCAAACCCGAACTCTGTCAACCCAAATGCCTACCAAATGTCATCCAAAAGTGGCCCCCAAGGATGTCACAGTCGAACCAACACACTCGACACGTGACAGACTCCCCCACCCAAGTTATCGACGTCCTCGTCGATGTCCATCCGTACTCCAGCTTTGTTGATAGCTGCCAAACACTACTCCAGATCAGAGCCGCCCTCGGCCTTGGCATCGCATGCCACGCTGACCCGCCTTGAGTATGTCCGCTACCCAACATGACGCTTCCGTGCTTCCAGCTTGGTTGATAGCTGCCAACCACTACTCCAGATCAGAGCCGCCATCGGCCTTGGCATCGCATGCCACACTGACCCGCCCTTGAGTATGTCCGCTACCCAACACGTTGCTGAAACTCCTTGGTCCTCACGACCAAACCTAGATCAGAGCCGCCCTCGGCCTTGGCATCCCATGCCACACTGACCCAACACTGTACAAACCATTATGTCCCCTTGAGTTGAAGCTCCCAGCTCCGGATGCCTCCCCCGCACCACAAAACTCCTCCACGGAACTAGAATGTTAACCTTGTCGTCTGCTCACGACACCCCAGATGGCACTGGCACTCCACTGCAACTCGGTCCTTCTCGAGGCGCTACTCGGCCCTTCTGTCCCTTTCGCCCCTACTTAACCCAAGTCTCCTGCAGCTAGTCACCAACCTTGTGCCTCCCTCGCAGGGAATCCCATTCCAGCTAGCGATCTCTTCCCAGAACGCTACCGGACCAACTAGTGCACTCGGTATACTCCGCGAATATACCTATCCAAACGTGCACGAGTTCCTTAGAAAATCAGTAGAGTGGCCCTCCCTCGCTCCCTCCGAGGTCAAACTCCAAACGTCCCAACGTCTTGGAGCGTCCAACGCGAATCAGCTCGCAGCTCGGCTTCGCTTCTCCACCTCGAAATATCACAATATTCATCTAGGCTTCTCCACCCTGGAGCTCCCAATACACACACTGTGGTCGGGCCAGATCACATCCAACCCCTTCCATTATCCATGAGTACTTCTGCCCATCTCGTGCCCTTCCCGCACACAACTTTGGCCTCACAAATGCCCCCGCAATCACATAACGTCAAGCCATCACCATGGTCTCTCCGAGTTTTCGAGTCTTTTGCCGAGACACACCTGCCCTCGACTACTTCGCACATCTAATTGCTCTACCATGAACTCTTGTTATGCCTCCTGACTGCTTTGCACTTTCGCTACTCGTTGCTGCTTAGCACCTTTGGCTTCTGTACTCCCGGTCGCTCAAGCCCACTCCCTTTAGGCTTTCGCTAAACCCGACTTCGGTCCTCCACCAAAGTCCTCGGCCAAGTTTGAGACTAACGACACCTCGTTTTCATTGCTCAAACTTGCCGTCCTCCATACCTCCAGCAATCACCTTCGCAATAGCCGCTGAACGGAACCCAAGCTTAACCCATCTGCTAGTCTTTCTCACAACTGCTGATAACGGTGATGTCGCCATCCAACGTCCACCCCCTCACAAATTGCGATACCTCGACCCTTTGAGTTGACAACTGAGTCTTTCCCCTCCCAGCAACCTGTCACTAGGCGATCCTGGACCACGGTCCACCCGAGTGTCATGACTTGTCTCCTCGTCTACACTCGAGTCCCAGTCCCTCTGCTCTAAAAGCTCAGGTTCTCGCACAACCTTTGCAATCTGCCAGCAGAGCCCACACGATCCATCGCACGGATACGTGCCTGCTATCTCGAGACCTCAGCACTGTCACTGCTTCTCTCGAACATAGCTCCATACCTTGTTCCTCTGAACAAAGTCCAATCTCATCGTTTGATTCACTCCAATAGGGGGTCCCATTCGTCCAACCTGTGGCCACACCATCGAGAGCAACCGATCTCCCCATCGGCCTTCTCGCCCCAAGTGAGAAACACCAAACCATCCAGCAACCCTTGGCCCACTTCACAACCTAGCCCAAAGCTCAGCTGTTACTGCCACGGACCCGATCAGTCTTGGTTCCCAACTTGTGCTCCACGAAGTTAACTCCTCTGACATGTGTGTTTTTCTCCGCCACGTTCCTTAGACAAGATCCCTTATCAAGTTACCAAACATCGGGGCCACATTCTGCTCAAATGTGCTCCCCCACCCTGAGTCGCAAGCTCCGCCGAGCGCACTCAGACCAAATCCAGGCATTCGCAATGCTCACTTCCGCTGTGCGAGTTTCGGTTCTACCACAACCTTGACTACACCCATCAGCGGGATCCACGTCATTCGTCCATTGTACACGTGGATGCTGTTCTGAACAATCAACGCTGTCACCGCCCTGCCCAGATACAGAATTTTCTCCTTACCCTAGGAGTACAGGTTCAATTGCGATTTCTTTCTCGCATCGAGATAACTCTATTCAATTTCATGGGTACACACTCGAAGAGTAATCGACCTCCCCATCGACCTTCTTGTACTGAAATACTTAAACTCAGTCACTACGAAGTAACCCTTCTGCCGCGTGTGCTGCATCCCAATCCTTCCCTTCTAGAGATTCATCCGCTGCAAGACCACAATCTCGGAGGCACATCGTCGCACAATGTGTTCCTCTCTTTCCCAAGCCGCGAACACCACTTCACGAGCTCGGATTCCTTAGGCACCCGCCTAATTCCACTCCGTGGTAACTGCGACCACGGACCACATAATGATTCTCCCAATCATTGCCTCGTCGCCTGCCACGCGACCTAGGACTTAACCATTTTTACAAGTATTGTACTAGAATCCGCTGCACTCTGACTCCGCATCTCCCACAAGCGTAGTACCGCCACAGTGCCTCGCTGACGCCTAGTACCTTCGTTGGAGTGACTCCCTTCACACCAACTTCGCCGCCAAGGTCGCACCTTCCGGCCAAATCTTCAACCCATGAGCTCTCCTTAGCTCTGATACCACTTGTCACGGGGTCAGCTTTTTCGCCTTAAAATTACCCCATGCGGCGCTCAAGTGTCGCACACCCGAGCCAGCCTTCCCGAGTCCCCTTGCCACGGACACGCCCTCGAACTTAAACAGCGGGATCCAAACTCAAGCATTAACCAAGCATGCTCCTCCACGAGCCTGACTGCCCGGTGCCGCGCCTTACGTCGAACCCTTTGTCGAACTCCGCGAGTTCCGAACAAACAACCCCGCCACCGAGGCTGGCCTTCAAGCCGAGTATATTCCGCCTAGCCGGACAAACTCTCCTCGAGAGTGCTACTTAACCGAATGTCCCTTTGCCTCCGAAGCAAACATCCAGGACAATACAAGTTCTCACAATTTAGTCCATTCGAATGGGCCCGAGCGAGTTGCCCTTGCGCGTTCCGCTCGTCTGCTTAACCGAGCGACCCGTCCCACGCATCTCGCCCGTCTGCCAGCCCGTTGCCTTGCCAAGGCGCCGCGCGCCCCGCAAATCCCACGACAGGATCCATAGTCAGGTCGGGCATGTCCCGTTCCGCCGGCCACCTAGTTCCGTCATCGCTCCCGATTCGGTCCAAGGTCCGCTTCCCGAATACCCCACACTACTTGTCCCCGCGTGTGTTCCCTTCGCAAGGGTTTGCCAACCTAGCGACATTCTCCCCGCGTCGCCAACCCCCTGGCACCTCCATTGCACGACCATGCTTGGCCGCCAACACACTCGGCCCAGCATCCAAGGTTGCTTGACGGATGTCGCTCACAATCGAATCAGCCTCGCTCCGCTTCGCTAGCCATTCGGCACCTCCATTGCACGACCATGCTTGGCCGCCAACACCCTTGGTCCTCTCCATGGCTCACTTAACGAAAACCAGCATCGATTGTCTCCTCTTACTTCGTGGGCCGCGCCGCACGAATCCCCGCTCGGCACCACTGCCTTTGCGAGCCTTGCCCATTACGGCGGACCGACCGTTCCTTCGCCTCGCGAACTTCGTAGGCCTCGCGCCTCACGAATCCCCGCTAGGCACCCACATGCCTTCGCAAGCCTTGTCCATTGAGGCAGACCAACCTTTCGCAAGACTGTCCCTCATCCGCTCGTTCGCTCCACTACAGAGATCCGAAACGGCATAAGGTAGTGCAAGCGAACCTAGAGGCAAAACCTCTGGGCCAACCCCGCTCCGTAATGCCGTCGACCTCGTGTCTTTGGCATTACCCTAAGCCCGTGTGCTCAACGACCATCAAATCCCGCTCACACGAACTTAGGCTTGGCGACTCCGCTCGCCAAGGGATGGCCTATGTCCTATAGGCCAACGGGGGAGTCGGGGCCACTTCGCAAGTGTCCAACCCCTCCTCTATATAACCCACGAGGCATCCACCCCTTTGGCACCCCGGGGGTACAAAGGTGCTCACCGAGGGGTACGTTTTGAAACCCCGCATGCGGCACCATTTACATGGTCATGGCATGGGCCATTGCTAGGGAATTGCCTCCGTTGGTTCGCCCGCGGCTCAACCCTGACGGATTGTCCCAACTTCGCAAACCCGAACTCTGTCAACCCAAATGCCTACCAAATGTCATCCAAAAGTGGCCCCCAAGGATGTCACGGTCGAACCAACACACTCGACACGTGACAGCGCGGTCGTGTGGTTGGTTGCCGCGTGCTCCGATTTGCGTGCGGTTTCTGGCATCGGGCTTCGTGTTGCGTGCGGACCCCTTGGAGGCCAGGTAAGCCCGCTGTGCCAATTGCAAGTGTCGACGAGCAATTGGTGGCTTTCTGAGGTGGGTTGGTTTTCTCTCCAAGTCTACGGACTTTCTTCTAATTCTATTGTGATAGGATTGCATGCTAGTTTAAGTGTTTTCTTGGAACTTAACTAGCACCCCCGTCATATGTGCATGAGTTCGACCAGACCATTTGTGAACCTTAATTTGGGCTAGGTTCCTTTATGTTTTAGACATCCCGCACTTTTCATATCCTTCGGGACTTAGAGTTTCCTCGCCCGGGTAGTGGGCTGAGTGGTCAGAGTGTTGTGGGACGGGTGTTGCACTCGGGCCCGGGGGGGGGCCGAGTGGGGTCTGGTGGCTGGGTTAGGCCAGTGTTAGCATTTTGGGGAACCGTTTCAGATAAACGGTGGTCCCGGGGGGTTTTCCTTTCCGCTGTTCTTCTCGTCACCACCAGGTTGGGATCGTGGTGCACGTGTGTTAGCAGGACCTTGAACCCAGAACCTTTTTGGATGAATACATGATTTTAGTCAGCCAATGTTTCTTCCAAGCCTCGCAAGGTTGTCTGAGTCTGTTCTCGTCTGTTGGGACGAAGGCATCAGCTCTTCGAGGCTTGGGCATAAAACTTGATTTCAAAGGGTTTTCCTAAAAGAGACTAAAAATCATTAAAAAGATGGCTTTCTCTCAGATCGAATGGTTTTCTGAAATAAATGACATGGTTTCTTATAAACTTATCCACCCGAGCGGATTCGAGTGATCTGGGTTCTAAGGGCTGCTTTCTCTCTTGGGGACGTAGATGTTAGTCTCCCGGGGTTCGGACCCTTCGTAGATCTGGCCGTGGAGTAGCTCCGGCCATGAGTCGAGTGTTGAGTTCAGTGAGGTGTTGTTGAGGGAGCCGTTGGGAGAGACGGTGGTCCCAGCTGTGTAGTACCTTCGTTGAGTGGGTCTGTGTTGTGAGATTGAGTCGTGGAGGGTTCTCCGACTGAGTTTGTGCTTTGAGCATCGGGATACCGATCTGTTTGATCGAGGACCACAGCCTGCAGGAGCCACTTGTGAGACAGTGATACTGAGGAGATACTTGCGTTCGGTGGGGTCGCACCCCTCGAACCACGCCCCGGGTGCGTTGATGATTCCGAGCCTGATGAGGCTGCGATGATGATACCGAGCCTGACGAGGCTGCGATGATGCGCCTAGTTCATATACTAGAGGTCGCTTGATACCCCTGGCCGAGCTACCATGGGGTCACTGTATGAGATATCGAGTTTGTCCGTTGGGACACCCTGGTTGATACACCAGGGGGCGCAGGCTTGACTCGACTGGACCCTGTGGGGCAGTCGCCGAGATTTGAGATACACTGAGAAAGTGATGGTGTAGCATGTGTCGTAGTAGAGCGTCTTGGGCTTAGTACTTGCGACATATTGTCAGCAGTGAGTGACTGCATACCATCATCCATAGTCTCTTCTTATTGAGCATAGTAGATAGAGGCATGATAGCTGTAGATTCTTTTCCAGCTTATTTATATTTATCATCAGTCTTTTCTCTATCTTATGCCTCTGGTAGTCTTAGTGGGCAGACCGTGGTTCTTGGAGACGGTACCCACTGAGAACTACTGTAGGATGTAGTTCTCACACCCTCTGTCGGTGACAGGTTGCTGAGGCTTTCTTCCGTTCCTGCTGAGCTTGATTGGACGGACCGAGGACAGGGAGTCGCGTGATAGTTCCCTGCCAGGATTGTTACTTTAGAGAGAGGTAGATGTACCATCCCGGATTGTGGGAGTGGGTTATGTTTCTTGGTAGCTATCTCCCATTTGGATTCGTAGATGTTGTATAGGTGGACTTCTAATTGTATCAACTGATTTTGGGAGATAGGCTATGAGTTGTTGCAACTTTGTAGTTGAGAAAAATTTTATAGTACAGCTTTTTATCCGCTCTGATATCTGTGTAGCTGTAGTTTTGTCTTTTGCAGGCTAGACGCTTCGTCTGTACGGCAGTTTCCGTACAGATGGCGGATCTGTTAGCGAGCCCGGGTCGCAGTTTCGACCCCGGGGCGTGACAAAAGTAGTATCTCCTATTCTAAATATGCAGTGAAGAATAGAGACAGGTATAGAACTATGCTAGTGACCAATCAAGCATGGCATGTGTCCAGGAAATGCATAACAACTGCTGAAGGAATCATAATATAACTCCACATGATACACAAGTAACTGCTGGAATGTAAGCACGATATGACAAGCAACTGCTGGAATGTAAGCATGATATATTTCAATATGGTAAACAAGCAACAGCTGGAATATAAGCATGATATGTCTCAGTAGAGTAATCAAGCAACTGCTGGTAGATAAGCAAGTAATAAGAACAGGTATAAACTCAATAGCAATCATACTGCTAAATCTCAGTCCACGGTCGGTAGACCGGATAGACGGCGAGAAGCCGAGGAAATCCCCACTAGGATATCGATACTGATGCAATTCATGCCAAGTACTGAGACTAGAACTCCTATTCTAAACCTGCAGTGAAGAATAGAGTATCACGAAAGGCTCATATGTATAATCAGGCAATATAGCTGAAATAACTGAACGCTGGAATGAAGGGATAGAGTAAGGCTAAAGCATAGGTTCAGGGTTACACCAAGAACAGGGGTCCAACCTACCACGGCACCCAATAGGGCCAACCTGATAAAACGCGGACCGAAGATAACCCAACTGTATATAGGAGGAACAACGACTCCACCAGAAGGTAGACGGTCACGATAACCACAAGACGGATCACGGCTGGCTCCTGACGACTGGGCCCTACAATAATACTGGGTGACAACTCAGGATCTATCAATCCTCAAAGTGCAACTAGCGCGAATTGACTATTTCGTCGATTAACGCAATAATAAGCAATTTAGCTTTTCAAGAACCCCCGAGAAACCCACTGAAAGGTTAATACTATTTTAGAACATTTATCTAGCTTTTCTATACTGCTACAATTGCAGCAAGGCCCTCGAGTTTACTCAGAATGGATTTTATACGATAAATAACCACTGTTTTGGCTCGTTCACTCAAACGGTAAATCATTTTTACGAGCCGTCACCTCCAGTAGATGACATTCGACTTGCTGAACGCCGTGCTCACCCATTTGTGGCAGCACGATGCCCAGGGCAAACTTTGGGCCATAATTTACTTCTCTAACCTAGCCGAAACGCATTTTCGTTTCTTTGGCTCACCAAAACCCAAAATAAACGCGACCATCGCGTTCAGTGACCCCAAAATAGCCAGGAGTACACTGTTACAACTTTTCACACAGCCCCTAATATAGTTATTAATAATTTATTGCATTTAGGCTTGATTTTGATGCAACTTTGTATCCATACATTTCCAGACAAAACTTTCTATATCAAACCATCTCTGGATAATGCCAGGATCACAGGGCTTGCCCTAGATGCAGCCCAGGTGTGCTGGTTCAACCAGAACCACATTCTTGCTCTCACACACACTCACAATGCACCATACACTTGTCCACACAGATCCAAGTTGATCTGAAGTGAGCATCAAGCTCAGGGGACAATACTGAGCAACTTTGATATACAACTCGAGAGCTAATTCCCATGTTTCCTTCATTGGGGCATTTCCACAAACACATGGTAGGCACAGTTTTATACAACATACACAAACCATTGTTGCAGGTTGTTCTCAGCAAATACTGGACCATTTTGCTTCCAACTTGGAAGGAAGTGATCCACTTCACTTACTGATCACTTCCCCTCAACTTGGAGCAATCAAACTCCCCCAAACCGGCCGGGCCCGAGGAAGAAGATGACCTCCTCGGCTTTGAAAATCGTGATGATCAACCCAGGACTTATGGGCTTCATCGAAATGCACCAGCAGGTGCATCTCATTTCCCTGATGCTCTCCAGGTCCATGCCTGGTCGACGGAGTGAGGCGGCGCCGGCCGGTCATGAAGCTCCATTTTTAGCTTAATGCCTCTAATGGCGGATTTTATCCGAGTCCATGGGAAGCCCTCAAACTTGCAAGGTAGGTTCCCTAGACCCGTACGAAGCTTCCCGACCCACTCCCGGTTGCCGCAGATGGCCGGAGCGCCGGCGGCCAAGAATGGAGTCACTCTCGGGTTAAACATGGCCGCCACCATCCGATGCTGCATGGGCAGCATGCAAGTGCATGGATGCACTCCCCTTGGTCCCAGCAACCTTTCTGGACAAGTGCCCGGTGGCGAGGAGGCGCGCCGGCGCCGGAGCAGCAAGCTCGGCCATCATGCACTATTCCAAAAAGCTAGGGCATTCATTTTCTCTCAAACGGCTCGACCACAAATTCTCCAACTTTGCAGATTTGATCTACATGTTCTACAGTCTCGGCACCCCAATTTTGGTGCGTATTGGTCAAGCGGTTCATGAGTTCTCTCGCAGCGGAGCTCGGCTAGGTTTTCGGCGAGACCTTGCTCCCGCCGGCCAACCGAGCAGCATGGGTGCTCGGGATTGTGCATGTAGCATCCCTAGGACATGGGAAATCTACTGCTAAGGGTCTCGGGTGCTAGGAACCAGTGGTTAGGGTGCTCTCACCTTGGCCGGAGTTGGTGAAGGAGGAAGAAGCCGGTTCTCGGGTCCTTCTTCACGCGCGGCCTTGGGCACTCTCCAGCAAGGTCCTCCTTGCGCTAGGAACTCCTCAGGGTCACCAGATCAAGACTGGGAAGAGGTTGCTTCCAAGCTCCTCCTTCTCTCTCTTCCCCGAGTTCACAATAATGGGTTGTGACTCCTCGGCCACCCTCCACTCAGGATTTATTCTGGGAGACATGGAATGGATGGAGCTTCGGATTCCACTCCAAACTCTTCGAGCTCTGGTCCAGGGTAGCTCAAGAGACAATTTGCAATTAATTCAAGATTCTTTGCATTAATCCCTTCAAATCGGGTTCACACTTAACCCCCAAGCTCCGAGCTCTGCTCAGCCACATTCGTGGGCTTCTTAGGTTGGCAGAGGCCCAATGAACAAGATCCCAAGAGCTCTGGCCCAAGATCACCCAACAACTTAAAGGAAAAGTGATAATTCGGCACCTTTCACGCATTTCAAGAAAATTTACTCGACGAAATGCGAAATGGACTTCGCCACGACGTCCGGCTCGTCGAGAGCTTCAAGATAGGCTGTTCATTTGCTCAATTTGGTGCACAAATGAATTCTCGGGCCATTTAGCTCAATGTGTCGTAATCCGACGCACGCACTTCGATGCACCCGGATCGCCAAACACGAAAACCGTCAGTGCCATTGTGCTCAGAACATCAAAATTAGTTAGGATCCACTACTCATACCCCTATGTTAGGGTTTTAGACAGTGGTTCGGCCAACTGTCACTCGCGAAGGGTCGAAAATCGCGAGTTACTATTCACACTTAAGTCGCGGAGCCCGCATTTTGATTTCTGATTTCTGGAAGATCCGACCGTCAGATCGAAAACATATGAATATGAAACTTCTATGTTTCGACGAGACGATCGCAATGGTGATCTCAAATTTTCCAGATCAGACCCCGATCAAAAGTCGACATTTCTGGGCCACTATTGACCCACTAATTGCCCATTTTTGCTATTTTAATAATTCTGAAAATTATTTAAACTTAAATTTTGAATTTTAAAAATTATGGTTACTACAATGTCTATAGGGGATGTCAGAGTGCATTGTTTGCAATGACAGTATCTTCCGCCAGAGCCCGACAGATGTTGAGTAGATGTTGTGTCGCTTTTCTTGCGACTATAGTAGAGGCGCCTACGACGATGCCCGGACTCGAAGACATCCCTGTCGTCTGCGAGTACTCGGATGTTTTTCCCTCAGAGTTATTTTCTATGCCGCCGGATCGAAAGATAAAGTTTGTGATTGATGTAGTCCTTGGGGACCCAGCTTCAGTTTAGCACCGCTTTTCACCCACAGATTGATGGACAGTCGGAGTGGACCATTCAGACTCTAGAGGATATGTTGAGAGCATGTGTCCTGCGCTTCAGCGGCAGTTGGGATCGACATTTGAGATTAGCCCAGTTCGCTTATAACAATAGCTTCTAGGCGAGCATTCAGATGGTGCCCTACGAAGCATTGTATGGACGGAAATTTCGATTGCCGCTATTTTGGAGTGACGTGGGTGAAAGGAAGACCTTAGGGCCAGATTTGCTTGTGGAAGCCGAGGAAAAGGTCAGGATCATTCGGCGACATTTGGAGACCGCTCAGAGCCGTCAGAGGAGTTATGCAGACAGGAGGCGACGAGACTTGGAGTTTCAGGTTGGAGACCATGTTTTTTCTGAAAGTCTCGCCCTCTCGAGGAGTTCGCCGATTTGGAGTACGCGGAAAGCTTAGTCCGCGGTTTATCGGGCCATTTGAGGTGCTAGAGCGCATTGGACCAGTTGCATACCGTGTTGCGCTACCGCCGCGGTTGGCGGGCACCCACGATGTGTTTCATGTATCCACCTTGAGGAAATATGTGTTTGATCCCTCACATATTCAGGACTTCACATCCCTGGAGTTAGACGAGGACCTGGGCTATCAGGAGCGACCGGTGCGGATTCTTGCTCGAGAGACGAGGGAATTGCGCAACTGGATCATACCTTGTGTGAAGGTCTTATGGAGTCATCATGAGGAGTGAGAGGCCACATGAGAGCCTGAGGATGAGCTGAGAGTTTTATATCCCCATTTATTTGAGTCACCCTCCTGAGTTGGATTTTTGTGGCTTCGAGGACGAAACCTTAAAAAGGAGGGGAGAGTGTAGAGTACTGGAGCTTCGGGCAGCGTACTGACTCCACGTGACTGCCTGGTATTGTGGAAATGCCTTCAGTAGGTTCTGTTTATTTTTACAGTGAGGTTCGAGTGGATCCGGAGCGACGCAGAAGCATTTTTGTAGAAAAGTGAGTTGGCGTCGTGTTGAGAGTTGCGGATCGAGCATCGGTTTTTTGGATGAGTTTGTTGAGAGAAGACCACTTGGGACATGTGTATTCTATTTTTATAGAGGTGTTTGGTAGGTTTCGGGGTGGTCCAGAGGACCCGAGAAGAGAAAGTGAGTTGGCGGCACAAAAATAGGAGCTTCTGGCAAGATTTTGGGCTTTTGGGTGGCTGGGTTCCGGAACCAGGCAGTTGGTTCCGGAACTGGCCCCTTGGTTACGGAACCAGCTGCCTAGTTCCGGAACCAGGGTGGGTGTACCGGTACCCACATGCAGGTACTGGTACACAGGCACAAGGATAGCCCTCTTGAGCTCGGATTTACACAGTAGATGGGCATTATAAACTTTTCTCTTTTCCAACCACCCCAGGCATGTTTTATACACCTCGTCACCTGCTCCCTCACCCACTCTTCATCTCATTTCATCCACCTTCATCCTTGCTGCTAGAGAAGAAGAAGAGGAAGTAGAAGAAGGAGTGTAAGTGTGCTGCTTGGTAGAGGTCGGCAGGGAGCAACCGTGCGCACGCGAGAAGCTTCATTCGAGGTAAATTGTTTAATGGTGATTATAGATTTTGGATTTATTGGTTTTCCTCATGGATTCTATTGATGGAATTAATTGGATTTTTGAGCTAATTTCCAACCTTGCTCTCCCTCTCCCTGTGCTCTCGGGTGCAAGTAGGAAAGTTACTGTGCAAATCCGAGGATTTGCATGCTTGCATGCACACATGTGGGGAGCCTCCTTGAGCTGAGCAGAGGTGTGCTGGGACTTTGGGGAGTGTGTTAGAGGATTGATCGGAGCTCCATGGATTTTTCCGGGACGCGCGACAGCACGCGCGCGCGCGCGGCACAGTGTAGTTTTTCGACCAGTTTTCGCCCGGTTCTTCTCCGACTTCGGCGCGGCCTTCGGAAAGCATTTGAGGTGGGTTGGATTTTCTTCCAAAAATTAGGGATGCCCTCTAATGCTTTAGTACGCACTTTGATCATGTCAAAACTATATATTTTATCTGTTAAATGATTTGATTGTTGCCTAGAAAATTACAGAAAAATTATCTGAACCGCGAATATTTTTAGTAGACTCTCTGCACTATATGATACTAGACTGCATGCTTAGTTGGCCTCATTTAAGCACCTGAACCGTTTTAAAAATCCGGAAACCCGTTTTATTAAAAAATCGACTTTTAAAAATAGTTTTAAAATGTCTGAGGGTTCTAGAGATGTTGCATGGGTTCAGGGTGCATATTCTCTCGTGCCGGGGGGACGAGGAGATATTTATTGACTATTAGAGCTATTATATGGTTTTTAGAGATTTACTAGTGTCGTTGGGGGTTCTATTTGAGCACTTCAGATTTGAGTCGTGGAGTTTACTCCGACCTTGACATGAGTGTGTGTTGTCTGTTCACTGTGTTTCCGATCTATTTGATCGTGGATTATAGCCTGCTGAGACTGAGATTTTATGCCAGATGTGAGATACTTGAGTTCGCATGGTCGCTCCCCGCGAGCTACGCTCCGGATGCGATGATGATACCGAGCCTGACGAGGCTGCGATGTGGTTACTGAGATAGTCCTTGATGGACTACCTACGTAAGACAAAGCCCTATTTGGGCGTGAGTGGCAGTAGATGAGCGCAGGCTTGACTGGTCCAAAGAGGGACACTCATTGAGATTTGGGTGATATGTGTCAGTGAGTTTCATTGCACGTTCATAGATGAGCATTTCCTTGAGCATATGTAGAGGCATATAGCTGTAGATTTCCAGCTTTCCATATCTATCTATCTATCTATTTGTTTACCTTGCTTGTGTCTCCGGTAGACTTAGTGGGCATACTGTGTGCTTTGATGATGGTACCCACTGAGAACTACCTTCTGCAGTAGTTCTCACACCCGCTACGGTGCAGGTTTTCCTGAGGCGGCTATTCCGACTCCTTCCCGTGCAGAGTCTTCAGATCGAGGTAAGGGCGTGGCCAGCTAGTCGCTTACCCGAGTCTGTTTAGCATAGAGGTTGCAGTACCCTTTTGGAGTTTCCTCTTTTGTACTTGTTACTTGTAGAGTGAGATTGAGAGAGATGTTATGTATGTATCTCTAGTTGACAGCTTGTATTTTGGATTTTATTTACTTTAGTACAGATGTTCAGTTTCCTTTCTATAGCATGTTGTTACTTTTAGCTCTGATATCTGTTTAGCTATAGATTTATTTGCAGGGTAGACGCTTCGTCTGTACGGCAGTTTCCGTACAGATGGCGGATCTGTTAGCGAGCCGGGTCGCAGTTTCGACCCCGGGGCGTGACATTGATATTTTGGATATGTTGCCACACCGTTGAGATACGGTGGTAATGCCATGCGGTTAGTACACGGCAGTGATGCCACGTTGTGAGTACACAACGGTGTGGGTTTTATGATGGTTTGAGCATAGACAGGTTTGGTTTGTTATTCGGCAGATGCCTTTGTGAGAGTGGTAGCTGTATGGGGCCTAATAGCCGAGGGCTGTGCCGAGATAGTGTTCAGGAGCAGGTTGGGGCATGATGAGTTACAGCGCGGTCACGTTGATTGACTGATGCCCTGCTGCCTTTAGGATTTGAGGAATTGAGTATTCCAGCTGTGTTTGGACGGGTTGGCAGCCGGACCCATCGTGGATATTTCGATTTATTTCCGAAGTGGCTTAGAGCTTGGGGAGGACTTGAGGATAGTGCGGTAACTTCTAAGAGGGAAGAAGTTGGTTGTCTAGTTGAGAGAGCTTGCACTTGACTTTGGAAGGTTCTGTGGTTAGGCTTTGTGATTTCAGCTACAAGAGTGACTGTGGACCCAACGAAGAGTGATGTCGTTGGGAATTAGCCTAAGCCTATGATTGTGGCCAAGGAAAGAGGCTTTTAGACTAAGCAAAACCAGTGTAGCTTCCAAGAGTTTACGCTGAGGAGGATACCGGCAGCGATTGGATGAACGCCGGTGGACAGAGTTTTCAATTATGCATGATTGTTATCACAGTATGATCCTGGCGAGGTCTTTATGGTCAGTTACGCCTTGTCTAGGCGAGCGATGCAACCTTGGAATTTGAGAGTTGGAAATTTGGGGAAATGTTCCCGTTGTTGATTTTCTTTCCCTGCGGTGGATGGTGAGTGTGTAATTGTGGGAATTTGAGCATGTGGTTGCTAAGGAGCAACGTAGGAATATGCCAAATAGAGGCCGGGAGTTTGGTATTGGAGTCCCTGATTTTTGGAAGCCACTAGCCACGGGGATTTGTATAGATTTGAGTTTACGCGGAAGGTTGGTCTGCGAGTAATTATCTGGCTGAAGGATGTGTGTTTGATCCTTGGCATGTTTTGAACTTCACTCCTTTAGAGTTGGACGAGGATTTGAGACATTGGAGTGGCCGATGCAATTCCTGCTGGTGAGGCAAAAGAAATTATTTAATCGGTTATATCCTGGATGAAGATCCGGTGGAGCCATCCTGATGTGTGAGAATGACCACCTGAGAGCCTGAGGATGAGTTAGGGATCTCCTATCCCCATCTGATTGAGACACCCTCCTGAGTTATGGATTTATCGTTGGTTTCGAGGACGAAACCTTTTTATGGAGGGGAGAGTGTAGAGTACCGGGACTTGGTGGAGTGTACCGACCTCGCAAGATGGCGTGGTGCGGAGAAATCGCCTCGGACATGTTCCATATTTGTTTGCAGATGATTTCGGGTTGATTCGGGTCGACGCGGAAGCCCCAGCTTGAATCGGAGTTTTCCGGGCACTGTGCGCCGTTAGAGGACTGGTTTGTTAGAGCCGCGACTCCACTGTGGTTAGCAAAAAAAAATTGGGAAGTTTTGGATCAGGTGTATTTTCAGTTTACAGTGAAGTTCGAGAGGTTCCGGACTGATGCGGAGGCCCCGAGGGCAAAAAGTGTGTTGGAGTGGCTTAAGATTGATTATTTAATTAATTAATTAAGTTGGTTATTTTGTCTGAGAGAGGGAAATTAGAGAAAGAGTAAAGAAAGAAAAAGGAATTAAGAGGGTGTATAGAATTAGTGTTGGTGTTGGTGTTTGGAGAGAATGTTGGGTTTCCTTGCCACCATGCACCATGCACTATGCACCAAGCACCTCAAATTAGCACTAATTAGCACCATGCCATGTCATCGTCTTCTCCAAAATATGAAACAGAGGAAAAAAATAAGAAATAGAGGAAATGAAAATTGAGGAAGAAGGAGAAGGAGAAGAAGATTTGAGGGGAATTAAAAGATGGAATTGAGTGAGGTGATGGTGTACTGTTAATGCAGACCGACTGTCGGAAGCCGAGCGGAGCAAGCGCGCGTCGAGCCTCATGAAGGTGCATTTCAGTTTTTCTAGTGAGAGAGAGAGAAAGCTTGGATTGGCTTTGTTGATGGGTTTTTTTTGTGATGGAGATGATGAGCATACTATCCAAGAGTGGAGGAGAGACCATCAGATGGTGCCGCGCGGGCGCGCAGTGTAGAGAACGGGTTTTGCATTGAGCACCGATTCCGCAATTGTTCACAGAAAAATCTGAAAATTCTTGGAGCATGTGTATTTTATATTTACAGCGGGGTTCGGGTGATTTCAGACTGTGGCGGAAGCTTCCGGGGAGAAAAGTGAGTCGGCGGGAGGACGTTGGATCTTGCTGCAAGGTTTTTAGTGAGTTGGGCTATTGAGTTCCGGAACCATGCATGGAGTTCTGGAACCATGCTTTGAGTTCCGGAACTCAATGTAGAGTTCTGAGTTCCGGAACCATGCATGGAGTTCTGGAACCATGCTTTGAGTTCCGGAACTCAATGTAGAGTTCCGGAACCCAATTGGGTGTACCGGTACCCAGCTTGGGGTGCCGGTACACGGCTCGCCGGTACACGGCTCACAGGGGAGGCCTTTTATGCTGCTGACTCGATTTTTCTCTTGAGGGGTATTAAGGTAAATTCACTCCCTTAGTGTTTGCCCTATTCCTTGGTCTTTATATACAGCCTTTCACTCTGTTGTTCTCTCTACTTGACCTAAGGCAGAGAAGAAAGAAAGGAAGAGAAGGAGTAGTGGAAGCAAGTTGGAGTTGGCTTGTTGGTCTGATTCTGCTGCTTGGAGTCAATCGGAGCCGCGCGCGCAACGAGCTTCATACAAGGTATGTTAGCGGATAAATTTGGTAGGGCCTTTGGATTTATAGTATGGATTGGAGTAATTTTTGAATTAACTTTGGATTCTTCTTCTTCTCTCTCTTTCCCTACGCATGGCTGATAACAGCTCTTGCTGTTGGGCTGTTACTGTACGTGGCCGAGCATGCATGCATGCATGCACGTGTAGTGCTGGACTTGGCTGTGAGAGAACTGAGTTGCGCAGGGACTTTATTGAGGCTTGTGGTTGTCGTGTGAGCTTCCTAGGATTTTTCCGGGGCGCGCGATATTGCGCGCGCGTGCGCGTGGCGCAGTTTTGGATTTTCGTCTGTTAGTGGCTCGGCACATCCCCGACTTCGGCTTGGCCTACGGAAAGCATTCCAGGTGGGTTGGAAATTCTTCGAGATTTATGGAATGCCCTCTAATGCTTCTGTAAGCATGTTGATCATATCTAGCTTAATTATTGTATATTGATAAATCTGATAGTTGCCTAGAAAATTGTAGAAAGACATTCGTGAGCCCCAGACATTTTTAGTATGATCTAGAGGTTATTTGACACTAGACTGCATGTTTCCTTGTCCTCCGGGATGCATATGGACCTTCATTTTATTTCTGCAACTGGTTTTAAATAAACTCCGATTTTATAAAGAGTTTTAAATATTGAGAGTATTACAGAAGGTCCATGTGGCCCGGTATGCATGAGTACTCGTGCCAGAGGGCCGAGTGGATTTTTAGAGCATCATGTATCGAGTTTCTAGTGTCCTGAGAGTTCTTCTTCCTCGTTGGGTTATTCTAGATCGTGGTTTGTGTATTCTTGATTCAGTTGTGGAGGTGGATCTCCGTCCTAGCTTTGAGAGTTTTGGGGTTATGGCAGATCGAGTCGTGGAGGTTTCCCGACTTAGCCATGGGTTATGCATTATCAGATTGAGTCGTGGAGGTTTCCCGACATAGCTTTGAGATTGTGTGGGCATTTCCTGATCGAGTCGTGGAGCCTTTCTCGGACTGAGTTATGCAAGTTGAGCATTGAGTTCCGATCTGTTTGATCGTAGATCATAGCCTGCATGTGCCGCTTATGAGACTGTTAAGACAGATGAGATACTTGAGTTCGGCCGGGTCGCTCCCCTCGAGCTACGCCCCGGGTGCGTGTTGATGATGCGACTAGTTGATACACTAGAGTTCGCTTGAGATTGAGATAGTCCGTGTGGGACGCCCTACGTAAGTCCCGTCCCAGTGGGGATGAGGTGGCAGTAGGTTTGGCGCAGGCTTGACTGGACCCTATGAGGCAGTCATTGAGATTGGGTGATATGAGAGAGTGATTGCATGGCATGTTCATAGATGAGTTTTCCTTTGAGCATGGTACTTAGGCATATTATTAGTAGTGAGAGTGTATGCATAGTAGGATCAGAGCAGAGTTTTCCTTGAGCATGATGTTGATACATATTAGCTGTAATTCCTTTCCTGCTTTCCTTTTATCTATTTGCATACCTATCTGTTGTGCCTCCAGTAGACTTAGTGTGATAACCCGGATCTTTATTGGGGGTTTATGGCTTGATCAGTGGCTTCCGGAGGACTTTCTTGGGAGTTAGGAGTGTTTGAGTGTGTATCGGGCTCAAGAAATGGACTCAGTGCTTTGAATGGATTCCGAGTGTATTCGGGTACCCCCGTCGAATTTTGGGAGGAGCTTTGGGCAAAATGGAGGCCGTATTTGGATTCAGCGCGGAAAAATGTTGAAAAACGGCTATTTACTTGTATTTTTCTGAGTCCGGACACCCAAAAACGGAGACCCAGAAGTTTCTGGTGTTTTTCGGTGCATGGAAGGGCCGTGGACCAGCCTAGGACACGTGGCAGCCCGTCATTGGGCCGGTGCACGACTCTCGGTCCATGGAGGTGGGCCGCCGGTGCACGGTGGACCGGCGGGCCACGTGGCAGGCGTCGGTTGGCCCGGTGCAGCGCGCGCGGTGCATGGACCGAGCGCGGGCACCGCGGGCAGGCCGGGCAAGCGGGGGGCAGAGGCGCGGCGCACGGTGCACCGGGGCGCGCCACGTGGCGGCCCCGGGTTGGACGACGCAGGTGCGCGCGGTGCACCCGCGGGCGCGCGCCTGCGGCCGTACGCGCACGCGCGCGCAGGCGCGCAGGCGCATGCCGGCGGGCGTGTCGGGCGGGAAAGGGGGTGCCACGTGGCGCCACGCCACTGGCTGGCGCCACCCACCCCGCCGCCCCCGCAGGGGGGCACGTGGCCGCGCCCGGTTCGCCGGGTGCGCTGTCCCCTGTGTGGGGGACACGCGTCGCACACCGGGGCGGGTCGGACGGGCGCGCTGTCCGACCGGATCCCGTGTGCGGAGTGGGCCGCCTTGGGCCGGGCCACTATGTGCGCCCGGTTTCGGGGCCCGAAAGATTCGGGCTCCCGAAACCGGGGACACAGGGGTCATTTCCCCATTTGTTTTAGTTGGCCTATAAATAGGCCTCCCCTCCCTCTTCTTCTGCTTTTTTCGAGAGTTAGAGAGAGAACTGGAGAGAGGGCCTTGAAGGGAGTTTGTTCCCCTTGATGTCCTTGAGCTCGTGGTGGATCGCCGGAATTTCTGGAAGCTCGGCAACGGCGATATCGATTTTACAGTTCGCCTCGGTTTTCTCCCCATTTCAGCCCATTACCATCACAGTTCAGTCGGAAATTCACTGTGAGCAAACCAGGAGGAGTTTTTGGACGATTTCTTCGACAACGTGTTCCTAAGAGGTAAGGCATCGATTTTCATGTTGATCGCTTCGCTTCGTTTCGCAATTTTGGCATGTTTCCCGAGGCATCTTTGACCCCCATTTTTCTGTGTTGGATTCTGGACAGCACCGGCTTGTCGATTTTATATCTCAGCCTAGGATCATCGGATCAAGGCGTTTCAGGACTCAATTTTGATCTACTCGTCGCGAGTAACACAGTGGTTATTTTTCTCGGATTTTTGGAAATTGTTACGAAGGTGATAATTAAGTTTTTCTTGGACAGATTGCTACAGGAATTTTGCTGTGGAGATTTTGAGTATGCAACGGTGTTTTATTTTTATCTTGGCCTACAGGTATCAGATCTGGGCGTTTAAACAGTCGTTTTGAGGCTACTTTTCACGAGGAACGCGACCGTGAATTTTCTGGATTTTCTTGAGGACTGGACAGAGGTTATATTTAGCCATTTTGGGGCTGATTTTGAACTGTGGGAATTGTGCAGTTTTGGGATTAATTGTGCGCAATGTTTTGTGCAGTGGGGCACAAGTTTTCGATGGATTGCTGTGTTAGAGGACAGCGGGCAGCGAGAGGTCTCTTTTGGTGTAGTGCGCACTTTTCGAGGTGGGTGGTTGTTGCTTGCCTCTATATCTGACTTACTCACTAAGTTTATTAGAAAATCCCACTATTGAGCATATTGGTTGAGTATCATACATGATTGACTGATATACATGTGAGCCTATCATCTGAGATTAATTTTGTGAATATAGCATGTTGGGGATATTATTGGGATAATATTTCTTTTGGAACATGATCATTGGAATAATTTATTAGTGATAATTAACATGCTACATTAGCACCTAGATTTTATGAAAGTGGATTAAATGATTAATTGTTGGGACATAATGACACATCAATGTGCGGGTTTCACTCTGGGGATTTATTATGGATCAGGGATCATATACATGTAGTCGACTGATGATTTTTGCCTGATGGTTATATTTATGTGGATATATTAATTATTACACATGTAAAACTGTTATTGGACATTCTCTCTCTTTCACATTGCTTGAGGACTTTTGCATGCTTATTTGGACATCTAGATAGGCCACTATTTTATTGCTACACTATCATATTGGGATTTGACTTAGGAGAAACCATGATTACTTTCTTTCTCCTTTTTATTTAGACTTTTGAGTCATGTTGCTCGGGTTCGAGCAGAGGTTTGGGATAGTGTAGCCGGGATCTGAGTGTCACGCCCCGGGGTCGAAACTGCGACCCGGGCTCACTAACAGATCCGCCATCTGTACGGAAACTGCCGTACAGACGAAGCGTCTAACCTGCAGAAAGAATCAACTACAGAGATACAGATATCAGAGCTGAAAGTAAACTAGTAAGAACTGGAAACCAAACACTGTACAACTGAAGATAATACAATATCCATCTCCCAAATACGATCGTATACCAAGTCCTCTGATACAAAACTCAAAAGGGAGATATCTCCAATAAAGTACATCAGTGTACAGGCTCTCACTACAAAAATATCCTCACTACATCAGTCTCTCAAACTGTAAAATAAAGTACAACTCTATACCTCACAACAAAGGTCTCTCAACAGAGGAAAAGAAGTAACTAATCTACTGAAGCTCTCCTCTGAAGGGGTACCGCTACACTCCAACGACGGGTAGGGAACTAGCTCGCGACTCCCTCGCCTCGGTCAGAAGGATCAGCAACTGGAGCAACAGGAACAGGAGAAGAAGTTCCTGGGAAAAAAAAAGACACCACGACGGGTGTGAGAACTACTTCCCACAGTAGTTCTCAGTGGGTGCCGTCAACAAGCCCAACGGTCTGCCCACCAAGTCTACTAGAGGTAAAAGATAACAGAGCAATGAAATCTGAACAAGAAAAGCTGGAGCTACTCTACAGCTGCCATACCTCTATCTAGATACTCAAAAAGTGGAACAGATGAAAGTAAAAGAGACCACTCGCACCCAAGGTGCTCAAAAGACCCAATCGAACTGACTGCCTCATAGGGACCAGTCAAGCCTGCGCCTGTCGACTAGGAACGCGCCTGCCCACTACCACGCATCCCCATGAGGACGGGATTTACGTGGGGCGTCCTGCCCGACTAACTCACCCCTCGCGCAAAACTGCCTCAACAGGCCCATCGTATCCACAGCGGCATCTCAGGGACGCGACTCCAACTGAGGAAAACGGCGCGGCATAGAGTATCACAAATTGGCATAAGCAGGCTAGTCAAAATCCACGCTCACTCTCAGAACGGTAGGACTCAGGATCCCCAAATACCTCGCACAACAGTCGGAGAACTCTCGACGACTCAGCTGCTCGGCTAACTCGAAACACGAGACACTAGCCTCGCCAACGGCTCGCAGCACAAGGCTCACTGGCTAGAGATACTCCACAGCCAGGAACGACCCACAACTCAGGGTAACAAAACAGGTCGGACAACACTCAACGACCTGGGACCACCGTCAACCCCAACGGTTCCCAACAAGGCGGACCAGAAGATACTCGACGGCCCGGGACTACCGTCTGCGCAACGGCTCCCTCTACGACGGCACAACAGGGAAACAAGACCTCCCGGGACTACCGTTTACCCAAACGGCTCCCGGCACAGATAAGCAACCCAGCTACAACTACCAGACTCCACTCTGCTCCCAAGCAAGAGTGCAAAAGCATCCCACACTAAAAGCAAGTCCCGACCTCTCGGCCCACTACCCGGGCGAGAAAACACTATGTCCAGGGATGAAGGAACAGTGTGGATGTCTAAGCATAAATAACCCTAGCCCAAGTGAGGGTTTTCTACTAGTCTGGTTACACATACAACATATGACGGGGGTGCTAGGTCAAGTTCCAAGATAACCACATTAACCGATAATAAAGGGATAGCCATTCCAACAATCTAGCATGCTACACAAGGAAATAAACTATCATGCATAGTCCTACATTAATAGAATTAATGTACATTCCATAAAACTTGGAGATAAGGCCACCCACCTCGATTTGCCACCAATTGCTCGTAGACACTTGCAATTGGCCTCCACGCGATCCGCACGCAAAACGATGTCCGCTGTCGGAGTCCGCACGCAAAACGGAGCACGGTGCCGGAATCCGCACGCAAAACGGAGTCCGCACGCAAAACGGTGCACGGTGCCAGGATCTGCACGCAAAACAGAGTCCGCACGCAAAACGGTGCACGGTGCCAGGATCAGCACGCAAAACGGAGTCCGCACGCAAAACGGTGCACGGTGCCGGAGTCCGCATGCAAAACGGTGCACGGTGCCCAACACAGAAAAGAGCAAGAGGGTCAGTTACAGTCTAAAAGATCGCCCCAAAAACTATACAAAAATACAGTAAAACCAACACACGGGACCTACCCGACTGCGCCGCCGTCGCCGAAACGCCCCCCAACGGAACCCCGCGCACGCTCCACGAGGTTCACGACGCGCCACCGCACCACCCAAAATCTCCTCCTCACTCCCTCTCTCGCTCGGGTGAAGAAGGAAGAAAAGAAAATGGAGGAGATTTGGCTTGCGGGGGAGAAGAGAGAAGAAGAAAAAGAGGAAAAGGGGAGGGGGCGGTCCACGGTGCACGGTGCACCGTGCACCGGCCGGTGCACCACACCCACCCGGGTGCACCCGGCCCACGCAAGAGGAAGGGCGGCCACGTGGCCGCGTCCCTGCGCGCCACGCGGCTGCGCAGCTCACGCGCCACACGGGCGCGTGACACCGGGCCGCCCACAGGCGCGGGACACGCGCCCGTGACACGGGCGTGCGCCCCAGCGCCCGCGCGGGCGCCTACTGGGGTCCGCCACGTGGCGGCCCCCACGTGGCCCGCGCATGGGTGCGCCTGTGCACCTGACGCGCGCAGAGGCGCGCCCTGTCGCATCAGCCACGCCCCGCCTGACGCGCTGCGGCCTCCTCGGGATCCGTGCCACGCGTGTCTCGATCCGCGTGCCGCGACGCCTCGATTTGCGTGCCGCTTTGCCTCGAAAAGCGCGCACGCCTACCGGACTCCAAAACCAACAAGTAAATAGTCCATTCTTAGCGATTTCGCGCGCTGAATCCAAAAACGATGTCCATTTCTCCAAATTCTCACCCGAAAATTTGCCGAATGCCCACTCGATCCGATTTTCGCGCCGGGACCATTTTTAAAGTCCGATTTGCCAAATTCCAACTCTAAAAATTCCCGAAAGCGACCGGAGAGGTAAACTTTTATCCGGACTTCACCCGGAGTCTAATTTGAAATCTGAATCGCGCGAAATCACTTCTAAACACCCGACGGGTCCCCCAACTTCCCACGGGGTCTCAAATTAAGCCCGAAGTCCACCACTTGTGTCCAAATTGCGCGCAACCCACGCAGGCCTCCAGTGATGCAAGCAAATCCCAAATTGCATCACAAATCCATTTCTGGGCCCCCAACACGCGCACCAACACCCCCAACGGCGACCGAAAGCTGCCCAACATCCAGCAACCCTACGCGGGGGATTCCGAGACCTCACATCCTCCCCCACTAAAAGAAAGTTTCGTCCTTGAAACTAGATCAAGCCCATCAGGAGTCAAGAATACCACGGCTAGGTATCTAACCATACGCCTCCAGCTCCCCCCACTCGCTCCTCGTGGTTACTCCGCGACAACAACAACAAGTACGGTATGACCCGATGTGCAATTCTCTCATCTCTCGAGCCAGAAATTGCAACGGGCGTCCCTCGTACTCCAATAATCACAGATCACAAAGGAGCAAGTAAATCACGGGCGAGGAAAAACACATCACTACTGAGCTGAGACGTGAAAAACCAAGGGCTCCATTAAAAGGCTGGGGGAAAACTGAAATAACCACAAGTGTAATACGCACCAAACCACATCATGGTGCCACCCTCAACAAGACGACCCGAAGCATACCTGCAGACTCGTCCAATAAGGAAGGGAAATCCAATAAGTTGGGGTCTTCACTCGGTCACTTCCCGATCCAAAACCACCTGAGTGGACTACTCAACTGCAGGCTACCCTCAAAAGGGATCCTCAAGAGACACAATCTCGTGCCACAGTTGGTCGCTCAACATGCTATCATAACCCCAACGGACCCACGGGTCGAAGTCGATCCCTCAACTCATAAAGAACACCCTGACGGGGACCAAACCGTCGGTGAACGGGACTGAAAACTGGCTCACAAGGCGATCATAAAGCTGATGCCCAACTCGCGGTCAAAAGTCCGAAACATCCAAAAGACTCTCACCGTTGTGTACCTACAACGTGGCATCACTGCCGTGCACCCACGGCGTGGCATTACTGCCGTGTACCAACGGCGTGGCCTCACTGCCGTGCGCCAACGGCGTGGCATCACCACCGTGTATCAACGGTGTGGCATCACTGTCGTGTATCAACGGCGTGGCATCACCACCGTGTATCAACGGCGTGGCATCACCACCGTGTATCAACGGCGTGGCATCACCACCGTGTATCAACGGCGTGGCATCACCACCGTGTATCAACGGTGTGGTGTCTCAAGCATCAAGGCCTCAGATCTTCACAGCCCTATACCCAACACTACCTCGAAAATCTGGAGCTGAGGAAGGGCCAAAAGATCAACAGGCAAAAACCAGGGCCCCAACTGCACTGGGTAGGACCAATAACTCCCATCTAGGTCCAACACGTGATCAGGTATCTGAACCTCACGAGCACAAGCTAAGGGTACTATCTCTAGCCCATACATCAATGCAAATGCCCTAGCACTCTCACAGCTATGTCGGAGAACCCTCAACGACTCAACTCGCAGCAACACCCCACTCATAGGCGAGAAGAACCGACTGACGCGGCCAAAATCCAAAAATCCCGATAGACCGGTGCCTAGAACCCCAATCCAACAAGAACAGACTCTAGGCTCAGTCTATCGAAGTTTTCGCTCCTTTACCGTTCAGGGATTCAATCCCTCTCGTTCAAAGCGGGAAACTATGTCAACAAGCAACTCACGGCTGGAGACGCTCCCGGTAGTCCATCAGGACGAACTCGACGCCATCAAATCTCGTCGTCCTGTCGGGTCATCTCAATCTCACTAAAATAACCACCTGGTAACTCGGCCGGAGGTGAAAATCGCCTCAACAGGCCAAACCTTCGCCACTCACTAGGCGGCATCGCCACTCATTGGGCGGCATCGCCTCTCACTGGGCGGCATCGCCTCTCGTAGCTCGGCCAGTGGAAAGTATCCTCTTGGTAATTCGGCCAGGGAAAAATGTCCTCCTGGTAACTCGGCCAGGGCATGTGCCCACCTGGTAACTCGGCCAGGGGCAATGCATCCATCTGTTGCTCGGCCAGTGGAAAGTATCCTCCTGGTAATTCGGCCAGGGATAATTATCCATCTGGTAACTCGGCCAGTGGAAAGTATCCTCCTGGTAATTCGGCCAGGGAAAAATGTCCCCCTGGTAACTCGGCCAGTGATAATTATCCATCTGGTAACTCGGCCAGTGAGAATTATCCATCTGGTAACTCGGCCAGTGATAATTATCCATCTGGTAACTCGGCCAGTGATAATTATCCATCTGGTAACTCGGCCAGTGATAATTATCCATCTGGTAACTCGGCCAGTGATAATTATCCATCTGGTACTCGGCCAGTGATAATTATCCATCTGGTAACTCGGCCAGTGGTAATTATCCATCTGGTAACTCGGCCAGTGATAATTATCCATCTGGTAACTCGGCCAGTGATAATTATCCATCTGGTAACTCGGCAAGTGATAATTATCCATCTGGTAACTCGGCCAGTGATAATTATCCATCTGGTAACTCGGCCAGTGATAATTATCCATCTGGTAACTCGGCCAGTGATAATTATCCATCTGGTAACTCGGCCAGTGATAATTATCCATCTGGTAACTCGGCCAGTGATAATTATCCATCTGGTAACTCGGCCAGTGATAATTATCCATCTGGTAACTCGGCCTGTGAAAACGCCCTCCTGGTAACTCGGCCAGGGAAAATGCCCTCCTGGTAACTCAACCAGGGAAAACGCTCTCCTGGTAACTCAGCCAGGGAAAATGCCCTCTTGGTAACTCAGCCAGGGAAAACGCTCTCCTGGTAACTCAGCCAGGGAAAACGCCCTCCTGGTGACTCAGCCAGGGAAAATGCCCTCCTGGTAACTCAGCCAGGAAAAATGCTCTCCTGGTAACTCAGCCAGGGAAAAACGCTCTCCTGGTAACTCAGCTAGGGAAAACACCCTCCTGGTGACTCAGCCAGGGAAAATGCCCTCCTGGTAACTCAGCCAGGGAAAATGCCCTCCTGGTGACTCAGCCAGGGAAAATGCCCTCCTGGTAACTCAGCCAGGGAAAACTCTCTCCTGGTAACTCAGCCAGGGAAAATGCCCTCCGGGTAACTCAGCCAGGGAAAATGCCCTCCTGGTAACTCAACCAGGGAAAACGCTCTCCTGGTAACTCAGCCAGGGAAAACGCTCTCCTGGTGACTCAGCCAGGGAAAATGCTGTCACGCCCCGGGTGTAAACCAGAACCCAGGCTTGCCAACAAATCCGCCGTGCACATAGAATTTTCCATGTACACGAAGCGCTGGTAACCTGCTCAGATATAAGATATACAATGGAAGAGCATAAACAAGCTGAACTAAAAGAACTATAAGTAATCTCAGACTGGAAATAAGATACAAGCTGAAATAAAGTACAATAAACTCCCAGCTCACTAACCAAAATACAAACAGCTGGCTAAACCAGTCCCAAAAGTAAACTACTGTAATCTGAGATACAAATGGGGTGCAATAACAGTCCAGCTACTCTCACAGTCGGGGTAGATGATCTAGCTAGTCCGCAATCCTCTTACCTCGATCAGCCGCTGATGGCCCAGCAGCTCGCGCAGATGACTCTGCAAAACAAAGGGAAGAAGACAGAAAACAACAATGGGGGTGAGAACTACTAGATAAACCAGTAGCCTCCCCTAGTGGGTAAAACCTCAAATGCTGACACACCCACTAGGACTATAAGAGGCAAAAAGGAAGGAACAGTGGTATGCAATAAAGACTGCTGAAAAAGGAACTACCACTACTATGCCTCTAAATGCAGTGCCAAAAGATAACTGTATATATGCAACTATAAAGCTGACTGCCCAAAGAAACCCAATCAGAGGGCCAGGAAATACTGGCACTGCCTGCTCTGTCATCACTCACAACTCACCAACTGACCGGCACCCATCACGGTCAAAAAGCCTACTCCGGAGTGGCACTCGAGGGGAGCGACCCACACGAGTAAAGTGTCTCTGTATCAATCATCTCTGTAACCGTTGTCTCACAATAGCAGGACTAGATCATGACCATGATCAAAGTGGGAATACTCCATCCACTAATGCAACCCTGATCCCCAATCTGATGTGATAATAACATCCGGTCAACCGCCCAAAATTCGCGGTTGCCATTATATCCTCCAATCCCCAAGAAGAGTCTAAACTGTCCCAGACTCAAGATCCAACTACACTATCTCAAGATCCCGGTCTGACTCGATCGTCATGCATCGATAGAGAAGAATATCAGTAAAACATGTTTTCTCCTAAGTCAAATCCCATAATACAGTGCTGCAGTAAAATAGTGGCCTAACTAGATGTCCAATTAAACATACAATTATTCCTTTAAAAAGTATTAGAAAAGTGGCTAAGGTTTCTTGTAAAGAATCATTTTATAATATTATTTATTTGCATGCAGTTTAAGATATAGCAATTGTCCAACTTCATTGTCGCAGATTGATCACATAGCAGCTATCAATTAATTTAGGGGGCCAATGCAATAGGTTCATATACCACGAGTTAACTGTCACCTTTATAATTGGGAAACTCTACTATTCCTAGTGAGCAAGTCAACAAAGAGGGAAACGCAACCACCCACCTCGAAAAGCATGCACAACACACCCAGAAAATACCCGCTATCCTCTAAGCACACCGTCAGCTGAAACAGTATCCTACAACATCACACGGAAAACGAGGAATTTCACCTCTGTCTCGAGCTCCTAAAATCTCAAAAAAATCACGGTTGCGTTCCTCGCGAAAAGTAGCCCAAAATCGACTCATGAATCGCTTCGATCTGATATTCCTACGCTGAGAAATATTCGTCGAAGTCGCTGCTGTCCAAAAACCCAAACAGCAAAAGAGGGGGTCAAAACACCTCGGGAATCGTGCCAAGAAATCGGAATCCAGAGAAACCACCAACACGGAAAACGAAGCCCTACCTCTTAGGAACACACGGGCTAAGAAATCGTCGAAAAAGGACTCCTGTACTGCGCAGGGGACTCCTCGGACTGAAATGCGACGATAACGGGCCAAGATTGGGGAAAAACGAGGCACACTGTAAAATCCGGATCGCCGCTGTCGAACTTCCAAAAATTCTGGGAACGCACCACGAGGTAGAAAATAAGAAGATGAAAAACTTCTCTTCAATTGACCACTCTCTGATTCTCTCTCTTTCTCTCAAAAAAATAGAGAAAAAGAAGGGAGGGGAAGGGCTATTTATAGGCCCAAAAATCTTTTGGGAAAAAAGACCACTGTGTCCCCACGTTCGGGCGGCTACAGTGCCCAGGCCCCTGTTCGGGCGTGAACAGTGCAGCCCGGCCCGCGATTCGGGCGGCTACAGTGCGGCCCGGCCCAGGGGTTCCGGGCGCGGCACAGTGCGGGCCCGGCCCAGCCCGCCCGCGCACGGGATCCCTTCCCGTTCCAACCGGCCGTCCGACCCGGCCACACGGCCCGCCACGTGTCCGCCAAACTGGCGGCAGCCGGGCGGCCCAACGGGGAAGCGCCACGTGTCCCCCGTGATTGGCGGCAGGGTGGGCGCGCCAGCCAACGGCGTGGCGGACACGTGGCCCCGCCCGACACGGCTGCCGGGCGGGCGCCGCCGCCACGTCGCCCACGTGCGCCCACGTGCGCCCATGTGCGCGGACGGCCGCCGCCGCGTGGCGCCGCTGTGCGCCACGCGCACATGGACCAAGCCAACCCGGGGCCGCCACGTGGCGCGCCCCAGTCCACCGTGCACGCGCCCCCTCCGCGCTGCCCGGCCTGCCCGCGCTGCCCGCCGCACCCTCCCGTGCGCCGCGCGCCTTGCACCGGCCACAACTGCGTGCCGCCACGTGGCCCGCCGGGTCCACCATGCACCGGCCGCCCTTTCCGTGGAACCGGGGGGCGTGCGCCGGCCCAATGAGAAGCCGCCACGTGTCCCTGGCCGGTCCACAGGTCCCCCAGTGCACCATTTTTCACAAGAAAACTTCCGGGGGTCCGTTTTTGGGCATCCGGACTCCGTTTTTCAACAAATATAAAAGCCGTTTTTCAAGCGTTTTTTTCCGCGCTGAATCCAAATACGGGCCTCCCGCTTGGCCCAAATCTTTCTATAAAATTCGGCAATTACCTTCGAAGGTCAAACCAACAGTAAATACCACACAGTGTCCATCCGTAGCATCCTTTGATGCACTGTGGACCTAATACACTAATAATAGGTGTTTCACACCGGGATTCACGGGAAAACAGAACGGAAACCAGGGCCACTACATCCCCCCCCACTAACAAAAGTTTCGTCCTCGAAACGAAAAATCATACCTCAATCCTGAGCCCGAACAGGTAGGGGTAGGCGTCCATCATTGCTCACTCGAGCTCCCACGTCGCCTCGCGCTCATCATGATTGCTCCAGAGGATCTTCACATAGGGAATGACCCGATTACGCAATTCTTTCATCTCCGATCTAGAATTCGCAGTGGGCGCTCCTCATATCTCAATCCTCGCTGACCTCGAGTGGTGCAAAGTCGATGACGTGCGATGGGTCGAAGACGTACCTCCTCAGAGTGGAAACATGAAAGACATCGTGGACACCAGCCAGGCTCGGGGGAAGTGCAAGTCGATAAGCAACTGGCCCGACACGCTCCAATACCTCAAAGGGTCCAATGTATCGGGGACTGAGTTCCCGCGAATGCCAAACCTCCTTATCCCTTTGGACGCGAGACTTTCAGAAATACATGATCTCCCACCTGAAACTCTAAGTCTCGTCGCGAACATTAGCATAGCTCCTCTGTCGACTCTGAGCGATCTGAAGGTGCGTCGGATCACTCTGACCTTTTCTTCTGCCTCTAGCAACAAATCCGGTCCCAGAGTCCTTCTCTCCCCCACATCACTCCAATATAGTGGTGATCGACATTTGCGTCCGTACAACGCTTCAAACGGAGCCATGTGGATGCTCGCTTGAAAGCTATTGTTGTACGCAAACTCAGCCAGTGACAAGTGTCGAATCCATCCACCGCCAAACTCTAGGATACAAGCCCTCAGCATATCCTCAAGGATCTGAATCGTCCGCTCTGACTGTCCATCAGTCTGTGGGTGGAAAGCTGTAATAAATCTGAGCTGAGTCCCCAAGGTAGTCTGTAAACTCCACCCAGAATCGCGAAACAAACCTCGGGTCTCTATCTGACACTATGGGAAGCTGGCACCCCATGTAACCTCACTATCACATCCAAGTATAACTGGGTAGTCGTTCGAGTGGCCAAGTAGTCTGTATAGGCAAAAAAGTGCGCTGACTTGGTAAGTCGATCCACCACTACCCAGATAGCATCTGCACCTCCTTGTGCCCTCGGTAATCCGACCAAAAAATCCATCGTGATGTGGTCCCACTTCCACTCGGGAATTGGAAGACTTTGTAACTTGCCAGCTGGCAACGATGCTCAGCTTTTACCTGCTGACAAGTTAAAATACTGAGACACAAACCTCCCATATCCCTTTTCATGCCATTCCACAGAAGTGTGTCTTGAGGTCATTATACCTCTTAGTCCCCCCGGGATGAAGGGTGTAAGGTGTATAATGGGCCTCTCTCAATATCTGCTCTCTGATCTCAGAATCACTGGCACACAGGCTCGATCCCTGTACCTCAGTACTCCCGCAGTATCAACTGAAAAATCCCTGATCGATCACTCGGAATCTGATCTCGAATCTTGGTCAACATGGGGGTCCTCGCTCTGTTTCTCCCGGATCCTCCTAGTAGAGTAGGCTGCACGACCAAAGACATCAGTCTAGCAGAGACCCCAGGGGATACAACCTCTATCTCGAGCCGTCCTCAACTCCTAATAGTGGCGCCTGATCTGTAATCAACATGGACAAACTCTGCACGCTCTCCTATCAAAGCATCTGCAACCACGTTGGCCTTCCTGGATGGTAAAGGATATCCACATCGTAATCCTTCAGTAACTCTAACCATCTGCGCTGCCTCAAATCAGTTCCTTCTGCGTGAACAGGTACTTTAGGCCTTGTGGTCGGTGTACGATCGCACAGTGCTCCCATATAGGTAATGGCGCCAAAGCTTCAGTGCAAACACCACGGCAGCAAGTTCCAAATCATGGGTAGGGGTAATTCTTCTCGTAATCATTAAGCTGTCTCGATGCATAAGCAATTACCCTCCCTTCCTGCATCAGCAAGCATCCAAGTACACTGTGGATGCATCACTGTAGATCACATCCGTTCCCCCATTACTGGGAGGGGAAAGGATAGGAGCGGTCACTCAATCATCCTTTAGCTCCTCAAAGCTCCTTGGCAGTCCTCACTACAGATAAACTTAAAACCTTTACCGCGTCAACCGAGTGAGGGGTGTGGAAAGCTTCGCAAAGCCTTCCACAAACCGACGATAATAACCAGCTAACCCCATGAAGCTGCGCACCTCAAGATACAGTCGTCAGGTCGGGGCCAATATCGAACTGCCTCAATCTTTGCCGGCCGGTCTACTGCGACACCCGGCGGAGGATCCCATGGCCCAAGAAGAAAGCACCTCCGAAGCAAAAAAACCGCACTTTGACAACTTGGCTACAACTTCTTATCTCGTAGAAGTGTAGCATAGTTCCTCAAGTGGCTCCTCGTGCTCGGCCTCGCGTCGGGAGTAGTAATAAAGGATTCATCAATGAACCCACACCAAAACAATCAAGAAAAAGGGCCGAAATATCCTGGTCATCAAGTCCATAAAGGGTGGGGCAGGGGCATAGTCAATCAAACGGCCATAAAAACTGTAAACTCATAATGCCCGTACCTTGATCTGAAAGCAGTCTTAGGAATATCCTCGGCTTCACCTCAGTTGGTGGTAACCAGACTGGAGAATCAACTTGGAAAATACACAAGACCTTGCCAGAGGATATCAAAGAGATCATCGTGCGCGGCAGAGGGTACGTGTTCTTAATGGGTCACTTTGTCAAGTCCCTAAGTCCACACACAACCGAAGTGGACCATCTTCTTTTTCTCACGAATAGCACCGGTGCTCCCCAAGGCGACACACTGGTCTAATAAAGCCCTTATCCATCAGGTCTGGCAGCTGTGCTTTAAGCTGTCTCGCAACATCAGCCTGGGGTGCCATACCGATGGACCTTAGAGCTTGGCGCAGTCCGGAACTACGTCAATCAACAAACTCAATCTCTCTGTCTGGCGTGGCATAATCGTCAGCTCAGGTGGAAAAACATCGGAAACTCGCGGGCAA
>CM055062.1:42245896-42297564 GCA_029204045.2 Tillandsia leiboldiana | reverse complement strand
TCGTTGCGCTATACGAAACTCCGGTATCTGCACTGAGAGTTTGGTGAGGCTTGTATTTTATTATTTATTTATTTGAGAGACCTGTATTAGGATTTGTGTATTAGTGGAGATTTTTCTATTGCAGCTTCAGTATTTATTCTATAGCATTGAGTTTTTAGTTCTATTTCAGCTTTGATACATTTTAGCTATAGATCTGACTTGCATGGTGGAACGCTCGTCTGTACGGCAGTTTCCGTACAGATAGCGGATCTGTTGGCGAACCCGGTCGCAGTTTAGACCCCGGGGCGTGACAGATAGGGTGGTATCAGAGCCTAGGAATATTGGTCGTTGAGGACTTAGAGACCCTAGGCTATTGGGTGGACATTAGGACGACTGTCGTGAGAGACGTGACTTTAGCGAGAGTCCTGATTGAGTTAGTACCTCCCCCAGAGGATTGGGCGCGAGTGATCTTACATGTTATTCTCTAAAGATGATTATGTTGGCTGCAGACAACATAATGCTTTAGAAGGTTAACATGTTTAGACTTTCGCTTGATTGGGTCGTGAGAGTTCTTGGTCCTAATGTTTGTTCTGTTTAAGCGGTTTTCGTTGCCTCTGAGACGCCGGGCTGCGGCGAGGGCGTGGTTGAGTTGGGATGAGGAGCCCGAACAGCGGGAGGCTGAATGTCACGCCCCGGGGTCGAACTGCGACCCGGGCTCGCTAACAGATCCGCTATCTGTACGGAAACTGCCGTACAGACGAAGCGATAACCTGCAAAAAGAATCAACTACAGCATACACATATCAGAGCTGAAAGTAAACTACTAAAACTGAAATCCAATCACTGTACAACTGAAAATAATACAATATCATCTCTCCAAATACGATCGTATAAAAGTCCTCTGATACAAACCCAAAAGGGAGATATCTCAAATAAATAATTAGTGTACAAGCTCTCAATACAAAAATATCCTCACTACAACAGTCTCTCAAACTGTAAAATAAAATACAACTCTATGCCTCACAACAAAGGTCTCTCAACAGAGGGAAAAGAAGTAAACTAAGCTACTAAAGCTCTCCTTTGAAGGGGGTACCGCTACACTCCAACGACGGGTAGGGAACTAGCTCGCGACTCCCTCGAAACCGGTCAGAAGGATCATCAACTGAAGCACAGGAACAGGAGTAGAAGCCCCTGGGGAAAAGACACCACGACGGGTGTGAGAACTACTTCCCACAGTAGTTCTCAGTGGGTGCCGTCAACAAGCCCAACGGTCTGCCACTAAGTCTAGTAGAGGCATAAAGTAACAAAGTATACGGAAGAAAAGAGCTGGAAAAGGATATCTCTACAGCTACTATGCCTCTATCTAGATGCTCAAGAAGTGGGACAAAAGATAATATGATGCATCTACTCACTATTGACGATATGTCACAAGTACTATGCTCAAGAAAACTCTACTATGACACATGCTATGCCATCACTCTCTCAAAGTCACCCAATCTCAGATGACTGTCCCACTTTGGACCAGTCAACAAACCTGCGCTCAACTACTGCCACTACGCCCAAACAGGACTTGGTCTTACGTAGGGTGTCGCTCAAGGACTATCTCATCTCAATCGAACTCTAGTGTATCAACTAGTCGCATCATCGCAGCCTCGTCAGGCTCGGAATCATCATCGCACCCGGGGCGTAGCTCGAGGGGAGCGACCCCAACGAACTCAAGTATCACAAGTATCTCATAACTGGCATGAAATGCCAGGCTCAGCAGGCTATAATCCACGATCAAACAGATCGGTATCTCAAAGCTCGTAACACAACTCAGTCGGAAAAGAACATCGACTCAAATATAAAAAGCCCAAACACTCTTACGGCTATGTCGGAGAACCCTCAACGACTCTACTCGCCACACTACTCACTAAAGAAAGTACCACACAGGTGGACCGCCGTCACTCCAAACGGCTCGAACAACAGAACACCAACCGCACCGATAACTCAGAAAAGGCCGACACCATAAGGGTTTGGAAAACCCGATAGGTCGGTGCTAAGAACCCTATCAACAAGAACAGACTCTAGGCTCCGCCTATCGAAGTTCCCGGCCCCCTTACAGTTCGGGAACACCACAACCTCGGTATAACACGCAGAAGATACCAACTAGGGCCCGAAAGTTCCGAGAGGCCTAACCTACAACCCTATCAAACAAGAACAGGTTCCAGGCTCGGCCCCCGTGGCTTTCGTCGTGACAAAGGAATGGTCCCTAGAACCCAGACCACTCGAATCCTTACGAGTGGGGAAGTTTACACGAAAAAGGGGTGACATTAATTACTGAAAACCATTTTCACTCAACCCACGCGGGTGAGGACTAAAGGTAGTTCCCTTTTTGAAAAACCAACTTGATTTGAGGAGAAACCCATTTTAATGATTTTTAGTTCTTTTAGGAAAATCAGTTAGAAAACAAGGATTTACCCAAACCCCGAAGGGCTGATACTTTGTCCAATCAAACAAGAACAGACTTCAGCGGCCCTTCGATGCTTGGAAGAAAACATCGATAAACTAAAAATCATGTGTATGTCAAAAAAGGTTCTGGGTTCTAGGTCCAACTAAAACAAGCACACAACTGCCACTAACACGGTGGCGACAGCACAACAGGGATAGAAGACGTCCCGGGACTACCGTTTACCCAAACGGCTCCCGGCACAGAAAAGCGACCCACTACAACTACCAGACCCCACTCTGCTCCCAAGCACGAGTGCAAATGCATCCCATACTAAAAGAAAGTCCTGACCTCTCGGCCCACTACCCGGGCGAGGATAACACTATGTCCAGGAATGAAAGAACAGTGTGGATGTCTAAACATAAATAACCCTAGCCCAAGTGAGGGTTTTCTACTGGTCTGGTTACACATGCAACATATGACGGGGGCGCTAGGTCAAGTTCCAAGATAACTATAATTTAACATGATAAAAGGAATATCGATTCCTACAAACTGGCATGCTATACAGGAAATAAACTATCATGTATAGTCCTACAACAGTAGAATTACTGTACAGTCCATAAAACTTGGAGATAAGGCCACCCACCTCGGTTTGCCACCAATTGCTCGTAGACACTAGCAATTGGCCTCCACGCGATCCGCACGCAAAAAGATGCACGCCGCCGGAGTCCGCACGCAAACGGATCACGGTGCCGAAACCCGCGCGCAAAACGGAGTCCGCACGCAAAACGGTGCACGCTGCCGGAGTCGCACGCAAAACGGAGCACGTGCCAAAACCCGCACGCAAAATGGAATCCGCACGCAAACAGTGCACGCTGCCAGAGTCAGCACGCAAAACGGAGCACGGTGATGAAACCCGCGCGCAAACGGAGTCCGCACGCGAAACGGTAAACGCTGCCGGAGTTCGCACGCAAAACGGAGCACGGTGCCGAAACCCGCACGCAAAATGGAGTCCGCACGAAAAACGGAGCATGGTGCCAAAACCCGCGCGCAAAACGGAGTCCGCACGCAAAACGGAGCATGGTGCCGAAACTCGCGCGCAAAACGGTGTCCGCATGCAAAACGGTACACGCTGCCAGAGTCCGCACGCAAACGGTGCAGTAAAACACGGTCCCTAACATAGATAAGAGCAAGAGGGTCAATTCACTGTCCAAAAGAATGCACCAAAACTGTGCCAAAAATACCGTAAAAATAAGTGCGGGACCTACCCGACTGCGCCGCCGCCGCCGAAACGCTCCCGGTGGAAACCTCGCGCGCTCCACGAGGCCCACGACGCGCCGCCGCCCCACCCAAAAATTCCCTCCTCACTCCCTCTCTCGCTCGGTGAAGAAGAAAGAAAGAAAAGGAGGAGAAATGGCGCTCGGGGGAGGAAGAAGAAGAAGAAGAAGAAAAAAGGAAAGGGGTGGTCCACGGCACTCAAGGGCGCACGGTGGACCGGCCAATGGGGGGCCAACGTACGTGGTCCACGAGGCCGGGGCGCGTGCACCGGGTCCACGCACGCGCCCCGTGCGCCAGGTGGCGTGCGGTAACGCGCCCGCCACCACGGGCGCGTTACACGGCGCCACCCCAGGCGCGGGACACGCGCCCGCCACACGGGCGCGCGTGCCCCGCGCAAGCGCGGGCGCCAACGGGGGCCGCCACGTGGCGGCCCCTGCGCTGACCCGCGCAGGTGCGCGTTCCCAACGCGCGCCAGACGCGCGCATTCCCGCGTCCGTACGCGCCTGCCGCGCCCTAGCGATCCGCGCCACGCCAACGCCTCGTTTGCATGCCGCGTCACCTCGAAAAACGCCCACACCTACCAGACTCCAAATCAAACAAGTAAATAGTCCATTCTTAGCGATTTCGCGCGCTGAATCCAAAAACGATGTCCATTTTTTCCAAATTCTCATCCGAAAATTGCGGAGTGCCCCCTGATAGCCCACTTGATCCGATTTTCCGCGCCGGGGTCCAAATCTGAAGTCCGATTTGCCAAATTCCAACTCTAAAAATTCCCGAAGGCAAACCAGAGAGGTAATCTTTTATCCAAACTTCGCACGGAGTCCAAATTCGACATCCACGTCGCGCGAAACCACCTCTAAACACTCGACGGGTCCTCCAATTCCCACGGAATCTCCTTTTAAGCCCGAAGTCCAAACACTTGTGTCCAAATTGCGCACAAACACCACCGACACACCACGCAGGTCTCCAGTGATGCAGACTAAATTCCAAATTGCACCACAAATCCATTTCTCGGGCCCGACACGCGCACAAACACTCCCTAAGGCCACCAAAAGCTGCCCAACAACCAGCAAAACCCTACGCGGGGGATTCCGGGACCTCACACTCTCCCTACTAAAGAAAGTTTCGTCCTCGAAACTAACACAGCTCAAAGGGGAGTTTCCAAAGCCACTGGTAAGTATCCATCAAGACCATCTCCGACCCCCAGTCGCTACGCACACTCCGCGAAGCGAGTCCACACGCCTAGGAGTCAAAAATCTGGAAAAACTTCAAGAGTTCCAAAGGACAAAGGACAAGGAAGAACCGACCAACTCTACTCGTCCAAACTACGCGAATTACGCCAACACAACAGCAAGAAAGGAAAAGGCCCCACCAGCAGGAAAGTCGTCAACCCCAACTCTCCATTTAGAAAACGGCTGAAATTAACAAAAAAGTCCGAAAATTCCGAAAGGACCAGTGCCCTTGCCCCAATCAAACAAGACACAGGTTCGGGCACCATCTCCATTTCTGGAGCAGTCTTTCGAAGTTTTCGTCCCGTTCGAAAATTTTAGCACACAGACGAGAAAAAGGGAGAGAAGTGCTGAAGTCGTTCCTGCCGTGGCTACAAAACGAAAGCTACGATCTAACGGTGACCCTAAGGACACAACCTCTAGTCCTAATCGTCACCAACGATCCAAAAGTAGCACTAAGGCGCAAACCGCTGAAGCCACAGCTGCAGGAAGGATACCCCGGTGATCTGTGAAAATGAACTCCTCTAGTCCAACTCGCGGAAGGGTAACTGATCTCATTCCACAATCAGCCGCTGCAAGATACCGCACCAACAGGTCCATCCTGTGTGCTCAATCTGAGTCGTGGAGCTGCCCCTGAACTGTAACACCTGCCGGTATAATTCCAAGTCTCAACTGTACTGGACACAATCCACAAGGCTCCCCCACATGCACAACACCAATAGAAATCTGTACCTCTAGTGCACGTGGTAACAACTCTACCTCCAGTCCAGACAGGAAAGCCAACAACACTCAACTCAAACTGCTGTAAGGAAATCATGCCCGCGACAACCGGGTCCACTGCCGTAGCGCCCTCCAACCGGGCGGTACAGACTCATCCGCTCGATGTAGATGGTCGTCGCTCAGTCTGCCCCAATGTCGTGTCCCTATCTGCCTGGTGGTAATTGGAGGAGCTCCTTCATCCCGAAGAGGTTGCGGGGTGCCGTCGCAAGCGGTATTGCCGTAAGTACTGCTCGAGGGCATGCTGCCTGAAAATGTCCCAACAATCCACACGCAAACATCGCCCCTGCATGTGGTCACACTGCGGCGCAGAAAACGGCCCACCACAGCTGACTCCGTCACCCCGCTGCTGCTACTGATACATCGGCTGTGGAGAACCTCCTGGTCTCCGTCTTCTCTGAGACTCACGACCCTCAGACTGGGATCGTGGCTGCCCCTGAGGGTCTCGATCCACTCGACTGTCCAAACTCAGGCGGCACTGGATGCCTCTCCCCGGAGCTGGTCCCTGGCGTCCGTCTCTCTCTGACATGATCACTGATCCTCGGTCAACCCGCTAAGCATGCTCAATCGCTGCATCTAACATTGGCACTCGCCGAGAATACACCAAGTGATAGATATCCTGATGCAGTCCTCTCTCAACTAGCTCAACTTTCTGAGCCTCATCCAGGCGACAAGGGTACACCGCTCAACAATCGCAAAACTCGCGAACATACTCCTGAAGAGGTCGACTCCCCTGCTGCAGGCGTCTAAAATCTCCTTCTAGTTTCTGCTTACACTGTCAGGAAAGAAGGCCCTGAGCAGCAAGCACGAAAGTCGCTCCAAGTCAACAACTGCGCTCCCGGTAGTCCAACAGGACCAACTCGACGCCACCAAATCTCAGCGTCCCTTTCCAAAAATGCATAGCCAAGTGCACCTGATGCTTCTCCATTGCTGCTATCCAGTTTTCAGCCTCCCACGGCTCCAAGCTCAATCCTGTCAATCGGGGTGGATCAGACTGCCGGGACTGGCTCAATCGATCGATGATGCCCCAAAGCTCATCTACTATCCGCCATCCACCCTACCTCGGTGCCTCGGCACTACTCGTTGACATGGAGGGGGCTACTCACTCAATCGGTGCTACTGATACAAAATGAATATGCCACTTCATAGGAAGGAGGTGCTAGAGGATTCTCAAGCGGTACTGCAACTAGCTGTGCTCTCTGCTCCAACTGGCGCATCAAACATTACATGGCTTCCTCCTGGCATCGGACAGCCTCCGACATCGATGCCATCTAGGTCCATAACTCCTGGGTCTCGCTTGGCTCTGATAGCTCTGCCTCCCGCTGCTCGGGTACTCATCAAGTGCGGGGTGTGCCCTCTTCCCAACACGACGTCTCAGGGGTATCGTAATCCACTACACAATAACAAACATCAGGACACAACAACTGTGACCGCCCCACTTCCCAGGGGGTCACCCATCCTAAAACTACTCTAGCTCTAGCACGGTTAACTCTCATGTTCCTCTTGGATCTTGCTACCATCCAAAATGCTATAGCCGGGTTAGAGATTTAGTCCTATTATATCATTTATATAGAGGACTAATCCAAATTCCGGGGGTGTCACATTCTTCCCCCCCTTTAAGCCCTGACGTCCACGTCAGGCTCAAGCACATTCACAAGCACCAGGCGATGTGAGACTCGTCTCGCTAGCCTTAGCCGACCTTGTGAGGAGCTGCACTCCACTCACAACGGTCATTAGCCGGGGAGCCTCGCTCTACCCGCTATATAACCCTGGCTCAGCCGAGACTCATCTCACATTTCCGGCTGGTGAATGGCTCTGATACCAACTATGACGCCCCACTTCCCAGGGGGTCACCCATCCTAAAACTACTCTAGCTCTAGCACGCTTAACTCTCATGTTCCTCTTGGATCTTGCTACCATCCAAAATGCTATTGCCGGGTTAGAGATTTAGTCCTATTATATCATTTATATAGAGGACTAATCCAAATTCCGGGGGTGTCACAACAACCATACGACCCAATCCAGCGAAAGTCTAAGACATGTCATCCATTCCATAGCATTATGTTGTCTGCAGCCAACATAATCGCTTAGGAGAATAAACATGCCAATCACTCATCCCGTCTCTTGGGAGAGGTATAAACTCAATCAGGACTCTCGCTAAAAGTCACGACTCTCACGTAGTCATCCTAATGTCCAACAACAAGCCTAGGGTTTCTAAGTCCACCACGACCTACAACCTAGGCTCCGATACCACTCTAATCTATCACTCCCCGGGGTCGAAACTGTGACCCGGGCTTGCTAACAGATCCGCCATCTGTACGGAAACTGCCGTACAGACGAAGCGACTAACCTGCAAAAAGAATCAACTACAGCATACAGATATCAGAGCTGAAAGTAAACTACTAAAACTGAAATCCAATCACTGTACAACTGAAAATAATACAATATCCATCTCCCCAAATACGATCGTATAAAAAGTCCTCTGATACAAACCCAAAAGGGAGATATCTCCAATAAATAATCAGTGTACAAGCTCTCAATACAAAAATATCCTCACTACAACAGTCTCTCAAACTGTAAAATAAAATACAGCTCTATACCTCACAACAAAGGTCTCTCAACAGAGGGAAAGAAGTAAACTAAGCTACTGAAGCTCTCCTCTGAAGGGGGTACCGCTACACTCCAACGACGGGTAGGGAACTAGCTCGCGACTCCCTCGAAACCGGTCAGAAGGATCAGCAACTGAAGCACAGGAACAGGAGTAGAAGCCCCTGGGGAACAAGACACCATGACGGGTGTGAGAACTACTTCCCACAGTAGTTCTCAGTGGGTGCCGTCAACAAGCCCAACGGTCTGCCCACTAAGTCTACTAGAGGCATAAAGTAACAAAGTATACGGAAAGAAAAGAGCTAGAAAAGGATATCTCTACAGCTACTATGCCTCTATCTAGATGCTCAAGAAGTGGGACAAAAGATAATATGATGCATCTACTCACTACTGAAGATATGTCACAAGTACTATGCTCAAGAAAACTCTACTATGACACATGCTATGCCATCACTCTCTCAAAGTCACCCAATCTCAGATGACTGTCCCACTTTGGACAAGTCAACAAACCTGCGCTCAACTACTGCCACTTGTTGGGTTATGTATAATTGGATCTAAATAGGGGAAAAAAATACCTAGAGGGGGGTGAATAGGTGTAAACAATAAACACTCAAAAATCTTTGCGATATAAAACCCAATGCGAAAAAATAAATAACACGCAGAGATTTTTACGTGGAAAACTCCAAACCGGAGTAAAAAACCACGGGACCGATAACACGGTGAAATCCACTAGAATTAAACACGTACAAGGTGATATACCGTACTCACAGACGACTCAACCTTTTCCATACGCTCCTAGTTGATCTTCTCCGCTCGCTCCACGACGCTTCTCGAATCCACGATCTGCGTCCAACGCCGAATCCACGACGTCCGACCGAATCCACGGTCTTCACCCAGTAGCACGCTTCGAATCCACGAACGTACCTTGCTCCGAATCCACGAGAGCGGTAGCACCTTGAATCCACAAGGCCACGCGAGTCCACGCGCCGGTTTTGGGAAATCGTTGTTTTTGGGTGGTGATGATCCGCCGAATACTTAGATTAGAAATAGATCGGAAATACCATCTAAGTATTCATTGATTTGATTCTACTCAAAATGTGAGTATGAAAACCTAGAATCAAATCAATCAATATAGATGAAGAAACATAAGATTCAATCTATTGATTTCCTTTCTTCTCTATTTGTGGATCTATCTATTTCGGTCATCTTTTTCCCTTTATCGTGGGTTACCCTAAAAGATGAATTAAAGGGTCTATATATAGGTTAGAAACCATTGGAAGAGGATAAGAATCAAAAACTAACCGTTTCTGGAATTTTTCAGGACGGCGATCCGGATCGGACTTCGGCGATCCGGATTGCAGTAGCGAGACAGACAGTTTCCAGAAAAACAAAGGTTCGGGATCCGGATCGAAGTGCCTGATCCGGATCGTTCATAGAATTCACCAAACACCAATGTTCGGGTTCCGGATTGAAATGCCTGATCCGGATCGTTCAAATAAAATGGTAAAACCAGTGTTCGGGATCCGGATCAAAGGAGGCTACGATCCGGATTGAACTTGTGTATGAACGAACACCCTTCGGGATCCGGATTGGAAAGTCTGATCCGGATCCTGAACATGTCCTATGTCCAGTTTTTGATTTTTATGCAATTAGAAATTCATCCAAGTGTTTCTACACTATAAGAAGTATTCGGATCACCAAAAATAATTAGTTAAACATACCTGATCCTTTTGAATTCTTCTTTCTTGAGATTGAGTTATATGATCCAACTTTCTTTATCTTCAATCTTCAAGACTTAACCGAATTCACGAAATACGCCAACTCAAATTCCGTAACAATCTCCCTCTTTGGCGGTTTCGTGACAAAACACAAATCCACTCAAGAAAATTCAAAAAGATATTTTTGTTGATATCACCATACAACAAAAATTTACAATGAGATCCAAATAAAAATAGATACATGAGTTAAACTCCTAAAACAGACTCTAGACTTAGACATCTGTACTCTCTGCAAAAGAAATCATTCTTGACAAAAGAAATCGTTAGATACCTCAAGAATTTTATGTCATTCAAAAACCACATACAGAGATGAGGTTTATACTCATTTATACTTACCATGACATTTATACATTCAGATATGTAACTGGATCATAGTTAAAAACCAACATATCTTCTATGCAATCAAAATCCAAATGTCACAAACTTGTTAGTGAACATCAACTTGTTAGTTATATTACATGCCCAAATAGTTAGCAAATAGTTAGTCGAGGCATGCGTGCAATCACAAAAGAAAACCAAAAGTTGAAGTTATACTTACCTTCATGGTTCACAAACAATCGATCATGGTTTCATTGTTCAAACTGTTCTATTATTCTCTCCCCCTTTTTGTCACAAAAGAAGCCAAAATTGCAAAATAGAGAGAAAAGTTAACAAGTTCAAGAACCAAAACTGTGAGAATTAAAACTAAAAACTAAAGCTTAAAAACCTGCACAGGAAAAGATTAAAAGGAAAAAATCTGCACTAGAAAAAGAAAAGTTTGAGGACAAATCAATCATCTGAGTCAGAGTCTTCAGAACTCGTGCAGCCCAGTTTGTTCAAAATTCCTTTAAGCATTCCGGAAATCGTAGAACATTCTTGTTTCATCTGATGTATGTCCTTGGACATCTTTCTGAGTTCCAGAGCCATTTTATCTTGTTCTTGGTTGATGGAAGACACTAAGTTTGCCTTTTGGTCGATTCTTCTGGAAGTTGAAGAACGTTGTGTGACAGCTGACGGAGCAGTCTGACCTTCATTCCGAGGAGATCTTCTTGGCAGAGAATGTGAATTGTCAAGAGGTTCATTGCTTGGCGAATTCTTTTTCCTTGCGTACTGCTTAATCGTTGAGGAAGACTTCATCAGCTTCTTGTTCTTTAGGTAAACCTTATTTTCTTCATCAATACCTTGTTGTACTTCATTCAGAAATGTGTCCCAATCTTCTTCGTCTTCAGATTCAGTTTCAGTTTGAGGGATATTCTTTGTTTCCTCTTGACCTGTTTCATTTATTTCAATACCCCGAGCTCGTCCAAGCCGTCGAGCAAGTCTTTTTCTTTTTGTTTTCACAGAAGTTTCTTCCATTGGAGCTTTTCCTTTTTCAGCAGCAGTGGGCGGAGCCTTTGCCTTTGATGTCTCTGCAGGGGCTTTCCCTTTCGAAGCAGTGGGTGTAGTTGCTTCAACTTGAAGCTCATCCCAATCGATCGATTCCGTCTCAGAGTCCGTATCGGAATCATCCTTTGTTTTCTTCGCCTTCTTAGCCTTCTTGGGCTTGATAGTATCTCTTGTATGAACCATAGCAGCCAGAAGAAAAATGATCCAGTTGATCACCATTGCTACTAGTTTCTTGTGAGAAAGGAATTCCTGTGAGCAACAACTCAAGAACACGAAAAATTGTTAATTTTCAAAAATTTGAAAAATTTTACCCAAACAATCATTATCGTGTAGAGAGAATAAGAATCAAATTAGTTTTGCAAAAGGAATTTTAAAAATAGATCAATCGCATGATTTTCGAAAATTCCCATTATATGCCCTAAAACCGAAATTTTTGAAATCGAAGGCCAAAAATCCGTTTATCATTAGAATACCTAGCATATAATCAAAACTAATCTACCCAGAGTTCTTATTTCAAAAGAAATTTGATCAAAAACCATCCACAAACGAAAAAGATACGGAAATTTCATCACGTTTTGAGGAAGAATAAGAAAAACTGTGAAAAACCGAGATTTTGATCAATAAAACTTACTTGGAATCGAAGAACTTGAGTTTGAAAGCTTCCATGATGGATGAATTCTAGAGAGAGAAGCTCTGGAGACTTTTCAACAAAAGATTGAAGTAAAAAGAAATCAAAACCCTTTTGTTCTATATAAAACCCTAGCCGCGATCCGGATCAGTTCGTGATTCCGATCCGGATCGGCTACCCGCAGAGAATACGTGCGTTCGGGATCCGGATCGGCTTGTCCAATCCGGATCGGCTCCAACTTTTTCTTCAGAAAAATTCAGAAAAATTCTAGACAATCCAGAAAAAGATTGTAAGCACTTTTGTGTATCATCTTTAAATAAAAATCATCGTTTCATACAACAAGAAATAGATTATGCCAAATCTATCAATAAAATCCAACAAATGAAACGAAAATTTATAAAAATTAAATCCCTTAAAGTTGAACAACTTCAATTACATCTAACTTGATCTTATGAGTAATGCCTTTATCAAATCATCAATTCGGTAAAGAAAATGAAATACAAAGATCAATAGATGTCTGAAATCCCAGATAAGTTAGATAATATATCTAGTCAATTTATTGAAGAGAGTGGCTCTTTGAGCATCTTTCATTAAAATTCCTACCTTATACCAACCTTGAAATTTTGACAGAGTCAAGTATTTCAACATGCATTTTATTTAATCAAACTTGAAAAACCTTGCTTGGTATACATGTGGTAGCTGCACACAGTACTCGGACGACCGAGGTGGTAGCTCTTTCCTCCATGTGGTGGTAGTTTTCACACTCCTCATTGGGATGTAACTCTTTCCACATCTTTTGAGCATAACACTTTTTCTTTGACTCCCCCTCAATTGGCTATCAATTATTTAAGATATAAAGTATTCAACCAAAAATTGATCTCGATTTCATACTCGACTAAACAGTCAAATAAGATAAAAACTATACCAAGAGATCATTGAGAGAGAAATTGACTTTGATCAACACAAAAATGATTTAATTCACATAAATGATCATTGCATCAAATGAATTATCATGATATCCAAAGCATAATAATTTTCTAAATATATAAAAAGATGTAGTTAAAGTCAATAAAAACTAATGCTCAATTAATGTTCTATGTCTAAGCATAGATAATGAACAAAAACACAAAAACAAAACCTAACCTAAACAAAAGTTTCAAAAAGAGGTTATTTCAAGGAAAGCATTCCAATTGCTTTACGCAAATGAATAAAACGTTTTTGATCCAAAGGTTTTGTTAAAAAGTCAGCTAATTGATCTTCAGTTGAAGTGTAGGAAATTTGAAGAATATTTGATTCAACTAGCTCTCTAAGGAAATGATATCTAAGTTCAATGTGTTTTGTTCTTGAGTGCAACACAGGGTTTTTTGAAATGTTTATAGCACTAGTGTTGTCTCATAAAACAGTTACCGAAGTTGCTGAAATCCGAAAGTCGCTCAACACGCTTTTCATCCAAATGAGTTGAGTTGAACAACTACCCGCTGAGATGTATTCCGCTTCGGCAGTCGAGAGTGCAATGCAGTTTTGCTTTTTACTATGCCATGCAACAAGGCAATGGCCAAGATAAAAACATGCACCACTCGTACTTTTCTGATCATCCACAGATCCTGCCCAATCGGCATCTGAGTATCCAATAATATCTAGACTTGTTCCCATAGGATACCAAATTCCGAAATTAATGGTTCCTTTGATGTACCGGATGATCCGTTTCACCGCTTTTAGGTGAACCTCCTTTGGTGCTGATTGATATCTCGCGCAAATCCCAACACTAAAGGATATGTCCGGGCGACTAGCTGTGAGGTAGAGTAGACTTCCAATCATGCTGCGATAAAGTTTCTCGTCTACATTCTCACTAAGAGATTCACTTCCTAATCCCTTATTGCTAGTTCCCATAGGAGTAGGAAAATCTTTAGAATCTTCTAATCCGAATTTCTTTACCAACTCCTTTGCATACTTGGATTGACACAGATGGATGCCTTCACCATTTTGTTTCACTTGCAATCCAAGAAAGTATGTCAGTTCGCCCATCATAGACATCTCAAATTCGCTTTCCATGGTTTCTGCGAATTTAGAAGCATCATTATCCTTTGTTGCTCCAAATACAATGTCATCGACATAGATTTGTGCAACAATGAAGTTATTTTGATAATGCTTCACAAAGAGAGTTCTGTCTGCTCCCCCTCGAATATAGCCCTTCTCCAAAAGGTGCTTTGTCAACCTTTCGTACCACGCTCGCGGTGCTTGTTTTAAACCGTAAAGAGCCTTTTTCAAACGAAAAACATGGTTACGTAGTTTACAGTCTACAAAACCTTTCGGTTGAGCCACATAAACTTCCTCATTTAAAAACCTATTTAAAAATGCGCTCTTAACGTCCATTTGAAAGAGTTTTATTTTAAAGTGACAAGCAATAGCGAATAAGATACGAATGGACTCGAGTCTAGCTACAGGGGCGAACGTTTCATCAAAGTCAATACCTTCTATTTGAGAATAGCCTTGAGCAACTAAACGTGCTTTGTTCCTGATATTGGTACCATCCTCATTTTTCTTGTTCTTGAAAATCCATTTAGTACCGATCACATTGTGTTGCTTCGGAGGCGTCGTTAATTCCCAGACTTTGTTGCGTTCAAACTGATGGAGCTCTTCCTGCATTGCTTCAATCCAGTAGTCATCCTGAAGAGCTTCATCGACGTTCTTTGGTTCGATCAAGGAAACGTAACAAGCGAATCCACAAACCAACTGTCTCCGAGTTTTGACTCCTTCTAGTGGGTCTCCAACGATGTTTGATTCAGGATGATCCTTGGAGATGCGTAACGTTTGATGTAATGGAGTACTCGGAGGTACATGAGATGATTCCTGCACATCAGATAAGCTTGAAGAACCATTAGATGCATCATTAATATTGGATGTATTATCATGAGAAGATGCATTTACAGGAGTATCATCATCAAGAGAGATATCACGGGTAGATTTATCAGATGCAAAGTGGAAAGCTTCATCTACTTTAACATTTATGGATTCTACAATCGTTTTAGATTCCAAGTTAAATACCCCATATGCTCTACTATTTGTAGAATAACCCATGAAAATCCCTTCGTCCCTTCGAGAGTCAAATTTTCCAAGATTTTTGCAGTCACGTAAAATGTAACATCGACTCCCAAAGATACGAAAATATTTGATGTTTGGCTTTCTACAAAACCACAGTTCATATGGTGTATTTAACGTTCCCGGGCGCAAATAAACTCGATTAATAACATAGATTGCAGTGTTCACAGCTTCAGCCCAAAAATATAGCGGTAAATTCCGGCTGTGAAGCATAACACGTGCCATCTCTTGTACAACCCTGTTTTTGCGCTCGACTACACCATTCTGTTGAGGTGTATAGGGTGCTGAGAATTCATGTTTAATGCCATTGGAAGTGCAAAAATCAATGAATTTAGAATTTATGAATTCTCCACCTCTATCACTTCTAACACGAATGATATTTTCATTCTTTTCAATCATAATACGAAGGCGAATCTCGTGAAAAGAATCAAAAGTATCAGCTTTCTCTTTAAAAATGCTACCCATGAGTGTCTAGAGAAATCATCAACCAATAAAAAAATATACCATTTACCTCCCAAGGATGGTTGACGTGTCGGCCCCATATGATCCATATGCAATAATTCCAAGGGCCGTTTGGTACCAACGTGGTTCAAGTTCTTGTGTGCAGTCCTAGATTGTTTTCCCTTTTGACAACCACCACACACAATGTTTTGTTTAAGTGAAAGTTTAGGAACCCCCTTGACCACGTCTTTGTTTGAAATTCTAGCAAGTTCCTTAAAATTTATGTGACCTAGCCTTTCGTGCCAAAGTGTTTCATTATTCAAAGAGGCTAAGTTACAATTTTCAGAAATTTTATTGGGAACAACATAACAATTGTTTTCAGATCTAACCCCCTTTAAAAAGAAAACATGGTCCTTATCAGTTACAATGCATTCAACAGATGAAAAATTAACTGAAAAACCATTGCCACAAAGTTGACTGATACTTATGAGGTTAGTCTTAAGGCCATCAACAAATAACACATTATTTAGAATCGGGCCATCTGGAATAGCTACTGTTCCTTTTCCAACAATTTTGGAAGACTGACCGTCTCCGAAAACTACAAGTCCTCCGGAGATTTTCTCAAAATTTTGAAAGCAGTTTTTGTCACCGGTCATGTGACGGGAACAACCGCTATCCAGATACCAAGACGAATTATCATAAGCATGCAAGGAAATATTTGTAACAAGACAAGGGAAAACATCACCTTTGCGTACCCAAACCTTTCGAGTTTTGGTGTACGTCGGAAATGATTGTGAGGTTGATACCTTTGGTGAAAGCGTCTTGTTTGATCCGTCGCTTTTCCTTGACGTCGTCGTCTTGTTTGATGAACTACCGAGGCTCTTTTCCTTCGAATAATTTGCATTTGATTTTCGAGGAATTGCCCTTTTGGTAGTTGTTGCAAGAAGTGCTTGAGTTGAGCATTTGGCTCCCATCTTGCAATTTCTTCTTATGTGCCCTGCAATACCACAACGAAAACATACCTTGATGCTTGACAATTCCGAAGAGGGGGAAGTAGGTTTGTTGTCGTTGTTTGTCGTCAATTCCGGTGTCGGAGGAGGAGATACCGACTGGGGCACAAAGACTGTCCCAACCGAGCTAAAATTGTCTTTAGTTCGATTGTATCCGAGGCCGAACTTGTTTGATTGACCAAGACCAAGAAGCTTATCCAACTTACTCCTTCCTGATGAAAATCGCCGTAAGTCATCCTTGAGTTGGAGAATGGTCTCTGTCATTTCCAATTTTTCTTGTCGAGCCTCGCCGTTGAGCTTCAAGAAGTAATTCGCTTTGTTCACCATATCTATATAATTCTTCTCGAGTTGCTCATTGGACTCTTGAAGGAAAACATTTATTTTAATCAGATCATCCCTTTCCACTTCAAGATCGGTCGAGAGAGAAGTTACCCTTTTTACTTCTTCTTCGAGATCCTGCAATCTCCCTCTCAACCCCTTGTTTTGCTTAGCCAGTTTCTTTGAATCCCTCAAAAGTCTGTGATAGGCTAGAGCAAAGTCTTCACCTTCTGAGTTATCCGATTCATCGTCCGTTGCAATCTTTTCAACAGTGGAGTTGGACAATGACTCGGATGTATTAGCCATTAAGCACATGAAGGGTGAAGATGTGGACGCGTGGAACGCTGTTGCGTTATCTTCTTCATCAATTGACGATGACTCATTTGACGATGAGGTGTCATCCCAAGTGACGGCTTGCATCGCTTTCTTCTTTGACGGATTCTTAGTAGGACACTCCGTTGAGATATGGCCGTACTCTCAGCACTTGAAGCATTGGACTTGTCCTTCTGAGCTTTTCTTTGTAGTAACCATGATTTTAAAATCCAGAATTCAGGTTTAAATAATTTCCAGAATTTTTTAAATAGCAAAAATTGGTAGATAGTAGTGTAATAGTGGCCCTAAAATATCGACTTTTGATCGGGGTCTGATCTGGAAAATCCGAGGTCACCATTGCGATCGTCTCGTCGAAACATAGAAGTTTCGTATTCATATGTTTTCGATCCGACGGTCGGATCTTCCAGAAATCAGAAAAGAAGCGGGCAGGCCCCACAACTTAAGTGAATAGTAAACACTATAATTTAATTCCCCTTAGAACACTAAAGGCCGATTCACTGTTTTAGAATATGAACATAGGAGGGAACCCGCGCGGGCGGCCCCTGTGCCGCGGGCCTCGCGCGGCATGGCAGGGCGCCGCGCGGGCGGCCCCTGTGCCGCGGGCCCCGCGCGGCAAGGCAGGGCGCCGCGCGGGTGGCCCCTGTGCCGCGGGCCCCGCGCGGCATGGGAGGGCGCCGCGCGGGCGGCCCCTGTGCCGCGGGCCTCGTGCGGCATGGCAGGGCGCCGCGCGGGCGGCCCCTGTGCCGCGGGCCCCGGGCGGCAAGGCAGGGCGCCGCGCTGGCGGCCCCTGTGCCGCGGGCCTCGCGCGGCAAGGCAGGGCGCCGCGCGGGCGGCCCCTGTGCCGCGGGCCTCGCGCGGCATGGCAGGGCGCCGCGCGGGCGGCCCCTGTGCCGCGGGCCCCGCGCGGCAAGGCAGGGCGCCGCGCGGGCGGCCCCTGTGCCGCGGGCCCCGCGCGGCAGTGCAGGGCGCCGCGCGGGCGGCCCCTGTGCCGCGGGCCCCGCGCGGCAAGGCAGGTCGCCGCGCGGGCGGCCCCTGTGCCGCGGGCCTCGCGCGGCATTGCAGGGTGCCGCGCGGGCGGCCCCTTTGTCGCGGGCCCCGCGCGGCATGGCAGGGCGCCGCGCGGGCGGCCTCGGTGCCGCCGGGCTGGTTTTGGAGCCGTGTAGCTGCGCCGCCTTTGCCGCGCGGGCTGCGACTTGGCGACGCACCGCGCCGTGTGCGCGATGGGTTTTCCGCGCGATGCGCGGCGTTTCTCGTCGCCGGATGGGTTTCTTTCGCCTTTGTGTGCGCGGTTTTCGGCCGCGTGTTTCTGATCCCGGTTCCTCTTCTTATCTCGCAGTTGTGGCATAGTGTTAGCTTCTTACGTGGCCGGTGGCGCCTGTTTTGCCGCGTGGGGCTGTGGGATCGCATCGGGACCTCCGTATGGCGCGCGGTTTCGCAGATTGATCGCAGGTGGGTTGGTTTCTCCCAATAAACTACGGAATGCCCTTTATGCTTCCGAATGCAAAGGTATCGTATCCTTACTATCAGGTAATTGCGGAACAGTCGTGTAAGTCGAGGGTTGTCGTTTTCGACTTGGACACGAGTGTTAGTAGTATCTTTAGAATATACGAGTTTTCCGATCTGGCCGAGTCACCAGGGGGAATAAATATCACTGGCCGAGTTACCAGAGAGATAGTTATCACCGGCCGAGTCACCAGGGGGATAAATATCACTGGCCGAGTTACCAGAGAGATAGTTATCACCGGCCGAGTCACCAGGGGGATAAATATCACTGGCCGAGTTACCAGAGAGATAGTTATCACTGGCCGAGTCACCAGGGGGATAAATATCACTGGCCGAGTTACCAGAGAGATAGTTATCACTGGCCGAGTCACCAGGGGGATAAATATCACTGGCCGAGTTACCAGAGAGATAGTTATCACTGGCCGAGTCACCAGGGGGATAAATATCACTGGCCGAGTTACCAGAGAGATAGTTATCACTGGCCGAGTCACCAGGGGGATAAATATCACTGGCCGAGTTACCAGAGAGATAGTTATCACTGGCCGAGTCACCGGGGGGATAAATATCACTGGCCGAGTTACCAGAGAGATAGTTATCACTGGCCGAGTCACCGGGGGGATAAATATCACTGGCCGAGTTACCAGAGAGATAGTTATCACTGGCCGAGTCACCAGGGGGATAAATATCACTGGCCGAGTTACCAGAGAGATAGTTATCACTGGCCGAGTCACCAGGGGGATAAATATCACTGGCCGAGTTACCAGAGAGATAGTTATCACTGGCCGAGTCACCAGGGGGATAAATATCACTGGCCGAGTTACCAGAGAGATAGTTATCACTGGCCGAGTCACTAGGGGGATAAATATCACTGGCCGAGTTACCAGAGAGATAGTTATTACTGGCCGAGTCGCCAGGTGGATGAATACCACTGGCCGAGTTACCAGAGAGATAGTTATTACTGGCCGAGTCATCAGGGGGATAAATATCACTGGCCGAGTTACTAGAGAGATAGTTATCACTGGCCTAGTCGCCAGGTGGATGAATACCACTGGCCGAGTTACCAGAGGGATAGTTATCACTGGCCGAGTCACCAGATGGATAAATACCACTGGTCGGGTTGCCAGAGGGGTAATATGCCCTGGCCGAGTTACCAGGTGGTTACTAGAAGGAATTGAGGTGGCCTTCTAGTGTCTTGTTAGAGTTCTAGCAGTCCCAGTGCGGGGGCGGAAACTATGGGCGGCTAAGCCTACAGCCTGTTCCTGTTTGATGAGGGCTGTAGGAGGGGAAAACGTTCGTAGTTTCCAGGCCTCCCGTGAGAGAGACTGAGAACTTATTTCCTGCATTGCATCGAGACATGTAGCGATAGTTTCATTTCCAGCTCTTCTATATATCTATCTATCTATCTATCTATCTATCTATATGTTTTTGTCTCCAGCAGACTGAGTGGGTGTACCGTGGGTTTTAGCTTTGGTACCCACTGAGATCTGACTGTTGCAGTAGATCTCACACCCGCTGTGATGACAGGTGTTCCTGAGGCGACCGTTCCATGTTTGGCTCATTCGGAGCTTTCTGACCGAGGTAAGGGCGTGGCTGACTAGCTCCTACCCGAGTCTGTGGAGTCGGTGTTAGTGTCACTTGTACTTTTTAGTTTCCACTTTTGTACCAATTAGTGCTTTTGTACTTATGTTGTGGGTGCTAGTGGACTGGTGTACTTGGACTTTTCACCGCTTAGTGTTTCTGCTTCCTTTCAGCTCTGATACTTGTTAGCTATAGATCTCTTTTGCAGGTTTGACGCTTCGTCTCTACGGCAGTTTCCGTACAGACGACGGATCTGTTGGCGAGCCCGGGTCGCAGTTCGACCCCGGGGCGTGACATTCTCAGTGGGTGCCGTCAACAAGCCCAACGGTCTGCCCACTAAGTCTACTAGAGGTAAAAGATAACAGTGCAATGAAATCTGAACAAGAAAAGCTGGAGCTACTCTACAGCTACCATGCCTCTATCTAGATACTCAAAAAGTGGAACAGATGAAAGTAAAAGAGACCACTCGCACCCAAGGTGCTCAATAGACCCAATCGAACTGACTGCCTCATAGGGTCCAGTCAATCCTGCGCCTGTCGACTAGGAACGCGCCTGCCCACTACCACACATCCCCATAAGGACGGGATTTACGTGGGGCGTCCTGCCCGACTAACTCACCCCTCGCGTAAAACTGCCTCAACAGGCCCATCGTATCCACAGCGGCATTGTGACACCCCCAGAATTTGGATTAGTCCTCTATATAAATGATATAATCGGACTAAATCTCTAACCCGGCTATAGCATTTTGGATGGTAGCAAGATCCAAGAGGAACATGAGAGTTAAGCGTGCTAGAGCTAGAGTAGTTCTAGGATGGGTGACCCCCTGGGATGTGGGGCGTCACAGTTGGTATCAGAGCCATTCACCAGCCGGAAATGTGAGATGAGTCTCGGTTGAGCCAGGGTTATATAGCGGGTAGAGCGAGGCTCCCCGGCTAATGACCGTTGTGAGTGGAGTGCAGCTCCTCACAAGGTCGGCTAAGACTAGCGAGACGAGTCTCACATCGCCTGGTGCTTGTGAATGTGCTTGAGCCTGACGTGGACGTCAGGGCTTAAAGGGGGGAAGAATGTGACACCCCCGGAATTTGGATTAGTCCTCTATATAAATGATATAATAGGACTAAATCTCTAACCCGGCTATAGCATTTTGGATAGTAGCAAGATCCAAGAGGAACAAGAGAGTTAAGCGTGCTAGAGCTAGAGTAGTTCTAAGATGGGTGACCCCTTGGGAAGTGGGGCGTCACAGGCATCTCAGGGACGCGACTCCAACTGAGGAAAACGGCGCGGCATAGAGTACCACTAATTGGCATAAGCAGGCTATAGTCAAAAACTACGCTCACTCCCAGAACGGTAGGACTCAAGATCCCCAAATATCTCGCACAACAGTCGGAGCACTCTCGACGACTCAGCTGATCGGCTAACACGAAACACGAGACACTAGCCTCTCCAACAGCTCGCAGCACAAGGCACCCTGGCTGGAGGTACTCTACAGCCAGGAACGACCCACAACTCAAGCTAACAATACTGGTCGGACAACACTCAACGACCTGGGATCACCGTTAAGCCCAACGGTTCCCAACAACACTGGCCGGAAGATACTCGACGGCCCGGGGCTACCACCTGCTCAACGGCTCCCTCCCACGACAGCGCAACAGGGATACTAGACCTCCCGGGACTACCGTTTACCCAAACGGCTCCCGGCACAGATAAGCAACCCGCTACAACTACCAGACTCCACTCTGCTCCCAAGCAAGAGTGCAAAAGCATCCCACACTAAAAGCAAGTCCTGACCTCTCGGCCCACTACCCGGGCGAGGATAACACTATGTCAAGGAATGAAAGAACAGTGTGGATGTCTAAGCATAAAATAACCCTAGCCCAAGTGAGGGTTTTCTACTGGTCTGGTTACACATGCAACATATGACGGGGGTGCTAGGTCAAGTTCCAAGATAACTACATTAACAGATAATAAAGGGATAACCATTCCAACAATCTAGCATGCTACACAAGGAAATAAACTATCATGCATAGTTCTACGTCAATAGAATTAATGTACAGTCCATAAAACTTGGAGATAAGGCCACCCACCTCAATAAGCCACCAATTGCTCGTAGACACTTGCAATTGGCCTCCACGCGATTCGCAGGCAAAACGATGTATGCTGCCGGAGTCCGCACGCAAAACGGAGCACGGTGCCGGAATCCGCACGCCAAACGGAGTCTGCACGCAAAACGGAGCACGGTGCCGGAATCAGCACGCCAAACGAAGTCCGCATGCAAAACGGTGCACGGTGCCAGAATCCGCACGCAAAATGGAGTCCGCACGCAAAACGGTGCACGGTGCCAGGATCCGCACGCAAAACGAAGTCCGCACGCAAAACGGTGCACAGTGCTAGGATCTGTACGCAAAACGGAGTCCGCACGCAAAATGGTGCACGGTGCCGGACTCCGCACGCAAAACGGTGCACGGTGCCAGAATCCGCACGCAAAACGGTGCACGGTGCTGGAGTCCGCACGCAAAACGGAGTCCGCAGAAAAAACGGTGCACGGTGCCGGAGTCCGCACGCAAAACGGTGCACGGTGCCCAACACAGAAAAGAGCAAGAGGGTCAATTACAGTCTAAAAGAACGCTCCAAAAACTGTACAAAAATACAGAAAAACCAACACACGGCACCTACACGTTTGCGCCGCCGTCGCCGAAACGCTCCGCCGGGCGACCTCGCACGCAAAACGAGGTCCACGACGCGCCGCCGCACCTCACGCAACCTCCTCCCTCACTCCCTCTCGCTCTCGGGTGCAGAAGAAAGAAAGAAAGGGAGAAAATGGTGGTGCGGGGAGGAAGAAGAAGAAGAAAAGAAGGAGAGAAAGAGGAGGTGGTCCACGGTCCCGGTCCACGGGCCTGGTCCACGGCGCCAACCAATCCGGAAGCCCCAACGCCGGTTCACAGGGCTGGGCGTGTGCGCCGGGTCCACCACGCGCCCAGCGCGCCACGTGGCGCGCGGTAACGCGCCCGCCACACGGGCGCGTTACACCGCGCCCGCGCCAGGTGCGGGACACGTGCCCGTTACACGGGCGCGCGTGCCCCCGCGCCCGCGCGGGCGCCAACGGGGGCCCGCCACGTGGCGGCCCCCGCGCGTCCCGCGCAGAAGGCGCCTGCGCCCCATCCTGTCCGTACGCCGCCTCGAACCACGCGCCTTGACCCGCGCGCCAAGTTTGCCTCGGGATCCGTGCCACGCGCCACACCTCAAGATTCGTGCCGCATCGCCTCAAAAAACGCGCACGTCATCTGGGCTCCAAATCAAACAAGTAAATAGTCCACTCTCAGCGATTTCGCGCGCTGAATCCAAAAACGATGTCCATTTCTCCAAATTCTCATCCGAAAATTTGTCGAATGCCCACTCGATCCGATTTTCGCGCTGGGTCCAAATCTTAAGTCCGATTTGCTAAATTTCAACTCTAAAAATTCCCGAAGGCGACCGGAGAGGTAATCTTTTATCCAAACTTCGTCCGGAGTCCAATTTTGACTTCCGAATCACGCGAAACCACCTCTAAACAGCCGACGGGTCATCCAAATTCCCACGGTGTCTCCTTTTAAGCCCGAAGTCCAACACTTGTGTCCAAATTGCGCGCAAACACCACCGACACATCACGCAGGCCTCCAGTGATGCAACTAAATCCCAAATTGCATCACAAATCCATTTCTTGGGCCCGACACGCGCACAAACATGCGCACAAACACCCCCAACGGCCACTAAAAGCTGCCCAACAACCAGCAACTCCTACGCGGGGGATTCCGGGACCTCACATCCTCCCCCACTAAAAGAAAGTTTCGTCCTCGAAACTAGATCAAGCCCATCATGAGTCAAGAATACCACGGCTAGGTATCTAACAATATGCCTCCAGCTCCCTAAACCCCACTCGCTCCTCGTGATTACTCCGCAACAACATCAACAAGTACGGTATGACCCGATGTACAATTCTCTCATCTCTCGAGCCAGAAAGTGCTACGGGCGTCCCTCGTACTCCAACAATCACAGATCTCAAGGGGCAAGTCAATCACGGCGAGGAAACATCACATCACTACTGAGCTGAGACGTGAAAAACTAAAGGGCTCCACTAAAAGGCTGGGGGAAACTGAAATAACCACAAGTGTAACACGCACCAAACCACAACATGGTGCCAACCTCAACAAGATGACCCGAGCATACCCGCATATTAATCCAATAAGGAAGGGAATCCAATACGCTGGGGTCTTCACTCGGTTACCTCCCGATCCGAAACCACTCGAGTGGACAACACAACTGCAGGCTACCCTCAAAAGGGATCCTCAAAAGGCACAATCTCGTGCCACAGTTGGTCGCTCAACATACTATCATAACCCCAACGGACCCACGGGTCGAAGTCGATCCCTCAACTAATAAAGAACACCCTGACGGGGACCAAACCGTCGGTGAACGGGACTGAAAACTGGCTCACAAGGCGATCATAAAGCTGATGCCCAAACTCGCGGTCAAAGTCCGAAACATCCACAAAACTCTCACCGTTGTGTACCTACAACGTGGCATCACTGCCGTGCACCAACGGCGTGGCATCACTGCCGTGCACCAACGGCGTGGCATCACTGCCGTGCACCAACGGCGTGGCATCACCACCGTGCACCAACGGTGTGGCATCACTGCCGTGCACCAACGGCGTGGCATCACCACCGTGCACCAACTGTGTGGCATCACCACCGTGTATCAACGGTGTGGCATCCTCACCGTATATCAACGGTGTGGCATCACCACCGTGTATCAACGGCGTGGCATCACCACCGTGTATCAACGGCGTGGCATCACCACCGTGTATCAACGGCGTGGCATCACCACCGTGTATCAACGGTGTGGCGTCACCACCGTGTATCAACGGCGTGGCATCACCACCGTGCATCAACGGCGTGGCATCACCACCGTGTATCAACGGCGTGGTATCACTCAAGCATCAAGGCCTCAGATCCTCACAGTACTATACCCAACACTACCTCGAAATCCCGGAGCTGAGGAAGAGCCAAAAGATCAACAGGCAAAAACCAGGGCCCCAACTGCACTGGGCAGGACCAATAACACCCATCTATGTGCAACACGTGATCAGGTATCTGAACCTCACGAGCACAAGCTAAGGGTCCTATCTCTAGCCCATACAACAAAGCAAATGCCCTACAGAAGAAATGAATGCGATGCTCCGGTAACAAATAACGCTCAAGTGCGTGAAGGGGAGATAAGATTAGTATCTGCCACCATGTGGCTAGCTGCCCCCGAATCTTCATCCTGTGCGACATAGATGCTCTCGCTCGGGGGTGGTCGTCCGTCGGACTGCCGCGAAGAAGTGGCCCTAACTATCTGGCCATAACCTGTCGAAACTCCGCCTGTCTGGAAGAGCGAAGGAGGAGAGCCGAAGCTGCCAACGCGATTGATGACCCCGCTTTAGGACAAGACCATGATCTGTGCCCTGCCTGTGGTCACACTACGGCGCAGAATGCAGCCCACCACAAAAGACACAGTCATCCCGCTGCTGCTGATACACCGGCTGTGGAGAACCTCCTGGTCTCTGTCTCCTCTGAGACTCACGACCCTCAGACTGGGATCGTGGCGGCCACGGGGGTCTCGATCTATTCGACTGTCCAAACACAGGCGGCACTGGATGCCTCTCCCCGGAGCTGGTCCCTGGCGCTCCGTCTCTCTCTGACATGATCACTGATCCTCGGTCAACCCGCTAAGCATGCTCAATCGCTGCATCTAACGTTGGCACCCGCCGAGAATACACCAAGTGATAGATATTCCGATGCAGTCCTTTCTCAACTAGCTCAATCTCCTGGGCCTCATCCAGGCGACATGAGGTACACCACTCAACAATCGCAAAACTCACGAACATACTCCAGAAGAGGTCGACTCCCCTGTTGCAGGAGTCTAAGATCCCCTTCCAATTTCTGCTTACACTGTCGGGAAAGAAGGCCCTGAGCCGCAAAGCACAAAACTGGTTCCAAGTCAACAACTGCGCTCCAGGTAGTCCAACAGGATGAACTCGACGCCACAAAATCTCGGCGTCCTATCAGACAATCTCAATCTCACTGAAGCAACCACCTGGTAACTCGACCAGGGCATGTACCCTCTTGGTAACTCAGCCAGGGCATGTGCCCACCTGGTAACTCAGCCAGGGGCAATGTATCCATCTGGTAGCTCGGCCAGTGGAAAGTATCCTCCTGGTAACTCAACCAGGGCATGTGCCCACCTGGCAACTCGGCCAGGGGCAACACCCTCCTGGTAACTCAGCCAGGGAAAAATGCCCTCCTGGTAACTCAGCCAGGGGAAATACCCTCCTGGTAACTCAGCCAGGGAAAAATGCCCTCCTGGTAAATCAGCCGGGGAAAACGTCCTCCTGGTAACTCAGCCAGGGGAAAAATGCCCTCCTGGTAACTCAGCCAGGGAAAATGCCCTCCTGGTAACTCAGCCAGGGAAAATGCCCTCCTGGTAACTCAGCTAGGGAAAAATGCCCTCCTGGTAACTCAGCCAGGGGAAATGCCCTCCTGGTAACTCAGCCAGGAAAAATACCCTCCTGGTAACTCAGCCAGGGAAATACCCTCCTGGTAACTCAGCCAGGGAAAATGCCCTCCTGGTAACTCAGCCAGGGGAAATGCCCTCCTGGTAACTCAGCCAGGGAAAAATGCCCACACAGCTGGGACCGCCGTCACTCCAAACGGCTCCCACAACCACACCCCACTCAAAGGCGAGAAGAACCGACTGACGCGGCAAAAATCTGAAAATCCCGATAGACCGGTGCCTAGAACCCCAATCAAACCAGAACAGATTCTAGGCTCAGCCTATCGAAGTTTTCGATCCTTTACCGTTCTGGGATTGCGCCCTTCTCGGTTAAAGTGGGAAACTACCTAAACACACAACTCCTGGGTCTCGCTCTGCTCTGATAGCTCTGCATCCCGCTGCTCGGGTATTCATCAGATGCGGGGTGTGTCCTCTTCACAACACGACGTCTCAGGAGTATCGTAGTCCACTGCACAACAACAAACGTCAGGACACAACAACCATAAGACCCAATCCAGCGAGAGTCTAAGACATGTCATCCATTCCATAGCATTATGTTGTCGCAGCCAACATAATCGATTGGGAAAGTAAACATGCCAAACACTCATCCCGTCGCTTGGGAGAGGTAAAAACTCAATCAAGACTCTCGCTATAAGTCACGACTCTCACGTAGTCATCCTAATGTCCAACCACAAGCCTAGGGTTTCTAAGTCCACCACGACCTACAACCTAGGCTCCGATACCACTCTAATCTGTCACGCCCCGGGGTCGAAACTGCGACCCGGGCTCGCCAACAGATCCGCCATCTGTACGGAAACTGCCGTACAGACGAAGCGTCTAACCTTCAGAAAGAATCAACTACAGTATACAGATATCAGAGCGGAAAGTAAACTACTAAAAACTAAAAACCAAACACTGTACAACTGAAAATAATACAATATCCATCTCCCAAATACGATCGTATACAAAGTCCTCAGATATAAAACTCAAAATGGAGGTATCTCCAATAAAATACATCGGTGTACAAGCTCTCAATACAAATATCCTCACTACATCAGTCTCTCAAACTGTAAAATAAAGTACAACTCTATACCTCACAACAAAGGTCACTCAACAGAGGAAAAAGAGGTAAACTAATCTACTGAAGCTCTCCTCTGAAGGGGTACCGCTACGCTCCAACGACGGGTAGGGAACTAGCTCGCGACTCCCTCGCCTCGGTCAGAAGGATCAGCAACTGGAGTAACAGGAAAAGGAGAAGAAGCTCTTGGGGAAAAAGACACCACGACGGGTGTGAGAACTACTTCCCACAGTAGTTCTCAGTGGGTGCCGTCAACGAGCCCAACGGTCTGCCCACTAAGTCTACTAGAGGTAAAAGATAACAGTGCAATGAAATCTGAACAAGAAAAGCTGGAGCTACTCTACAGCTACCATACCTCTATCTAGATACTCAAAAAGTGGAACAGATGAAAGTAAAAGAGACCACTCGCACCCAAGGTGCTCAATAGACCCAATCGAACTGACTGCCTCATAGGGTCCAGTCAAGCCTGCGCCTGTCGACTAGGAACGCGCCTGCCCACTACCACACATCCCCATGAGGACGGGATTTACGTGGGGCGTCCTGCCCGACTAACTCACCCTCGCGCAAAACTGCCTCAACAGGCCCATCGTATCCACAGCGGCATCTCAGGGACGCGACTCCAACTGAGGAAAACGGCGCGGCATAGAGTATCACTAATTGGCATAAGCAGGCTATAGACAAAAACCACGCTCACTCCCAGAACGGTAGGACTCAAGATCCCCAAATATCTCGCACAACAGTCGGAGCACTCTCGACGACTCAGCTGATCGGCTAACACGAAACACGAGACACTAGCCTCTCCAACAGCTCGCAGCACAAGGCACACTGGCTGGAGGTACTCCACAGCCAGGAACGACCCACAACTCAAGCTAACAATACTGGTCGGACACCACTCAACGACCTGGGACACTGTTAAGCCCAACGGTTCCCAACAACACTGGCCGGAAGATACTCGACGGCCCGGGGCTACCGCCTGCTCAACGGCTCCCTCCCACGACAGCGCAACAGGGATACTAGACCTCCCGGGACTACCGTTTACCCAAACGGCTCCCGGCACAGATAAGCAACCCGCTACAACTACCAGACTCCACTCTGCTCCCAAGCAAGAGTGCAAAAGCATCCCACACTAAAAGCAAGTCCTGACCTCTCGGCCCACTACCCGGGCGAGGATAACACTATGTCCAGGAATGAAAGAACAGTGTGGATGTCTAAGCGTAAAATAACCCTAGCCCAAGTGAGGGTTTTCTACTGGTCTGGTTACACATGCAACATATGACGGGGGTGCTAGGTCAAGTTCCAAGATAACTACATTAACAGATAATAAAGGGATAACCATTCCAACAAATGCTACACAAGGAAATAAACTATCATGCATAGTCCTACATCAATAGAATTATTGTACAGTCCATAAAACTTGGAGATAAGGCCACCCACCTCAATAAGCCACCAATTGCTCGTAGACACTTGCAATTGGCCTCCACGCGATTCGCACGCAAAACGATGTCCGCTGCCGGAGTTCGCACGCAAAACGGAGCACGGTGTCGGAATCCGCATGCCAAATGGAGTCCGCACACAAAACGGAGCACGGTGCCGGAATCCGCATACCAAACGGAGTCCGCACGCAAAACGGTGCACGGTGCCAGAATTCGCATGCAAAACGGAGTCCGCACGCAAAACGGTGCACGGTGCCAGGATCCGCACGCAAAACGGAGTCCGCACGCAAAACGGTGCACGGTGTCAGGATCTGCAAGCAAAATGGAGTCCGCACGCAAAACGGTGCACGGTGCCGAAGTCCGCACGCAAAACGGTGGACGGTGCCAGAATCCGCACGCAAAACGAAGTCCGCACGCAAAACGGTGCACGGTGCCGGATTCTGCACGCAAAACTGAGTCCGCACGCAAAACGGTGCGCGGTGCCGGAGTCCGCACGCAAAACGGTGCACGGTGCCCAACACAGAAAAGAGCAAGAGGGTCAATTACAGTCTAAAAGAACGCTCCAAAAACTGTACAAAAATACAGAAAAACCAACACACGGGATCTACACGTTTGCGCCGCCGTCGCCGAAACGCTCCTCCGGGCGACCTCGCACGCAAAATGAGGTCCACGACGCGCCGCCGCACTTCACGCAACCTCCTCCCTCACTCCCTCTCGCTCTCGGGTGTAGAAGAAAGAAAGAAAGGGAGAAAATGGCGGTGCGGGGAGGAAGAAGAAGAAGAAAAGAAGGAGAGAAAGAGGAGGTGGTCCACGGTCCCGGTCCACGGGCCTGGTCCACGGCGCCAACCAATTCGGAAGCCCCAACGCCGGTTCACAGGGCTGGGCGCGTGCGCCGGGTCCACCACGCGCCCAGCGCGCCACGTGGCGCGCGGTAACGCGCCCGCCACACGGGCGCGTTACACCGCGCCCGCGCTAGGCGCGGGACACGCGCCCGTTACACGGGCGCGCGTGCCCCCGCGCCCGCGCGGGCGCCAACGGGGGCCCGCCACGTGGCGGCCCCCGTGCGTCCTGCGCAGAAGGTGCCTGCGCCCCATCCCGTCCGCACGCCACCTCGAACCGCGCGCCTTGACCCGCGCGCCGCGTTCGCCTCGGGATCCGTGCCATGCGCCACACCTCAAGATTCGTGCCGCATCGCCTCGAAAAACACGCACGTCATCTGGGCTCCAAATCAAACAAGTAAATAGTCCACTCTTAGCGATTTCGCGCGCTGAATCCAAAAACGATGTCCATTTCTCCAAATTCTCATCCGAAAATTTGCCGAATGCCCACTCGATTCGATTTTCGCGCCGGGTCCAAATCTGAAGTCTGATTTGCTAAATTTCAACTCTAAAAATTCCCGAAGGCCACCGGAGAGGTAATCTTTTATCCAAACTTCGCCCGGAGTCCAATTTTGACATCCGAATCGCGCGAAACCACCTCTAAACACCCGACGGGTCATCCAAATTCTCACGGGGTCTCCTTTTAAGCCCGAAGTCCAACACTTGTGTCCAAATTGCGCGCAAACACCACCGACACATCACGCAGGCCTCCAGTGATGCAACTAAATCCCAAATTGCATCACAAATCCATTTCTTGGGCCCGACACGCGCACAAACACCCCCAACGGCCACTAAAAGCTGCCCAACAACAAGCAACTCCTACGCGGGGGATTCCGGGACCTCACAAGCATTCTCTTCTAAGTCTTCAGGTTTAGCATTGAAAACAACAAAAGAAGAAGACGTGGATTTATCCTCCTCAGACGATGACGTAAACCTATCTATGGAGGACTTTGAGAAGCAGCTTCCTCTCTTGACAAGAAGATTTCGCCGAAACTTTCGAAGGGGTAACTCAAGCAAAACTCCATCCTTCGTAAAGTCGAAGAAAGGCAAAGGTTCTTCAAATTTCAAACCAAGAAAGCAAGAGGGTTTTTCTAAGGATAAGAAAAGCTCAGAAGGACAAGTCCAATGCTTCAACTGCCGAGGGTACGGCCATATCTCAACGGAGTGTCCCAATAAGAATCCGTCAAAGAAGAAAGCGATGCAAGCCGTCACTTGGGATGACACCTCATCGTCAAATGAGTCATCATCAAGTGATGAAGAAGATAACGCAACGGCGTTCCACGCGTCCACACCTTCACCCTTCATGTGCTTAATGGCAAGTACATCCGAGTCATTGTCCAACTCCTCCCAAGTTGAAAAGAATGCAACGGACGATGAATCGGATAATTCGGAAGGTGAAGATTTTGCTCTAGCCTACCACAGACTTTTGAGGGATTCAAAGAAACTGGCTAAGCAAAACAAGGGGTTGAGAGGGAGATTGCAGGATCTCGAAGAAGAAGTAAAAAGGGTAACTTCTCTCTCGACCGATCTTGAAGTGGAATGGGATAATCTGATAAAAGCAAATGTTTCACTTCAAGAGTCCAATGAACAATTCGAGAAGAATTATGTAGATATGGTGAACAAAGCGAATTACTTCTTGAAGCTCAACGGCGAGGCTTGACAGGAAAAAATTGAAATGACAGAGACCATTCTCCAACTCAAGGATGACTTACAGCGATTTTCATCAGGAAGGAGTAAATTGGATAAGCTTCTTGGTCTTGGTCAATCAAACAAGTTCGGCCTTGGATACAATCGAACTAAAGACAATTTTAGTTCGGTTGGGACAGTCTTTGTGCCCCAGTCGGTATCTCCTCCTTCGACACCGGAATTGACGACAAACAACGACAACAAACCTACTTCCCCCTCTTCGGAATCGTCAAGCATCAAGGTATGTTTTCGTTGTGGTCTTGCAGGGCACATAAGGAGAAATTGCAAGATGGGAGCCAAACGCTCAACTCATGCACTTCTTGCAACGACTACCAAAAGGGTGATTCCTCGGAAATCAAATGCAAATTATTCAAAGGAAAAGAGCCTCGGTAGTTCATCAAACAAGACGACGACGTCAAGGAAAAGCGATGGATCAAACATGACGCTTTCACCAAAGGTATCAACTTCACAATCATTTCCGACGTACACCAAAACTCGAAAGGTTTGGGTACGCAAAGGTGAAACCTTCCCTTGTCTTGTTACAAACATTTCCTTGCATGCATATGATAATTCGTCTTGAAGGCCTTAAGACTAACCTCATAAGTATCAGTCAACTTTGTGAAAATAATTTTTCAGTTAATTTTTCATCTGTTGAATGCATTGTAACTGATAAGGACCATGTTTTCTTTTTAAAGGGGGTTAGATCTGAAAACAATTGTTATGTTGTTCCCAATAAAATTTCTGAAAATTGTAACTTAGCCTCTTTGAATAATGAAACACTTTGGCATGAAAGGCTAGGTCACATAAATTTTAAGGAACTTGCTAGAATTTCAAACAAAGATGTGGTCAAGGGGGTTCCAAAACTTTCACTTAAACAAAACATTGTGTGTGGTGGTTGTCAAAAGGGAAAACAATCCAGGACTGCACACAAGAACTTGAACCACGTTGGTACCAAACGGCCCTTGGAATTACTGCATATAGATCTTATGGGGCCGACACGTCAACCATCCTTGGGAGGTAAATGGTATATTTTCTTATTGGTTGATGATTTCTCTAGATACTCATGGGTAGCATTTTTAAAAGAGAAAGCTGATACTTTTGATTCTTTTCACGAGATTTGCCTTCGTATTATGATTGAAAATAATGAAAAGATCATTCGTGTTAGAAGTGATAGAGGTGGAGAATTCAAAAATTCTAAATTCATTGATTTTTGCACTTCCAATGGCATTAAACATGAATTCTCAGCACCCTATACACCTCAACAGAATGGTGTAGTCGAGCGCAAAAACAGGGTTGTACAAGAGATGGCACGTGTTATGCTTCATAGCCGGAATTTACCGCTATATTTTTGGGCTGAAGCTGTGAACACTGCAATCTATGTTATTAATCGAGTTTATTTGCGCCCGGGAACGTTAAATACACCATATGAACTATGGTTTTGTAGAAAGCCAAACATCAAATATTTTCGTATCTTTGGGAGTCGGTGCTACATTTTACGTGACCGCGAAAATCTTGGAAAATTTGACTCTCGAAGTGACGAAGGGATTTTCATGGGTTATTCTACAAATAGTAGAGCATATCGGGTATTTAACTTGGAATCTAAAATGATTGTAGAATCCATAAATGTTAAAGTAGATGAAGCTTTCCACTTTGCATCTGATAAATCTACCCCTGATATCTCTCTTGATGATGATACTCCTGTAAATGCATCTTCTCATGATAATACTTTCAATATTAATGATGCATCTAATGGTTCTTCAAGTTTATCTGATGTGCAGGAATCATCTCATGTACCTTCGAGTACTCCATTACCTCAAACGTTACGCATCTCCAAGGATCATCCTGAATCAAACATCATTGGAGACCCACAAGGAGTCAAAACTCGGAGATAGTTGGTTTGTGGATTCGCTTGTTACGTTTCCATGATTGAACCAAAGAACGTCGATGAAGCTCTTCAGGATGACTACTGGATTGAAGCAATGCAGGAAGAGCTCCATCAGTTTGAACGAAACAAAGTCTGGGAATTAACGACGCCTCCGAAGCAACACAATGTGATCGGTACTAAATGGATTTTCAAGAATAAGAAAAATAAGGATGGTACCATCATCAGGAACAAAGCACGTTTAGTTGCTCATGGCTACTCTCAAATAGAAGGTATAGATTTTGATGAAACGTTCACCACTGTAGCTAGACTCGAGTCCATTCGTATCTTATTCGCTATTGCTTGTCACTTTAAAATAAAACTCTTTCAAATGGACGTTAAGAGCGCGTTTTTAAATGGGTTTTTAAATGAGGAAGTTTATGTGGCTCAACCGAAAGGTTTTGTAGACTGTAAACTACCTAACCATGTTTTTCGTTTGAAAAAGGCACTTTACGGTTTAAAACAAGCACCGCGAGTGTGAGGTCCCGGAATCCCCCGCGCAGGGTTGCTGGTTGTTGGGCAGCTTTCGGTCGCCGTTGGGGGTGTTGGTGCGCGTGTTGGGGGCCCAGAAATGGATTTGTGATGCAATTTGGGATTTGCTTGTATCACTGGAGGCCTGCGTGGGTTGCGCGCAATTTGGACACAAGTGGTGGACTTCGGGCTTTAATTGAGACCCCGTGGGAGGTTGGAGGACCCGTCGGGTGGTCAGAAGTGATTTCGCGCGATTCAGATGTCAAAATTAGACTCCGGGTGAAGTCCGGATAAAAGTTTACCTCTCCGGTCGCCTTCGGGAATTTTTAGAGTTGGAATTTGGCAAATCGGACTTTAAAAATGGACCCGGCGCGAAAATCGGATCGAGTGGGCATTCGGCAAATTTTCGGGTGAGAATTTGGAGAATTGGACATCGTTTTTGGATTCAGCGCGCGAAATCGCTAAGGATGGACTATTTATTTGTTGAATTTGGAGTCCGGTAGACGTGCGCGTTTTTCGAGGCATCGCGGCACGTTTTTCGAGGTGGCGTGTGGATCCCGAAGCAGCTTTTGGCGGCACGGATCCCGAGGGCACGGCAGGCGTACGGTCGCGACAGGGGCCACGCGGGCGCGCAGCGCGGAATGCGCAGGGGCCGCCACGTGGCGGCCCCCCGTTGGCGCCCGCGAGGGCGCGGGGGCACGCGCGCCCGTGTAACGGGCGCGTGTCCCGCGCCTGCGCGTGGTGCGGTGCAACGCGCCTGTGTGGCGGGCGCGTTGCCGCACGCCACGTGGCGCCCGGGCGCGTGCGTGAACCCGGCGCACGCGCCCGGCTGTGGACCGGCGGTTTGGGGCTCCCTGGTTGGCCCGTGCCGTGGACCGGGGCCGTGGACCGGCCCCGTGGACCACCTCTTCCCTCTCCCTCCTTTTCTTCTTCTTCTTCCTCCCCGCAAGCGTTTTTCTTGCCCTCTTTCGTTTTCTCCTTCAACCGAGAGTGAGGGAGAGTGAGGGAGGAGGTTGTGGGAGATGGCGTTTCGCGTCGCGGGCCTCGTGGAGCGCGCGAGGCTTCCGATGGGGGTGTTGCGGCGACGGCGGCGCAGTCGGGTAGGTCCCGTGTGTTGGTTTTACTGTATTTTTATACAGTTTTGGGGTGATCTTTTAGACTGTAACTGACCCTCTTGCTCCTTTCTGTGTTTGGCTCCGTGCACCGTTTTGCGTGCGGACTCCGGCACCGTGCACCGTTCTGCGTGCGGACTCCGTTTTGCGTGCAGATCCTAGCACTGTGCTCCGTTTTGCGTGCGGACTCCGGCAGCGGACATCGTTTTGCGTGCGGATCGCGTGGAGGCCAATTGCAAGTGTTTACGAGCAATTGCTGGCAAATCGAGGTGGGTGGCCTTATCTCCAAGTTTTATGGACTGTACAGTATTTCTACGGATGTAGGACTATGCATGATAGTTTATTTCATTGTGTAGTATGCTAGATTGTAGGAATTGTTATTCCTTTTATTATCTGTTGATACAGCTATCTTGGAACTTGACCTAGCACCCCCGTCATATGTTGCATGTGTAACCAGACCAGTAGAAAACCCTCACTTGGGCTAGGGTTAATTATGTTTAGACACCCACACTGTTTTGCTATCCCTGGACATAGTGTTATCCTCGCCCGGGTAGTGGGCCGAGAGGTCGGGATTTTCTTTTAGTGTGGGATGCGTTTGCACTCGTGCTTGGGAGCAGAGTGGAGTCTGGTAGTTGTAGCGGGTTGCTTACCTGTGCCGGGAGCCGTTTGGGTATACGGTAGTCCCGAGAGGTCTTGTTTCCCTGTTGCACAGTCGTGGGAGAGAGCCGTTGAGTAGACGGTAGTCCCGGGCCGTCGAGTATCTTCCGGTCCGTCTTGTTGGGAACCGTTGGGGTTGACGGTGGTCCCAGGTCGTTGAGTGTGTCCGACCTGTTTTGTTAACCTGAGTTGTGGGTCGTTCCTGGCTGTGGAGTATCTCCAGCCAGTGAGCCTTGTGCTGCGAGCCGTTGGTGAGGCTAGCGTCTCGTGTTTCGAGTTAGCCGAGCAGCTGAGTCGTCGAGAGTGCTCCGACTGTTGTGCGAGGTATTTGGGGATCTTGAGCCCTACCGTTCTGAGAGTGAGCGTGGATTTTGACTAGCCTGCATATGCCAATGTTTGATACTCTATGCCGCGCCGTTCTACTCAGTTGGAGTCGCGTCCTGAGATGCCGCTGTGGATACAACGATGGGCCTGTTGAGGCAGTTTTGCGCGAGGGATGAGTTAGTAGGACAGGACGCCCCACGTAAATCCCGTCCTCATGTGGATGTGTGGTAGTGGGCAGGAGCGTTCCTAGTCGACGGGCGCAGGCTTGACTGGACCTTTGAGGTAGTCAGTTCGTTTGGACCGATTGAGCACCTTGGGTGCGAGTGGTCTCTTTTACTTTCATCTGTTCCACTTTTCGGTGTCTAGCTAGAGGCATGGTAGCTGTAGAGTAGCTTCCAGCTTTTCTTTCAGATTTCTTTGCCTGTTATCTTTGCCTCTAGTAGACTTAGTGGGCAGACCGTTGGGCTTGTTGACGGTACCCACTGAGAACTACTGTGGGAAGTAGTTCTCACACCCGTCGTGGTGTCTTTTTCCCCAGGAACTTCTCCTCCTGTTCCTGTTGCTCCAGTTGCTGATCCTTCGGACTGAGGCGAGGGAGTCGCGAGCTAGTTCCCTACCCGTCATTGGAGTGTGGCGGTACCCCTTCAGAGGAGAGCTTCAGTAGATTAGTTTTCTTCTTTTTCCTCTGTTGAGAGACCTTTGTTGTGACGTATAGAGTTGTACTTTATTTTACAGTTTGAGAGACTGTTGTGGTGAGGATATTCTTGTATCGAGAGTCTGTACACTGATGTATTCATTGGAGATACCTCCCTTCTGAGTTTTTGGTATCAGAGGACTTTGTTTATGATAGTATTTGGGGAGATGGATATTGTATTATTTTCAGTTGTACAGTGTTTGGACTTCAGTTTTTAGTAGTCTGCTTTCAGCGCTCTGATATCTGTTTACTGTAGTTGCTTTCTTTCTGCAGGTTAGACGCTTCGTCTGTACGGCAGTTTCCGTACAGATGGCGGATCTGTTGGCAAGCCCGGGTGGCAGTTTCCACCCCGGGGCGTGACAGATTAGAGTGGTATCAGAGCCTAGGTTGTAGGTCGTGATGGACTTAGAAACCCTAGGCTTGCGGTTGGACATTAGGATGACTACGTGAGAGTCGTGACTTATAGCGAGAGTCCTGATTTAGTTTTTACCTCTCCCAAGAGACGGGATGAGAGTTTGGCGTGTTTATTCTCCTAATCGATTATGTTGGTTGCAGACAACATAATGCTATGGAATGGATGACATGTCTTAGGCTTTCGCTGGATTGGGTCGTATGCTTGTTGTGTCCTGACATTTGTAGTTTTGCAGTGGGTTGCGATACCCCTGAGACATCGTGTTATGAAAAGGACACACCCCGCCCTGGCTGAGTCACCAGGAGGGCATTTTCCCTGGCTGAGTCACCAGGAGGGCATTTTCCCTGGCTGGGTTACCAGGAGGGCATTTTCCCTGGCTGAGTCACCAGGAGGGCATTTTCCCTGGCTGAGTTACCAGGAGGGCATTTTCCCTGGCTGAGTCACCAGGAGGGCATTTTCCCTGGCTGGGTTACCAGGAGGGCATTTTCCCTGGCTGAGTCACCAGGAGGGCATTTTCCCTGGCTGAGTTACCAGGAGGGCATTTTCCCTGGCTGAGTCACCAGGAGGGCATTTTCCCTGGCTGGGTTACCAGGAGGGCATTTTCCCTGGATGAGTCACCAGGAGGGCATTTTCCCTTGCTGAGTTACCAGGAGGGCATTTTCCCTGGCTGAGTCACCAGGAGGGCATTTTCCCTGGCTGGGTTACCAGGAGGGCATTTTCCCTGGCTGGGTTACCAGGAGGGCATTTTCCCTGGCTGAGTCACCAGGAGGGCATTTTCCCTGGCTGAGTTACCAGGAGGGCATTTTCCCTGGCTGAGTCACCAGGAGGGCATTTTTCCTGGCTGGGTTACCAGGAGGGCATTTTCCCTGGCTGAGTCACCAGGAGGGCATTTTCCCTGGCTGAGTTACCAGGAGGGCATTTTCCCTGGCTGAGTCACCAGGAGGGCATTTTCCCTGGCTGGGTTACCAGGAGGGCATTTTCCCTGGCTGAGTCACCAGGAGGGCATTTTCCCTGGCTGGGTTACCAGGAGGGCATTTTCCCTGGCTGAGTCACCAGGAGGGCATTTTCCCTGGCTGAGTTACCAGGAGGGCATTTCCCCTGGCTGAGTCACCAGGAGGGCATTTTCCCTGGCTGAGTTACCAGGAGGGCATTTTCCCTGGCTGAGTTACCAGGAGGGCATTTTCCCTGGCTGAGATACCAGGAGGGCGTTTTCCCTGGCTGAGTTACCAGATGGATAATTATCACTGGCCGAGTTACCAGATGGATAATTATCACTGGCCGAGTTACCAGATGGATAATTATCACTGGCCGAGTTACCAGGTGGATAATTATCACTGGCCGAGTTACCAGATGGATAATTATCACTGGCCGAGTTACCAGATGGATAATTATCACTGGCCGAGTTACCAGGTGGATAATTATCACTGGCCGAGTTACCAGATGGATAATTATCACTGGCCGTGTTACCAGATGGATAATTATCACTGGCCGAGTTACCAGATGGATAATTATCACTGGCCGAGTTACCAGGTGGATAATTATCACTGGCCGAGTTACCAGGTGGATAATTATCACTGGCCGAGTTACCAGATGGATAATTATCACTGGCCGAGTTACCAGATGGATAATTATCCCTGGCCGAGTTACCAGGTGGATAATTATCACTGGCCGAGTTACCAGATGGATAATTATCACTGGCCGAGTTACCAGGTGGATAATTATCACTGGCCGAGTTACCAGATGGATAATTATCACTGGCCGAGTTACCAGGTGGATAATTATCACTGGCCGAGTTACCAGATGGATAATAATCACTGGCCGAGTTACCAGGAGGATACTTTCCACTGGTCGAGCAACCAGATGGATGCGTTGCCCCTGGCCGAGTTACCAGGTGGGCGCACGCCCTGGCCGATTACCAGGAGGACATTTTTCCCTGGCCGAATTACCAGGAGGATACTTTTCACTGGCCGAGCTACCAGGGGCGAGGCCGCCCAGTGAGTTGCGATGCCGCCCAGTGAGGGGCGATGCCGCCCAGTGAGAGGCGATGCCGCCCAGTAAGGGGTGATGCCGCCCAGTGAGTGGCGATGCCGCCCAATGAGTGGCGATGCCGCCTAGTGAGTGGCGAAGGTTTGGCCTGTTGAGGCGATTTTCACCTCCGACTGAGTTACCAGGTGGTTATTTTAGTGAGATTGAGATGATCCGACAGGACGCAGAGATTTGGTGGTGACGAGTTCGTCCTGATGGACTACCGGGAGCGTCTCCAGCCGTGAGTTGCTTGTTGACATGGTTTTCCGCTTTGAACGAGAGGGACCGAATCCCTGAACGGTAAAGGAGCGAAAACTTTGATAGACTGAGCCTAGAGTCTGTTCTTGTTTGGTTGGGGTTCTAGGCACCGGTCTATCGGAAATTTTGGATCTTTGCCGCGTCAATCGGTTCTTCTCGCCTATGAGTGGGGTGTTGCTGTGAGTTGAGTCGTTGAGGGTTCTCCGACATAGCTGTGAGAGTGCTAGGGCAATTGCATTGATGTATGGGCTAGAGATAGGACCTTTAGCTTGTGCTCGTAAGGTTCAGATACCTGATCACGTGTTGCACGTAGATGGGAGTTATTGGTCCTGCCCAGTGCAGTTGGGGCCCTGGTTTTTACCTATTGATCTTTTGGCCCTTCCTCAGCTCCGGGTTTTCGAGGTAGTGTTGGGTATAGGGCTGTGAAGATCTGAGGCCTTGATGCTTGAGATACCACGTCGTTAATACACGGTGGTGATGCGACGCCGTTGATACACGGCAGTGATGCCACGCCGTTAATACACGGTGGTGATGCCACGCCGTTGATACACGGCAGTGATGCCACACCGTTGATACACGGTGGTGATGCCACGCCGTTGATACACGGTGGTGATGCCACGCCGTTGATACACGGCAGTGATGCCACACCGTTGATACACGGTGGTGATGCCACGCCGTTGGCGCACGGCAGTGAGGCCACGCCGTTGGTACACGGCAGTAATGCCACGCCGTGGGTGCACGGCAGTGATGCCACGTTGTAGGTACACAACGGTGAGAGTCTTTTGGATGTTCGGACTTTTGACCACGAGTTGGGCATCAGCTTTATGATCGCCTTGTGAGCCAGTTTTCAGTCCCGTTCACCGACGGTTTGGTCCCCGTCAGGGTGTTCTTTATGAGTTATGGGATCGACTTCGACCCGGGGGTCCGTTGGGGTTATGATAGCATGTTGAGCGACCAACTGTGGCACGAGATTGTGTCTCTTGAGGATCCCTTTTGAGGGTAGCCGGCAGTTGAGTAGTCCACTCAGGTGGTTTTGGATCGGGAAGTGACCGAGTGAAGACCCCAACCTATTGGATTTCCCTTCCTTATTGGACGAGTCCGCGGGTATGCTTCGGGTCGTCTTGTTGAGGGTAGAACCATGTTCTGGTTTGGTGCGTATTACACTTCTGGTTTGTGATAACCGCGGATTTATTTTGCCTTTCGGGGCTTTCCGTCGATTTTTATTGAACCGTCTGGTTGACAATAGGGGTTCGAGGGTAATTTTTTCTTGTTTTTCTGGGCAGACGGTCGGGGCTCGCGGGTATTTTTGGTTAATAAAGCTCGCGAAACGGAGACCGGCGGTGCGATCGGTTTTGGATTCCGACCCCCGGATCTCCCAGAATAAATTCCGGAAGCTGGTACCGTAGCCCAGGTGACTTACACAATTACCGGGGGCGGACCGAACTCTGGTCCGCAATCAGATCGATTTTAGTCGATCAGTTTGAGGTATGGGATTAAACCACCCCTTTTTGTTTTCCTTTCACTCGAGGGGTTAAAATTAATTTGGGGTCCAAAATCCACTACGCCCAAAACGTCTAAGTAGTCGGCCTTGGGAATTAGGTTTCCTAAACCTCGCCTCCCCCTCCTTGGCGTACAATATCCGAGCGTGGACGAGGAGCGGTTCCCCAAAACCCTCGTCCTTTCCATCGGCCGGCGTGGAAGAGAAGAGATCGATCGCCTCCCCGCAAAGATCCGACGAACGCGAAGAGGACGATCCCTCTCCTTCGCCCGGTACCGACCAAAACAAGGTGAGTCGTGCTTTCGTTTTCTTTTCTTGTCTTTTCTCGTCACGAGCGAGGGGGGGGTTTCTTGATTTCGTCGGAGATGGAAGGAGAGGGGCGTGCCATCGCACGCGGAGCGCCGCGCGGGGCAACCCGCGCATGCGGGGGCGCCGCGCGGGGCACCCGCATGCGGGGCGCCGTGCGGGGCCGCCCGCGCATGCGGGGGTGCCGTGCGGGGCACCCGCATGCGGGGCGCCGCGCGGGGCAGCCCCCGCATGCGGGGGCACCGCGCGGTGCAGCCCGCGCATGCGGGGGCGCCGTGCGGGGCACCCGCATGCGGGGCGCCGCGCGGGGCAGCCCGCGCATGCGGGGGCACCGCGCGGTGCAGCCCGCGCATGCGGGGGCGCCGTGCGGGGCACCCGCATGCGGGGCGCCGCGCGGGGCAGCCCGCGCATGCGGGGGCACCGCGCGGTGCGGCCCGCGCATGCGGGGGTGCCATGCGGGGCACCCGCATGCGGGGCGCCGCGCGGGGCAGCCCGCGCATGCGGGGGCACCGCGCGGTGCAGCCCGCGCATGCGGGGGTGCCGTGCGGGGCACCCGCATCCGGGGCAGCCGCGGGGCAGCCCGCACCTGCGAGGCGCCGCGCGGACAGCACGGCGGCGCGTGGGGGGTTCGGTCGCTGCCGTCGGGGGCCGGCCGGTGTTGGGGCTTTTCCTTACTTCGCGTTTAAAGGTTCTTGACCTCCCCGCCCGGGGATCCCGTTTTGCAGCTTCGGGGAGCGCGCCGGGACGCGGGGAGCCGAGCGTGGTTTTTCTACTAGCGACAGGTGGGTTGTATTTACTTTATTCCTAGCCTCTAAATTTTATCATGTTGGACGGGGTCTATTCTAAGTGTACTGGGGTTAAATAATGATGGGCGATAGCTTATGCATGTTAGTGGGTTCGCTATAGTGATTAGCGTCGGTTGCCGACGGTGATTCTCTTTTTAACCCTTATATGTCAGCGGGCCACCTTCGAGTGCGCGCAATATTACCTTGTTTTCGATTATGCACTTTACCTCATTTACCTCATTACTCTTGTTATTTATATTATGATGCTGACATGATGGTGGTTACGGTTACTTGGCTCGAGGTTGCCACACGCGCACCCGCGGTTTGGCCACCGCAAAGGGTGCGCTTTTCCGGAAAAGTGGTCTATGACCCGTGTATACCCACGAGGTGACGTAGTGGGGCCCCTTATTAGTGGTGGGGTTGAGGCGCCGAGGTGCGAGCGGTGCGACCCGTCGGTTTAGTTGTCCGGCGTGGTCGGGTTTCTGCAGGTACGGTGTGGGCCGTCGGTTTAGCTGTCCGACGTGCCCGGGTATTACAGGATGCAGGTGTACAGGTTGCCTTTCCTCCTTGGGAGGGTGGTTGCTCCAGTTGTCTTCACGGTTTGTTTTACTATATTCTCCTACTTTACTATTTCTGCGTCACTGACATCCCACTTCGTGACAGGGTCCAGACGGGGAGAGAGGTAGGCGGTGGTGAGGACGGGACAGGAGCAGCTGGGTCGCTGGGGACCCTGGACTGTATTTATTCTTTTATTCTCGCTTTTCATTACTTTGTAGTTATGTGAGTGGTTCGCGATACCCTCGTGGGGTCGGCATGGATGTCGGTACGGGCTACATTTAGTGCCCCTGGTGCAATATTTTCCCTTTTATTTCTATTGGCCATTTAAAAACCAAAAGGGCAGAAGCCAAAGAAAGGATTGCGAAAACCGTCTTTAAAAACTTGGTGTCGGGTGGGCACCGCTTTCAAACCTTGTGGATTTATGCTGACTTCGAAAACTAGCTTTCAAAACGTAAGCGCCGGGTAGGCGCTCTTTCAAAATTGTGGATTTATCCTTTCCAAACCGATCGGCCATGTGATCTTCGTTTATCAGTTTAGAATGCTGGTTGGTTGTGAATGATTGTTGTGATTGATTGGTTGCGCATGTTAGAACATGTACCGAACGCTACGCCGTGCATGTACAGGGGAGACTCTGCACGTTTGCAGAGTGACCATGTATGTGTGGCGGGTCTGGGCACGTGCCGGGGAAGAGGGGTTTCTTCTTTTAAAAACAAAAAAAAAAAAAAAAAAAAAAAAATTTCACACATCAAATATTCAACTTTTATGAATCGTTTCCGCTAAAACAAAACCCCCGGGGCGTGACAGATTAAATGGTATCAGAGCGTTCTTTCAATCACAACAATTAGTGCCGACATCCGTAGACAACCCTCACTTGCCTACATATGAATGAAATGGGTAGGGCTTAGGACTGTAGAACGTGAGTGGCCGAAGGGGGGAAAATGTTGAGGTCCTCGCTTTCACTTTATGGTTGTTGTTAGCAGGGTAGTCTAAAGTTGACTCTTGTGATGTACGACAGACATGGCCCGTACTAGATCATCGGCCGGGGACGCGGAAGCAGACGCGACGGCGTCGGCGGCCGCGGAGAACCAGCTCCTGCGGCAACAACTGCAGGAGATGGCGGGGAATCTGGCCAACCTTACTGAGCACGTGCGTCAGTTGACGCAACGGCAACAGGCCGCGACGGTGACGGTCGCCCCGGGTCCCCCACAGGGGTCGACAGCGCCGGCCGCGGCACCACCGACAGCGCCGGCCGCGGCACCACCGACAGCGCCACCACCGGCGACGACTACGGGACCGGCGCCGGGGACGACCAGCAGGGTTACTCTGGAGGAGACTGTAGTCACACCTGCCCCGACCGTGGCTGCCACCGCCGCGAGGGAGGGGACGGGTGCGATGACCGAGCGGGATCGGGTGCGGGCCAACCTGAAAGACTTCAAGAAATACGACCCACCCACGTTCGAAGGGGACACGACTGATCCGTGGGTCGTCGAGAAATGGGTGGGGTCGATGGAGAAACTTTTTGAAGACCTGCTCATGGAGGACGACGAGCGGGTTCCCCTAGCGGTCCACTGCTTGGAGGGAAACGCCCGCTTGTGGTGGAAGACGGTACGCCCCGATCCTACTAAGGGTACCACATTTCCGTCCTGGACAACCTTCAAACAGGAACTGTTCGGGGCCTTCTTCACCAACAGTGTCAAGAAAAAGTTGGAGGATGACCTGAACCACATCCAACAGGGGAACCGGACGGTCATGGAGTATCAGCGGGAGTTCGTCCGGCTAGCAAACTGCGTCCCGTTCGTCATAAGGGACGAGGCACACAAGGCGCAGCTCTTTGTGGATGGCTTGCGGAGCAATATCTTCGAGGTGGTGCAAGCAGCCGAACTACACACCTTCCAGAAAGTGGTCGATAGAGCCACTACGGTGGAGCGGGGTTTTGCGGTCACCCGCGCCAGAAGGGAGAACTCGACGCGGCTAGAGGACCGGAAGCGGCAACAGCAGAACTCGGGAGGAGGCTCTTGGGGCGGGGGCGGGGCCCCCAAACGGTGGAGACCTCAGGCAGGGTCCCGGAGCGCGCCAACAGGAGGACCGAGGCCAGGGAATAGGCCTTGTGTCATATGCGGGGGAGGGCACATTCCGGGGGAGTGCCCCCAAAAAGGCGACCACTGCTTCAGGTGCGGCAGACGAGGGCACTTCCGCCGCAACTGCCCCTTAGGCGGGGGGTCTGCGTCCTCCGCAGCTTCTACGCCCACGCCACAGCTCTCAGGGCGGGGGAAAGCCCCTATGGCGTCGACGTCTAGGCCCCCTACACCACGGCGCGAGGAGGACCGGCAGCCACAACCAGGCGGGAGAGTCTTCTCAATGACCCACCAAGAGACAGATCCGCCGGAGGAAGCACTTGCAGGTACTACTTCTATTTCCAATTCCCGTGCTAGAACCCTTTTCGACACCGGAGCAACACACTCTTTCATTTCCCGTGACTTCGTGTTTTTGTTTGGTCTCGAGGAGACACCCCTCCAAAACCCCTTGACAGTGCAAACGGCGGGAGGGACCTTGGAGGCGGTCAGCGTCGTGACCGCCTGCCCGATTAAACTAGGGCGACTAGCATGCCCTTGGGATCTAGTGGTAATCCCCCTGAAGGAGTACGACGTGGTGCTGGGCATGAACTGGCTCACGAGGTACCAGGCACTCATCGATTGTGACAAGCGACAGCTGCGTTTACACGAACCGGGTTTCCCTGAGCATGTGTACATGATGGGTAAGAGCATCTCCTTCCCGGCGATCATCTCAGCGACCCGGGCCAGAAGACTGGTGGAGGGTGGTTGCGTGGCCTACTTGGCATCGGTGGATTTGGCTACCCGACCCCCGACGACGCTCGCCGATATTCCAGTGGTGAGGGACTTCCCCGACGTCTTGCCCACGGAACTGCCTGGGATGCCCCCTGAACGGGAGGTGGAATTCCCCATCGAACTACTACCGGGCACGCAGCCTATTTCGAAGGCACCTTACCGAATGGCCTTCGCAGAATTAAAGGAGCTTAAAGCACAACTGGAAGACCTCTTGGATAAGGGGTTCATAAGACCGAGTGTGTCACCCTGGGGCGCACCGGTACTCTTCGTGCGGAAGAAAGACGGAAGCCTGCGTCTCTGCATTGATTACAGAGGAATATACAAAGTCACAGAGAAAAACAAGTACCCCCTGCCTAGAATAGATGACCTCTTCGACCAGCTGAGAGGGGCGACGGTCTTCTCCAAGATCGATTTACAGTCGGGCTACCACCAACTCCGGGTTCGGGACAAGGACATTCCGAAGACTGCTTTCCGGACCCGGTACGGCCACTACGAGTTCACGGTTATGCCCTTTGGACTCACAGAACGCCCCCGCAGTCTTCATAGACATGATGAACCGATCTTCAGACCTTTCCTAGATCGGTTTCGTGGTGGTTTTCATCGACGACATACTGATCTACTCCACTACCGACGAGGAACACGAGGACCATTTGCAAACAGTCCTCCAAACTCTCAGGGAACAGGAGCTGTTCGCTAAACTCAAGAAGTGTGAGTTCTGGCTACGCGAAGTCGGCTTCCGAGACATGTGATCTCGGCACAGGGAATCTCCGTGGATCCGAAGAAGGTGGAGTCCGTGGTCGACTGGCAGCCGCCGACGACGGTGACAGAGGTCCGCAGTTTCCTAGGACCTGGCAGGATACTACAGGCGTTTTGTAGAGGGTTTCGCGAAGATTGCTACCCCTTTGAATCGGTTGACCAGAAAAGGGGAGAAGTTCATATGGACGGCCAAATGCCAGGAAAGCTTTGAGGAACTCAAAAGGAGGTTAACCAGGGCACCAATACTTGTGCTGCCGACACCCGGGGAAGATTACGAAGTGTACTGCGACGCCTCGGGGATCGGCCTGGGTGAGGTTCTGATGCAACAGGGGAAAGTGATTGCCTACGCGTCCAGGAAACTAAAGGATTACGAGAAGAACTACCCGATACACGACTTGGAGCTGGCCGCAGTAGTCTTCGTTTTAAAACAGTGGAGGCACTACCTCTTTGGGGTCCACTGTAACGTCTTCTCGGATCATCAAAGTCTTAAGTATATCTTTACCCAAAAAGAATTAAACTTGCGGCAGAGGCGGTGGCTGGAGTTGTTGAAGGACTACGACTTGACGATACAATACCATCCCGGAAAGGCAAACGTGGTGGCGGACGCCCTGAGCAGGAAAGGACGCCAAGACGGGGCGTCAAGGAGCGCGATAACGGAGCAAAACCACTTGATAGCGGAGTTCGCACGAATGCAGTTGGAAGTGGTGCCGACAGGCACGGTTAGGCAACTCCTAACCTTGGTGGTCAAGCCGACGCTACTTGAGAAGATCCGGGAGGGACAACAGACCGACCCACACCTACAGCGCGTACGAGACAAGATCCCCCTGGACCAAGAGAGCGACTTTGCAGTGGAAGACGACGGCACCCTACGGTTCCGTAGACGGATCTGCGTGCCGGATTCGTCGGAATTGAAGGAGGTAATCTTGACAGAGGCACACCGGGCCCCTTATGCGGCACATCCAGGAGGCACGAAGATGTACAGGGACCTCAACGGATCTACTGGTGGCCCAACATGAAGGGGGACGTCACTCGACATGTAGCTCATTGCCTAGTGTGCCAACGGATAAAGGTCGAGCATCAGCGGCCAGCAGGGAAGCTACAGCCCCTACCGGTGCCAGAGTGGAAGTGGGAGCAAATCACCATGGACTTTGTCACGGCTTCCCACGTTCACCCCAGGGCCACGACGCAATTTGGGTCGTAGTCGACCGGTTAACCAAGTCAGCACACTTTCTGCCAGTTCATACGACCTGGACCCGAGAACGGTTGGCCCAAACATATATCAGCGAGATCGTGAGATTACAGGAGTGCCGGCATCGATCACCTCGGACAGAGACACGCGCTTGTCTCAAAATTTTGGCAGAGCCTTCAGCGAGCCATGGGAACCAAACTACAGTTCAGCACAGCCTTCCACCCTCAGACGGACGGACAGTCGGAGCGCGTGATACAAACCCTCGAAGACCTGCTCCGCGCCTGTGTACTAGATTGGGGGATCGGGTGGTCACGCTACCTACCTCTCGTGGAATTCGCCTACAACAACAGCTACCAGGCCAGCATCCAGATGGCGCCCTACGAGGCCTTATATGGAAGACGCTGCCGATCCCCGATTTGTTGGGACGATCTGGGAGAACGGAAATTCTTGGGGCCCGACTTAGTGGAGGAACGGAAGAAGAAGGTTTGCCTCATCAGACAGCGCCTGCTAACCGCCCAGAGTCGCCAGAAGAGCTACGCGGACCAAAGGCGCCGCGACTTGGAATTCCAAGTGGGAGAGGCATGTTTTCTTGCGGGTCTCGCCGTCCAGAGGAGTCAAGCGGTTCGGGCTAAAAGGGAAACTGAGCCCACGGTTGTAGGGCCTTTCGAGATTTTGGAACGCATCGGCCCAGTGGCGTACCGCCTTGCCCTACCACCAAACCTTGACCGAGTCCATGACGTCTTCCACGTTTCGATGCTCCGTAAATACCTCTCCGATCCATCGCATATCCTGGATGTCGCCATACTCGACCTTAAAGAAGACCTAAGCTTCGAGGAACCCCCGTGAGAATCCTGGAAAGGGAAAGCAAATCACTGCGGAATCGAGCCATCCCCTACGTGAAGGTACTCTGGAGCAACCCACGAGGAGCGAGAAGCAACATGGGAGCTGGAGTCTAAAATGAGGGAGAACTACCCGAACCTGTTCACCACCACCCGGGTCTGAGTTTCGAGGACGAAACTCGGTTTTTAGAGGTGAGTGGTGTGATAACCGCGGATTTATTTTGCCTTTCGGGGCTTTCCGTCGATTTTTATTGAACCGTCTGGTTGACAATAGGGGTTCGAGGGTAATTTTTTCCTTGTTTTCTGGGCAGACGGTCGGGGCTCGCGGGTATTTTTGGTTAATAAAGCTCGCGAAACGGAGACCGGCGGCGCGATCGGTTTTGGATTCCGACCCCCGGATCTCCCAGAATAAATTCCGGAAGCTGGTACCGTAGCCCAGGTGACTTACACAATTACCGGGGCGGACCGAACTCTGGTCCGCAATCAGATCGATTTTAGTCGATCAGTTTGAGGTATGGGATTAAACCACCCTTTTTGTTTTCCTTTCACTCGAGGGGTTAAAATTAATTGGGGTCCAAAATCCACTACGCCCAAAACGTCTAAGTAGTCGGCCTTGGGAATTAGGTTTCCTAAACCTCGCCTCCCCCTCCTTGGCGTACAATATCCGAGCGTGGACGAGGAGCGGTCCCCAAAACCCGTCCTTTCCATCGGCCGGCGTGGAAGAGAAGAGATCGATCGCCTCCCGCAAAGATCCGACGAACGCGAAGAGGACGATCCCTCTCCTTCGCCCGGTACCGACCAAAACAAGGTGAGCCGTGCTTTCGTTTTCTTTTCTTGTCTTTCTCGTCACGAGCGAGGGGGGGGTTTCTTGATTTCGTCGGAGATGGAAGGAGAGGGGCGTGCCATCGCACGCGGAGCGCCGCGCGGGGCAACCCGCGCATGCGGGGGCGCCGCGCGGGGCACCCGCATGCGGGGCGCCGTGCGGGGCCGCCCGCGCATGCGGGGGTGCCGTGCGGGGCACCCGCATGCGGGGCGCCGCGCGGGGCAGCCCGCGCATGGGGGGCACCGCGCGGTGCAGCCCGCATGCGGGGGGCGTGCGGGGCACCGCATGCGGGGCGCCGCGCGGGGCAGCCCGCGCATGCGGGGGCACCGCGCGGTGCAGCCCGCGCATGCGGGGCGCGTGCGGGGCACCCGCATGCGGGGCGCCGCGCGGGGCAGCCCGCGCATGCGGGGGCCCGCGCGGTGCAGCCCGCGCATGCGGGGGTGCCGTGCGGGGCACCCGCATGCGGGGCGCGCGCGGGGGCAGCCGCGCATGCGGGGGCCGCGCGGGCGGCCCGCGCATGCGGGGGTGCCATGCGGGGCACCGCATGCGGGGCGCCGCGCGGGGCAGCCCGCGCATGCGGGGGCACCGCGCGGTGCAGCCGCGCATGCGGGGGCGCCGTGCGGGCACCCGCATCGGGGCAGCCGCGGGCAGCCCGCACATGCGAGGCGCCGCGCGGACAGCACGGCGGCGCGTGGGGGGTTCGGTCGCTGCCGTCGGGGGCCGGCCGGTGTTGGGGCTTTTCCTTACTTCGCGTTTAAAGGTTCTTGACCTCCCCGCCCGGGGATCCCGTTTTGCAGCTTCGGGGAGCGCGCCGGGACGCGGGAGCCGAGCGTGGTTTTTCTACTAGCGACAGGTGGGTTGTATTTACTTTATTCCTAGCCTCTAAATTCTATCATGTTGGACGGGGTCTATTCTAAGTGTACTGGGGTTAAATAATGATGGGCGATAGCTTATGCATGTTAGTGGGTTCGCTATAGTGATTAGCGTCGGTTGCCGACGGTGATTCTCTTTTTAACCCTTATATGTCAGCGGGCCACCTTCGAGTGCGCGCAATATTACCTTGTTTTCGATTATGCACTTTACCTCATTTACTCATACTCTTGTTATTTATATTATGATGCTGACATGATGGTGGTTACGGTTACTTGGCTCGAGGTTGCCACACGCGCACCGCGGTTTGGCCACCGCAAAGGGTGCGCTTTTCCGGAAAAGTGGTCTATGACCCGTGTATACCCACGAGGTGACGTAGTGGGGCCCCTTATTAGTGGTGGGGTTGAGGCGCCGAGGTGCGAGCGGTGCGACCCGTCGGTTTAGTTGTCCGGCGTGGTCGGGTTTTGCAGGTACGGTGTGGGCCGTCGGTTTAGCTGTCCGACGTGCCGGGTATTACAGGATGCAGGTGTACAGGTTGCCTTTCCTCCTTGGGAGGGTGGTTGCTCCAGTTGTCTTCACGGTTTGTTTTACTATATTCTCTACTTTACTATTTCTGCGTCACTGACATCCCACTTCGTGACAGGGTCCAGACGGGAGAGAGGTAGGCGGTGGTGAGGACGGGACAGGAGCAGCTGGGTCGCTGGGGACCCTGGACTGTATTTATTCTTTTATTCTCGCTTTTCATTAATTGTAGTTATGTGAGTGGTTCGCGATACCCTCGTGGGGTCGGCATGGATGTCGGTACGGGCTACATTTAGTGCCCCTGGTGCAATATTTTCCCTTTATTTCTATCGGCCATTTAAAAACAAAAGGGCAGAAGCAAAGAAAGGATTGCGAAAACCGTCTTTAAAAACTTGGTGTCGGGTGGGCACCGCTTTCAAACCTTGTGGATTTATGCTGACTTCGAAAACTAGCTTTCAAAACGTAAGCGCCGGGTAGGCGCTCTTTCAAAATTGTGGATTTATCCTTTCCAAACCGATCGGCATGTGATCTTGTTTATCAGTTTAGAATGCTGGTTGTTGTGAATGATTGTTGTGATTGATTGGTTGCGCATGTTAGAACATGTACCGAACGCTACGCCGTGCATGTACAGGGGAGACTCTGCCGTTTGCAGAGTGACCATGTATGTGTGGCGGGTCTGGGCACGTGCCGGGGAAGAGGGGTTTTTCTTTTAAAAAACAAAAAAAAAAAAAAACAAAAAAACATTCAACATCAAATATCAACTTTTATGAATCGTTTCCGCTAAAACAAAACCCCCGGGGCGTGACA
>CM055062.1:42204650-42245796 GCA_029204045.2 Tillandsia leiboldiana | reverse complement strand
CAAACGGCCCTTGGAATTATTGCATATGGATCATTGGGGCCGACACGTCAACCATCCTTGGGAGGTAAATGGTATATTTTTTTATTGGTTGATGATTTCTCTAGATACTCATGGGTAGCATTTTTAAAGAGAAAGCTGATACTTTTGATTCTTTTCACGAGATTTGCCTTCGTATTATGATTGAAAAGAATGAAAAGATCATTCGTGTAGAAGTGATAGAGGTGGAGAATTCAATAATTCTAAATTCCATTGATTTTGCACTTCCAATGGCATTAAACATGAATTCTCAGCACCCTATACACCTCAACAGAATGGTGTAGTCGAGCGCAAAAACAGGGTTGTACAAGAGATGGCACGTGTTATGCTTCACAGCCGGAATTTACCGCTATATTTTTGGGCTGAAGCTGTGAACACTGCAATCTATGTTATTAATCGAGTTTATTTGCGCCCGGGAACGTTAAATACACCATATGAACTGTGGTTTTGTAGAAAGCCAAACATCAAATATTTTCGTATCTTTGGGAGTCGATGTTACATTTTACGTGACTGCAAAAATCTTGGAAAATTTGACTCTCGAAGGGACGAAGGGATTTTCATGGGTTATTCTACAAATAGTAGAGCATATGGGGTATTTAACTTGGAATCTAAAACGATTGTAGAATCCATAAATGTTAAAGTAGATGAAGCTTTCCACTTTGCATCTGATAAATCTACCCGTGATATCTCTCTTGATGATGATACTCCTGTAAATGCATCTTCTCATGATAATACATCCAATATTAATGATGCATCTAATGGTTCTTCAAGCTTATCTGATGTGCAGGAATCATCTCATGTACCTCCGAGTACTCCATTACATCAAACGTTACGCATCTCCAAGGATCATCCTGAATCAAACATCGTTGGAGACCCACTAGAAGGAGTCAAAACTCGGAGACAGTTGGTTTGTGGATTCGCTTGTTACGTTTCCTTGATCGAACCAAAGAACGTCGATGAAGCTCTTCAGGATGACTACTGGATTGAAGCAATGCAGGAAGAGCTCCATCAGTTTGAACGCAACAAAGTCTGGGAATTAACGACGCCTCCGAAGCAACACAATGTGATCGGTACTAAATGGATTTTCAAGAACAAGAAAAATGAGGATGGTACCAATATCAGGAACAAAGCACGTTTAGTTGCTCAAGGCTATTCTCAAATAGAAGGTATTGACTTTGATGAACGTTCGCCCCTGTAGCTAGACTCGAGTCCATTCGTATCTTATTCGCTATTGCTTGTCACTTTAAATAAAACTCTTTCAAATGGACGTTAAGAGCGCATTTTTAAATAGGTTTTTAAATGAGGAAGTTTATGTGGCTCAACCGAAAGGTTTTGTAGACTGTAAACTACGTAACCATGTTTTTCGTTGAAAAAGGCTCTTTACGTTAAAACAAGCACCGCGAGCGTGGTACGAAAGGTTGACAAAGCACCTTTTGGAGAAGGGCTATATTCGAGGGGGAGCAGACAGAACTCTCTTTGTGAAGCATTATCAAAATACTTCATTGTTGCACAAATCTATGTCGATGACATTGTATTTGGAGCAACAAAGGATAATGATGCTTCTAAATTCGCAGAAAACCATGGAAAGCGAATTTGAGATGTCTATGATGGGCGAACTGACATACTTTCTTGGATTGCAAGTGAAACAAAATGGTGAAGGCATCCATCTGTGTCAATCCAAGTATGCAAAGGAGTTGGTAAAGAAATTCGGATTAGAAGATTCTAAAGATTTTCCTACTCCTATGGAACTAGCAATAAGGGATTAGGAAGTGAATCTCTTAGTGAGAATGTAGACGAGAAACTTTATCGCAGCATGATTGGAAGTCTACTCTACCTCACAGCTAGTCGCCCGGAATATCCTTTAGTGTTGGGATTTGCGCGAGATATCAATCAGCACCAAAGGAGGTTCACCTAAAAGCGGTGAAACGGATCATCCGGTACATCAAAGGAACCATTAATTTCGGAATTTGGTATCCTATGGGAACAAGTCTAGATATTATTGGATACTCAGATGCCGATTGGGCAGGATCTGTGGATGATCAGAAAAGTACGAGTGGTGCATGTTTTTATCTTGGCCATTGCCTTGTTGCATGGCATAGTAAAAAGCAAAACTGCATTGCACTCTCGACTGCCGAAGCGGAATACATCTCAGCGGGTAGTTGTTCAACTCAACTCATTTGGATGAAAAGCGTGTTGAGCGACTTCGGATTTCAGCAACTTCGGTAACTGTTTTATGAGACAACACTAGTGCTATAAACATTTCAAAAAACCCTGTGTTGCACTCAAGAACAAAACACATTGAACTTAGATATCATTTCCTTAGAGAGCTAGTTGAATCAAATATTCTTCAAATTTCCTACACTTCAACTGAAGATCAATTAGCTGACTTTTTAACAAAACCTTTGGATCAAAAACGTTTTATTCATTTGCGTAAAGCAATTGGAATGCTTTCCTTGAAATAACCTCTTTTTGAAACTTTTGTTTAGGTTAGGTTTTGTTTTTGTGTTTTTGTTCATTATCTATGCTTAGACATAGAACATTAATTGAGCATTAGTTTTTATTGACTTTAACTACATCTTTTTATATATTTAGAAAATTATTATGCTTTGGATATCATGATAATTCATTTGATGCAATGATCATTTATGTGAATTAAATCATTTTGTGTTGATCAAAGTCAATTTCTCTCTCAATGATCTCTTGGTATAGTTTTTATCTTATTTGACTGTTTAGTCGAGTATGAAATCGAGATCAATTTTTGGTTGAATACTTTATATCTTAAATAATTGATAGCCAATTGAGGGGGAGTCAAAGAAAAAAGTGTTATGCTCAAAAGATGTGGAAAGAGTTACATCCCAATGAGGAGTGTGAAAACTACCACCACATGGAGGAAAGAGCTACCACCTCGGTCGTCCGAGTACTGTGTGCAGCTACACATGTATACCAAGCAAGGTTTTTCAAGTTTGATTAAATAAAATGCATGTTGAAATACTTGACTCTGTCAAAATTTCAAGGTTGGTATAAGGTAGGAATTTTAATGAAAGATGCTCAAAGAGCCACTCTCTTCAATAAATTGACTAGATATATTATCTAACTTATCTGGGATTTCAGACATCTATTGATCTTTGTATTTCATTTTCTTTACCGAATTGATGATTTGATAAAGGCATTACTCATAAGATCAAGTTAGATGTAATTGAAGTTGTTCAACTTTAAGGGATTTAATTTTTATAAATTTTCGTTTCATTTGTTGGATTTTATTGATAGATTTGGCATAATCTATTTCTTGTTGTATGAAACGATGATTTTTATTTAAAGATGATACACAAAAGTGCTTACAATCTTTTTCTGGATTGTCTAGAATTTTCTGAATTTTTCTGAAGAAAAAGTTGGAGCCGATCCGGATTGGACAAGCCGATCCGGATCCCGAACGCACGTATTCTCTGCGGGTAGCCGATCCGGATCGGAATCACGAACTGATCCGGATCGCGGCTAGGGTTTTATATAGAACAAAAGGGTTTTGATTTCTTTTTACTTCAATCTTTTGTTGAAAAGTCTCCAGAGCTTCTCTCTCTAGAATTCATCCATCATGGAAGCTTTCAAACTCAAGTTCTTCGATTCCAAGTAAGTTTTATTGATCAAATCTCGGTTTTTCACAGTTTTTCTTATTCTTCCTCAAAACGTGATGAAATTTCCGTATCTTTTTCGTTTGTGGATGGTTTTTGATCAAATTTCTTTTGAAATAAGAACTCTGGGTAGATTAGTTTTGATTATATGCTAGGTATTCTAATGATAAACGGATTTTTGGCCTTCGATTTCAAAAATTTCGGTTTTAGGGCATATAATGGGAATTTTCGAAAATCATGCGATTGATCTATTTTTAAAATTCCTTTTGCAAAACTAATTTGATTCTTATTCTCTCTACACGATAATGATTGTTTGGGTAAAATTTTTCAAATTTTTGAAAATTAACAATTTTTCGTGTTCTTGAGTTGTTGCTCACAGGAATTCCTTTCTCACAAGAACTAGTAGCAATGGTGATCAACTGGATCATTTTTCTTCTGGCTGCTATGGTTCATACAAGAGATACTATCAAGCCCAAGAAGGCTAAGAAGGCGAAGAAACAAAGGATGATTCCGATACGGACTCTGAGACGGAATCGATCGATTGGGATGAGCTTCAAGTTGAAGCAACTACACCCACTGCTTCGAAAGGGAAAGCCCCTGCAGAGACATCAAAGGCAAAGGCTCCGCCCACTGCTGCTGAAAAAGGAAAAGCTCCAATGGAAGAAACTTCTGTGAAAACAAAAAGAAAAAGACTTGCTCGACGGCTTGGACGAGCTCGGGGTATTGAAATAAATGAAACAGGTCAAGAGGAAACAAAGAATATCCCTCAAACTGAAACTGAATCTGAAGACGAAGAAGATTGGGACACATTTCTGAATGAAGTACAACAAGGTATTGATGAAGAAAATAAGGTTTACCTAAAGAACAAGAAGCTGATGAAGTCTTCCTCAACGATTAAGCAGTACGCAAGGAAAAAGAATTCGCCAAGCAATGAACCTCTTGACAATTCACATTCTCTGCCAAGAAGATCTCCTCGGAATGAAGGTCAGACTGCTCCGTCAGCTGTCACACAACGTTCTTCAACTTCCAGAAGAATCGACCAAAAGGCAAACTTAGTGTCTTCCATCAACCAAGAACAAGATAAAATGGCTCTGGAACTCAGAAAGATGTCCAAGGACATACATCAGATGAAACAAGAATGTTCTACGATTTCCGGAATGCTTAAAGGAATTTTGAACAAACTGGGCTGCACGAGTTCTGAAGACTCTGACTCAGATGATTGATTTGTCCTCAAACTTTTCTTTTTCTAGTGCAGATTTTTCCTTTTAATCTTTTCCTGTGCAGGTTTTTAAGCTTTAGTTTTTAGTTTTAATTCTCACAGTTTTGGTTCTTGAACTTGTTAACTTTTCTCTCTATTTTGCAATTTTGGCTTCTTTTGTGACAAAAAGGGGGAGAGAATAATAGAACAGTTTGAACAATGAAACCATGATCGATTGTTTGTGAACCATGAAGGTAAGTATAACTTCAACTTTTGGTTTTCTTTTGTGATTGCACGCATGCCTCGACTAACTATTTGCTAACTATTTGGGCATGTAATATAACTAACAAGTTGATGTTCACTAACAAGTTTGTGACATTTGGATTTTGATTGCATAGAAGATATGTTGGTTTTTAACTATGATCCAGTTACATATCTGAATGTATAAATGTCATGGTAAGTATAAATGAGTATAAACCTCATCTCTGTATGTGGTTTTTGAATGACATAAAATTCTTGAGGTATCTAACGATTTCTTTTGTCAAGAATGATTTCTTTTGCAGAGAGTACAGATGTCTAAGTCTAGAGTCTGTTTTAGGAGTTTAACTCATGTATCTATTTTTATTTGGATCTCATTGTAAATTTTTGTTGTATGGTGATATCAACAAAAATATCTTTTTGAATTTTCTTGAGTGGATTTGTGTTTTGTCACGAAACCGCCAAAGAGGGAGATTGTTACGGAATTTGAGTTGGCGTATTTCGTGAATTCGGTTAAGTCTTGAAGATTGAAGATAAAGAAAGTTGGATCATATAACTCAATCTCAAGAAAGAAGAATTCAAAAGGATCAGGTATGTTTAACTAATTATTTTTGGTGATCCGAATACTTCTTATAGTGTAGAAACACTTGGATGAATTTCTAATTGCATAAAAATCAAAAACTGGACATAGGACATGTTCAGGATCCGGATCAGACTTTCCAATCCGGATCCCGAAGGGTGTTCGTTCATACACAAGTTCAATCCGGATCGTAGCCTCCTTTGATCCGGATCCCGAACACTGGTTTTACCATTTTATTTGAACGATCCGGATCAGGCATTTCAATCCGGAACCCGAACATTGGTGTTTGGTGAATTCTATGAACGATCCGGATCAGGCACTTCGATCCGGATCCCGAACCTTTGTTTTTCTGGAAACTGTCTGTCTCGCTACTGCAATCCGGATCGCCGAAGTCCGATCCGGATCGCCGTCCTGAAAAATTCCAGAAACGGTTAGTTTTTGATTCTTATCCTCTTCCAATGGTTTCTAACCTATATATAGACCCTTTAATTCATCTTTTAGGGTAACCCACGATAAAGGGAAAAAGATGACCGAAATAGATAGATCCACAAATAGAGAAGAAAGGAAATCAATAGATTGAATCTTATGTTTCTTCATCTATATTGATTGATTTGATTCTAGGTTTTCATACTCACATTTTGAGTAGAATCAAATCAATGAATACTTAGATGGTATTTCCGATCTATTTCTAATCTAAGTATTCGGCGGATCATCACCACCCAAAAACAACGATTTCCCAAAACCGGCGCGTGGACTCGCGTGGCCTTGTGGATTCAAGGTGCTACCGCTCTCGTGGATTCGGAGCAAGGTACGTTCGTGGATTCGAAGCGTGCTACTGGGTGAAGACCGTGGATTCGGTCGGACGTCGTGGATTCGGCGTTGGACGCAGATCGTGGATTCGAGAAGCGTCGTGGAGCGAGCGGAGAAGATCAACTAGGAGCGTATGGAAAAGGTTGAGTCGTCTGTGAGTACGGTATATCACCTTGTACGTGTTTAATTCTAGTGGATTTCACCGTGTTATCGGTCCCGTGGTTTTTTACTCCGGTTTGGAGTTTTCCACGTAAAAATCTCTGCGTGTTATTTATTTTTTCGCATTGGGTTTTATATCGCAAAGATTTTTGAGTGTTTATTGTTTACACCTATTCACCCCCCTCTAGGTATTTTTTTCCCCTATTTAGATCCAATTATACATAACCCAACAAGTGGCAGTAGTTGAGCGCAGGTTTGTTGACTTGTCCAAAGTGGGACAGTCATCTGAGATTGGGTGACTTTGAGAGAGTGATGGCATAGCATGTGTCATAGTAGAGTTTTCTTGAGCATAGTACTTGTGACATATCTTCAGTAGTGAGTAGATGCATCATATTATCTTTTGTCCCACTTCTTGAGCATCTAGATAGAGGCATAGTAGCTGTAGAGATATCCTTTTCTAGCTCTTTTCTTTCCGTATACTTTGTTACTTTATGCCTCTAGTAGACTTAGTGGGCAGACCGTTGGGCTTGTTGACGGCACCCACTGAGAACTACTGTGGGAAGTAGTTCTCACACCCGTCATGGTGTCTTGTTCCCCAGGGGCTTCTACTCCTGTTCCTGTGCTTCAGTTGCTGATCCTTCTGACCGGTTTCGAGGGAGTCGCGAGCTAGTTCCCTACCCGTCGTTGGAGTGTAGCGGTACCCCCTTCAGAGGAGAGCTTCAGTAGCTTAGTTTACTTCTTTTCCCTCTGTTGAGAGACCTTTGTTGTGAGGTATAGAGCTGTATTTTATTTTACAGTTTGAGAGACTGTTGTAGTGAGGATATTTTTGTATTGAGAGCTTGTACACTGATTATTTATTGGAGATATCTCCCTTTTGGGTTTGTATCAGAGGACTTTTTATACGATCGTATTTGGGGAGATGGATATTGTATTATTTTCAGTTGTACAGTGATTGGATTTCAGTTTTAGTAGTTTACTTTCAGCTCTGATATCTGTATGCTGTAGTTGATTCTTTTTGCAGGTTAGTCGCTTCGTCTGTACGGCAGTTTCCGTACAGATGGCGGATCTGTTAGCAAGCCCGGGTCACAGTTTCGACCCCGGGGAGTGATAGATTAGAGTGGTATCGGAGCCTAGGTTGTAGGTCGTGGTGGACTTAGAAACCCTAGGCTTGTTGTTGGACATTAGGATGACTACGTGAGAGTCGTGACTTTTAGCGAGAGTCCTGATTGAGTTTATACCTCTCCCAAGAGACGGGATGAGTGATTGGCATGTTTATTCTCCTAAGCGATTATGTTGGCTGCAGACAACATAATGCTATGGAATGGATGACATGTCTTAGACTTTCGCTGGATTGGGTCGTATGGTTGTTGTGACACCCCCGGAATTTGGATTAGTCCTCTATATAAATGATATAATAGGACTAAATCTCTAACCCGGCTATAGCATTTTGGATGGTAGCAAGATCCAAGAGGAACATGAGAGTTAACCGTGCTAGAGCTAGAGTAGTTTTAGGATGGGTGACCCCCTGGGAAGTGGGGCGTCACAGTTGTTGTGTCCTGATGTTTGTTATTGTGTAGTGGATTACGATACCCCTGAGACGTCGTGTTGGGAAGAGGGCACACCCCGCACTTGATGAGTACCCGAGCAGCGGGAGGCAGAGCTATCAGAGCCAAGCGAGACCCAGGAGTTATGGACCTAGATGGCATCGATGTCGGAGGCTGTCCGATGCCAGGAGGAAGCCATGTAATGTTTGATGCGCCAGTTGGAGCAGAGAGCACAGCTAGTTGCAGTACCGCTTGAGAATCCTCTAGCACCTCCTTCCTATGAAGTGGCATATTCAGTTGTATCAGTAGCACCGATTGAGTGAGTAGCCCCCTCCATGTCAACGAGTAGTGCCGAGGCACCGAGGTAGGGTGGATGGCGGATAGTAGATGAGCTTTGGGGCATCATCGATCGATTGAGCCAGTCCCGGCAGTCTGATCCACCCCGATTGACAGGATTGAGCTTGGAGCCGTGGGAGGCTGAAAACTGGATAGCAGCAATGGAGAAGCATCAGGTGCACTTGGCTATGCATTTTTTGGAAAGGGACGCTGAGATTTGGTGGCGTCGAGTTGGTCCTGTTGGACTACCGGGAGCGCAGTTGTTGACTTGGAGCGACTTTCGTGCTTTGCTGCTCAGGGCCTTCTTTCCTGACAGTGTAAGCAGAAACTAGAAGGAGATTTTAGACGCCTGCAGCAGGGGAGTCGACCTCTTCAGGAGTATGTTCGCGAGTTTTGCGATTGTTGAGCGGTGTACCCTTGTCGCCTGGATGAGGCTCAGAAAGTTGAGCTAGTTGAGAGAGGACTGCATCAGGATATCTATCACTTGGTGTATTCTCGGCGAGTGCCAATGTTAGATGCAGCGATTGAGCATGCTTAGCGGGTTGACCGAGGATCAGTGATCATGTCAGAGAGAGACGGACGCCAGGGACCAGCTCCGGGGAGAGGCATCCAGTGCCGCCTGAGTTTGGACAGTCGAGTGGATCGAGACCCTCAGGGGCAGCCACGATCCCAGTCTGAGGGTCGTGAGTCTCAGAGAAGACGGAGACCAGGAGGTTCTCCACAGCCGATGTATCAGTAGCAGCAGCGGGGTGACGGAGTCAGCTGTGGTGGGCCGTTTTCTGCGCCGCAGTGTGACCACAGGCAGGGGCGATGTTTGCGTGTGGATTGTTGGGACATTTTCAGGCAGCATGCCCTCGAGCAGTACTTACGGCAATACCGCTTGCGACGGCACCCCGCAACCTCTTCGGGATGAAGGAGCTCCTCCAATTACCACCAGGCAGATAGGGACACGACATTGGGGCAGACTGAGCGACGACCATCTACATCGAGCGGATGAGTCTGTACCGCCCGGTTGGAGGGCGCTACGGCAGTGGACCCGGTTGTCGCGGGCATGATTTCCTTACAGCAGTTTGAGTTGAGTGTTGTTGGCTTTCCTGTCTGGACTGGAGGTAGAGTTGTTACCACGTGCACTAGAGGTACAGATTTCTATTGGTGTTGTGCATGTGGGGGAGCCTTGTGGATTGTGTCCAGTACAGTTGAGACTTGGAATTATACCGGCAGGTGTTACAGTTCAGGGGCAGCTCCACGACTCAGATTGAGCACACAGGATGGACCTGTTGGTGCGGTATCTTGCAGCGGCTGATTGTGGAATGAGATCAGTTACCCTTCCGCGAGTTGGACTAGAGGAGTTCATTTTCACAGATCACCGGGGTATCCTTCCTGCAGCTGTGGCTTCAGCGGTTTGCGCCTTAGTGCTACTTTTGGATCGTTGGTGACGATTAGGACTAGAGGTTGTGTCCTTAGGGGTCACCGTTAGATCGTAGCTTTCGTTTTGTAGCCACGGCAGGAACGACTTCAGCACTTCTCTCCCTTTTTCTCGTCTGTGTGCTAAAATTTTCGAACGGGACGAAAACTTCGAAAGACTGCTCCAGAAATGGAGATGGTGCCCGAACCTGTTCTTGTTTGATTGGGGCAAGGGCACTGGTCCTTTCGGAATTTTCGGACTTTTTGTTAATTTCAGCCGTTTTCTAAATGGAGAGTTGGGGTTGACGACTTTCCTGCTGGTGGGGCCTTTTCCTTTCTTGCTGTTGTGTTGGCGTAATTCGCGTAGTTTTGGACGAGTAGAGTTGGTCGTTCTTCCTTGTCCTTTGTCCTTTGGAACTCTTGAAGTTTTTCCAGATTTTTGACTCCTAGGCGTGTGGACTCGCTTCGCGGAGTGTGCGTAGCGACTGGGGAGTCGGAGATGGTCTTGATGGATACTTACCAGTGGCTTTGGAAACTCCCCTTTGAGCTGTGTTAGTTTCGAGGACGAAACTTTCTTTAGTAGGGGAGAGTGTGAGGTCCCGGAATCCCCCGCGTAGGGTTTGCTGGTTGTTGGGCAGCTTTTGGTGGCCTTAGGGAGTGTTTGTGCGCGTGTCGGGCCCGAGAAATGGATTTGTGGTGCAATTTGGAATTTAGTCTGCATCACTGGAGACCTGCGTGGTGTGTCGGTGGTGTTTGTGCGCAATTTGGACACAAGTGTTGGACTTCGGGCTTAAAAGGAGATTCCGTGGGAATTGGAGGACCCGTCGAGTGTTTAGAGGTGGTTTCGCGCGACGTGGATGTCGAATTTGGACTCCGGGCGAAGTTTGGATAAAAGATTACCTCTCTGGTTGCCTTCGGGAATTTTTAGAGTTGGAATTTGGCAAATCGGACTTCAGATTTGGACCCGGCGCGGAAAATCGGATCAAGTGGGCTATCAGGGGGCACTCCGCAATTTTCGGATGAGAATTTGGAAAAATGGACATCGTTTTTGGATTCAGCGCGCGAAATCGCTAAGAATGGACTATTTACTTGTTTGATTTGGAGTCTGGTAGGTGTGGGCGTTTTTCGAGGTGACGCGGCATGCAAACCGAGGCGTTGGCGTGGCGCGGATCGCTAGGGCGCGGCAGGCGCGTACGGACGCGGGAATGCGCGCGTCTGGCGCGCGTTGGGAACGCGCACCTGCGCGGGTCAGCGCAGGGGCCGCCACGTGGCGGCCCCCGTTGGCGCCCGCGCTTGCGCGGGGCACGCGCGCCCGTGTGGCGGGCGCGTGTCCCGCGCCTGGGGTGGCGCCGTGTAACGCGCCCGTGTGGCGGGCGCGTTACCGCACGCCACCTGGCGCACGGGGCGCGTGCGTGGACCCGGTGCACGCGCCCCGGCCTCGTGGACCACGTACGTTGGCCCCCCATTGGCCGGTCCACCGTGCGCCCTTGAGTGCCGTGGACCACCCCTTTCCTTTTTTCTTCTTCTTCTTCTTCTTCCTCCCCCGAGCGCCATTTCTCCTCCTTTTTCTTTCTTTCTTCTTCACCGAGCGAGAGAGGGAGTGAGGAGGGAATTTTTGGGTGGGGCGGCGGCGCGTCGTGGGCCTCGTGGAGCGCGCGAGGTTTCCAACGGGAGCGTTTCGGCGGCGGCGGCGCAGTCGGGTAGGTCCCGCACTTATTTTTACGGTATTTTTGGCACAGTTTTGGTGCATTCTTTTGGACAGTGAATTGACCCTCTTGCTCTTATCTATGTTAGGGACCGTGTTTTACTGCACCGTTTTGCGTGCGGACTCTGGCAGCGTGTACCGTTTTGCATGCGGACACCGTTTTGCGCGCGAGTTTCGGCACCATGCTCCGTTTTGCGTGCGGACTCCGTTTTGCGCGCGGGTTTTGGCACCATGCTCCGTTTTTCGTGCGGACTCCATTTTGCGTGCGGGTTTCGGCACCGTGCTCCGTTTTGCGTGCGAACTCCGGCAGCGTTTACCGTTTCGCGTGCGGACTCCGTTTTGCGCGCGGGTTTCATCACCGTGCTCCGTTTTGCGTGCTGACTCTGGCAGCGTGCACTGTTTTGCGTGCGGATTCCATTTTGCGTGCGGGTTTTGGCACGTGCTCCGTTTTGCGTGCGAACTCCGGCAGCGTGCACCGTTTTGCGTGCGGACTCCGTTTTGCGCGCGGGTTTCGGCACCGTGATCCGTTTTGCGTGCGGACTCCGGCGGCGTGCATCTTTTTGCGTGCGGATCGCGTGGAGGCCAATTGCTAGTGTCTACGAGCAATTGGTGGCAAACCGAGGTGGGTGGCCTTATCTCCAAGTTTTATGGACTGTACAGTAATTCTACTGTTGTAGGACTATACATGATAGTTTATTTCCTGTATAGCATGCCAGTTTGTAGGAATCGATATTCCTTTTATCATGTTAAATTATAGTTATCTTGGAACTTGACCTAGCGCCCCCGTCATATGTTGCATGTGTAACCAGACCAGTAGAAAACCCTCACTTGGGCTAGGGTTATTTATGTTTAGACATCCACACTGTTCTTTCATTCCTGGACATAGTGTTATCCTCGCCCGGGTAGTGGGCCGAGAGGTCAGGACTTTCTTTTAGTATGGGATGCATTTGCACTCGTGCTTGGGAGCAGAGTGGGGTCTGGTAGTTGTAGTGGGTCGCTTTTCTGTGCCGGGAGCCGTTTGGGTAAACGGTAGTCCCGGGACGTCTTCTATCCCTGTTGTGCTGTCGCCACCGTGTTAGTGGCAGTTGTGTGCTTGTTTTAGTTGGACCTAGAACCCAGAACCTTTTTTGACATACACATGATTTTTAGTTTATCGATGTTTTCTTCCAAGCATCGAAGGGCCGCTGAAGTCTGTTCTTGTTTGATTGGACAAAAGTATCAGCCCTTCGGGGTTTGGGTAAATCCTTGTTTTCTAACTGATTTTCCTAAAAGAACTAAAAATCATTAAAATGGGTTTCTCCTCAAATCAAGTTGGTTTTTCAAAAAGGGAACTACCTTTAGTCCTCACCCGCGTGGGTTGAGTGAAAATGGTTTTCAGTAATTAATGTCACCCCTTTTTCGTGTAAACTTCCCCACTCGTAAGGATTCGAGTGGTCTGGGTTCTAGGGACCATTCCTTTGTCACGACGAAAGCCACGGGGGCCGAGCCTGGAACCTGTTCTTGTTTGATAGGGTTGTAGGTTAGGCCTCTCGGAACTTTCGGGCCCTAGTTGGTATCTTCTGCGTGTTATACCGAGGTTGTGGTGTTCCCGAACTGTAAGGGGGCCGGGAACTTCGATAGGCGGAGCCTAGAGTCTGTTCTTGTTTGATAGGGTTCTTAGCACCGACCTATCGGGTTTTCCAAACCCTTATGGTGTCGGCCTTTTCTGAGTTATCGGTGCGGTTGGTGTTCTGTTGTTCGAGCCGTTTGGAGTGACGGCGGTCCCACCTGTGTGGTACTTTCTTTAGTGAGTAGTGTGGCGAGTAGAGTCGTTGAGGGTTCTCCGACATAGCCGTAAGAGTGTTTGGGCTTTTTATATTTGAGTCGATGTTCTTTTCCGACTGAGTTGTGTTACGAGCTTTGAGATACCGATCTGTTTGATCGTGGATTATAGCCTGCTGAGCCTGGCATTTCATGCCAGTTATGAGATACTTGTGATACTTGAGTTCGTTGGGGTCGCTCCCCTCGAGCTACGCCCCGGGTGCGATGATGATTCCGAGCCTGACGAGGCTGCGATGATGCGACTAGTTGATACACTAGAGTTCGATTGAGATGAGATAGTCCTTGAGCGACACCCTACGTAAGACCAAGTCCTGTTTGGGCGTAGTGGCAGTAGTTGAGCGCAGGTTTGTTGACTGGTCCAAAGTGGGACAGTCATCTGAGATTGGGTGACTTTGAGAGAGTGATGGCATAGCATGTGTCATAGTAGAGTTTTCTTGAGCATAGTACTTGTGACATATCGTCAATAGTGAGTAGATGCATCATATTATCTTTTGTCCCACTTCTTGAGCATCTAGATAGAGGCATAGTAGCTGTAGAGATATCCTTTTCCAGCTCTTTTCTTTCCGTATACTTTGTTACTTTATGCCTCTACTAGACTTAGTGGGCAGACCGTTGGGCTTGTTGACGGCACCCACTGAGAACTACTGTGGGAAGTAGTTCTCACACCCGTCGTGGTGTCTTTTTCCCCAGGGGCTTCTACTCCTGTTCCTGTGCTTCAGTTGATGATCCTTCTGACCGGTTTCGAGGGAGTCGCGAGCTAGTTCCCTACCCGTCGTTGGAGTGTAGCGGTACCCCCTTCAAAGGAGAGCTTTAGTAGCTTAGTTTACTTCTTTTCCCTCTGTTGAGAGACCTTTGTTGTGAGGCATAGAGTTGTATTTTATTTTACAGTTTGAGAGACTGTTGTAGTGAGGATATTTTTGTATTGAGAGCTTGTACACTAATTATTTATTTGAGATATCTCCCTTTTGGGTTTGTATCAGAGGACTTTTTATACGATCGTATTTGGAGAGATGGATATTGTATTATTTTCAGTTGTACAGTGATTGGATTTCAGTTTTAGTAGTTTACTTTCAGCTCTGATATGTGTATGCTGTAGTTGATTCTTTTTGCAGGTTAGTCGCTTCGTCTGTACGGCAGTTTCCGTACAGATAGCGGATCTGTTAGCGAGCCCGGGTCGCAGTTTCGACCCCGGGGCGTGACATTCAGCCTCCCGCTGTTCGGGCTCCTCATCCCAACTCAACCACGCCCTCGCCGCAGCCCGGCGTCTCAGAGGCAACGAAAACCGCTTAAACAGAACAAACATTAGGACCAAGAACTCTCACGACCCAATCAAGCGAAAGTCTAAACATGTTAACCTTTCTAAAGCATTATGTTGTCTGCAGCCAACATAATCATCTTTAGAGAAATAACATGTAAGATCACTCGCCCCAATCCTCTGGGGGAGGTACTAACTCAATCAGGACTCTCGCTAAAGTCACGTCTCTCACGACAGTCGTCCTAATGTCCACCCAATAGCCTAGGGTCTCTAAGTCCTCAACGACCAATATTCCTAGGCTCTGATACCACCCTAATCTGTCACGCCCCGGGGTCTAAACTGCGACCCGGGTTCGCCAACAGATCCGCTATCTGTACGGAAACTGCCGTACAGACGAAGCGTCCACCATGCAAGTCAGATCTATAGCTAAAATGTATCAAAGCTGAAATAGAACTAAAAACTCAATGCTATAGAATAAATACTGAACATCTGCAATAGAAAAATCTCCACTAATACACAAATCCTCAATACAGGTCTCTCAAATAAATAAATAATAAAATACAAGCCTCACCAAACTCTCAGTGCAGAATACCGGGATTTCGTATAGCGCAACGACCTCGCAAGATGGCGTGGTGCGGAGAAATCGCCTCAAGCATGTTCCATATGTGTCTTCAGATGAGTTCGGGTTGATTCGAATCGACGCGGAAGCCCCAGCTTGATTCGGAGTTTTCCAGGCATTGTGCGCCGATAGAGGACTGGTTTGGGAAGCCTCGACTCCACAGTGGTGTGCAGAAAATTGGGAAACACTTGGAACAGGTGTATTTTATGATTACAGCTGTCACGCCCCGGGGTCGAACTGCGACCCGGGCTCGCCAACAGATCCGCCGTCTGTACGGAAACAGCCGTACAGACGAAGCGTCTAACCTGCAAAAGAGATCTATAGCTATACAAGTATCAGAGCTGAAAAGAAGCTATACTGAAAAAAAAGAAAAACTGAACAACAAAATCACTAAGTGATAAAAAGTTCAAGTACACCAGTCCACTATCTCTCAAAAACATAAGTACAGAATCACTATCTGGTACAAAAGTGGAAACCAAAAAGTACAAGTGACCCTAACACTGACTCCACAGACTCGGGTAGGAACTAGTCGGCCACGCCCTTACCTCGGTCTGAAGTCTCCGCACGAGCCGAGCCTGGAACGGTCGCCTCAGGAACACCTGTCATCACAGCGGGTGTGAGATCTCCTACAACAGGCAGATCTCAGTGGGTACCGACGCCAACACCCGCGGTATGCCCACTAAGTCTGCTGGAGACAACAACAGATAGATAGATAGGTAGATAGATAGTGTATGAATGCTGGAAATGAATCTACCACTATATGTCTCGATGCAATGCTCGAAGGAAACAACATCTAAGAACATACACTACAACCACTCGCTCATGTCATCCAATCTCAGCGACTCCTACATAGGCTCCAGTCAAGCCTGCGCCCGTCGACTAGGAACGCACCTGCCCATTACCACCCATCCAAATGAGGAAGGGGTTACATGGGGCGTCCTGTCAGGCCATCTCAATCTCACTCAAGTAACCACCTGGTAACTCGGCCAGTGCATGTACTCACCTGGTAACTCAGCCAGGGGCATGTAGCCGTCTGGTAACTCGGCCAGCGGTATGTATCCTCCTGGTAACTCGGCCAGTGGTATTTATCCACCTGGTAACTCGGCCAGTGATATGTATCCATCTTGTAACTCGGCCAGTGATTTGTATTCATCTGGTAATTCGGCCAGTGATATGTATCCATCTGGTAACTCAGCCAGTGGTATATATATCCATCTGGTAACTCGACCAGTGGTATGTATCCACCTGGTAACTCGGCCAGCGATTTGTATCCATCTGGTAACTCGGCCAGAGGTATCAACACATCTACGCGTCCGGAGCGTGACCCGAGGGGAGCAACCCCAACGAGTATAAATCATGTCTCATCATGCGGCATATGCAGGCCATAGTCCACGATCAACCAGATCGGAACGCTCGAATGCTCAAAACACTACTCACACCCGTATCTAAGTCGGAAAACAAGCCTCGACTCAATCTGCCAGAACCCCAAACCCTCAAGCTAAGTCGAAGATCCACCTCAACGATTAAACCAGATAACACAGCTAGAGCAATCACCCAATGCCCGCAAGGAAACTCATCCCACATGACACTAGAACTCGACACGCATGCTCTAAAATCCACTCGGCCCCTCGGCACGAGTATACAAGCACCCTGAACCTACGCCATACCTTAGGCAACTCATAATTTAAAAACCCTCTTGAAAACATTGATTTTCCTTAAAACGGGTTTCTCGATTTTGCAAGCGGTTCAGGTGCAATCATGATGCAAACAAAGCGTGAAACCTAGTGTCATATGATGTCAAGAGTCTAGTAAAAATAATCCGGGGTTCCAATAAATTTCACAGAAGATTCCAGGCAACTATCAGATATAAAAATAGCGTAAACGCCTAATAAACCTGATTAAATTGCTTTCAATAGCATTAAAGGGCATTCCAGAAATTTTGGAGAAATTCCAACCCACCTGGTACGCTATCCGCAGGCAACGCTAAAGTCGGTGAAGTGCCGGATCCCTAAACGGACGACCTTGAAAATCGCCCGCAAAATCACGGAAAAATTCTCGGAAGCTCCAATACATAATCTGCAAGCTCCAAGTATCCACATAAGGCTCACAGTACCACTAAAGGATTTCCTCTCAACATCTGCTCACTAACAAAATAAATGCCCATAAACGCCATTCACTTAAGTCCACACCATTCCAGCAATAATTTACTCTTACAGTACACCCCAACTCATCCCAAATGCTCACAAAGCAAAGTCACAAAATCCACTCATACTTTGTAGCTGCCACAACTCGCACCTAAACACTGCCATATACACTGCACCATTAGCACACACACACAACTCCTCTCAAACTGCTCAGGTGAAAAGGCCAACACGCGCCGCGTACTCGCACCAGGCTCAGCACAGTACCGCGCCGGAAACCGCCTCACGATGCCATCCTATGAGGGAAAAGGAGAGAAAACCAAGAAGAAGCCAGAAACCATCAAAAACGGCTAAATACCAACTCGCACACACGCACAGGGCAACGTCAGCCCCATCGCCGAAAACGCCGCGCGCGCGCACGCAAGAAATTCCCTGGGCTCGCGCCCTGCTGCGCGCAGCCCAGCAGCGCCCGCACGGCCCAGCGCGGCCGCAGCCAGCCGCCACCGCCGCTGGACCTGCCGCGCGGCGCCAGAGCCCGCAGCGCGCGGCACGCGTGGCGCCAGGGCCCGCCCGCGCGGCGCCTGGGCCCGCAGCGCGCGGCACGCGCGGTGCCTGGGCCCGCCCGCGCGGCGCCTGGGCCCGCAGCGCGCGGCACGCGCGGTGCCTGGGCCCGCCCGCGCGGCGCCTGGGCCCGCAGCGCGCGGCACGCGCGGTGCCTGGGCCCACCCGCGCGGCGCCTTGGCCCGCACGCGTGCCCGCTGCGCGCTGCGCGCGTCCACTGCGCGCGTCCACTGCGCGTGCCCAGCAGCGCGGCGCTGCGCAGCGCCTAGCTGCGCGGCGCCCCCCACACTCACCACAAAAAAGACTGCACTTACTTGCATGACGCCCGACATACGCGCGCTCCACTCGGCTCCTCTTGGCTCATAGCTGCAGGTCCACACTGACTCCTCTCTTATTTCCTTCTTTTCCCCCTTCTCTTTCTTCTTCTTATTTTCCTTTTCCTTCTTCTTTCATTTCCTCTGTTTCTACTCACTTCCTCTGCTTCAGCATAAGAGGAAGATGATGATGATGACGTGGAGGAAAATTAATTAGGGGGAGGGGATGCATTAAAGGTGGTGGTTGGCATACATTAAATGCACCACCAGAGAAAAATATCACCTTACACTTAATTCCATTCCCTCTCTCACTTCACTAATTTTTTCTCCCTTTTGTTTCCTGCTAATCCACTAATTAACCAATTAAATAAATAATTTCCCCTTTTAGCCAACTCCAAGTCACTTTTTGCCTTCGGGGCCTCCGCACCTGTCCGGAACCTCCCGAACTTCGCTGTAATATGAAAATACACATGCTCAAAGCTTTCTCTCCTCAAAAAGCTCAACCGTGGAGTCGGTGCGCTCAAAGCAAAAACCGGCTCCAAAACTGCCAACTCCAACTCACTTTTTGCCCTCGGCCCTTTCGCGTCAGTCCGGAACCTCCCGAACTCCGCTATAAACTCAAAATATACCAGTTCCAAGTATTTACAAATTTTCCTGCCCTCCACTGCGAAGTCGAGGCATCCCCGAAGCCAGTCCTCTAACGGCGAACCATGCCCGGAAAACCCCGAATCGACCTGGGGCTTCCGCGTTGATCCGAGTCGACCCGAACTCATCTGTAATCCGATATGGAACACGCTCGAGGCGATCTCTCTGCACCACGCCATCTTGCGAGGTCGGCGCGCCACCCGAAAACCCAGTATTCTACAACAGTGGGGTTCGGGAGGTTCTGAACAGACGCGGAGGACCCGAAGGCAAAAAGTGAGTTGGAACTGGCGATTTTGGAGCCGGTTTTTGGATTAAGCACACCGACTCCACAGCTGAGCTTTCTGAGTTGGAAAAGCTTTGGACATGTGTATTTTCAGATTACAGCGGAGTTCGGGAGGTTCCGGACTGGTGCGGAGGCCCCGAGGGCAAAAAGTGAGTTGGCGGGGGCTTTTAATGAATTAATTAATTAATTAATTTAATTGTAATTTTATCCTGTGAGGAAGCAAGGAGAAGAAGAAAAGAAAGGAAAAAATGATAATATGGTTTTCAGATTTTTGCTTCAAGGAGGGTGTTTTGGTCTTTCTTCCTTGCCTTGCTGCATCTCACCAACCGCAATTAATTAAGCCACCCACCCCTTAATTAATATCTGCCACCTCACTTCACCTCTTTCATCCTAAAACAGATGAAAGTGAGAGAAGCAGAGGAAGGAAAGAGAGGAAGAAAGAAGTAAAAGAAGATGAAGGAAGAAGAAGAGGCAGGAAGAAAAGAAGAAAATAAGAGTGGTACGATGATGGCCTTCCTCCTAGAAGCCGTGTGGAGCGAGCGAAGCGCGCGCGTCGAGCTCAACGAGGTTTCATGCAGTTTTTGGTGAGCTCAGTTTTGGATTTTCTTGGGAGTTTTTTGGTTTGGTTTTGGTTGAGTTGGAGTGGTTTGGACTGCTTGTCCATTTAGTGGTGTGTGTAGGAGTCGCCGCCGGGAGCCGCGCGGGCACGCATGAGCGCCGCGTGCGGCTGGCGCTGGGGCTGCGCGGCCGCCTATGGGCGCCGCGCGCAGCAGCGCTGCGCGCGCGGTGGCAGGCGCCGCGCAGCGGGCGCCACGCGGGCGGGCCCAGGCGCCGCTCGTGCCGCGCGCTGCGGGCCCATGCACCGCGCGGCAGGCCCAGCGGCAGCGGCAGCGGCTGGCTGCGGCTGCGCTGGGCCGTGCGGGCGCGGCTGGACAGCGCGCAGCCGGGCGCCTGCGCAGGAATTTCTTGCGGTGCGCGCGGCGTTTTCGGCGGCCGAGGGCTGGTTTTGCCCCGGGATGCGTGTGTGTGTTGTTCGTTGGAGCAGATCTTGATGGTTTTCTGGTTTCTTCCTGGTTTTTGGTGCAGCAGCTTTGGTTCACGCGGCGAGCTGGGCACCGCGCGAGCGGTTGGAGCCGATGGTGAGCAATGCGCGGAATTTCTTCAGAGCTGTGGGATTTACCTTGTGCTGGGAGCTTTTTATTAGTGTTGTGAGTTTTGGATTGTACTGTGGACTTGTAATATGTTGAGAGCAGAGAATGGGCTTATGGAATTAATTTTGTGCAATTGGAGCTGTAGAGTGTGTGTGGGTGGACTTATGTAGATGGTGTTTATGGCATATATTTAATTTGAGCTGAAGCTTAGTGTGTATGTGTCCCTGGAAGCTTGTAAAGGATCATTGAGTATTTTTGTTTGCTGTGAGTTGATGGTGGACTAGGTGTGTGCAGGGAAAATGCATTCTGAGTGTGTGGTTGGATGTGTGTTGTGGGAATCATATTGGGCTGAAGCTTTGGTGTGGGCATTTAATTATTGGTGTGCAGATTTTTGGTGGGCTCGAGGTGAGCTGAGGTTTTTGTGAGGATAATAAAGGATGTAAATTGTGTATATGTGAACATTATTTTTTATGTGCAATTGGAACTTTTAAGTGTGCTGGGGTGACTTTTTGGAAGCAGATGGTGCTGGAACCTTGGTTTGCAATGTGAGTTGGCCGTGGAGTGAGCCAGAGAGTGCGCGGTTTTTTGTAGAGGACTCAAGAATTTTGTTTGAGCTTCCGAGGTTTTTCCGGGTACGCGGCAGTGTGCGCGCTCGCGGCGCGCTTTTTGAGGTTTCGTCAGTTTGAGGATCTGGCACTTCCCCGACTTCAGCGTTTGCCTGCGGAAAGCGTTCCAGGTGGGTTGGATTTTTTTTTTCTCCAAGTCTGCGGACTTCTCTCTAATTCTATTATGATTGGATTCTGCATGCTAGAAATAGTGTATTATAGGAACCTTGACTAGCACCCCTGTCATATGTCGCATGTGTTTAACCAGACCTACAGAGAACCTTAATCTGGGCTAGGTTCTTTTATGCTTTAGTCATCCCACATATTGGATTTCTTTATGGACATAGAGTTCCTCGCCCGGGTAGTGGGCCGAGTGGTCAGGACATTGTGGGACATACGTTGCGCTCGGGCCTGGGGGCTGAGTGGGGTCTGGTAGCTGTGTTAGGCCAGTGTTAGTGTTTTGGGAACCGTTTTGGGTAAACGGTGATACCGGATTCTTTGGGTATTTTCTCTGTCGGTTGTCACCACCGAGTTGTGATCGTGGTGAGCGTGTGTTATCAGGACCTTGAACCCAGAATGTTTTCGGACACTCATGATTTTAGTAAACCATTTTTTTTCCTTTCGAATTTCTTGGGGTCGCCGAAGCCTGTTCTTTTTTGATTGGGCGGCGTCATTAACCCTTTGGAGTCCGGAAAATAAACTTGTTTTAACTGATTTTTCTCAAGAACTAAAATCTATAAAAGTTGGTTTTCTCAACTCAAGACGGTATTTTATAATAAAGGTCATCTTTTCTCCTAAATTGTTCCTCACCCGACAGGGGTGAGTGATCTGGGTTCTAAGGGCTGATTTCCCTCTGGGGCCTAAAGCAATGGGAGGCTACGCCTATAGCCTGTTCTTGTTTGAATGGGGTCGTAGGTATTAGTCTTCCGGGGTTTTCAGACCCCCCCGCTATTTGGCTGAAGAGCATCTCCTGCCCGTGAGTTTAGCATATTGTGTTGGGTTCCCACTTTAACCGAGGGAGCCGAATCCCTGAACGGTAAGGGATCGAGAACTTCGATAGGCTAAGCCTAGAGCCTGTTCTTGTTTGATTGGGGTTCTAGGCACCGGCCTAACGAGATTCTCGGACCCTTGCTGCGTCAGACGGTTCTCCTCGTCTATGAGTGGGGTGTCGTTTGGGAGCCGTTTGGGCGGACGGCGGTCCTAGTGGTTGTGTACTTTTTGTTAGTGGGTTAGCTTTCTGAGGTTGAGTCGTGGAGTCCTTCTCCGACTGTGTTATACTAGTTGAGCATTGAGTTCCGATCGGGTTGGTCGTGGATTATAGCCTGCTGAGACTGAGGTTTTATGCCAGATGTGAGATACTCGAGTTCGCGGGGTCGCTCCCCGCGAGCTACGCTCCGGATGCGATGATGATACCGAGCCTGACGAGGCTGCGATGTGGTTACTGAGATAGTCCTTGAGGGACACCCTACGTAAGACCAAGCCCTGTTTGGGCATGAGTGCTAGTAGATGAGTGCAGGCTTGACTGGTCCAAAGAGGGACAGTCATTGGGATTGGGTGATATGTGTGAGTGAGTTTCATAGCATGTTCATAGATGAGTTTTCCTTTGAGCATGGTACTTGAGACATATTAGCAGTAGCGAGTGGATGCATACCATCATCTGTGTTTTTCCCTCTTGAGCATAGTAGATAGAGGCTTGATAGCTGTAGATACTTTTCCAGCTTAGTTTTCATTATCACAGTCTTTTCTGTTATCTTTGCCTCAAGTAGACTTAGTGGGCAGACCGTGGGTCTTGGAGACGGTACCCACTGAGAACTACTATAGGATGTAGTTCTCACACCCTCTGTCGGTGACAAGTTGCTGAGGCTTTTCCTTCCGTTCTTGCCCGAGCTGGCGCGACGGACCGAGGACAGGGAGTCGCGAGATAGTTCCCTACCTGCATAGTTCCCTTAGAGTGAGGTAGATGTACCATCCCGGACTGTGGGATTCACTGTTTCTTGTTATATTTCCAATTTTAGTTATCTCCCTTTTTGGTTTCATAGATGATGTATAGGTGGATTTTATTTGTATCTGACGTTGTATTATTCAGAATTTTGGGAGATGGACTTTGTTTTTATTTTTCAGCTTATTAGTAGTTTGATTTTATATTACGGCTTTATTTTTCGCTCTGATATCTGTGTAGCTGTAGTTCTATCTTTTGCAGGTTAGACGCTTCGTCGGTGCGGGGCTTCCCGTGTCGACGGCGGATCTGTTGGCGAGCCCGGGTCGCAGTTTTGACCCCGGGGCATGACACTCAGACTGTCCAGTACAAAAGTAGAATCATAAAGCTAACAGGGTACATCTACCTCTGACTCAAAATGCTGGTAAGGAACTACTCGGCCACGTCCTCACCTCGATCAGCTGTCTCCGCGCGAGCTAAGCCGGAACAGCAGCCTCAGAAAACCTGTCACCGCAGCGGGTGTGAGATCTACTGCAGAAGGTAGATCTCAGTGGGTACCGTCATCAATATCCATGGTATGCCAACTAAGTCTACTAGAGGCACAACAGATAGGTATGCAAATAGATAAAAGGAAAGCAGGAAAGGAACTACAGCTAATATGTATCAACATCATGCTCAAGGAAAACTCTGCTCTGATCCTACTATGCATACACTCTCACTACTAATAATATGCCTCAAGTACCATGCTCAAAGGAAAACTCATCTATGAACATGCTATGCAATCACTCTCTCATATCACCCAATCTCAATGACTGCCTCATAGGGTCCAGTCAAGCCTGCGCCAAACCTACTGCCACCTCATCCCCACTAGGATGGGACTTACGTAGGGCGTCCCACACGGACTATCTCAATCTCAAGCGAACTCTAGTGTATCAACTAGTCGCATCATCAACACGCACCCGGGGCGTAGCTCGAGGGGAGCGAACCCACCGAACTCAAGTATCTCATCTGTCTCAACTGTCTCAGAAGCGGCACATGCAGGCTATAATCCACGATCAAACAGATCGGAACTCAATGCTCAACTAGCATAACTCAGTCGGAGAAAGACTCTACGACTCGATCAGGAAATGCCCACACAATCTCAAAGCTATGTCGGGAAACCTCCACGACTCAATCTGATAATGCATAACCCATGGTTATGTCGGGAAACCTCCACGACTCAATCTACCAGAACCCCAAAACTCTCAAAGCTAGGACGGAGATCCACCTCCACAACTGAATCAGGAAGACACAAACCACGATCTAGAATAATCCCAACGAGGAAGAAGAACTCTCAGGACACTAGAAACTCGATACATGATGCTCTAAAAATCCACTCGGCCCTCCGGCACAAGTACTCATGCATACCGGGCCACCTGGACCTTCTGTAATACTCTCAATATTTAAAACTCATTATAAAATCGGAGTTTATTTAAAACCAGTTGCAGAAATAAAATGAAGGTCCCTATGCATCCCGGAGGACAAGGAAACATGCAGTCTAGTGTCAAATAACCTCTAGATCATACTAAAAATGAATGGGGCTCACGAATGTCTTTCTACAATTTTCTAGGCAACTATCAGATTTATCAATATACAATAATTAAGCTAAATATGATCAACATGCTTACAGAAGCATTAGAGGGCATTCCATAAATCTCGAAGAATTTCCAACCGACCTGGAATGCTTTCCGTAGGCCAAGCCGAAGTCGGGGATGTGCTGAGCCACTAACAGACGAAAATCCAAAACTGCGCCGCGCACGCGCAATATCGCGCGCCCCGGAAAAATCCTAGGAAGCTCACACGACAACCACAAGCCTCAACAAAGTCCCTGCGCAACTCAGTTCTCTCACAGCCAAGTCTAGCACTACACGTGCATGCATGCATGCATGCATGCATGCTCGGCCACGTACAGTAACAGCCCAACAGCAAGAGCTGTTCTCAGCCATGCGCAGGGAAAGAGAGAGAACAAGAAGAATCCAAAGTTAATTCAAAAATTACTCCAATCCATACTATAAATCCAAAGGCCCTACCAAATTTATCCGCTAACATACCTTGTATGAAGCTCGTTGCGCGCGCGGCTCCGATTGACTCCAAGCAGCAGAATCAGACCAACAAGCCAACTCCAACTCACTTCCTCTACTCCTTCTCTTCCTTTCTTTCTTCTCTGCCTTAGGTCAAGTAGAGAGAACAACAGAGTGAAAGGCTGTATATAAAGACCAAGGAATAGGGTTAACACTAAGGGAGTGAATTTACCTTAATACCCCTCAAGAGAAAAATCGAGTTAGCAGCATAAAAGGCCTCCCTTGTGAGCCGTGTACCGGTACCCCAAGCTGGGTACCGGTACACCAAATTGGGTTCCGGAACTCTACATTGAGTTCCGGAACTCAAAGCATGGTTACGGAACTCCATGCATGGTTCCGGAACTCAACAGCCCAACTCACTAAAAACCCTACAGCAAGCTCCAACGTCCTCCCGCCGACTCACTTTTCGCCCCGGAAGCTTCCGCCACAGTCTGAAATCACCCGAACCCCGCTGTAAATATAAAATACACATGCTCCTAGAATTTTTAGATTTTTCTGTGAACAATTGCGGAATCGGTGCTCAATGCAAAACCCGTTCTCTATACCGCGCGCCCGCGCGGCACCCTCTGATGGTCTCTCCTCCACTCTTGGATAGTATGCTCATCATCTCCATCACAAAAAAAACCCTTCAACAAAGCCAATCCATGCTTTCTCTCTCTCTCACTAGAAAAACTGAAATGCACCTTCATGAGGCTCGGCGCGCGCTTGCTCCGCTCGGCTTCAGACAGTCGGTCCGCACTAACAGTACACCATCACCTCACTCAATTCCATCTTTTAATTCCCCTCAAATCTTCTTCTCCTTCTCCTTCTTCCTCAATTTTCATTTCCTCTGTTTCTTATTTTTTCCTCTGATTCATATTTTGGAGAAGACGATGACATGGCATGGTGCTAATTAGTGCTAATTTGAGGAACTTGGTGCATGGTGCATGGTGCATGGTGGCAAGGAAACCCAACATTCTCTCCAAACACCAACACCAACACTAATTCTATACACCCATACACCCTCTTAATTCCTTTTTCTTTCTTTACTCTTTCTCTAATTTCCCTCTCTCAGACAAAATAACCAACTTAATTAATTAATTAAATAATCAATCTTAAGCCACTCCAACACACTTTTTGCCCTCGGGGCCTCCGCATCAGTCCGGAACCTCCCGAACTTCACTGTAAACGAAAAATACACCTGATCCAAACCTTCCCAATTTTTTTTTGCAAACCACAGTGGAGTCGCGGCTCTAATAAACCAGTCCTCTAACGGCGCACAGTGCCCGGAAAACTCTGATTCAAGCTGGGGCTTCCGCGTCGACCCGAATCAACCCGAAATCATCTGCAAACAAATATGGAACACGTCCGAGGCGATTTCTCCGCACCACGCCATCTTGCGAGGTCGGTACACTCCACCAAGTCCCGGTACTCTCTACAGGCTGGCATACCCGATGCGGCAAGCAGAGCAGGCAGTACCAATGTTTACTGGTGGTCGGATTGGGTTATTCAGGCAGGCATTTAGATACTGAGGCATACTTTTAGCTATTCTTATTAGCTTGGTATTTAGAGGCATATTAGTGGTAGCTTTCTTCAGCATTTATATTCATAGCATACCACCTCTCTTTCCTTTTCGCCCCTTGTTGTCCTAGTGGGCTTGTCTGAGTTTAAGGCATAACCCACTAGGGGAGGCTACTGTTTTTATAGTAATTCTCACCCCCATTGTTCTTCTTCTTTTTTTTCTCCCCTGTTTTGCAGTCTTCTGCGGGAGTGGCTAGACCATCTTCAGCAGACCGAGGTAAGAGGATAGCGGACTAGATAGTCGTCTACCCATCTGCGAGCATAGTAGTATTTTGGTTGTATCCCCTATACACTTAGACAGATGTATTTTCTTTTATTTTGGGTCTGGCTTCGGCCAACTGGTTGTATTTTATTAGTGAGCTGGGAGAGACATATGTATTTATTTGAGAGTTTTATTGTACTTTTATTTCCAGCTGTGGTCTGAGATGTATTAGTTTTAGTTCAGCTTTGTTGTATGCTCCTTTATTATATCTTTCATATCTGAGTAGGTTACCAACGCTTCGTGTACACGGGAAATTCCGTGTGCACGGCGGATTTGTGGACGGGCCCGGGTTTTGGTTTACACCCGGGGCGTGACATGCTCCCCTCAAGTGCCACTCCGGAGTAGGCGATTTACACAGCGACCAGTGAGTACCGGACAGATGAGTGCCGGTCAGTGAGTGCCGATTTGTTATTAGATACTAGAGACATTTGATCAGGCAGTACCGGGTTCTATACCGGTTCATTTGATTGGGTTTATTCGGATAGATACTTTTACTGTTGCACTTGTGCCTGGGGGCTGAGTGGAGTCTAGTTGCTGGGGTTAGATCAGTGCCAGTGTCGTTGGGAATTGTTGGGTTGACGGTGGTCTTGGGGTCGTTGTGAGTATTTCGACCGTTGTGCGAGATGTTGAGGATCTTGAGTCTTTCCGTTCTGAGAGAGAGCGTGGATTTTGACTATAGCCTACAGGTGCCACTATTCGATAGTGAGTTAGTTTGATTGGACACCCTATGTGGATACACTTGGGAGGTGCAGGCTTGACTGGACCAGATGTGGCAGTCAGCTCGATTAGGTCGATTGTGCACATCGGGTGCGAGTGGTTGCATACCTTTCATTGGTTTTTCCCCATTGAGCATTTAGATAGAGGCATGGTAGCTGTAGAGTATCTCCAGCTTTCCTGTTCAGTTTTTCCTGCTTCGTTATCTTATACCTCTAGTAGACTTAGTGGGCAGACCGTTGGGCCTGTTGGCGGTACCCACTGAGAACTCTCTTTTGATGTAGTTCTCACACCCGTTGGCCCCCTCTTTTTTCTTTCCTCTCCTTTGTTTTGTAGAGTCATTGTAGGTGTTGCTGATTCTGCTGTTGCTGTTTGAGGCGAGGTAGTCGCGAGCTAGATCCCTACCTGTCCTTGGAGAGTAGCTGCCCCCCCCCCCGCCCCAAAGTGGAGATTTGTATTACAATCAGTAGATTATTTTATTTTCACTTTTGAGAGATCATTGTATTGTGAGGATCTAACTTGTACTGAGAGCCTGTACACTGATGTATTATTTCAGGTTACCTCCCTGTTGAGTTCTGGGTTATTATATTTGAGGATATTATATGATTATCACTTATGGGAGATGGATATTGTATCATTTATTTTCAGTTGTACAGTGAATGCATTTATGCTTTACAGCAGTTTTATTTTATAGCTCTGATATCTGTTTAGCTGTAGTACCCTTTCTTGCAGGTTGGACGCTTCGCCTACACAGTTCGTATAGGCGGCGGATCTGTTCGCGAGCCCATGTCGTAGTTTCGACCCCGGGGCGTGACAGTTCAAGTTCTTGTAAGTGGATCTAGTTTATTTTCCCTTTTGACATCCACCACACACAATGTCCTTTTTGAAGTTTAGTTTAGGAACATCTCTAACAACATCCTTGTATGTAATCCTAGATAGTTCCTTAAAGTTCATATGAGCTAGTCTTTTATGCCAAAGAGTCTTAGTGTAAAGTGAAACTACGTTACAATGTTCGATGGGTTTACTAGGAACTACGTAGCAATTGTTCTGTGATCTAATCTTGAGGCCCTCGATATATAAAACATTTTTCAAAACTGGGCTGTTTGGTATAGTGATTGTTTTTTTTCCAACTATTTTTGAAGATCGTCCGCCTCCGAAAACAGCAAGTCCTCCGGAGGTTTTCTCAACCGATTTAAAATAGTTTTTATGTCCGGTCATGTACCGTGAGCAACCACTATCCAAATACCAAGACGAATTGTCATATGCATGTAGTGATGAGTGAATGACAAGATAAGGGAAGAGTTTACCTTTGCGCACCCAAACCTTACGAGTATTGGAATACGTCAGCAATGATTGCGATGTTGAGATCCTTAGTGAATGCGTTTTGTTTGGTTGATCACTTTTCTTTAATTTCCATATCGATGTTGTCTTGGGGGGTATGCTACCATTGTAGTGGTCCGGAATTCCTTGCAACTTTTCTGGTGAATCCATTGTGTAGAACACCTTTTGTTGGTGTGCCTGGCCCATAGTGCATCAAAGGGATGCCACAGATGGACCCTGTGAGGTATCTTTTGCTGATTTGGCCTTCGGCTGCGTTTGCCGAATTTTAGAAAAGGATTTGGGCCAAACAGAGGTTGGATTTGGATTCAGCGCGGAAAAACGCTTGAAAACGGCTATTTGCTTGTTAATTTGGAGTCCGGATGACCAAAAACGGGCTTCCCGAAGTTTTCGGGAATTTTCGGTGCATGGGGGTGACCGTGGACCGGCCTGGAGCCACGTGGCGGCCTATCATTGGCCGGCTCACGCAGCTCGGTCCACGGGAAGACGCGGCGGTGCATGGACCGCGGGCGGGGGGACGCGTGGCGTGCCCGGAGTGGCCGGCGCACGCGGCGCGGACCATTGAGTTGTGCGGGTTCGGTGGACCGGGTGCGTGGACACGTGTCGGCCTGGCATTGGCAGGCTCACGGGGGCGCGGTCCACGGGTGCACGGGGGGGGCGCCTCGGGGCGCGTGCGCGCAGAGGCGCCAGGCGGCGCTGTCGGCCGCACTCGAGTGCGGGTGAGTGCGGTCCACGTGTCGGCCCGCCATTGGCGGGCCGTACCTACCGCCGTTGACCGTGAGGGACGCGTGGCGCGCGGCGGGAGCCTTGCACCGCTGTTTCCTGTTGCAGGGACACGTGGCCGCACCAGGAAGTTTCGGGCGCGTCGGATGGGAGCCGTCCGACCGGACTTTCGGGCGCAGTGCGCCCGAATCTTGCGCCCGAAAGTCCGGCCCGCACTGTTTTGGGCTGAGCCTGTAAATAGGCTTCCCTGTTTCCTTTTTGGGCTTTTTGGACCCCTTTTCGCAGCGAGTTCTTCAGGAGACTTTTCCCTCTCATAGTGCACTATCCATTGGAGGACTTGGAGGATTTTTGGAGGCACGCATCCCGAGGTTCGCGATTTTACGGCGCGGCGCGACGCTCGTTCTCCGGCAACCCGCTTCGCCCCTTCTCAGTGTTTGTGCTGCCCCGACTCACCCCGACCTCCTTTTCCGGCGATTCTTGCGCCGTTGGACTCTCGACTGGTAGGACTTCAACTCCGGTGTTTTGAGGTTCCTCGTTTTCCGTGCTGACCTTGGAGTTTTCTGGGCACCCATTTGACCCATTTTCCTTCGCGGATTTTTGGACAGCGCTGCGATGAAATAGCCATATCTTTGCGCACATGCAGCGGATCGAGGCGATTAAAAAGGCAAACTTCATCTTCTTTTCGCAAGGAATCTCCTGGATTTTTCTGAGATTTTTCTGGATTTGTCTCGAAGGTGAAGATCTCCTTTCACTGTAGTTCTTTGACACAGAAATTTGGTGCGGTTTGGTTTGGGGTGTTGCTCTTGCAGAATTTGTAACTCAGCGTAGAAAACTCGGAATTGAACGTGCAGGTACTCGTTTCGACGGGTTCGTCGCGAGGATCGTGTCAGTATTTATCTTGGATTTTTCCGGGCATATTTCACAGGTGAAAACAGACATATAGTGGACTGCTGTAATTGGGACAGATTTTGGGTTGTATTGTGTGATTAATGTTGTTTGTTCTTTTGGGGAATGTTGTACAGTTTTGTGGAGGTTGTTTGGACCGAGCGTGGACATCACTTTTGGGACCAGGATTTAGCGCTCGAGGTGGGTGTTGTTGTAAACCTCCTACTTTTGATTTCCCACTAGGCATATTAGAGTGTTGCTTGATCATGTTGCTAGTTAGAATTGTGTAATGGACCTAGCATGCTTGTATGAGATCACGGATTCATAATTACTACTTGCATGGTTAGAGAACTAAATGTTAGTAAGTTGTGTTTCCTTGCTTTAGAGGTGTAGTTTAAACACTTGGAATCATGCTAATCCAAATCATGTTGTATGTATAATGGAAGGTTTGGGCATGTGGTTAGAGTTCATATTTGGAAAGATTAATTGTTAGTGAGTTCCTCTCTTTGTAACAACATATTGGAAGTGATTGTATCTTGAAAAGCAAAGTGTTAGGGAAATTCTTTATTCTTGTGGGAGCACGTGGTTAGGGCTCGCATCTTGAGAAGCCTATTGTTAGTCGTTAATGTATTAAGATTGTATCCTGGATCACGTATTATGCATCATGTACATTGGAGGTCCCATGCACTTAGTTTTGTAAAAGTTAGAATGCTTGTAATTGCTTTATCAAGTAAAAGCCTTTGCATGCTTGTATGGTCATTTAGCTAGGCCACCTTTTTCTGCTACACTACATATTGGGACATGACTTAGGAGAAACCATGTTTAGTTGTTCTCCTTTTTATTCAGTTACATATTGCTCGAGTTAGAGCAGGGGTATGGGATAGTGTAGTCGAGGTCATCGAGTCGGGGTCAGATTAGACTCGATTATGGATCGTGGGGCATTGTGGTAACCGCGGACAGTAGGCGGTTAGCCAGTTGTTGATTACTTTATCAGATTGGACTTGGGGGATTGTTGCGGCGACCGCGGACATTGGGCGGTTGACCGGATACTTTACTTATGCATCAGATTGGGTATCAGATTACTCTAGTGGATGGAGTTTTCCACTTATTGAGTATTATTGCACCAGATTGGGGATTGGGGTTTCATTAGTGGATGGATTTTCCCACTTTGATCATAGTCATGATGAAAGTCCTGCTTTACTGAGATATTGGTTACTGAGATATTGGTTACTGGGATACTTGTTACTGAGATACTATACTCGTGTGGGTCGCTCCCCTCGAGTGCCACTCCGGAGGTAGGCTTTTCGGACCCAGCCTTGTGTGCCGGTCTGATACTGATGTTGGGATGCGAGCCGTGCGGGCCGATCCCGCGGTTTCGAGCCTTGTGAGCAGATTCCGCTGAGCAGGCAATGCCAGTTGTACTGGTGGCACATGATTGGGTATTTGGACAGATACAGTTTTCTGATGCATTCTTACAGTCATCTCTTTAGATACTGCATTTAGAGGCATAGTTGTGATAGTTTACCTTAGCAGTAGCCTTTATAGCTTACTTAGTAGTGATAGTTTACCTTAGAAGTAGCCTTTATAGCTTACTACTGTTTTTCCCTTTTTGCCTCTAGTTGTCCTAGTGGGCCATCAGGGTTTGAGGTTTTGCCCACTAGGGGAGACTGCTGTTTTTATAGTAGTTCTCACCCCCCATTGTCCTTCTTTTCTTTTCTTTTCTCCCTTTGTTTTGCAGAGTCTTCTGCGGGAGTTGCAGGGCCGTCTCGGGCAGAGCGAGGCAAGCAGTTAGCGGATTAGGTAGTTCATCTACCCCGACTTCAAGCTTAGTCGTGTACCAGTTATACCCTTTTCTTTCTCAGACAGTTGTAGTTTATTTTGGGTCTGGCTCTTGCCAGCTGTTTGTACTTATTTCGTGAGCTGGGAGAGACACTTGTATATTTTGAGAGTTTTTATTATGCTTTTACTTTCCACTGTAGTCTGAGATGTAGTAGTTTTATTTTAGCTCTGTTTCATGCTCCTTTATTAAATCTTTTATTTCTGAGCAGGTTACCAACGTTTCGTGTACACGGGAAATTCTGTGTGCACGGCGGATCTGTGGACGGGCCCGGGTTCTGGTTTACAGCCGGGGCGTGACAGATTAGTTTGGTATCAGAGCTTAGGGATAGGTCAGTTGGGACTTAGAAAAACCCTAGGCTTTTGGCAGACCCTAGGATGTTAGGGCATGAGTGGCGTGATATTTTGCGAAAGTCGGTGATTTTAGTCAGTTGACTCTTCCAGTGAGTGAAGAGGGATCGACATACCCTATTTCTGTTGAACAATTATGTTGGCTGCAGACAACATAAAGTTGCAGAAATATGGGGATGTCTTTGACTTTCGCTAGATTGGGTCTTGTGGGGTTTTGTTTCTGATTTTTGGTTTACTGTGGCAGGATGTCCCCGCGTCGTCGTTCACCCACCGGGGGTACCCCCGCACCTTCTGAGGAGTCTGAGCGGGCGGTATCCGCCGAGTTGGGAGAACTGCGGGCTTTGGTGACCCAGTTAGTGGCGAGGAGCTTCCGTCAGGACCAGCGCCTGGAGCAGTTACTGGCGCGGCAGGGTGACTTGACAGTTGGCGAGGGGGCCGGGGCTTCAGAGCAACGTCCAGACAGGAAACGCCCAGCCCCCGATGGGGATGGACAGGCCAGTTCGGGGAGACCATCACGACCCCCGCGGCCCCAGCCTCCGGGCCGTGGGCGTCTTGATCGACGAGGACCTGGTAGGATTCAGAGGCCACCGCAGCAGCAGCAGCCTCGACAGTCTCAGGCGTTGTCCCAGTGTGTTATCTGTAGGGGGGAGCATCCATCTGATACCTGTAGCTTGAGGGAGGGTCGATGCTTCCGATGTGGGCAGCCAGGCCACATCCGATCTACGTGCCCCTTTCGGACCTTGGTAGCACCTCCTTCAGCATTGGCCCCTACCGCACCCCAGCAGAGGTCGCGATCACGACTTCAGAGACGGCAGCATCAGCCGCGACAGTTACGGGTCCCTGGCAGTTGTATTTTCTGTGGAGATCAGCACTTTCCCGGCACTTGTGATCTGAGGTGGGGGCGTTGTTTTGGCTGTGGTCAGGCCGGGCACTTACGAGTTTCATGCCCTTTTGCGACATCAGCGGCACCGACTTCGGCATCTGTTCCTGCCACTTCCCAGCTGCGACCGGGAGCTCCATCGACAGGTCCCCAGGCAGACCGAGTTTCGCCTCCCCACCCTTCTGGTGAGAGACAGCCGATGTTGAGTGATCAGGGCGGCTTAGCACTGGCGGGGGTTTCTGCTACGGCTGACTGTGCGGTGGCAGGTTTGATTTATTACTGGCATTTGGATTCTTGTCTTATTTGTTATACGAGCATCGCATTCTTTCCTTAGTAGATCCGTTGCATCATCATATGGGTTAGAGGTAGGGCTTTTACCACATGCACGAGAGGTTTAGTTTCCCCGATCTTTTTGCACGTGGAGGTGTGTTGTGGGTCCTGCCCGATGCAGATCGAGTTCTGGATTATGTTAGTGGACCTGTCGGTCTTGAGACAGCTGAGGGACTTTGATGTAGTTCTTGGGTTGGATTGGCTGGCTCGATACTTTGCGATTTTTTTTTTTTTTTTGATGATGCCGCGAGGACTGTTACCTTTAGCGAGCCAGGCCAGGAGGTGTGTGTGTATAGAGGGTGTCAGGATGTTTCTTTTACCTCAGTGGTTGCGACTTCCTGAGCGAGGCGGATGATCCGCAGTGGATGTATAGCCTTTTTGGGCTAGTGTGGTGGAGGAGCCTACGGCGGCATCGGAACTCGCGGATATCCCTTTTGCCCACGAGTTCTCGGATGTTTTCCCCCGGAGTTGGTTGGTATGCCGCCGGTTAGGGAGATTGAGTTTTGATTGATGTAGTTCCAGGAGCTACGTCAATCTCTAAGGCTCCTTATCGAATGGCACCGGCTAAGCTGCGAGAGTTAGAGGCGCAATTTCGGGACTTGAAGGTTGAGGGTTTTGTTGGACCCAGTGTTTCGCCTTGGAGAACGCCGGTGCTATTTGTAAAAGTGAAGGATGGTTCACTACGACTTTGTGTGAGAGTTCAATTTAGTGACCATCAAGGACGAGTACCCCTTTTGCCGCGCATTGATGGCTTAGTTGATTAGCTGCAAGGGGCTTGTGCCTTCTCGAGGATTGATCTCCAATCAGGTTACCACCAGCAGAAAGTGAAGGCCGAGGATATCCCCAAGACGGCTTTTAGATCCCGGTACGGGCATTATGAGTTCCCTGTTATGCTTTTTGGTTTAACTAATGCCCCTGCTATATTATGGATCTGAAGAACCGGGTATTCCAGCCGTACTTGGACCTGTTTGTCGTTGTGTTCATTGACGACATTGTGTTTTACCCCCGGAGGGATATTGAGCGTGTGGAGCACTTGAGGATAGTGCTGCAGCTTCTACGAGAGAAGAAGCTGTATGCCGAGGGTGAAAAGTGTGAATTTTGGCTTCGGGAGGTTGCATCTGTAGGCCACTTTGTGTTAGCCGCAGGAGTGGCAGTTCACCCGACGAAGATTGTTGTTGTTCGGGATTGGCCTAGACCGACGACGGTTACTGAGGTCCATAGCTTTTGGGCTTAGCGGGACATTACCGTCGATTTGTGGAGGGCTTTGCGAAGCTCTTTGCCCTTTTCCCCTGACCAGTTTGACAAGGAAGGGAATAAGGTTTGTTTGGACTGAACGGTGCCAGCTGAGTTTTAAGGAACTGAAGAGGAACTTGATTTGGGCACCACTTCTGGCATTGCCAGTGAGGGGCGATGGATTTATGATTTGCAGTGACGCCTCTCCCAGCGGTTTGGGATGTGTTGTATTGCAGCATGGTAGGGTAATTGCTTATGCTTTACGGCAATGAAAGGATTATGAGAAGAATTATCCTACTCATGATTTGGAGCTTACGGCTGTGATGTTCGCGTTGAAGTTGTGGAGGCATTACCTCTACGGAGAGCACTGTGATATTTACACTGATCATAAGAGTTTGAGCATGTTGATCACGTGGCAGGCACCGCTAGTGGAGCAGTGTGGCGTCTACAGATTGAGATAGTATTCCCTGGGGTCTCTGCTAGACTCATGTCTATGATCTTGCAGCCCCACTCTGCTGGCCAGGATTAGGGAGACACAGAGTGAGGACCCCCACTCGACGAGGATCGGATCACAGCTTCAGGCAGATCATATAGGGGATTTTGCGCATGACAGCTCAAGAGTACTACGGTACAGAGACCAGAGTTGTGAGGGGCCCATTATACACCTTTTACCATTCGTTCTGGTAGTACTAGGATGTATAGGGACCCGAGGCTTGTATCTTTTTGGAGGGAGTCTACAGTCAGCCTTGGGGGGAACCCAGCTCCGATGTGGCACAGTGTTCCACCCACAAACCGATGGACAGCCTGAGCACACCATACAGACCCTCGAGGACATGTTGAGAGCTGCGTCATGGATTTTGGAGGAGAGTGGTACCGGCACTTAGCAGTGGTTGAGGTTGCGTGCAACGGCAGCTATTAGGCGAGCATTCAGATGGCTCCGTTCGAGGCGCGGATGGACGTTTGTGTCGGTCGCCCTTGTATTGGGGTGACGTGGGTGAGAGGAGGACTTTGGGACCGGAGTTACTGTTGGAGACAGAGGAGAAAGCCTGATTAGCCCGCCGACATTTTGTGATGGCCCAGAGCCATCAGAGGAGCTACGCCGATACTCGGCGGCGAGACCTAGAGCTTCAGATTGGTGATCAAGTCTTTTGAAGGTCTTGCCTTCGGAAGAAGTCCGGGATTTGGAGTTCGTGGGAAGTTTAGTCCCCGTTTTATCGGACCCTTCGCATATGACCGGCTTCACCTCTTTGGGGATCGGCGAGGATCTTGGATATGAGGAGCGCCCGTTGCGAGTTCTTGCTCGTGTGGTGAAGGAACTGCGCAACCGGGCCTTTCCGTATGTGAAGGTCTTGTGGAGCAATTACGATGAGCGTGAGGCTACTTGGGAGCTAGAGATGGTGATGAAAGGTACCTACCCCTTTTCTGTTCGAAGCTTCCGGTTGAGGTACGTCTGGTTGTTTTTCTTGTTTCGTGGACGAAACTCCTTTTAGTGGGGGAGGATGTAGTGGTCCGGAATTCCTTGCAACTTTTCTAGTGAATCCATTGTGTAGAACACCTTTTGTTGGTGTGCCTGGCCCATAGTGCATCAAAGGGATGCCACAGATGGACCCTGTGAGGTATCTTTTGCTGATTTGGCCTTCGGCTGCGTTTGCCGAATTTTAGAAAAGGATTTGGGCCAAACAGAGGTTGGATTTGGATTCAGCGCGGAAGAAAAACGCTTGAAAACGGCTATTTGCTTGTTAATTTGGAGTCCGGATGACCAAAAACGGGCTTCCGGAAGTTTTCGGGAATTTTCGGTGCATGGGGGTGACCGTGGACCGGCCTTGAGCCACGTGGCGGCCTATCATTGGCCGGCTCACGCAGCTCGGTCCACGGGAAGACGCGGCGGTGCATGGACCGCGGGCGGGGGGACGCGTGGCGTGCCCGGAGTGGCCGGCGCACGCGGCGCGGACCATTGAGTTGTGCGGGTTCGGTGGACCGGGTGCGTGGACACGTGTCGGCCTGGCATTGGCAGGCTCACGGGGGCGCGGTCCACGGGTGCACGGGGGGGGCGCCTCGGGGCGCGTGCGCGCAGAGGCGCCAGGCGGCGCTGTCGGCCGCACTCGAGTGCGGGTGAGTGCGGTCCACGTGTCGGCCCGCCATTGGCGGGCCGTACCTACCGCCGTTGACCGTGAGGGACGCGTGGCGCGCGGGCGGGAGCCTTGCACCGCTGTTCCTGTGCAGGGACACGTGGCCGCACCAGGAAGTTTCGGGCGCGTCGGATGGGAGCCGTCCGACCTGGACTTTCGGGCGCAGTGCGCCCGAATCTTGCGCCCGAAAGTCCGGCCCGCACTGTTTTGGGCTGAGCCTATAAATAGGCTTCCCTGTTTCCTTTTTGGGCTTTTTGGACCCCTTTTCGCAGTGAGTTCTTCAGGAGACTTTTCCCTCTCATAGTGCACTATCCATTGGAGGACTTGGAGGATTTTTGGAGGCACGCATCCCGAGGTTCGCGATTTTACGGCGCGGCGCGACGCTCGTTCTCCGGCAACCCGCTTCGCCCCTTCTCAGTGTTTGGGCTGCCCCGACTCACCCCGACCTCCTTTTCCGGCGATTCTTGCGCCGTTGGACTCTCGACTGGTAGGACTTCAACTCCGGTGTTTTGAGGTTCCTCGTTTTCCATGCTGACCTTGGAGTTTCTGAGCACCCATTTGACCCATTTTCCTTCGCGGATTTTTGGACAGCGCTGCGATGAACTAGCCATATCTTTGCGGACAGGCAGCGGATCGAGGCGATTCAAAAGGCAAACTTCATCTTCTTTTCGCAAGGAATCTCCTGGATTTTTCTGAGATTTTTCTGGATTTGTCTCGAAGGTGAAGATCTCCTTTCACTGTAGTTCTTTGACACAGAAATTTGGTGCAGTTTGGTTTGGGGTGTTGCTCTTGCAGAATTTGTAACTCAGCGTAGAAAACTCGGAATTGAACGTGCAGGTACTCGTTTCGACGGGTTCGTCGCGAGGATCGTGTCAGTATTTATCTTGGATTTTTTCGGGCATATTTCACAGGTGAAAACAGACATATAGTGGACTGCTGTAATTGGGACAGATTTTGGGTTGTATTGTGTGATTAATGTTGTTTGTTCTTTTGGGAATGTTGTACAGTTTTGTGGAGGTTGTTTGGACCGAGCGTGGACATCACTTTTGGGGACCAGGATTTAGCGCTCGAGGTGGGTGTTGTTGTAAAACCTCCTACGTTTGATTTCCCACTAGGCATATTAGAGTGTTGCTTGATCATGTTGCTAGTTAGAATTGTGTAATGGACCTAGCATGCTTGTATGAGATCACGGATTCATAATTACTACTTGCATGGTTAGAGAACTAAATGTTAGTAAGTTGTGTTTCCTTGCTTTAGAGGTGTAGTTTAAACACTTGGAATCATGCTAATCCAATCATGTTGTATGGATAATGGAAGGTTTGGGCATGTGGTTAGAGTTCATATTTGGAAAGATTAATTGTTAGTGAGTTCCTCTCTTTGTAACAACATATTGGAAGTGATTGTATCTTGAAAAGCAAAGTGTTAGGGAAATTCTTTATTCTTGTGGGAGCACGTGGTTAGGGCTCGCATCTTGAGAAGCCTATTGTTAGTCGTTAATGTATTAGATTGTATCCTGGATCACGTATTATGCATCATGACATTGGAGTCCCATGCACTAGTTTGTAAAAGTTAGAATGCTTGTAATTGCTTTATCAAGTAAAGGACTTTGCATGCTGTATGGTCATTTAGCTAGGCCACCTTTTTCTGCTACACTACATATTGGGACATGACTTAGGAGAAACCATGTTTAGTTGTTCTCCTTTTTATTCAGTTACATATTGCTCGAGTTAGAGCAGGGGTATGGGAGGTTAGTCGAGGTCATCGAGTCGGGGTCAGTTAGACTCGATTATGGATCGTGGGGCATTGGGTGTAACCCGGACGAGTAGGCGGTTAGCCATGTTTGATTACTTTGTCAGATTGGACTTGGGGGATTGTGCGGCGACCGCGGACATGGTGCGTTTGACCGGATACTGTTACATTATCATCAGATTGGGTATCAGATTACTCTAGTGGATGAGTTTTCCACTTATTGAGTATTATTGCACCAGATTGGGGAGTGTGGTTTCAGTAGTGGATGGAGTTTCCCCACTTTGATCATAGTCATGATGAAAGTCCTGCTTACTGAGATATGGTTACTGAGATATTGGTTACTGGGTACTTGTTACTCTATACTCGTGTGGGTCGCTCCCCTCGAGTGCCACTCCGGAGGTAGGCTTTTCGGACCCAGCCTTGTGTGCCGGTCTGATACTGATGTTGGGATGCGAGCCGTGCGGGCCGATCCCGCGGTTTCGAGCCTTGTGGCAGATTCCGCTGAGCAGGCAATGCCAGTTGTACTGGTGGCACATGATTGGGTATTTGGACAGATACAGTTTTCTGATGCATTCTTACAGTCATCTCTTTAGATACTGCATTTAGAGGCATAGTAGTGATAGTTTACCTGGCATACCTTTATAGCTTACTTAGTCATAGCTTAGCGTACCTTTATAGCTTACTACTGTTTTTCCCTTTTTGCCTCTAGTTGTCCTAGTGGGCCGTCAGGTTTGAGGTTTTGCCCACTAGGGGAGACTGCTGTTTTTATAGTAGTTCTCACCCCCCATTGTCCTTCTTTCTTTTCTTTTCTCCTCCCTTTGTTTTGCAGAGTCTTCTGCGGGAGTTGCAGGGCCGTCTCGGGCAGAGCGAGGCAAGCAGTTAGCGGATTAGGTAGTTCATCTACCCCGACTTCAAGCTTAGTCGTGTACCAGTTGTACCCTTTTCTTTCTCAGACAGTTGTAGTTTATTTTGGGTCTGGCTCTTGCCAGCTGTTTGTACTTATTTCGTGAGCTGGGAGAGACACTTGTATATTTTGAGAGTTTTTATTATGCTTTTACTTTCCAGCTGTAGTCTGAGATGTAGTAGTTTTATTTTAGCTCTGTTTCATGCTCCTTTATTAATCTTTTATTTCTGAGCAGGTTACCAACGCTTCGTGTACACGGGAAATTCTGTGTGCACGGCGGATCTGTGGTGGGGCCCGGGTTCTGGTTTACACACCCGGGGCGTGACAACCATTGTATTTGACCTTGGGTTCATTTCCTCTTGATTTTCGGTCGTTTCTTGATGGTAGTTGATGTATGATTCGTTTGATTTGTTCGTTTTGCTCCATGCTGCAATCTGGTCTTATGTGCCCTTTCGCTCCACAATTGTGACATACCTTATTTGACATTGAGTTCCCTTACAATGTAAAAGGCTTGTCAACAATTGATACGGCAATTTCAGTCGGAGGAGGAGGTGAGACCGACTGAGGCACAAACTTTGTTTTCACTCGAACTTGGGTCCCACCAGTTCGACCGTATCTAAGGCCCAAACGATTCTTTTGACCAAGACCAAGCACTTATCCAACTGCTCATTCCTAATGAAAATCTCTTCAAATTTTTTTCAAGTTAGAATATGTTCTTCGTCATCTCCAAATTTCTTACGGCCTCGGAGTATAGCTTCAAGAAGTAGATTGCTTTATCCACCAATTTTATATGTTCCTTCTCGAAATGCTCATTCTTCTCTTTAAGGGAAGTGTTTATCTGATCAAATTATCCCTTTTCTCTTCAAGATCTTTTGCGAGAGAGTTGCCTTGTTTGATTGGTCTTTGATTTCCAACACCTTTTTCCTCAATTTCTTGCTATGTTTAGCCATTTCTTTGAATCCTGTACGCAATTTTGGTAGGCAAAATCAAAATCTTCATCTCTCTTTCGAATTGCTTGGTTCATCATCCGATAATGTTTTTTCATTCAAGGAGGAGATGACAATGACTATGGAAGTCGATGAAAGCACACGAAGGTTGAAGTTGTGGACAGTAGAAATGTCGTGGCGTGTGTATCCTCATCACTA
>CM055062.1:42160054-42204550 GCA_029204045.2 Tillandsia leiboldiana | reverse complement strand
AGGGAGGGTCGATGCTCCGATGTGGGCAGCCAGGCCACATCCGATCTACGTGCCCCTTTCGGACCTTGTAGCACCTCCTTCAGCATTGGCCCCTACCGCACCCCAGCAGAGGTCGCGATCACGACTTCAGAGAACGGCAGCATCAGCCGCGACAGTTACGGGTCCCTGGCAGTTGTATTTCTGTGGAGATCAGCACTTTCCCGGCACTTGTGATCTGAGGTGGGGGCGTTGTTTTGGCTGTGGTCAGGCCGGGCACTTACGAGTTTCATGCCCTTTTGCGACATCAGCGGCACCGACTTCGGCATCTGTTCCTGCCACTTCCCAGCTGCGACCGGGAGCTTCATCGACAGGTCCCCAGGCAGACCGAGTTTCGCCTCCCCACCCTTCTGGTGAGAGACAGCCGATGTTGAGTGATCAGGGCGGCTTAGCACTGGCGGGGGTTTCTGCTACGGCTGACTGTGCGGTGGCAGGTTTGATTTATTACTGGCATTTGGATTCTTGTCTTATTTGTTTATACGAGCATCGCATTCTTTCCTTAGTAGATCCGTTGCATCATCATATGGGTTAGAGGTAGGGCTTTTACCACATGCACGAGAGGTTTAGTTTCCCCGATCTTTTTGCACGTGGAGGTGTGTTGTGGGTCCTGCCCGATGCAGATCGAGTTCTGGATTATGTTAGTGGACCTGTCGGTCTTGAGACAGCTGAGGGACTTTGATGTAGTTCTTGGGTTGGATTGGCTGGCTCGATACTTTGCGATTTTTTTTTTTTTTTGATGATGCCGCGAGGACTGGTTACCTTTAGCGAGCCAGGCCAGGAGGTGTGTGTGTATAGAGGGTGTCAGGATGTTTCTTTTACCTCAGTGGTTGCGACTTCCTGAGCGAGGCGGATGATCCGCAGTGGATGTATAGCCTTTTTGGGCTAGTGTGGTGAGGAGCCTACGGCGGCATCGGAACTCGCGGATATCCCTTTTGCCCACGAGTTCTCGGATGTTTTCCCCCGGAGTTGGTTGGTATGCCGCCGGTTAGGGAGATTGAGTTTGATTGATGTAGTTCCAGGAGCTACGTCAATCTCTAAGGCTCCTTATCGAATGGCACCGGCTAAGCTGCGAGAGTTAGAGGCGCAATTTCGGGACTTGAAGGTTGAGGGTTTTGTTGGACCCAGTGTTTCGCCTTGGAGAACGCCGGGCTATTTGTAAAAGTGAAGGATGGTTCACTACGACTTTGTGTGAGAGTTCAATTTAGTGACCATCAAGGACGAGTACCCCTTTTGCCGCGCATTGAGGCTTAGTTGATTAGCTGCAAGGGGCTTGTGCCTTCTCGAGGATTGATCTCCAATCAGGTTACCACCAGCAGAAAGTGAAGGCACGAGGATATCCCCAAGACGGCTTTTAGATCCCGGTACGGGCATTATGAGTTCCCTGTTATGCTTTTTGGTTTAACTAATGCCCCTGCTATATTATGGATCTGAAGAACCGGGTATTCCAGCCGTACTTGGACCTGTTTGTCGTTGTGTTCATTGACGACATTGTGTTTTACCCCCGGAGGGATATTGAGCGTGTGGAGCACTTGAGGATAGTGCTGCAGCTTCTACGAGAGAAGAAGCTGTATGCCGAGGGTGAAAAGTGTGAATTTTGGCTTCGGGAGGTTGCATCTGTAGGCCACTTTGTGTTAGCCGCAGGAGTGGCAGTTCACCCGACGAAGATTGTTGTTGTTCGGGATTGGCCTAGACCGACGACGGTTACTGAGGTCCATAGCTTTTGGGCTTAGCGGGACATTACCGTCGATTTGTGGAGGGCTTTGCGAAGCTCTTTGCCCTTTTCCCTGACCAGTTTGACAAGGAAGGGAATAAGGTTTGTTTGGACTGAACGGTGCCAGCTGAGTTTTAAGGAACTGAAGAGGAACTTGATTTGGGCACCACTTCTGGCATTGCCAGTGAGGGGCGATGGATTTATGATTTGCAGTGACGCCTCTCCCAGCGGTTTGGGATGTGTTGTATTGCAGCATGGTAGGGTAATTGCTTATGCTTTACGGCAATGAAAGGATTATGAGAAGAATTATCCTACTCATGATTGGAGCTTACGGCTGTGATGTTCGCGTTGAAGTTGTGGAGGCATTACCTCTACGGAGAGCACTGTGATATTTACACTGATCATAAGAGTTTGAGCATGTTGATCACGTGGCAGGCAACCGCTAGTGGAGCAGTGTGGCGTCTACAGATTGAGATAGTATTCCCTGGGGTCTCTGCTAGACTCATGTCTATGATCTTGCAGCCCCACTCTGCTGGCCAGGATTAGGGAGACACAGAGTGAGGACCCCCACTCGACGAGGATCGGATCACAGCTTCAGGCAGATCATATAGGGGATTTTGCGCATGACAGCTCAAGAGTACTACGGTACAGAGACCAGAGTTGTGAGGGGCCCATTATACACCTTTACCATTCGTTCTGGTAGTACTAGGATGTATAGGGACCCGAGGCTTGTATCTTTTTGGAGGGAGTCTACAGTCAGCCTTGGGGGGAACCCAGCTCCGATGTGGCACAGTGTTCCACCCACAAACCGATGGACAGCCTGAGCACACCATACAGACCCTCGAGGACATGTTGAGAGCTGCGTCATGGATTTTGGAGGAGAGTGGTACCGGCACTTAGCAGTGGTTGAGGTTGCGTGCAACGGCAGCTATTAGGCGAGCATTCAGATGGCTCCGTTCGAGGCGCGGATGGACGTTTGTGTCGGTCGCCCTTGTATTGGGGTGACGTGGGTGAGAGGAGGACTTTGGGACCGGAGTTACTGTTGGAGACAGAGGAGAAAGCCTGATTAGCCCGCCGACATTTTGTGATGGCCCAGAGCCATCAGAGGAGCTACGCCGATACTCGGCGGCGAGACCTAGAGCTTCAGATTGGTGATCAAGTCTTTTGAAGGTCTTGCCTTCGGAAGAAGTCCGGGATTTGGAGTTCGTGGGAAGTTTAGTCCCCGTTTTATCGGACCCTTCGCATATGACCGGCTTCACCTCTTTGGGGATCGGCGAGGATCTTGGATATGAGGAGCGCCCGTTGCGAGTTCTTGCTCGTGTGGTGAAGGAACTGCGCAACCGGGCCTTTCCGTATGTGAAGGTCTTGTGGAGCAATTACGATGAGCGTGAGGCTACTTGGGAGCTAGAGATGGTGATGAAAGGTACCTACCCCTTTTCTGTTCGAAGCTTCCGGTTGAGGTACGTCTGGTTGTTTTTCTTGTTTCGTGGACGAAACTCCTTTTAGTGGGGGAGGATGTAGTGGTCCGGAATTCCTTGCAACTTTTCTAGTGAATCCATTGTGTAGAACACCTTTTGTTGGTGTGCCTGGCCCATAGTGCATCAAAGGGATGCCACAGATGGACCCTGTGAGGTATCTTTTGCTGATTTGGCCTTCGGCTGCGTTTGCCGAATTTTAGAAAAGGATTTGGGCCAAACAGAGGTTGGATTTGGATTCAGCGCGGAAAAACGCTTGAAAACGGCTATTTGCTTGTTAATTTGGAGTCCGGATGACCAAAAACGGGCTTCCGGAAGTTTTCGGGAATTTTCGGTGCATGGGGGTGACCGTGGACCGGCCTTGAGCCACGTGGCGGCCTATCATTGGCCGGCTCACGCAGCTCGGTCCACGGGAAGACGCGGCGGTGCATGGACCGCGGGCGGGGGGACGCGTGGCGTGCCCGGAGTGGCCGGCGCACGCGGCGCGGACCATTGAGTTGTGCGGGTTCGGTGGACCGGGTGCGTGGACACGTGTCGGCCTGGCATTGGCAGGCTCACGGGGGCGCGGTCCACGGGTGCACGGGGGGGGCGCCTCGGGGCGCGTGCGCGCAGAGGCGCCAGGCGGCGCTGTCGGCCGCACTCGAGTGCGGGTGAGTGCGGTCCACGTGTCGGCCCGCCATTGGCGGGCCGTACCTACCGCCGTTGACCGTGAGGGACGCGTGGCGCGCGGCGGGAGCCTTGCACCGCTGTTTCCTGTTGCAGGGACACGTGGCCGCACCAGGAAGTTTCGGGCGCGTCGGATGGGAGCCGTCCGACCGGACTTTCGGGCGCAGTGCGCCCGAATCTTGCGCCCGAAAGTCCGGCCCGCACTGTTTTGGGCTGAGCCTATAAATAGGCTTCCCTGTTTCCTTTTTGGGCTTTTTGGACCCCTTTTCGCAGTGAGTTCTTCAGGAGACTTTTCCCTCTCATAGTGCACTATCCATTGGAGGACTTGGAGGATTTTTGGAGGCACGCATCCCGAGGTTCGCGATTTTACGGCGCGGCGCGACGCTCGTTCTCCGGCAACCCGCTTCGCCCCTTCTCAGTGTTTGGGCTGCCCCGACTCACCCCGACCTCCTTTTCCGGCGATTCTTGCGCCGTTGGACTCTCGACTGGTAGGACTTCAACTCCGGTGTTTTGAGGTTCCTCGTTTTCCATGCTGACCTTGGAGTTTTCTGAGCACCCATTTGACCCATTTTCCTTCGCGGATTTTTGGACAGCGCTGCGATGAACTAGCCATATCTTTGCGGACAGGCAGCGGATCGAGGCGATTCAAAAGGCAAACTTCATCTTCTTTTCGCAAGGAATCTCCTGGATTTTTCTGAGATTTTTCTGGATTTGTCTCGAAGGTGAAGATCTCCTTTCACTGTAGTTCTTTGACACAGAAATTTGGTGCAGTTTGGTTTGGGGTGTTGCTCTTGCAGAATTTGTAACTCAGCGTAGAAAACTCGGAATTGAACGTGCAGGTACTCGTTTCGACGGGTTCGTCGCGAGGATCGTGTCAGTATTTATCTTGGATTTTTTCGGGCATATTTCACAGGTGAAAACAGACATATAGTGGACTGCTGTAATTGGGACAGATTTTGGGTTGTATTGTGTGATTAATGTTGTTTGTTCTTTTGGGGAATGTTGTACAGTTTTGTGGAGGTTGTTTGGACCGAGCGTGGACATCACTTTTGGGACCAGGATTTAGCGCTCGAGGTGGGTGTTGTTGTAAACCTCCTACTTTTGATTTCCCACTAGGCATATTAGAGTGTTGCTTGATCATGTTGCTAGTTAGAATTGTGTAATGGACCTAGCATGCTTGTATGAGATCACGGATTCATAATTACTACTTGCATGGTTAGAGAACTAAATGTTAGTAAGTTGTGTTTCCTTGCTTTAGAGGTGTAGTTTAAACACTTGGAATCATGCTAATCCAAATCATGTTGTATGTATAATGGAAGGTTTGGGCATGTGGTTAGAGTTCATATTTGGAAAGATTAATTGTTAGTGAGTTCCTCTCTTTGTAACAACATATTGGAAGTGATTGTATCTTGAAAAGCAAAGTGTTAGGGAAATTCTTTATTCTTGTGGGAGCACGTGGTTAGGGCTCGCATCTTGAGAAGCCTATTGTTAGTCGTTAATGTATTAAGATTGTATCCTGGATCACGTATTATGCATCATGTACATTGGAGGTCCCATGCACTTAGTTTTGTAAAAGTTAGAATGCTTGTAATTGCTTTATCAAGTAAAGGACTTTGCATGCTTGTATGGTCATTTAGCTAGGCCACCTTTTTCTGCTACACTACATATTGGGACATGACTTAGGAGAAACCATGTTTAGTTGTTCTCCTTTTTATTCAGTTACATATTGCTCGAGTTAGAGCAGGGGTATGGGATAGTGTAGTCGAGGTCATCGAGTCGGGGTCAGATTAGACTCGATTATGGATCGTGGGGCATTGTGGTAACCGCGGACAGTAGGCGGTTAGCCAGTTGTTGATTACTTTGTCAGATTGGACTTGGGGGATTGTTGCGGCGACCGCGGACATTGGGCGGTTGACCGGATACTTTACTTATGCATCAGATTGGGTATCAGATTACTCTAGTGGATGGAGTTTTCCACTTATTGAGTATTATTGCACCAGATTGGGGATTGGGGTTTCATTAGTGGATGGATTTTCCCACTTTGATCATAGTCATGATGAAAGTCCTGCTTTACTGAGATATTGGTTACTGAGATATTGGTTACTGGGATACTTGTTACTGAGATACTATACTCGTGTGGGTCGCTCCCCTCGAGTGCCACTCCGGAGGTAGGCTTTTCGGACCCAGCCTTGTGTGCCGGTCTGATACTGATATTGGGATGCGAGCCGTGCGGGCCGATCCCGCGGTTTCGAGCCTTGTGAGCAGATTCCGCTGAGCAGGCAATGCCAGTTGTACTGGTGGCACATGATTGGGTATTTGGACAGATACAGTTTTTTGATGCATTCTTACAGTCATCTCTTTAGATACTGCATTTAGAGGCATAGTAGTGATAGTTTACCTTAGCAGTAGCCTTTATAGCTTACTTAGTAGTGATAGTTTACCTTAGCAGTAGCCTTTATAGCTTACTACTGTTTTTCCCTTTTTGCCTCTAGTTGTCCTAGTGGGCCGTCAGGGTTTGAGGTTTTGCCCACTAGGGGAGACTGCTGTTTTTATAGTAGTTCTCACCCCCCATTGTCCTTCTTTTCTTTTCTTTTCTCCCTTTGTTTTGCAGAGTCTTCTGCGGGAGTTGCAGGGCCGTCTTGGGCAGAGCGAGGCAAGCAGTTAGCGGATTAGGTAGTTCATCTACCCCGACTTCAAGCTTAGTCGTGTTCCAGTTGTACCCTTTTCTTTCTCAGACAGTTGTAGTTTATTTTGGGTCTGGCTCTTGCCAGCTGTTTGTACTTATTTCGTGAGCTGGGAGAGACACTTGTATATTTTGAGAGTTTTTATTATGCTTTTACTTTCCAGCTGTAGTCTGAGATGTAGTAGTTTTATTTTAGCTCTGTTTCATGCTCCTTTATTAAATCTTTTATTTCTGAGCAGGTTACCAACGTTTCGTGTACACGGGAAATTCTGTGTGCACGGCGGATCTGTGGATGGGCCCGGGTTCTGGTTTACACCCGGGGCGTGACAACCATTGTATTTGACCTTTGGTTCATTTCCTCTTGATTTTCGGTCAGTTTTCTTGATGGTAGTTGATGTATGATTCGTTTGATTTGTTCGTTTTGCTCCATGCTTGCAATCTGGTCTTATGTGCCCTTTCGCTCCACAATTGTGACATACCTTATTTGACATTGAGTTCCCTTACAATGTAAAAGGCTTGTCAACAATTGATACGGCAATTTCAGTCGGAGGAGGAGGTGAGACCGACTGAGGCACAAACTTTGTTTCACTCGAACTTGGGTCCCACCAGTTCGACCGTATCTAAGGCCAAAACGATTCGTTTGACCAAGACCAAGCAACTTATCCAACTTGCTCATTCCTAATGAAAATCTCTTCAAATTTTTTTCAAGTTAGAATATGTTCTTCGTCATCTCCAAATTTTCTTAACGAGCCTCGGAGTAGAGCTTCAAGAAGTAGATTGCTTTATCCACCAATTTTATATGTTCCTTCTCGAAATGCTCATTCTTCTCTTTAAGGGAAGTGTTTATCTTGATCAAATTATCCCTTTTCTCTTCAAGATCTTTTGCGAGAGAAGTTGCCTTGTTTGATTGGTCTTTGATTTCCAACAACCTTTTCCTCAATTTCTTGCTATGTTTAGCCAATTTCTTTGAATCCTGTAGCAATTTCTGGTAGGCAAAATCAAAATCTTCATCTTCGGAATTGCTTGGTTCATCATCCGATAATGTTTTTTCATTCAAGGAGGAGATGGACAATGAACTATAGGAAGTCGATGAAAAGCACACGAAGGGTGAAGTTGTGGACGTAAGAAATGTCGTGGCGTGTGTATCCTCATCACTAGAAGACGACTCGTCGGAGAAGGAAGAGTCATCCTACGTGACGGCTTGCATAGCCTTCTTCTTGGACGGATTCTTGTTGGGACATTCCATTGATATATGACCAAAGCCTCTACATTTGAAGCATTGGATTTGTACCTCGGTGTTCTTCTTTTCCTTCGAAGAACCCTCTTAATTTCTTGATTTTGAACTTGAAAATCCTTTGCCTTTCTTGGACTTAAAGAAGGATGATGATTTACTTGAATTACCCCTTCTAAAGTTCCGGTGAAATTTTCTTGTCAAGAATGCAAGTTGTTTCTCGAAATCCTTCATTGATAGATCTGTCACGCCCCGGGGGTTCAAACGCACGGAAGATGAGCCACCGATGCTCCCAGATCAGCGTACATATTTATGTTTTTTTTTTTTTTTCTTTTTTTTTTGAAACAGTTTCCCCAGCACGTGCACAGACCCGCCGCATATACAAATTCACTCTGCAAACAGGCAGAGTCTCCTTTGTATATGCACGGCGTCCTAATTCCAAGATACACCTCATGCAATCTTTAACCACATTAGTCTAAGGCTCAGATGCATTCAACATACAACCACACATCCTATCCAGTTACATACTTTAGAAAAGGCCGACTGTTTGTAAAAGGATAAATCATCACAGGGTTTTGAAAGCCGCGCCCACCCGGCGCCCATATCTTTTTAAAGACGATTTTTCGCAAACAGTTTTTGCTCGTAATTTAAAGCGGCCAAGAGGGGAGAAAAAGAATTGGCATTCACACAACAGTTATGAAAAGAAAGGGCAACATCCACATCGATCCCACGGGGGTATCGCACTCCACATCTAGCTAACATGACTAATAAAGTAAAAGAGGAAAGAGTCAACTGTTTCTACAGTCACACAAAGTTAGCGAAACATCGTACAACGGCCTCACCCGTGCCCTAGCACTCGCCCCTGGATGAACCTGTCATAGAGTGGGAAGTCAGTGACTAGAAATGACATAATATGCAAATAGGGCTAAAACAACTCAAACCACGATATCCGGAGCAACCCCTTTTTCTCCGAGTACAATCAACATCAATAGTGGCCTACCCTGTATCAAGTAAAACCGGGCACCTTTCCCGACCACCACACCGAGCGCCTACCCGGGTGTCCCCTGCCGAGCACCTGCCTCGGCCGCCGAGCACTTGCCTCGGCTACACCGCTCACACCCCCCACCCACGAGGGCCCCCATCTTACGTCACCAACACGTGGTGTGAGGACCCGGATCCCCGCGTTGAGTTTTCTGGTTGTTTGGCAGCTTTTGGGTGACCTGCGTGGTGTCTCGTTGGAGTTAGTGCGCAATTTGGACACAAGTGATGGACTTCGAGCTTAAAAAGGGATCACGTGGGAAATTGGAGGACCCGTTGAGTGTTTTGAAGTGGTTTCGCGCGACACGGATGTCAAATTTGGACTCAGGGCGAAGTTTGGATAAAAGATCACCTCTTCGGATGCCTTCGGAAATTTTTAGAGTTGGAATTTAGCAAAACGGACTTCAGAATTGGACCCGGCGCGAAAATCGGAGCAAGTGGGCTTTCCGGGGGCTTTCGGCAAATTTTCGGATGAGAATTTGTTGAAACGAACATCGTTTTTGGATTCAGCGCGCGAAATCGTTGGGAGTGGACTATTTACTTGCTTTTTTCGGTGTCCGGTTGACGCGCGCGTTTTTCGAGGTGCGGCGCGGATCTCGAGGTTCGGCACGGATCCCAAGGTGCGGCGCGGGCGTACTGCGTGAGGGGGGGCGCAGGCTGGCACGTTGGGAAACCGCGCCTGCCTACGCGGGTCACGCGGGGGCCGCCACGCGGCGGGCCCCCATTCGCGCCCGCGCGGAAGCGGGGGGCGCGCGTCCGTGCGGCGCGCTCGGTGTCCCGCGCCTGGGTGGGACGCGGTGTAACGCGCCCGTGTGGCGCGCATGGACGCGCGCAGCGTGGCCGGTGGGGCGCGCGCCTGTTCCTGGTGCGCGCGCCCCAGGGCGGTGGACCGCCAGGTGGCGGGCCCCCATTGGGGGGCCCGTGGACCGGGTCTACCCCCTTGCTTCCCCCTCCTCCTTCTTCTTTCTTCTCTTCTTTCTTCTCCCCCGTGCACCTTTTCTCCTCCTTCTTCCTTTTCTTCTCCAACCGAGCGAGAGAGAGAGTGAGGGAGGGGATTTCGTGGGGTGCGGCGGTGCGTCGTTGACCTCGCGGAGCGCGCGAGGTGTTCCTTTGGGCCGGTTGGGCGGGCGACGCAGTCGAGGCAGGTCCCGCGCGTTGTTTTTGCGGTATTTTTGGCACAATTTTGGGGCATTCTTTTGGACATTGGATTGACCCCTTATTCTTATCTGTGTTAGGGACCGTATTTTTACTGCTCCGTTTTGCCTGCGGACCCCGACGGCACGCTCCGTTTTGCGTGCGGAATCCATTTTGCATGCAGATTTTGGCACCGTGCTCCGTTTTGCGTGCGGACTCCGTTTTGCATGCGGACTCTGGCACCGTGCACCGTTTTGCGTGCGGACTCCGGCACCGTGCACCGTTTTGCGTGCAGACTCCGGCGGCGTGCTCCGTTTTGCGTGCGGACTCCGGTGGAAGCAAGGTAATCGCGTGGAGGCTAATTGCAAGTGTCTATGAGCAATTGGTGGCAAACCGAGGTGGGTGGCCTTATCTCCAAGTTTTATGGACTGTACAGTAATTCTACTGATGTAGGACTATGCATGATAGTTTATTTTCTTGTGTAGCATGCTAGATTGTAGGAATTGTTATTCCTTTTATTATCTGAGGTTCTTGTGACCTCCTTGCTCTCTATCATCTGTTAAATTGTAGTTATCTTGGAACTTGACCTAGCACCCCCGTCATATGTTGCATGTGTAACCAGACCAGTAGAAAACCCTCACTTGGGCTAGGGTTATTTATGTTTAGACATCCACACTGTTCTTTCATTCCTGGACATAGTGTTATCCTCGCCCGGGTAGTGGGCCGAGAGGTCGGGACTTTCTTTTAGTGTGGGTTGCATTTGCACTCGTGCTTGGGAGCAGAGTGGAGTCTGGTAGTTGTAGTGGGTCGCTTATCAGTGCCGGGAGCCGTTTGGGTAAACGGTAGTCCCAGGAGGTCTTATATCCCTGTTTGTGCTGTCGCCACTGTGTTAGTGGCAGTTGTGTGCTTATGTTAGCTGGACCTAGAACCCAGAACCTTTTTGACATACACATGATTTTAGTCTATCGATGTTTTCTTCCAAGCATCGAAGGGCCGCTGAAGTCTGTTCTTGTTTGATTGGACAAAGGCATCAGCCCTTCGGGGTTTGGGTATAAAATAGTTGTTTTCTAACTATTTTTCCTAAAAGAATTAAAATCATTAAAAATGGGTTTCTCCTTAAATCAAGATAGTTTTTCAAAAAGGGAACTACTTTTAGTCCTCGCCCTGCGTGGGTTGAGTGAAAATGGGTTTCAGTAACAACTGTCACCTTTTTCCTGTAATTATCCCCACTCGAAAGGATTCGAGTGGTCTGGGTTCTAGGGGCCGTTCCTTTGTCGGGACGAAAGCCACGGGGGCCGAGCCTGGAACCTGTTCTTGTTGATAGGGTTGTAGGTGTTGGTCTCCCGGAACTTTCGGGCCCTGGTTGGTGTCTTCTGTGAGTTTGATGTTCTGTCGGGGGGAGCCGTTGTGTTGACGGTGGTCCCGGGCCGTCGAGTATCTTCCGGCCTGTGTTGTTGGGAACCGTTGGGGTTGACGGTGGTCCCGGGTCGTTGAGTGTTGTCCGACCAGTTTTGTTAGCCCTGAGTTGTGGGTCGATCCTGGCTGTGGAGTATCTCCAGCCAGTGTGTTTTGTGCTGTGAGCTGTTGGAGAGGCTAGTGACTCGTGTTCGTGTGAGCTGATCAGCTGAGTCGTCGAGAGTGCTCCGACCATTGTGCGAGATGATTGAGGATTCTGAGTCTTTCCGTTCAGAGCGTGAGCGTGGATTTTGGACAATAGCCTGCAGTGCCACCTGAGCTCGACAGAGTACGCGGATACCTTCTTCCTCGATAGGGTCGCTCCCCTCGAGAGCCACGCCCGGGGTGGATTTGTTACTTTTGTATCGCGACTTATCGACGCCGTCCCTCTGACTGGGCCAGTTTTGGCAGTTATGGACGCAGTCCCTCTGGCTGGGCCAGTTTTGGCAGCTACGGACGCCCTACGTAAGTTCGGTCCTCCGGGATGTAACGGCAGTAGGTAGGCGGAGGTTTGACTGGACCCTATGCGGCAGTCAGTGTAGATTGGGTGACTGTACCTTGAGTTTTAGTAGATGCATCATATTATCATCTGTTCCACATCTTGAGCATCTAGATAGAGGCATAGTAGCTGTAGAGTTATTTTCCAGCTTTTTCCCTTTCAGTTCAGCATTTGTTACTTTATGCCTCTAGTAGACTTGGTGGGCAGACCGTTGGGCTTGTTGACGGCACCCACTGAGAACTACTGTGGGAAGTAGTTCTCACACCCGTCGTGGTGTCATTTCCCCAGGGACTTCTACTCCTGTTCCTGTGCTCCAGTTGCTGATCCTTCTGACCGGTTTCATGGGAGTCGCGAGCTAGTTCCCTACCCGTCGTTGGAGTGTAGCGGTACCCCTTTCAGAGGAGAGCTTCAGTAGATTAGTTTACTTCTTTTCCCTCTGTTGAGAGACCTTTGTTGTGAGGTATAGAGTTGTACTTTATTTTACAGTTTGAGAGACTGATGTAGTGAGGATATTTTTGTATTGAGAGCTTGTACACTGACGTTTTTATTGGAGATATCTCCTTTTTGAGTTTTCTGTCAGAGGACTTTTTATACGATCGTATTTGGGAGATGGATATTGTTTTATTTTCAGTTGTACAGTGATTGGACTTCAGTTTTTCAGTAGTTTACCTTCAGCTCTGATATCTATATACTGTAGTTGATTCTTTTTGCAGGTTTGATGCTTCGTCTATACGGGGTTTCCGTATGGGCGGCGGATCTGCTGGCGAGCCCGGGTCGCAGTTTCGACGCCGGGGCGTGACACGTGGGGTACACGGGTCAACGTACCATTTTTTCGGAAAAGTACACCCTTGCAGTGGCCAAACCGCTGGTGTGCGTGTAGCAAAACAAGAGCCTCATAATCCATTAAATAAGTAGCTAGTGTAAACGGGGTTAGCATTAACAATAATAATCACTTTAAGTTACACCTTCGCCCGAATATGCAATTTATGTGACCTACACCCTTTTCCTAGCAACTCTGGAAATTTTTACCCACCTGGAGGGAAGATTGGAGATTGCTTCGTCCCGTCCTGTATGCCCGCCGAGCTTAAGACGTCCTGCACCCCTGAGGGAACAATAGAAAGCTCAGACTAAGTGACCAACACTAAAAGCCGACTAAAATGCTGAAAAGCGGGAGACCTGTCGCGATCCCCGGACTTCGCGAGGTGAAAACCCCCGCACGGCACCGACCCGTGCGGCGCGCGCACAGCCCGCGAACCAGTCCTGCGCGGTCCCTGGTCTACCTGCGGCGGCCTCCTCCCTCGCGCGGCGCCAAACCGCACGGGCGCCACACCCGCGGGCGGCCTTGCGCGGCCCCGACCCGCGCGGGCACCCCACCCGCGGGTGGCCCCGCGCGGCGGCAAGCCGCGCGGGCGCCCTACCTGCGGGTACGGGCGGCCCCGCGCGGCTGCAGCCGCGCGGGCGCGCTGCCCGCTGGTGCGGGTGGCCCCGTGCGGCAGTAGCCGCGCGGGCGCCCCACCCGCGGGTGCGGGCGGCCCCGCGCGGCAGCAGCCGCGCGGGCGCGCTGCCCGCGGGCGCGGGCGGCCCCGCGCGGCAGCATACCGCGCGGGCGCCCCACCCGCGGGTGGCCCCGCGCGGCAGCAGCTGCGCGGGCACGCTTCCCGCGGGTGCGGGCGGCCCCGCGCGGCAGCATACCGCGCGGGCGCCCCACCTGCGGCGACCCCGCGCGGCAACCAGCCGCGCGGGTGCGCCGCTCGCGGCCACGGCGTCGGGTCGCCTGCGGCGTCCGCCTCCGACCCGGTGGCGGCGGCGCGGCGATCTCCGGAAGGTCAACTACAACCCTAACCTAATCAAGAACGGTAAAACTAAAACAATAAAATAATATTACCTTGAATCGCGAGGGATAAGCATGTTACGGAATTTATGTTGGCGTATTTCGTGAAATTGATTATGTCTTGAAGATTGAAGATGAAGAAGTTTGGATCATATACCTCAATCTCAAGAAAAAGGAATTCAAAAGGATTAGGTACGTTTAACTAAATATTTTTGGTGATCCGAATACTTCTTATAGTGTAGAAACACTTGGATGAATTTTTAATCGCATAAAAATAAAAAACTGGACATACTACATGTTCAGGATCCGGACCTGACATTACAGTCCGGACCCCGAACATAGGATAGTTCATGCGCAATTCCAGTCCGGACCTTGGTCACTTCACTACGGACCCCGAACGTGGAATTTGCAGGAATTGCATGAACAGTCCGGACCGTGGAAATTACAGTCCGGACCCCGAAGGTATGTTTTTCTGGAAAAAGTCTTTTTTGCTACGACAGTCCAGACCGCCATAATTCCAGTCCGGACCGTCGTCCTGTAAAATTCCAGAAAAGGTTAGTTTTTGATTCTTATCATCTTCCAATGGTTTCTAGCCTATAAATAGACCCTATGATTCATTTTTTAGGGCAGATCCGTATACGACCGAAATAGAAAAATCCACATATAGAGAAGAAAGGAAATAACGAGATTAAATCTATGTTTCTTCATCTATATTGATTAATTTGATTCTAGGTTTTCAAACTCAGATTTTGATTAGAATCAAATTAATGAATACTTTGATGGTATTTCCGATCTATTTCTAATCTAAGTATTCGGCGGATCATCACCACCCGAAAACAACGATTTTCCCAAAACCGGCGCGTGGACTCGCGTGGCCTTGTGGATTCAAGGTGCAACCGCTCTCGTGGATTCGGAGCGAGGTACGTTCGTGGATTCGAGACGTGCTACTGGGTGAAGACCGTGGATTCGGTCGGACGTCCTGGATTCGACGTTGGACGCCGTGGATTCGGCGTTGGACGCAAATCATGGATTCGAGGAGCGTTGCGGAGCGAGTGGAGAAGATCTACTAGGAGCGTATGGAAAAGGTTGAGTCGTAAGTGAGTACGGTATATCACCTTGTACGTGTTTTGATTCTAGTGGATTTCACCGTGTTATCGGTCCTGTGGTTTTTTACTCCGGTTTGGAGTTTTCCACGTAAAAACTGTGCGTGTTATTTTTCATTTCTGCATTGGGTTTTATTGCGCAACGATTTTTGAGTGTTTACTGTTTACACCTATTCACCCCCCTCTAGGTATTTTTTCCCATATTTAGATCCAATTAATTATAAACCAACAAGTGGTATCAGAGCGGGAATAGGGTTGTAAACAATGGTTGAAGGTGGAAACATCAACAGACCCTCGTTCTTCGATGGAACAAATTATGCCTACTGAAAAGTACGGATGAAAGCCTTTTTAATTTCCATCGACGAACGGGTGTGGCAATCAATCGAGTTAGGATGGTCTAATCCAACTGAAATTATTGCTGATGTTCGCACCATCAAACGTAGGTCGAAATGGACCAAGGAAGAGGTTGATGTATCTTCTTACAATGGCAAAGGAATTAACGCTTTATTTAATGCCTTGTCACAAACGGAATTCTCTCGCGTCTCGGCATGTGAGACTGGGAAAGAAATCTGGGATGTTCTTCAAGTTACACATGAGGGAACTAACCTTGTGAAGATTCAAAAGCTGTAAATGCTTACGAGCAGATTTGACTCTATTTTCATGGCAGAAAATGAATCATTCACAGACTACTATACACGATTGCAAGACATCGTGAATTCATGTGCTAACTTGGGAAAGAAAATTCCAGAATTTAAAATTGTAAGAAAGATTCTAAGAACTCTTCCTGAAAGATTTCGTTCTAAGGTTACGGCCATTGAAACAATTAAACACCCGGACGAAATCCGTGTAGAAGAATTAGTTGGTTCTTTACAAACTTATGAAATGACATTTCCTACTAACTATTCTTCGGGGAAGGCATCCTCTTCTAAATCTTTAGGTTTTGCGTTGAAAACAACAAAAGAAGAAGACGCGGATTCATCCTCCTCAGACGACGACGAGAACCTATCTATGGAGGACTTTGAGAAGCAGCTTGCTCTTTTGACCAGAAAATTTCGCCGAAACTTTCGAAGGGGTAATTCAAGCAAAACTCCATCCTTCGTAAAATCGAAGAAAGGCAAAGGTTCTTCAAGCTACAAGTCAAGAAAGCAAGAAAGTTTTTCAAAGGATAAGAAAAGCTGAGAGGGACAAGTCCAATGCTTCAAGTGCCGAGGGTACGACCATATCTCAATGGAGTGTCCAAATAAGAATCCGTCAAAGAAGAAAGCGATGCAAGCCGTCACTTGGGATGACACCTCAACGTCAAATGAGTCATCTCCAAGTGATGAAGAGAATAACGCAACGGCGTTCCATGCGTCCAGATCTTCACCCTTCATGTGCTTAATGGCAAGTACATCCGATTCATTGTCCAACTCCTCCCAGGTTGAAAAAACTACAACGGACGATGAATCGAGTAACTCTGAAGGTGAAGATTTTGCTCTAGCCTACTATAAACTTTTGAGGGATTCAAAGAAACTGGCTAAGCAAAACAAGGGGTTGAGAGAGAGATTGCAGGATCTCGAAGATGAAGTAAAAAGGGCAACTTCTCTCTCGACCGGTCTTGAAGTGGAAAGGGATAACCTGATAAAAGCAAATGCTTCACTTCAAGAGAAAAATGAGCATTTTGAGAAGGAACATGTAAAAATGATTGATAAAGCGGTTACTTCTTGAAGCTCTATACCGAGGCCCGACAGGAGAAAATGGAAATGACAAAGACCATTTTCCAACTCAAAGATGATTTAAAGCGTTTTTCTTCTAGAAGGAGCAAGTTGGATAAGATGCTTGGTCTTGGTCAAACAAACCGATTCGGCCTCGGATACACTCAAACTGGCGACAGTCCTAGTTCGAGTGGAACAGTTTTTGTGCCCCAGTCGGTAACTCCTCCTCCGACGACGGAAATCACTGTATACAACGACAAAAACCCTACCTCACCCTCTTCGGGATCGTCAAGAACAAAGGTATGTTTTCGTTGTGGTTATGCAGGGCACATTAGAAGAAATTGCAAGATGGGAGCAAAACGATCAACTCAAGCGCCTCTTGCAATAACTACCAAAAAGGTGATTCCGCGGAAATCAAAAGAAAATTTTTCAAAGGAAAGGAGCCTTGGTAGTTCACCTCGCAAGACGATGAATCAAACAAGATGCTTTCACCAAGGAGAATAACTTCACGAACATCACCGACGCAGTACAAAAAGGTTTGGGTGCGCAAAGGTGAAATCTTCCCTTATCTTTTTGTTCATACTTCTTTACATGCTTGTGACAACTTGTCTTGGTATCTGGATAGTGGGTGTTCCCGTCACATGACCGGTGACAAAAACTGTTTTCAAATTTTAGAGAAAATCTCCGGAGGACATGTTGTTTTCGGAGACGGTCGTTCTTCTAAAATTGTTGGAAAAGGAACAATCGCTATTCCAGAAGGCCCGGTTTTGAACAATGTCTTATTTGTTGAAGGCCTAAAGACTAACCTGATTAGTATAAGTCAACTTTGTGACAATGGTTTCTCAGTTAATTTTTCTTCTGTAGAATGTATTGTAACTGATAAGGACCATGTATTCTATTTGAAAGGGGTTAGATCTCAAAATAATTGCTATGTTGTTTCAAACAAAAGTTCTGAAAAATGTAACTTAGTTTCTTTGGATAATGAAACTCTTTGGCATGAAATGCTAGGTCACATAAATTTTAAAGAACTAGCAAGGATTTCAAATAAAGACGTGGTTAAGGGGGTTCCTAAACTTTCATTTAAGGAAAACATTGTGTGTGGTGGTTGTCAAAAGGGAAAACAATCAAGGGCTGCACACAAGAACTTGAACCACGTTGGTACCAATCGGCCCTTGGAATTACTGCACATGGATTTAATAGGGCCGACTCGTCAACCATCTTTGGGAGGTAAATGGTATATTTTTCTTTTGGTTGATGATTTCTCTAGGTATTCATGGGTAACATTTTTAAAAGAGAAAGCAGATACTTTCGACTCTTTTCATGAGATTTGTAATCGTATTATGATTGAAAGAAATGAAAAGATCGTTCGTGTTCGAAGTGATAGAGGTGGAGAATTCATTAATTCTAAATTCATTGATTTTTGCACTTCCACTGGCATAAAGCATGAATTCTCAGCACCCTATACACCTCAGCAGAATGGTGTAGTTGAGCGCAAAAACATGGTTGTTCAAGAGATGGCGCGTGTGATGCTTCATAGCCGGAATTTACCATTATATTTTTGGGCTGAAGCTGTGAACACCGCCGTCTATGTAATTAATCGAGTGTATTTGCGCCCGAAAACTTTAAATACACCATATTAGCTGTGGTTTTGTAGAAAACCAAATATCAAATATTTTCGTATCTTTGGGAGTCGTTGTTACATTTTACGTGACCGCGAAAATCTTGAAAATTTGACTCTCGAAGTGATGAAGGGGTTTTCATGGGTTATTCTACAAACAGTAGAGCATATCGGGTATTTAACTTGGAATCTAAAACGATGGTAGAATCTATAAATGTTAAAGTTGATGAAGCTTTTCACTTTGCATCTGATAAATCTACCCCTGATATGTCCCTAGATGATGATTCTCCTGCAAATGCATCTTCTCATAATAATTCTTCCGATAATGTTGATGCATCTAATGGTTCTTCAAGTTTATCTGACGTGCAGGAATTATCACATGTACCTCCGAGTACTCCGTTACCTCAAACGTTACGCATCTCCAAGGATCATCCAGAATCTAACATTATTGGAGACCCACACGAAGGAGTCAGGACTCGGAGACAGTAGATTTGTGGAGTCGCATGTTATGTCTCCATGATTGAGCTAAAGAACATTGATGAAGCTCTTCAGGATGACTAATGGATTGAAGCAATGCAGGAAGAGCTCCATCAGTTCGAACGAAACAAAGTCTCGGAATTAACGAAGCCTCCAAAGCAACACAACGTTATTGGTACTAAATGGATTTTCAAGAATAAGAAAAACGAGGATGGTACCATCATCAGGAACAAAGCACGTCTAGTTGCTCAAGGCTATTCTCAAATTGAAGGTGTAGAATTTGATGAAACGTTCGCCCCGATAGCTAGACTCGAGTCAATTCGTATTTTATTCTCTATTGCTTGTCATTTCGAAATAAAACTCTTTCAAATGGACGTTAAGAGCGCGTTTTTAAATAGGTTTTTGAACGAGGAAGTTTATGTGGCTCAACCGAAAGGTTTTGTAGACCATAAACAACCTAACCATGTTTTTCGTTTGAAAAATGCTCTTTACGGTCTATGTGACGCCCCACTTCCCAGGGGGTCACCCATCCTAGAACTACTCTAGCTCTAGCACGCTTAACTCTCATGTTCCTCTTGGATCTTGCTACCATCCAAAATGCTATAGCCGGGTTAGAGATTTAGTCCTATTATATCATTTATATATAGGACTAATCCAAATTCCGGGGGTGTCACATTCTTCCCCCCTTTAAGCCCAGACGTCCACGTCAGGCTCAAGCACACTCACAAGCACCAGGCGATGTGAGACTCGTCTCGCTAGCCTTAGCCGACCTTGTGAGGAGCTGCACTCCACTCACAACGGTCATTAGCCGGGGAGCCTCGCTCTACCCGCTATATAACCCTGGCTCAGCCGAGACTCATCTCACATTTCCGGCTGGTGAATGGCTCTGATACCAACTTAATCTGTCACGCCCCGGGTGTAAACCAGAACCCGGGCCCGTCTACAGATCCGCCGTGCATGCGGTATTTCCCACATACCCCAGACCACTATGTGAGGCATCACTGTAGATCACAAATCCTTCCCCCATAACTGGGAGGGCAAGGATTGGAGCGGTCATCAACCTCTGCTTCAGCTCCTCAAAACAGCTCTGGCAAGTCTCGCTCCAAACAAACTTAACCCCTTTTCTGGTCAGACGAGTGAGGGGAGAGGAAAGCTTCGCAAAGCCTTCCACAAAGCGCCGATAGTAGCCCGCCAATCCAAGAAAACTCCGCACCTCGGTGATGGTCGTCGGCCTCGGCCAATCTCTAATAGCATCCACCTTGGCCGGATCCACCGCCACTCCAGCAGCTGAAACCACATGACCCAGAAAGGCAACCTCCCGGAGCCAAAACTCGCACTTTTTCAACTTAGCATACAGCTTTTTCTCTCGCAGAAGCTGTAGCACGGTTCTCAAGTGCTCCTCGTGCTCCAGATCACTCCGGGAGTAGATCATAATATCATCGATGAACACCACCACAAACCGATCCAAAAACGGCTGAAATATCATGTTCATCAAGTCCATGAATGCGGCAGGGGCATTAGTCAGCCCAAAAGGCATTACCGTGAACTCATAATGCCCGTACCGCGATCTGAAAGCCGTCTTGGAGATGTCCTCGGCCCTCACTCTAAGCTGGTGGTAACCGGACTGCAGATCAATCTTCGAGAACACAGATGCTCCCTGTAACTGATCAAACAAATCATCTATCCAAGGGAGGGGATACTTGTTTCGGATGGTCACTTTGTTCAATTCCCTATAATCCACCCACAATCGGAGTGACCCATCCTTCTTCTTAACAAACAACACAGGCGCTCCCCACGGAGAAACACTGGGTCGGACGAAGCCCCTATCCAAAAGATCCTGAAGCTGGGCTTTCAACTCCCTTAACTCGGCTGGTGCCATCCTATAGGGTGCCTTTGAGATTGGTGCAGTCCCAGGGACCGCATCAATCACGAACTCAATCTCCCTCTCCGGCGGCATCGTCGTCAACTCAGGGGGAAACACATCTGGGAACTCTCGGACGATAGGGATATCCTCGAGTCCCAGTGCCGCCGTAGGCACCTCCACCACGGTGGCCAAAAAGGCAGTGCAACCTCTACTCAACATCCTCCTAGCCCTCGCCGAGGAAATGGTCGCTGCGAATAGCGTGCTCTGGCAGCCTCTGAAGATGAACTCCTCCTGTCCTGGCTCGCGAAGAGTCACCGTCCTCTCTCTGCAGTCGATAGTGGCGGAGTACCGCGATAGCCAATCCATCCCCAACACCAAGTCAAAATCATGGAGCTGCTGCAAGACAAGCAAGTCTGCAGGCAAAATCCAAGGCCCCAACTGCACCGGGCATGCCAAACAACGCTCCTCGACATGCAAAACGTGATCAGGAACCCGCACCTCTAATGCACATGACAAGGACTCTAACTCTAAACCATGCAGGGATGCAAATGCTCGACTAATGAAAGAATGAGATGCTCCAGTGTCGAATAAAGTACGAGTCCGAATACCAAAGAGTAGAATAATACCTGCCACCACCTGGTCTGCCGCTGCGGAATCTGCTAATTGGGCGGCATACACCCGCCCGCTCGGTGCTGGAGGTCGAGAATCCACAGGGTAAGAAGTGGACGGCCTGCTCGCTGGAGCATAAGGCCGCTGAGCTGGTGGTCGCTGCTGCTGAGGGGGATATGGAACCGATGCCGAAGAAGGTGCCGAGGAAGTAGTGAGGGGGCAGGTAGCTCGCACATGCCCTGGCTGTCCACATCGGAAGCATCGTCCCCATCTCTGGTCACATCTATCTGACGGGTGCTGCCCCCTGCAGAAAACACACCTATCTGATGGCCGGATATGCCTCGACTGCTGCTGCTGCTGCCTCGAGGACTGCTGCTGAGATCTCTGCGGCCTCTGCTGCGATCTCTGCTGCTGGTGCTGCTGCTGATGCTGCTGCAGTCTCTGGGGTCCACCGGGCCCTCTCCTCTCAGATTGCCCACGGCCATAAGACTGGGACTGCGGCGGCCGTGGCGGTCTCCAAGAACTGGCCTGTCCCCCGTCCTCTGGGGCTGGTCGCTTCCTGTCGGAACTCTGCGAGACCCCGGCCCTCCGTCTGGCCACCTCCTGATCGCCTCTCTCCACCCACTGTGCGTGCTCTGCGGGTGCCTCTAGGGTCTGAAATCTCTGTGCATGCACAAGTGTGAAAATCTCGGGGCGAAGGCCTGCCTCAAACATCTCTACCTGGTGTGGACCGTCACGAGCGACAAAGGGCACACAGTTCAGCAACTCCATGAACTCCTGGAAATAGACATGGGCCGATCGATCGCCCTGCTGCAGATTCTTCAAATCGTCCTCCAACTTCTTCTTCACACTGGTAGAAAAATAGGTGTCCAACACCATCCGTTTGAACTCCTCCCAAGGCAACTGTCGAGTGATCCGGAACTCCAGTGGCTCAACTCGCTGCCACCAAAAATCAGCATCTCCGTCCAAACAGTGCACCGCCATGTGCACTCGATACCTCGGGTCGATGAAGAAGTCCCGAAAAAGTTTCTCCATCGCAGAAAGCCATCTCCCAACAGCCCGGGGCTGAGCATCCCGCCCCGAGAATCTAGGTGGTCCCCGCTTAACAAACGCAGCGAGTTTGTCAGCAAAATCCCGCTCCTCCTCCGCAGTCAAAGGCTGAATAGCTCCAGGAGCCCCGCTACTCGAAGATGGTGCCGACGGCACAAAAGGTGCAACAAGAGGCACAGGGGCCTCAGGAACAGCTGGGGGTGGTGCCTCCCTCTGAGCAAGCAGCTGATCAAACCTCTGCTCCTGGCGGCGCTGACCCTCCGCCAACTGGGCCACCAAGGCCCTCAACTCAGTAAGCTCGGGGGGTGTAGGCTGCTCAGGCTCAACAGGGGGCGAAGGGACACCCCGAGTGGGAATCCGACGTCGAGGAGGCATCCTGCCACAAGAAACCAAGCATCAGCAACCAAACCCCACACGACCCAATCTGGCGAAAGTCAAAAGACATCCTCCTATTTCTGTCACCTTATGTTGTCTGCAGCCAACATAATGGTCCAACAGAAATAGGCTATGTCGATCTCTCTTCACTCACAGGAAGAGTCAACTATAAAATCACCGACTTTCGCAAAATGTTACGCCACTCACGCCCTATCATCCTAGGGTCTGTCCAAAAGCCTAGGGTTTCCTAAGTCCCAACTGACCTATCCCTAAGCTCTGATACCAACTTAATCTGTCACGCCCCGGGTGTAAACCAGAACCCGGGCCCGTCTACAGATCCGCCGTGCATGCGGTATTTCCCACATACCCGAAGCGTCGGTAACCTGCTCAAATAAGAAATAATAATAAAAGAGCATAATAATCAGAGCTAAACTAAAACTACTGTATCTCAGACAGAAGCTGGAAGTAAAAGAGTACAACAGTGGAATAAAATACAGATGTCTCTCCCAGCTCACCACTAAATACAAACAGCTGGCAAAAGCCAGACCCAAAAAGAAATAAACAAAAGCTGTCTGAGAGGACCAGGTACCCAAAAGCTCCAGCTACGTGCTACAACCCTCGGATGGCTCTCTATCTAGTCTGCAATCCGCTTACCTCGATCAGTTGCTGACGGCCCAGCAACTCCCGCAGAGGACTCTGCAAAACAAAGGGGAAGAAAGAAACAAGAAAAGGCAATGGGGGTAAGTATTACTATAAACAGTAGCCTCCCCTAGTGGGTAAAGCCTCAGCTCAAATATGCCCACCAGGTAATCAGAGGCAAAAGGGGAAGAAGAGAAAGGGGGGGTGAAGCTATGAATGACAACTGATGAAGTGCTACCCCTAATATGCCTCTACATGATAAACCAATAAGTATGGGAAAGCATGCATCAGTATCAAGAAGCCTGTCAAAACGACCCAATCTGACGCCAGTGGACACTGGCACTGCCTGCTAATCTCATCTGTGGGGATACTGACCGACTACTGCCTGATACGGTCATGTCCCCAACGTAAGTAACAGATCGGCCTCGGCCCGTCCGATCAAGCTCTAAAGTAATAACAGACCGGCCTCGATCCGTCCGGTCGCACACTCTGGAGTGGCCCTCGAGGGGAGCGACCCACACGAGTAAGGAAATCACTGTAACAAGCATCTCTGTAACCACTGTCTCATAATAGCAGGACTGGATCATGAATATGATCAAAGTGGAAAACTCCATCCACTAAAGAAAGCCCGATCCCCAAAACCCCTAATCTGATGCAACAGTAACAACCCGGTCAACCACCCAAGATCCGTGGTCGCCGCAACACCCTGTCAAAAGCCCAACCTGTCCCAAATCCCCAATACCTGGCTACACTGTCCAACACCCGCTCGAACCCGAGCGACTATGCCGCAAGTCTATCAATACCAGGAGAAGAAAAGAATAAATGCATGGTTTCTCCTAAGTCAAGTCCCAAAAGATAGTGTAGCAATAAAAGATGTCAATATTTAAGTGACCCGTTTAATCATGCATTGTCCCAATATGTTGTCCATTTTTCAAGAGTAATCAGTTCAGAGTGACATAAGCTAAAGTGACAGTCTCATGGAATATTTAGCAATTTTATAATCCTCAACTATTATTTTAACCCTATACATGCAGTCCAACAATTTCCACATGGATCAAATAACAATTTATCAACGATCAATCAACCCATAATTAATTCCCTAGAGCATGCAAGGTTACTAATAATACTTTGGGCCTCAAAAAAATGAGGGAACACTCTGATGTTCCTAGTGGGCATACCAAAGGAGAGGAGTACAACAACCACCCACCTGAAGTGCTAACTGTCCGGATCCGTACAGCAAGAAAATACCAAAACTCCAAATCCTTGCTCCCACAATTTTAGCACACCCGAAATATTCCTGGTACAATACAAAGCTCACTAATTACACTTAGGCTCCCAATTATTGCTCTTATAACCACCTACAACCTCGGATTCAAAACTGTTAAATTATCACCTGCAGAAAGTGCCCAGAAAATTCCAAGAAAAAAACCACAGCGATCCTCGCGTCGATAGCTTCGCAACGGTACCTTGGACGCCCAAATCCGAGTTCGGTAAGTCAAGATAAAAATTCGGCAAGGGGGTACAGTCATACAAAAGTCTGTGCTAAAACTGTGCACTGTTCACTGAGAAAACAGTAATTTTCACCTCGAAATAAACCTCAGGAAAATCCAAGAAAAATACGAGCGTGTTCCTTGCGATCCGTAGATGAAAAAGTTGTATAAGCTCGTTTCCGTCTGATGCTCGTGCGCGAAGATATGGCCAAAATACCCCGCTGCTGTCAAGGAAGTCCACACAGAAAAAGGGGTCACTGTTTGCCTCGGGATCCGTGCTAAAACCTCGAAACGAGAAAGCGCGACCAAAACGAAAGATGAAGTCCTACCTCTTAGGAGTCTGCCGGCGCAAGAATCACAGCAAAATGATCTCGGGGTAGCCCAGGGGAGCTAAAACACTGTCGCTGCGCCGAAGAAGAACCCATGAATGCAACGTCGCGCCGCGCCGTAAAATGGGGAACCTCGGGATTCGAGCCTCCAAAAATCTTGAAACTTGGCAGGAAGATCGAGGGTGAAGAGGTGAACAACTTTTCTTGAGGGGGCTCGGGCAGAGAGTGAGAGGGTTGAGAGAAAAAGGCAAAGGAAGAGGGCTCGGGTTGCCTTTAAATAGGCTGAAGAAAACAATTGCAGAAATACCCAATGTGTCCCCACTTCCGGGCGCCGCAAATTTTCGGGCGGCTACAGTAATGGGCCCGGCCCATTACTGTTCAAGCCCGAAACGCCGTGGGCCGGCCACGTAGCCCAGCACTGTGCATCCCCGGGCCCCGCTGCACCCGGCGCACCTGCGCCAGCCAATGGCGTCGCGCCACGTGGCCCCGGCAACCCGTTCACCGCGCACGTGGCCCCGTGCACCGCGCACGTCGCGGCTGACCCGGGCCGTACGGCCACCTGCCCTGCCGTACGGCCACCTGCCCCGGTCACCGACTCCACTAATCGCGTGGACCGGGAGCACAACACCGGACCAATCACCTCACGCCACGTGTCCACCCGGTCCACCGTGCACCCGGACCAAATTCCGTGGACCGCGTCTGCAGCGCCGGCCAACCGGAAAGCGCCACGTGGCCCGCCCCCGGCGCACGACCTCCGCGGTGGACCGCGCGCCTGCCCGCGCTCCCGGGCGCCTGCCCGCGCCCTGCCCGTGCCCTGTGCCGCCGCCTGCCGCCTGCCCGAGGCTGCGCCGCCGCCCGCCGGCGATCGCCGGAAACACTGTTCCGGCGTGAACAGTAACCGCAGCCCAAAAACATCAAGTAAAAAGCCCATCTTGACCGTTTTCGCGCGCTGATTCCAAAAACGGTGTCCATTTTGCCAAATTCCACTCCTAAAATTTGCCGGAGGCTCCCGCAAACACCGAAAACTGCCAAAACTTCCGGGAGCCCGCTTTTGGGCATCCGGACAGAATTAAGCAAATAAAAAACCATTCTCAAGCGTTTTTCCGCGCTGAATCCAAATCCACCCTCTGTTTGGCCAAATTCCTTTTTCTAAAATTCGGCAAAAGCAGCCGAAGGCCAAAACAGCAAACCAAAGCACACCGGGTCCATCTGTGGCATCCCTTTGATGCACCATGGGCCAGATACACCATCAACAGGTGTTTGCACAGTGGATTCGTGGGAAAAAGCTGTAAGGAGTTTAGGGGCCCTACAGTCTAAACCAAGCACCGCGAGCGTGGTACGAAAGGTTGACGAAGCACCTTTTGGAGAAGGGCTATACTCGAGGGGGAGCGGATCGGACTCTTTTTGTGAAGCATTATCAGGATAACTTCATTGTGGCACAAATCTATGTCGATGACATTGTATTTGGTGCAACAAGAGATAATGATGCTTCTAAATTCGCTGAAACCATGGAGAGAGAATTTGAGATGTCCATGATGGGCGAACTGACTTACTTCCTTGTATTGCAAGTGAGACAAAATGAAGAAGGCATTCATCTGTGTCAATCCAAGTATGCACTGGAGTTGGTCAAGAAGTTTGATTTAGAAAATTCTAAAGACTTTCCAACTCCAATGGGAACTAGCAACAAGGGATTAGGAAGTGAATCTCTTAGTGAGAATGTAGATGAGAAGCTTTATCGCAGCATGATTGGAAGTCTACTTTACCTCACGGCTAGTCGCCCGGACATATCCTTTAGTGTTGGGATTTGCGCGAGATATCAATGAGCACCAAAGGAGGATCACCTGAAAGCGGTGAAAAGGATCATCCGGTATGTCAAAGGAACCGTAAATTTCGGGATTTGGTATCCTATGGGAACAAGTCTTGACATTGTAGGATATTCAGATGCCGATTGGGCAGGATCTGTGGATGATCGGAAAAGTACGAGTGGTGCATGTTTTTATCTTGGCCATTGCCTAGTTGCATGGCATAGTAAAAAGGAAAACTGCATTGCACTCTCGACTGCCGAAGCGAAATATATTTCAGCGGGTAGTTGTTCAACCCAACTCATTTGGATGAAAAGTGTGATGAGCGACTTCCGGATTTCAGCAACTTCGGTAACCATTCTTTGTGACAACACAAGTGCTATAAACATTTCCAAAAACCCTGTGTTGCACTCAAGAACAAAACACATTGAACTTAGATATCATTTTCTAAGAGAGCTAGTTGAATCAAATATTCTTCAACTTTCCTACATTTCAACTGAGGATCAATTAGCTGACATTTTAACAAAACCTTTGGATCAAAAATGATTTATTCATTTGCGTAAGGCAATTGGAATGCTTTCCTTGAAATAATCTGTCACGCCCCGGCGTCGAAACTGCGACCCGGGCTCGCCAACAGATCCGCTGCCCATACGGAAACCTCGTATAGACGAAGCGACTAACCTGCAAAAAGAATCAACTACAGTATACAGATATCAGAGCTGAAAGTAAACTACTAAAAACTGAAATCCAATCACTGTACAACTGAAAATAATACATATATCCATCTCCCCAAATACGATCGTATAAAAAGTCCTCTGATACAAAAACCCAAAAGGGAGATATCTTCAATAAATAAATCAGTGTACAAGCTCTCAATACAAAAAAAATCCTCACTACAACAGTCCCTCAACCTGTAAAATAAAGTTCAACTCTATACCTCACAACAAAGGTCTCTCAACAGAGGAAAAAGAAGTAAACTAATCTACTAAAGCTCTCCTCTGAAGGGGGGTACCGCTACACTCCAACGACAGGTAGGGAACTAGCTCGCGACTCCCTCGAAACCGGTCAGAAGGATCAGCAACAGGAGCACAGGAACAGGAGTAGAAGTCCCTGGGGAAAAAGGCACCACGATGGGTGTGAGAACTACTTCCCACAGTAGTTCCCAGTGGGTGCCGTCAACAAGCCCAACGGTCTGCCCACTAAGTCTACCAGAGGCATAAAGTAACAAAGTGATACGGAAGGAAAATAGCTGGAAAGGATAACTCTACAGCTACTATGCCTTTATCTACTATGCTCAAAAGGAAAAAGAACACAGATGATGGTATGCATCCACTCACTACTGACAATATGTCACAAGTACTATGCTCAAAGAAAACTCTACTATGACACATGCTACGCCATCACTCTCTCAATGTCACCCAATCCCAATGACTGTCCCACTTTGGACTAGTCAAACAAACCTGCGCTCATCTACTGCCACTACGCCCAAACAGGACTTGGTCTTACGTAGAGTGTCCCTCAAGGACTATCACAATCTCAAGCGAACTCTAGTGTATCAACTAGTCGCATCATCGCAGCCTCGTCAGGCTCGGTATCATCAACGCACCCGGGGCGTAGCTCGAGGGGAGTGACCCCAACGAACTCAAGTATCTCAAGTATCTCATAACTGGCATAAAATGCCAGGCTCAGCAGGCTATAATCCACGATCAAACAGATCGGTATCTCGATGCTCAAAGCACAACTCGGTCGGAGAACCCTCCACGACTCAATCTCACAACACTAACTCACTAAAAGAAGGTACTACACAGCTGGGACCGCCGTCACTCCAAACGGCTCCCACAACGACACCCCACTCATAGGCGAGAAGAACCGACTGACGCAGCAAAGTTCCGAGAATCCCGTTAGACCGGTGCCTAGAACCCCAATCAAACAAGAACAGACTCTAGGCTCAGCCTATCGAAGTTCTCAATCCTTTACCGTTCAGGGATCGGCCCCTCTCGGTTAAAGTGGGAAACTATCTCAACATACAATACTCACGGTGTCACGCCCCGAGTCCGCCAATTTGTACGGTTCGGGCACGCCAACAGACCCGCCAATCGGGTATGACCTTTCACTACCCGAAAGGAACGGTAACATCCATAGTAACACAACAAGTGTATGCGGAAGCTCAATATCAGAGTACTAAAAATCACTATAAATTTAAACTTTCATTCAATAACAAACAGTTAAAGCGGAAATGAAAGTATACCAGAGTGAACCATAACTTAAATTTATTACACTTTACATCTCTGAACTTGCAAATAAAATTATTACAATTCCTTTACATAAATTCCTCACCATACAGAGTTCACTCAAGAAATATATAAAAGGGATACCTCTGCTAGACCCTCTAGGTCTCTATGCTGCTGGGCTTTTGCCCCTGTCGTATGCCTCGCCGTCTGCATCTGATCCGTCTCGTCCGCTGTATCCACACCCGAACCTGTGGGGGGGGTCACCCAAGGGGTGTGAGAACTCCGACAGAGTTCCCAGTGGGTTCAACCACCGAGAAAAAGTGTCCTACACCACTTGGTCCAATGGAAGCAATAATAATAGTGCTAGGAAACTAAAATCCTCAATATCAAAATACGGCTATGCAACATAATATATCACTACACTATCTGTGTCTAATCATCAACCATCACTACTCTTGTCTAGCCACACTAGGCTGCTAAGCACCAACTCGACCACTATGCCGCTGTATATAGGGGTGTCTAATCATCAACCATCACTACTCTTGTCTAGCCACACTAGGCTGCTAAGCACCAACTCGACCACTATGCCGCTGTATATAGGGTCAAACTAACCTGGCCACCTTGGCCACTCTAATTTCTTTTTATTCTTTAAATTCTGGTGCTTTAGTTCAAGTTAACCCTCAGAAATTCTTATCCAACGGGCCCCACCCCGGTAGTCCTGCTACCATAAGATAAGATTTCTAAGGTTGCCGATAACACCCGCAAGTGTTACCCCGTCCTACGGAAGAAACGTCCCGAACGGGTCTCTACCCGGGAGAGGGGCACTGCCAACTGCTCCAACCTGGGCTGCGTTTCACTCCGTAGGTCCGCCCGTTTTATCTTTATCTTTTTTTTTGCCTTTAGCTCTTTGCTTTGCCTTTACTTGGGAAGCTGAGTCTTGCTCACACACTTCCCCCCGGGAGTGACATATGCTCAACCCTCCCGTTGGCAACTTAGCTTTAATTCTTTAATTCACTTGGGAGTGACATATGCTCAACCCTCCCAAGGGCCATTTAGGCTTTTCTTTCACAGGGTCCGAGGGTTCCAAGAGACGAATGCCTACAACCCCAATCAAACAAGAACAGGTTGTAGCATCGCCTCCCGTAGTGCTCAGCCCAATACATTTTATCTTATCCTTTTTACCTTTCATTAATCATTCTCTTTCTTTAACCATTCTCTTTACACTTTATGTTCAGATGAGTTTAAGGCACCTTGGCACTCATCCACCCGGGAGTGACATATGCTCAACCCTCCCGTTAGCATTTATGCCTCAATGCTTCTCTTTTACTTTTCTCTTCTATTTCAAGCACTTTGCTTGTCTTGATCATTAATCACTTTTAGCTCTCTCTCGAGCTTCATTTTTTTTATCCTAAGTTCTTTACTCTAGGATAATTTGGGTGTCTATAACACCAATTTAAGTTTGAACAACCTATTCGTTTACATTCCACTTATTTTGCCACTCGGCAATATCTTAAGTTTCCTGACCACTTTACACTTTTCTTACTGGTTCTCAATTCACAACCCTAAGCTTCAATTACCCTTAAGGCTGCACTATATCACTGCACTATGTCACTAGGACACCAGTTACTTTCAATCTTATCTAACTCAAGAGTTTATTAACCCTATTTCCATTTTCTCTTTCTTTCATGTCTCCACATTTGGTGATTTTCCATTTCCTTTATTTAACTCAGATTGAAGTTAAACTAATTAATCCCTTTACCCAGACGTCCTATGACTTTCTGGGGTTACAATATTTAATTCTTTAACTTGGGGATCAAATCCCCATATTTCCTGATTCCTCACTGAATCCTAGAGTTTTACTAACTCTATTTTTCCTGTTCCATGTTTAACCTAGGGTTGCACTAACTCTATTTCATCACTAGAGTTTAACCCTACTAGTTCATCTTAGGTTCCTTTACCTAAGTTCCATATCTTGTTTAACCTAGAGTTCTCTGACTCTATGTTTAACACTCTATTGTCAACCTTAGGTTATTTTTCCTAAAATAATGCCACTCGTCGATCTAGGTATATCTCCTAGGTCATCATGCCACTCGTTAAACCTTAATCTAGATTTTCTCCTAGTCTTACTACCAACATGTCCTGTTTCCTTATGTCACATGATTCCTAGGGTTATACCCTAACATGCTCACAATCATAATAGCTAATCCTTTTTCATGCATGCAGTTATTTTCATTTCATTCATCAAGTAGTAATTACTTCTACGCATGCATATTCATCATATATCTTTGGCAACCAACAATTGCACTTTTTCCTCTGCGTTCATTTACACATGCACATCTATTCCTCTAACTCTGGCAACCAACAGTTGCACTTTTCCATTTGAAACCATCTACACAGGCAATCATAATCATAATTACCTAACGCCTCTAACAGGCTACTATCATGCTTCGAATCGAAAAGCAATGGAGCAAGGGGAGAGGTCACCCAATTTCGGTAGAATTCCCCACCTTGTGGTGTACCCAATTGCTTGTAGACACTTGCAATTGGTCTCCGCGCGATTCTTCTTGTTTCCTCGAGCTTGTATGTATAACGGTGCGAATCCCCGAGTCTGCACGCAAAACGGTGCATGTCCTCCAAACCTGCACGCAAAACGGTGCACGTTAATAAAACTTGCGCGCAAAACGGTGCACGTCATTTCAGCCTGCATGTAAAACGGTGCGCGTGAACTCAATCTGCACACAAAACGGTACACTTACCTCAAATCTGCACGCAAAACGGTGTACGCCTCACTGTAGGATTGCACGCAAAACGTTTCATATTTTTCTAGTCCTGCACGCAAATCGATAAAAAATATTAGACTTTGCACGTAAAACGGTGCACAACAACTCAATCTGCGCGTAAAACGGAGAACATACCTCGGTTTGGCACGCAAAACGGTGCACTTTTCTTTTTCAACGTTGCACGCAAAACGGTGCATGTTTTTCGAGTTTGCGTCCAAAACTGCTCATTTTTGTTGAATCCGCACGTAAAACGGTGCATTTTTCTACAACTTGCACGCAAAACGAGACGCACCAAAAATACCCGCGACAGTCCGTGCAACAAAACGGCACAGTATAACTTGGTTCCTAACACGCAATACTGTAATGAGGTGAAATCCAAATCCAAAGGAGGCATAAAAACTGTGCCAAAAATACCGTGAAAATAATGTTACCTCGTACAGTCGCGCCGCCCATCGACTTTTGGGACGCCTTGCGCGCTCCACGAGGTTCACGGCGCGTCGTTCCTCCTCACGAAATCCCCATTTTTTTTTCTCTCTCTCTCTCTCTCTCTTTCTCTCGTGCTCTGGTGGAGAAGAAGAAGAGAAAGGGAAGGTCTGGTGCGGGAGAAGGATAAAGAAGAAGAGAATAAGAAGAAGAAGGAAGATGAGGGTTCATGGACCGGGTCCACGAAGACCTCCAATGAGGAACCACCAGGTGGCCGTCCACCACGCAGGGGGCACGCACCAGGTCCAAGCGGCCCCCCCCACGCCACGCGGCGCACGTCCCGCGCACGGATGCGCGCTAGCTGTGTGCATTGGGCAGCGCGCTGCTTGTCTTGGAAATCCGTTTTTGTCCCGTTTTCTTTCTGTTTTTCGTCCATTTCCATCTAAATTTGACAGGCAGCTTCGTTTTAGCTTAAATTACCGCAAAAAAAATTTAAATTTTCAGTTTGGGTCATTTCTAGATCACCAAAGCTGTAGTAATCTAGAAAATTAAAGACTTTATAATTACCTTTGGAATTTATGGAATTAGTAATTTTGGCAAAAATGAGAATTTTTAGTGGTATAATAGTGGCCCAGAAATGTCGACTTTTGATCGGGGTCTGATCTGGAAAATCCGAGATCACCATTGCGATCGTCTCGTCGAAACATAGAAGTTTCATATTCATATATTTTCGATCTGACGGTCGGATCTTCCAGAAATCAGAAATCAAAAAGTGGGCCCCGCGACTTAAGTGAATAGTAACCTTTGAATTTTTAACCCTTTGTGATCATGAATGGTCGAACCACTATCTAGAATTTTAACATAGGAGTATTAGTAATGAGTCCTAGCTAATTTTGACGTTCTGAGCGCGATGGCGCTGACGGATTTCGCGTTTGGCGATCCGGGTGCATCGAAGTGCGTGCCACGCGCTATATTGAGTCGAACTTTATGGAACGACTTTTAATCCGGGCGTCGAACGAACCAAACAAATATGCTACCTGACAGGTCTCGACGAGCCGGACGTCGTGGCGAAGTCCGTTTCGCATTTTGATGAGCGGATTGCCACGAAATGCGTGAAAAGCACCTAAAATTGGACTAATTTGTATAAAAAGTTAATATTTTATGCACTAATTGTTTAGGGACTTTATGGTGAGGGTTCTGGGTGCATTTGTTACCTACAGATGGGACCCTAGAGTTTAGGGATAAGAGTGTAGGGGGTTTTGTGCAAAATGTGCATTTAACGCATGTGTGGAAGGATACCCGAGACCCTGCCTCTTCCTCTTCGTAACTGAAGCCTCCACCAGCTTCTTCAAGCCATAACCGACGCGTCCCCTCGGCTGCCGTAACCTCCGGCCGTTCGGGTCGCCGGAGTTAAGGTGAGAAGGCTATAATAGATCTTCTCTTGAATTTTTAAAGAAAAGTTCAACCAAGAGCTTTAAGGTTTAGCCCAACCTTCTTCTGAGAGCTTCATAGAGAGGCTGCAACCGAGCCCTGGTGTACCCTACCCCAGCCGCCGCCGAGTGCCGCCGCAGCCACCTTCCTTTTTCTTCCTTTCTCCGACGAGGTGTGAAGTTGGACTGGATCTCTTCAAGGTTGGATTGGGAGGTGTCTGAGGAGTTCCTGGTGCTTGAAGGACCCTGCTGGAGCAAGCCTTGGCCGCGCGTAGAGAGGGAACCAAGATCTGGCTTCATCCTATCTTCCCCGTGCTCGGCTAAGGTAAGGATCCTTAACCAACGGTTTCTAGCACCCCGGACCATTAGCAGTGGACTCCTTAGGTCCTTAGAATCCTCCCTGAAAAGCCCTGAGCTCCCATGCATGTTGCTTGGCCGGCGGGAGCCAATTATGGCCGGAAACCTAAGGTTGCTTCGCCTCGGAAAAACTCCGCAAGCGATGGACCAAAATAGCTCAAACTTGGTAGGCAGGGACTGTATGACCCTTTTATTATTTCTGCAAAGTTTGAGAAGTTTTGGTTGAGTAATTTGGAAGAAAAATCGAAACCCTAGTTTCGGGTTTTTATACATGTTGGCCGAACTTCGTGCTCCGGCTCCGGTGAGCTTCTCCGTCGCCGGCCATCTACCCAGAAGTGTTTATGGGACCAAGAGGATCTCAACCATGCTTTTGCATGGCTCCCATGCAGCCCAAATGAGGGTCGGCCATGGATGACCCGAAATTGGAACCCAACGTCGCCGCCGGCGATCTGGCCACCTCCGGCCGGGAAGGAAGGGTCGGGAAGCTTTGTATGAACCAGAGGAAGCTTCCATATAAGTTGGAAGACTTCTTATGGCTTCTGTAAAGATCCGCCATTAATGGAGTTGAAGCTCCAAACCGAGCTTTGCTCCCCGCCGCCGCCGCCGCACCCCGTCGCCAGGCACGGGTTCAGGTAAGTTAGAAATGGTATTTAGCAACATTTTGGTCAAGTTGCTAAGCCCCAGAGTCCCTGGTTGAGCTATCACAATTTTCAATGCTTGTGGCATCTTCTTCAACCTCGGGCTTCGGAAATTCGAGGGTGCAAAACTAAGACCAAGTTGCTGGGATTGTTACCTGAGCCTTGTGGAACAATTCACTTCAAGTTTTAAGGCAAATGGTCCATTACTTGCTGAGAACCAAGCTTGAAACTTGGTTATGTTAAATGTTGTAATATGTGCATGACAACTATTTGATCAAATGCCGCAAAGAAGATTAAGTTGGATTTAGACCTAACTGTAAATATCAAATTTGTTCCAATTTGTCCCCTGAGCTTGATGCTCACTTCAGACCAAGATGGTTCTGTGTGGAATGAAAGTTGGAGCAAGATGAACTTGTATGTTTGCAAGATGAGGGATCTTCTTGATCCAGCTGATCTGGGCTGCAACTAGGGTGAGCCCTATGATCCTTGCAATATTTAAAGACCTTTTCATATACAAAGTTTGCGGGTTTGAAGTTTAGATTAAAAGTTGTAGTTAAAACAACCTTTTGATGAAATGTTGGCCCAAAACCATGTCCCGGGCTGTTTGCGAAGCCGCGACAGTGCATTCCTAGCTAATTTGGGATCACTGGACGCGATGCTCGTGTTAGAATTAGCGTTTGAGGTCTCGAAGAAATAAAATGGCATTTAGGCTAAGTTAGAGCATAATTTATGGGCCAAAGTTTGCCTCGGGATCCGTACTGCCACAAATTGGTGAGCACGGTGTTCAGCAAGATGTAAGTCACCTGCTGGAAGTGACGGAATGTTCAAATGAATCTCCAGTTGAGAGAACGGGTAAAAACAGTGCCCAAATTGGCACTAAAAGTGAGAATTTGAAAACCCTAAGGGTTTAGATGCAAAAGTCACATCATATACTGGTTAGTAAGTTGATTCCTGAACCTTAATTCACATTCAGGGTTATTCGGTAGCATCTGGTGTGCTGAGCGTACAGTTGGTTCAGATTAGCCGCCTGCGTTATATCAGGTGGGTTTATCTTCGGTCCGGGCTTTATCATTTCGGCCCTCTGTGTACGGTATTGGTTGGACCCCTGTTTTTGATAGCTTAAACATTACTTTGAGCCTGCCTTTCTTTGATTATATTATATCTGCTATCTGCCTGATCTATGCCTGTTATCTGTTCTATTTTGCCCTACATGATTGTCCATAGCACCTCTAGCATTTATACTTTTACTCGAACATTTTCATGGTTGATTAGTGAGCCTGTTTGTTCTGCTAATCAAATGATACATCTCTGAGCACATAGATTTATTTAACTGAGGTTTTACCCGCTTCGTAGGGTCGCCGGAGTCTGTTCTTGTTTGATAGGACAAAGGCACTGCTCTGCGAGGTTTGGACCTAAACCCAAGCTTCGTAGTGTCGCCTGAGTCTGTTATTGTTTGATAGGACGAGGGCAATGCTCTTCGAGGTTTGGACTTTTCAAAACAGTTTTCTTAAAAATATGTGTTTAAGTTTTGTATCATTTGGTTGGTTTGTGTGGTTGAGTTGAGTTTATCTGTGAGCTTCTGTTGAGAGAGATTTGCCTTGATCTTGCATATGAGTTGAGATTTATTGCTGAGTGTTCCTGCATGAGTGTTGAGATTCAGTTGGTTTTTGCCCTTGCAACCCAGTGGGGATTTCCCGGCTTGTTGCCGATTACCCGGTCAGTGGACCGTGAGCTTGAGCATTTGCATATGATTCGCCCGCACTGTTGTACTTCACGAACATCAGCGGATTTGCTACCCGTAGCGATGTTCTTTACCGGTAAAGTGGTTAGCTGAGGCAACCCGTGACCCTAGTTTGGGGAATGTCAACCAGGTGGTGCCAAGAGAGCAGCCTTGCCTGAGGTCTTGTGAAGGCCAATATGGTAGCTTGTGATTGGGTCTTTGCGTTTTCATCTATTTGATGCATGTGTTGTTAAGTTGCTTTAACATGATTCTTTGATTCTTTGATCTGGCTTCTAGTTATCTACCTTTATATGATTCTATGTGATGCCACTGATTATAGTTCCATTGTTATCTTGCTGATTGTCCTAACTCCTTGATGTGTTGATTATCCTGATACATGTTTTAAATACTGCTAAAATTATCTCCTATGCTTGTACCCAGATTATGAGTTTTGCTTTCTTTACAGCACCAGTTATATATCTGCTTTACTCTAACCCCTGATCTATTACTATCCTCTAGCATTGTATACCAGTAGGTACGATCTGCTATTTCTCGGCTCGTCGTGCCCACTGGGATACACTCCGGTGTGTCTCACACCCTCGGGTGACTGTTTTTCAGGTCGAGCGGGTGTTGAGATGTCGGGATGAGTTGGTGAGATCACGAGATAGAGCTTGACCCTGGATAGCCGATAAGATCAAGTATTTAGTTATTTGTTGTATCAAATGTAATGCAATGTAATTGAGAAGTTATTGCTATTGTATTTAATCTTGCTTAGTAGATGTACGTAGTTAGTACTCTGGTTGTATGCCAAGTAAGCCGTGCATATATAGAAAAGGCTCAATCCCCAGTGGGATTGGGACTCTTCTATATATGTGGCGGTCTGTTGCGCCCTGGCCGGTTTTAAACTCTGATTTCAAAAAAAAAAAAAAAAAAAATTTAGACGCTGGTTTTAAACTCGGGGCGTGACAGATTAGATGGTATTAGAGAAATAGGAAAGCAATGTCTAGGTTTGGCTAGGAACGAACCCTAGGATGACTCGTGCTACGAGAGAGCGCTGGGTAGTGTTCTAAGTCTGATTAGGTCAAAACAGAAGTTGTGGGTCGACCGTACTAAGATAAATTATTAACTATTGCAGTTATGGCTCGCCTCGGCGTGGTGCTGGTGGTGGTCAAGGACTGGCATGGGTCGGGGGGCTGCCAAGCAACTGCTGAAAGTGGGGGCCCAGAGATCCCCGACAGAATGCAAAGATTTGAGGACCAGTTGGCTCAATGGCTGCAATGATACAACAGTACATGCAGCGGGAGGCCAATGTTCCTGCTGCACCTGCACCACCTGCAGCACCAGCCTCTGCGAACGAGGGACCTCCTGTTCCTCCTGCACCAGTACCACCGGCTGAATCGGCTGCATCTGAAGCCGTTGCTGCAACTGTGGATGCTCCCGGGTGGCAGGGGGTAACAATCCTAACGATCCTGCGGCCCTGGAAGCTGCCAGAGCAACGTACAAGGAAGAAAGATCAAGAGTCAGGGGAGTCCTGCTGGAGTTTAATAAATTCAAGCCCCAAGAATTCTCAGGCGTGAAAAGGACCCCTGGCCCTTGAAGAATGGCTAAACCACATGGAGAAGCTGTTTAGAGATTTGGACACTGAAGAGCAAGATAAGGTGACGCTGGGGTTGCACTGCCTCGGTGTCAGCGCAAGCTTATGGTGGCTGCGCTCCCAACGCCACAATTTTGCTCCTGATGCACCTAAAGCTACCTGGGAGCAATTAGGGTGGGCTCTGTACACCGCTCCTAAAGGAGACAGCACGAGAGGCATTAGAGCGGGACTTGGAAAACTGCGCCAAGGAGACCACACCCGAGGGAGTCGAAGAAGAATTTACGAAAATTGCTGACCTGGTGCCACAAGCGGTGCAGGACGAGCGTCACAAGGTTAGATTATTTACTCGAGGCCTGCGACACGAGATCCGGCGTCAGTTGTCTTCACAATTTGATCACCGACTACGACGAATGTATCGGCGCTGCCTTGCCATTGAGGCTGAATTGAAAACTCCCGGGCTGAGCGGGCAGCGATGGATAAAGGAAAAGGATGAAGCGACAGTTCGCTGGAAATGGGAGGGATCATCTGGATCAAATAGAAGACTCCCAGACCCCCAGGAAATCAGAATCAAGCCAGTGGTTCTCGGACCTTCAATCGTCAACATAGGGCGAGGCCTTGCGTCTTCTGCGGGGCAGATCATCAACCCATGACTTGCGACCTGCGCCACGGAAGATGCTATAATTGTGGTCAGCCTGGCCATATCTCTGCTAACTGCCCGCCGCGGAGATCTGCTGCGAACCCACCAGCATTGGCTGTGCCACCTCTTGCTGCCCGGCCTCCAGCGCCAACCCAAAGCGTGGCTGCCTCAAATCGTCCTTCATCGCGCCAAACTGAGGGACCCCGCCAAGTGACGGGAGGACGGGTCTATGCTTGACACAGCATGGCGAGCCGTCAGGGGAAGGCCCATCGGGAGCTTGAAATGTTGAAACAACGATGTAATAAGTTATTACTTAGAAAACTTTTAAAGTATGTTTTGTTAAGTTTCGGGGACGAAACTTCTTAGAAGTTGTGGGTAATGTAGTAATCTAGAAATTAAAGACTTTATAATTACCTTTGGAATTTATGGAATTGGTAATTTGGGAAAAATGAGAATTTTAGTGGTATAATAGTGGCCCAGAAATGTCGACTTTTGATCGGGGTCTGATCTGGAAAATCCGAGATCACCATTGCGATCGTCTCGTCGAAACATAGAAGTTTCATATTCATATATTTTCGATCTGACGGTCGGATCTTCCAGAAATCAGAAATCAAAAAGTAGGCCCCGCGACTTAAGTGAAGAGTAACCTTTGAATTTTTAACCCCTTGTGATCATGAATGGTCGAACCACTATCTAGAATTTTAACATAGGAGTATTACTAATGAGTCCTAGCTAATTTTGACGTTCTGAGCGCGATGGCGCTGACGGATTTCGCGTTGGCGATCCGGGTGCATCGAAGTGCGTGCCACGCGCTATATTGAGTCGAACTTTATGGAACGACTTTTAATCCGGGCGTCGAACGAACCAAACAAATATGCTACCTGACAGGTCTCGACGAGCCGAACGTCGTGGCGAAGTCCGTTTCGCATTTTGATGAGCGGATTGCCTCGAAATGCATGAAAAGCACCTAAAATTGGACTAATTTGTATAAAAAGTTAATATTTTATGCACTAATTGTTTAGGGACTTTATGGTGAGGGTTCTGGGTGCATTTGTTACCTACAGATCGGACCCTAGAGTTTAGGGATAAGAGTGTAGTGGGTTTTGTGCAAAATGTGCATTTAACGCATGTGTGGAAGGATACCCGAGACCCTGCCTCTTCCTCTTCGTAACTGAAGCCTCCACCAGCTTCTTCAGGCCATAACCGACGCGTCCCCTCGGCTGCCGTAACCTCCGGCCGTTCGGGTCGCCGGAGTTAAAGTGAGAAGGCTATAATAGATCTTCTCTTGAATTCTTAAAGAAAAGTTCAACCAAGAGCTTTAAGGTTTAGCCCAACCTTCTTCTAAGAGCTTCGTAGAGAGGCCGCAACCGAGCCCTGGTGTACCCTACCCCAGCCGCCGCCGAGTGGCCGCCGCCCACCTTCCTTTTTCTTCCTTTCTCCGACGAGGTGTGAAGTTGGACTGGATCTCTTCAAGGTTGGATTGGGAGGTGTCTGAGGAGTTCCTGGTGCTTGAAGGACCCTGCTGGAGCAAGCCTTGGCCGCGCGTAGAGAGGGAACCAAGATCCGGCTTCATCCTATCTTCCCCGTGCTCGGCTAAGGTGAGGATCCTTAACCAACGGTTTCTAGCACCCCGACCATTAGCAGTGGACTCCTTAGGTCCTTAGAATCCTCCATGAAAAGCCCTGAGCTCCCATGCATGTTACTTGGCCGGCGGGAGCCAATTATGGCCGGAAACCGAAGGTTGCTTCGCCTCGGAAAAACTCCGCAAGCGATGGACCAAATTGGCTCAAACTTGGTAGGCAGGGACTGTATGACCCTTTTATTATTTCTGCAAAGTTTGAGAAGTTTTGGTTGAGTAATTTGGAAGAAAAATCGAAACCCTAGTTTCGGGTTTTTATACATGTTGGCCGAACTTCGTGCTCCGGCTCCGGCGAGCTTCTCCGTCGCCGGCCATCTACCCAGAAGTGTTTATGGGACCAAGAGGATCTCAACCATGCTTTTGCATGGCTCCCATGCTGTGGTGACCCGGATCTTTGCAGGGCTTCTACAGTGTGACCAGCAGCTTCTGGAAGCCTACGTGGCATGTCGGCGGTGTTTCGCGCGCCAATTTGGACACAAGAGATGGACTCGGGGCTTAAAATGGATCTCGTAGTAATCGGGGCCCCATCGGATGTTTAGAAGAGTTTACGCGTGGAGTGGATATCAAATTTAGGCTCGGCGCGGATTCGGATTAAAAATACCTTTCCGGGAGCCTCCGGCAAATTATAGGATTGGATTTGGCAAAATGGACGCCGGATTTGGAATCAGCGCGCGAAAACGGTCAAGATGGGCTAATTACTTACTGTTTTTGAGCTTGCGGGTACTGTTCATGCTGGAACAGTATTTCCGGCGATCGCCGGCGGCGGCCGCGGCGGCGGGCAGCGTCGGCGGCGCGGCGCTGCCTCGGGCAGGCGTTTGGCAGCCGCGGCAGGCGTCTGAGGGCGCGGCAGGCGGCTGAGCGCGCGGGCAGGCGCGCGGTCCCCGCGGAGGTCGTGCACTAGGGGCGGGCCCGTGGCGCTCTCCGTTGGCCGGTTCAGCGGGCGCGGTCCACTGAAATTGGCCCGGGTGCACGTAGACCGGGTGGACACGTGGCGTGAGGTGATTGGTTCGGTGTTGTGCTCCCGTCCACGCAACCGTGGAGTGGGTGACCGGGCAGGTGGCCGTACGGCGGGGCAGGTGGCCGTACGGCCCGGGTCAGCCGCGACGTGCGCGGTCCACGGCGCGACGTGCGTGGTGCACGGGTTGCCGGGCCACGTGTCGCGTCGCCATTTGCGGGCGCCGGTGCACCGGTGCAGTGGGGCCCGGGGGAGTAGTGGACTGAGCTGTGTGGTGGACCGGGCCCGCACTGTGCGCGCGCCCGAAACTTGGCGGGCCGGGCCGCACTGTGCGCGCCCGAATTCGGGCGGACCGGACCGGGCGCCCGAAAGTTGGGACACAATGGGAATTTTCCAATTGTTTCCTCACCCTATAAATAGGCAGCCCGAGCCCTCTTCTTTGGCTCTTTTCTCTCAGCCCACGCACCATCTGCCCGAGCACCTTGAAGAAGACTTGTTCAACTCTTAATTCTTGATCTTCCTGCCAAGTTCTACGATTTTAGGAGCACGCATCCCGAGGTTCTGGATTTTACGGTGCGGCGCGATGTTGCTTTCTAGTGTTCTTCTTCGGCGCAGCGGCAGTGTTTTGGCTCCCCTGGGCTACCCCGAGACCATTTTGCAGTGATTCTTGCGCCGACAGACTCCTAAGAGGTAGGGCTTCATCTTTCGTATTGATCGCGCTTTCCTGTTTCTAGTTTTTGGCACGGATCCCGAGCAAACACTGTGACCCTTTTTCTGTTTGGCTTTGTGGGACAGCATCGAGGTGTTTTTGGCCATATCTTTGCGCACAAGCGTCAGCCGGAAACGAGCTTATACAACTTTTTCATCTACAGATCGCAAGGAACGCGCCCGTATTTTTCTTGGATTTTTCTGAGATTTCATCAGAGGTGAAAATTACTGTTTTCTCAGTGAACAGTGTACAGTTTTAATACAGATTTTTGTATGAGTGTACCACCTTGTCGAATTTATATCTTGGCTTACCGAACTCAGATTTGGGCGTGCAAGCTACCGTTGCGAAGCTATCGACGCGAGGATCGCGGTGATATTTTTGTGGGAATTTTCTGGCTCTTGCTGCAGGTGAAAATTAAGCATTTTGGGACTGTTTTTGTATGTGTGTGTGAGAGCAGATTTTGGAATGTTTGTGTAATAGTGGACTTTGTGTTGTGCCAGGAGAGTTACGGGTGTGCTGAACTTATTGGAGCAAGGGATTAGAGTTATCTGGTGTTTTCAGCTGTTGGGCTTTGGACAGTCAGCTTTTTAGGTGGGTGCTTTGTTCCGAGAACCGGTGGACGGTTCTCTAACTCTATATGTTGAATTGCATGCAGGTGTAGGGTACAATACCTGGGATTGATTGGTAAGCTTAACAATGTTGATTTATGGGAATTGCAAGTTAATTATTCATATTATGACATGGTATTAATCAGACATTTATGTTGATGATTAGTGGAAGCTTACCTAAGGCAAGGTTACCCCATATGATTAATTATCATGCCATGTTAGCATATAACCCTTTTATGAGGCTGGTTTATACAATGGGATAGGATTATGTAGTTATGTGCAGGTTCTACTCCAAGGAGTGATTATGGATCGAATATCATGGACAGGTATGGTCATTGCTAATTCTGGCATGAGGTTTATTTTCCTTATTCTTCTTGAGGACAAATGCATGCTTGTATGGACATATGTGTTGGACATTAGTTAGGCCATCTTTTACTGCTGCACTACATATTGGAACTTGACTTAGGAGAAACCATGTTATTCCTTTCTCCTTCTTGTTAGTCAGGCGGTCTGTGTTGCTCGGGTGCAGCAGGGGTCTGGGGTAGTGTAGCAGGGACATTGGTGACAGGGACGGTTGTGCTGGATGCGGCTGGCAGGGTTTTGGCGGTGACCGCGGACTTTGGGCGTTGACCGGAGGTCGGTTATTGTACTTTGGTTATGGACGGCAGGGTATTGCGGCAACCGCGGATATTGGGCGGTTGACCGGATTATTTATTGATGTATCAGATTGGGTATTAGACTTTTCCTCTAGTGGATGGAGTTTTTCCACTTATCATTACTGTTATATCCGTTTAGGGATCGGTTTCCCTTTAGTGGACGAGTTTTTCCACTTTGATCAAGTCGTGATCCAGTCCTGCTATACAGTGATACTCGACACAGAGATACTTGTGATACTGATGACAGAGTTACTTTACTCGTGTGGGTCGCTTCCCCTCGAGTGCCACTCCGGAGTGTGCGACTGGCGGGCTCGATGCCAGTCTGTTACTTACTTTTTGTGCGATCGACGGTTCGATGCCGCTGTTACTACTTTGGATGCGACCGTACCGGTCCGAAGTCGGTCTGTATCCGCGATTGAGATCTAGAGTTCGACAGCAGAGCAGGCGGTACCAGTGATTACTGGTCTATCGATTGGGTTTATTCAGGCAGATACTTTTTGTTACACTCGTGCCTGGGGGACCGAGTGGAGTCTAGTAGCTGTGTTTAGACCAGTGCTAGTATTGTTGGGAACCGTTCGGGTTTTGACGGTGGTCCCTGGTCGTTGTGAGTTCTTTGACCATTGTGTGAGAGGTTGAGCATCTTGAGTCTTTCCGTTCTGAGAGAGAGAGGCATGGATTTGACTATTGCCTGCATGAGCCACTACTCGATAGCGAGTTAGTCCATTTGGACGCCCTACGTAATTCCTGCCCGTCAGCGGGAGGTGGTTGTAGGTGGCGCAGGTTTGACTGGACCCGATGTGGCAGTCAGCTCGATTGGGTCGATTGAGCACCTCGTGTGCGAGTGTTGCATATTTCATCAGAGTTTCCCCATTTGAGCATTTGATAGAGGCATGGTAGCTGTAGAGTGTTTCCAGCTTCTTCTTTCAGTTTTACTGCATCGGTTTATCTTTTGCCTCTAGTAGTCTTGGTGGGCAGATCGTCGGGCCTAGTGGCGATACCCACTGAGAACTCCCTTATTGCGTAGTCTTCACGCCCGTTGGGGGTTTTCCCCCTTTTGTCCTTTCTCCTCCTTTGTTTTGCAGAGTCTTGGCGGGTGTTGCCGTTCTGTGGTTGCTGTGCGTGGTGAGGAAGCGAGCTAGATCCAGACCCATCTTTGGAGAGTAGCGGTACCCCCTTTGGAGGAGATCTTCAGTATAGTCGGTAGATTTATATTTCCTTTATTTCCTCTTTTGAGAGACCTGATGTAGAGAGGATATGATGTTTGAGAGCTTGTTACACTGATGTTTATTTGAGCATATCTCCCTGTTGAA
>CM055062.1:42074410-42159954 GCA_029204045.2 Tillandsia leiboldiana | reverse complement strand
GAAGTTCGAACCACCCACGTTCGAGGGGAGACGACTGATCCATGGGTAGTCGAAAAGTGGGTGGGAATCGATGGAAGAAAAATTGTTTGAGGACCTTAATGAAGACCCCGAACGCGTTCCTCTGCAGTTCACTTTTGGAAGGGAAACGCTCGTCTATGGTGGAAGACGGTGCGTCCTGATCCCACCCAGGGCACCGTGCTACTATCGTGGACGACGTTCAAGCAGGAATTGTTTGGGGCCTTCTTCACAAATAGCGTCAAGAAGAAACTGGAGGACGACTTGAACCATATTCAGCAAGGGAGCAAGACAGTTATGGAGTATCAGCGCGAATTGTGCCGGCCTGGCAAATTGCGTCCCTTTCGTATAAGGGATGAACCCACAAGGCGAAACTATTCGTGGATGGGTTACGAAGTGATATTTTCCAGGTGGTTCAAGCCGCTGATTTGCATACGTTCCAGAAAGTGGTCGACCGGGCCACTATCGTAGAGCGTGGGTTTGCTGTTACCCGCGCTAGGAGGGAGGCCCCGGCACAGCATGAAGATAGAAAGCGGCAACAGCAGAGCTATGGGGCGGGGGAAAGCTCCTATGGGGTCGACCTCTAGGCCCCCGGTTACGCGGCGCGAAGAGGATAGGCGGCCTCAACCGGGCGGGCGAATTTATTCCATGACCCGTCAAGAATCGGACCCGCCGGAGCACGTACTCGCAGGTATAACTTCCATTTGTAAATTCACGTTCTAGGACCCTCTTTGATACTGGAGCAACACACTCGTTCATTTCTCGCGAGTACGTGTTTTCGCATGACCTCGAGGAAACACCTCTCCAAAGTCGGTTGACGGTCCAGACCGCGGGTGGGACGCTAGAGGCGACTAGTTTGGTAACCACTTGCCCGATTAAGCTAGGACGGCTATTCTGCCCTTGGGATTTAATAGTAATTCCCTTGAAGGAGTACGACGTTGTTTTGGGCATGGACTGGCTCTCAAGATACCAAGTGCTTATCGACTGCGATAAGCGGATGGTACAACTACAAGAACCTAGTTTCCCTAAGAATGCATACCTAGCGTGCAAGAGCATCTCCTTCCCGGCAGTCATCTCCGCGACTCGAGCCAGGAGTCTGATAGAGGGTGGGTGTGTAGCCTATTTGGCATCGGTAGATCTGGTTACCCGACCCTCGACGACACCTTCAGACATCCCGGTGGTGAAGGACTTTCCCGATGTCTTTCCGACGGAGCTGCCTGGGATACCCCCTGAAAGGGAGGTGGTGTTCCCTATTGAACTCTTGCCAGGTACGCAACCTATAACAAAGGCACCCTACCGAATGGCTCTTCGCGGAGTTGAAAGAGTTAAAGGCGCAACTGGAAGACCTCTTGGACAAAGGGTTTGTCAGGCCGAAGTGTGTCACCCTGGGGCGCACCAGTGCTTTTCGTATGGAAGAAGGATGGGAGCCTGCGACTCTGTATCGACTACAGAGGAATAAACAAGGTCACGGTGAAAAATAAGTACCCCCTGCCCAGAATCGACGACCTCTTCGACCAACTACGAGGAAGCGACGGTCTTTTCAAAAATTGATCTACAGTCTGGCTACCACCAGCTTCGGGTTCGGAACGAGGACATTCCGAAGACCGCTTTTCGGACCCGGTATGGCCATTACGAGTTTAACGGTCATGCCGTTCGGACTTACGAACGCCCCCGCAGTCTTTATGGACATGATGAACCGGGTCTTCAGACCATTCTTAGATCGGTTCGTGGTGGTCTTCATCGATGATATACTAATCTACTCATCCACCGACGAGGAGCACGAGGATCACTTACGAACGATTCTCCAAACCCTCAGGGAGCAGAAGCTGTTCGCTAAGCTCAAAAAGTGTGAGTTCTGGCTACGCGAAGTAGGATTCCTGGGGCATCTGATCTCGGCAAAGGGAATCGCCGTAGACCCCAAGAAGGTGGAATCGGTGATAGACTGGCAGCCGCCCACAACGGTGACGGAGATCCGCAGTTTCTTGGGCTGGCGGGGTATTATAGACGCTTTGTCGAGGGTTTCTCGAAGATTGCGACCCCTCTAAACCGGTTGACCAAGAAAGGGGAAAAGTTTATATGGACGGCCAAATGCCAGGAAAGTTTTGAAGAACTCAAAAGAAGGCTAACCGAGGCACCGATTCTTGTACTACCAACACCCGGTGAGGACTATGAGGTGTACTGCGACGCTTCAAGAATCGGCCTTGGGGGTGTGTTAATGCAGCAGGGGAAGGTGATAGCCTATGCATCTAGGCAACTAAAGGACTACGAAAGAAACTACCCAACACACGACTTAGAGCTGGCTGCGGTGGTCTTCGTCCTGAAGTTATGGAGACACTATCTCTTTGGTGTCCATTGTAACATCTTCTCAGATCACCAGAGTCTTAAATACCTGTTCACACAAAAGGAACTAAACCTGCGGCAGAGACGGTGGCTTGAATTACTGAAGGATTACGACCTAACGATCCAATACCACCCCGGGAAAGCAAACGTGGTAGCGGACGCTCTGAGCAGGAAGGGGTGACTGAAGGGAGGATCGGTAGGTGCGATAACTGAGCAGAGCAACTTGATCGCAGAATTTTCTCGACTAGGGTTGGAAGTAGTGCCAGCGGGCACGGTTGCGCAACTTCTAACTTTGGTGGTCAAGCCAACACTACTAGAAAAGATTCGAGAGGGGCAGCAGGCGGACTCGCACTTACAGCTCGTAAGAGACAAGATCTCACCGGATCAGGAGGGGGACTTTTCATTGGAAGGCGATGACACCCTACGATTCCGCGGGCGAATTTGTGTGCCAGATACCCCGGAATTGAAGAAGGAAATTCTGTCCGAGGCACACAGCGCCCCTTATGCAGCACATCCAGGAGACACAAAGATGTACAGGGACCTCAAGCAGACCTTCTGGTGGCCCAAGATGAAGAGGGATGTAACCCAATTTGTAGCTCATTGCCTGGTGTGTCAACAAATAAAGGCGGAACATCAACGACCGGCGGGAAAATTACAACCCTTACCGGTACCGGAGTGGAAGTGGGATCATATCACCATGGACTTTGTCACCGGGTTCCCGCGTTCACAGCAAGGACATGACACAATATGGGTTGTGGTGGACCGGCTAACGAAGTCAGCGCACTTCCTGCCGATTCACACAACTTGGACCAGGGAACGGTTGGCTCAGGTCTATCTCAGCGAGATTGTGAGACTGCATGGAGTACCGGCATCGATCACATCAGACAGAGACATGCGTTTCGTCTCAAAATTTTGGCAGAGCCTGCAACAAGCCTTGGGGACTAAATTGCACTTCAGCACAGCCTTCCACCCCCAGACAGACGGGCAGTCGGAGCGAGTGATACAGACGCTAGAAGACCTGCTTCGGGCCTGTGTACTCGATTGGGGAGTCGGTTGGGAGCGTTACCTACCACTTGTAGAATTCGCTTACAACAATAGCCACCAGGCCAGCATATTGATGGCACCCTACGAAGCCTTATACGGGAGACGCTGTCGATCCCCGATCTGTTGGGACGACTTGGGAGAACGGAAGTTCTTGGGACCCGACTTGGTGGAAGAAACAGAAGAGAAGGTGCGCCTCATCAGACAGCGCTTACTAACCGCCCAAAGTCGACAAAAGAGCTACGCGGATCGAAGACGCCGCGATTTAGAGTTCCAGGTGGGAGAGCACGTGTTTTTGCGGGTCTCGCCATCCAAGGGAATCAAGCGATTCGGGTTAAAAGGAAAGCTAAGCCCGCGGTTCGTGGGGCCATTCGAGATCCTGGAACGGATCGGCCCAGTGGCTTACCGCCTTGCCCTACCACCGAACCTCAACCGGATTCATGACGTGTTCCACGTTTCGATGCTCAAGAAATACCTCCCCGACCCGTCGCACGTGCTGGACGTCTCGACACTCGAACTAAAGGAGGACCTAAGTTTCGAGGAAACCCCTGTGCGAATACTAGCAAGAGAAAGTAAGACGCTTCGAAACCGAGACATCCCCTATGTGAAGGTGCACTGGAGCAACCACGAGGAGCGGGAAGCGACGTGGGAACTAGAATCGAAGATGAGAGAGGGCTACCCTTATCTCTTTACCGCGAACCAAGATTGAGTTTCGAGGACGAAACTCGTTTTAAGAGGTGAGTGGTGTAGTAGCCGCTGGTTTAAAATATTTTAAGGGTCTACTTTTGGTTTCGTTATTTCCGCATTTCGTTTCGGGGGACTGGAGGATGATCGAATAATTCCTTGTTTCCGGACAGACCGTCGGGGCCCGCGGGTATTTTTAGTTAATAGGGCTCGCGAAACGGAGAGTGGCGGCGAAAACGGTTTTGAATTCCGACGCCGGAATCTCCCGGAATAAATTCCGGAAGGTAACTAACGGTTCAGGTGGATAACGCGGTTTTTCAGACAGACCGGACTCTAGTTCGCACCTGATTTTGGACCCGTTTTAACTTGAACTAGGTTCTTTCCCTTTTACCAACTTAACCGTTCCCGTTATTTTCCCCCGTCGTGTAACTCCCCTTAAACTAACCGCAACTCCCCACTCCCCTTAACTACCCGTAACTCCCATAACTACCCACTCCCTTTAACTACCCACTCCCCTTAACTACCCGTAACTCCCATAACTACCCACTCCCTCTAACTACCCACTCCCCTTAACTACCCGTAACTCCCATAACTACCCACTCCCTCTAACTACCCACTCCCCTTAACTACCCGTAACTCCCTTTAACTACCCACTCCCCTTAAACCACCACACTCCCCTTAACTACCCGTATCTTCCCACAATTCCCCACGCCCCACAAGTCCCCTGCGTACGAGACCCCATTTCCCCAACCTTTCAGTTTCCCAAACCGAACCCTTCTGCTTCCTCACCGATTGCGCGGAGGATCCAAGAGGCGAGACCAAGGAAGGAGAAGGAGACGTCCTCACATTCCTTGTAGCCGAACACGCAGGATCGGATCGCCCTTCCCTCCGACAACCGAGGTGAGCACGCTAGGGTTTTGCTTTCTCGCCCCGTTCTTGGTTGGAGCGGACGAGGGGGGGGGGGGGGGGGGGGGAAAGGAAAGAAGGGGCGTGGGCACCGCCGGAATCCGGCGCGCACGGCGGCACCGCATGCGGGCTGCCGCATGCGGGCGCCGCCACTTGCGGGCGGCACCGCATGCGGGCTGCCGCATGCGGGCGCCACCACAGGCGGGCGGCACCGCATGCGGGCTGCCGCATGCGGGCGCCGCCACAGGCGGGCGGCACCGCATGCGGACTGCCGCATGCGGGCGCCGCCGCTTGCGGGCGGCACCGCATGCGGGCTGCCGCATGCGGGCTGCCGCTTGCGGGCGGCATCGCATGCGGGCTGCCGCATGCGCGCCGCCACTTGCGGGCGGCACCGCATGCGGACTGCCGCATGCGGGCGCCGCCGCTTGCGGGCTGCCGCATGCGGGCGCCTCCGCATGCGGGCGCCGCCGCTTGCGGGCGCCTCCGCATGCGGGCACGGCCGCTTGCGGGCTGCCGCTTGCGGGCGCTTCCGCATGCGGGCGCCGCCGTTTGCGGGCATCGCCGCATGCGGGTGCGGGCGGCACCGCATGCGGACAACGCCGAACACGGGCGTCACCGCATGCGGACGGCCGCACGCTGTTAGTACACCGCCCAGCCGTGCGGGGCCAGGCGCGTACATGTGCGAATTGTACGCAAGGTGAGAGGGCGCCGGGCGCTCTAATCATTAGTCTGACAAAGCCTTAAGTTGCTGACTCCTATATGACAGATTCGTGTAGGTCCGGGCGGGCACCCGAGACGCGAGAGAACCTTACATCAGTCAGGAGCGCGACAACAAGGTGGGTTTACGGTCGAGGCTGAGTATTGTGTTGGTAATCCGAAAGGGACTTTTTATTATTAATCGGTACTAACGCTGATGGTTTCTTTGATGTACTACCTTACCCCGTGACATGGTGACATGGTTACTTGGTTACTTGGTTACTTGGTTACTTATGCTCGAGTTGCGACACGCGCTCCCGCGGTTTGGCCACCGCAAAGGGTGCTCTTTTCCGGAAAGGCGGTCTTTGACCCGTGTTACCCCACGAGGTGACGTAGTGGGGGCCCCTATAGGTGGCGGGTTTGAGGGAGCGAGGTGCGAGCGGTGAGACCACCGAGATTGGATCCCGATGTGGTCAGGTGTGAGACTGCCGGGATTGGATCCCGATGTAGTCAGGTGTGAGACCGCCGGGTCCGGTGCCCGACGCGGTCAGGTGTTACAGGTGTTACCGGGGTTACAGGTGTTACAGGTGTTACAGGTGGTACAGGTGGTTGCGAGTTACCGTTACGAGTAGAGCGGTTGTTCCGGCTAGACTTACTTTTGTGGCTTGGTATCACTTTACTGTTTTAGTACTATTTTTATGATAGTGTCGCTGACTACCCACTCTGTGACAGGTACCTCCAGGGGGTTGAGGTAGGCGACGGTGAGGCCGAGTTGGTAGCAGTCGGTCTGAGGGAGCCCTAGTATGCTGTTTTATTTACCTTCTCTGCATTTCATTCAGAACTGTAGGTTATTGTGTGGTTCTCGATACCCTTGTGGGGTCGTGTGGATGTTGAGTACTTTCTTTCTGCTTATGCACTACTGTTTCCTTTATTGTTCCCGTTTGGCCGTTTTCAAAGCAACATGACTAGAAAAGAAAAGAACTTCGAAAACTATCTTTCAAAATCTGGGTCGTGTGGACCTGTTTTCCAAACCCTGTGGATTTATGGCATCTTTTCAGACTGTCTTCAAAACCTTGGGTCGTGTGGACCTGCTTTCAAAACTGTGAGTTTACCCTTTCAACTTGATTGGCCACGGGTATTGTTTAGTTTTCATGCACCGTACTACTTCGAACTGTTGTGATTAAATGGGAAAATGATTGCTTAGGATCGACTATTGTAACAGCCGCGACGCCGTGCATATACAGAGGAGACTCTGCGCGATTTCCGAGTAAATCTGTATATGTGGCGGGTCTGGGCACGCGCCAGGGAAGGAGGTTTCTAAACAAAAAAAAAAATTAGTACGCACTTTGCGCGTACTTTGAAGTATCATTTCCGCTAAAATAAAACCCCCGGGGCGTGACACTTCACGATGCTAGTGTGGCGCCCTTAGCTGGCGTGAAGTGGTCCCCATCCCATACACGTGGGGCACACGGGTCACTCGGACCACTTCTCCGGAAAAGTAGACCCATGCGGAGGCCAATCCGCCTGTGTACGTGCAGCATCCAAAACCGAAATTGCCGGTGTCGGCGTGTAATAAGCCCCGCGACCGCAGCCGCCACAATTATTAAATAAAAGTATTCATGCGAAGGTATAATAGTCCATCTACTTTATTAGACAAGTTAACGAGCCTTTTACGATGATATGGTGCACTCACTACACTTGTTGCACTTATAGCAAGGGTACCCACCTGGTTGCGAGGGGATCGGAGCACCCGGATCTTTCGCACACTCCCGTTGCGTATCTGGACCTAAGAAGAGTCCATAAGGGTAACCAAAGTCAGAACCACGCACTAACTCTACAAAATGAAAGCCCGACATTACCCATCCAACGGAAACCCAAGGACATCGTCAAACCCGTCGATCAACGGATTCCCCCCCCCCCGCGGCGGACCGAACCCATGCGGCGGCCCTCCGCGGGCAGCGCCCGCGCCGGTGTGGTCCGCGCGGCGCCCGCGCGGTGCCCTGCGCGGGTGTAATCCCGCGCGGCGCCCGCGCGGGTACGATCCGCTCGGTGCCCCCGCGCGGGTGTAATCCCGCGCGGCGCCCGCTCGGTGCACCGCACGGGTACGATCCGCGCGGTGCCCGCTCGGTGCCCCGCGCGGTGCCCGCTCGGCCGCGCGGTGCCTGCGCGGGTACGATCCGCGCGGTGCCCGCTCGGTGCCCCGCGCGGGTGTAATCCCACGCGGTGCATGTGCGAGTACGATCCGCGCGGCGCCCGCGCGGCTCCCGCGATTGCCGCCCGCGCGATGCCCTAGCCGCATCGCGCGTCTCCGCCGCCCGTGTCGTGCCCTAACTTGCGCAACGACGGCGGCGGTGGCAGAGATGACGGAGACGACCGAAACCCTAAACAAGAACGTAAAAGAAGATCCCGAAAAACCACAACGAGGATTCACTCACCGGATTAATCCACGGGGAAGACGTCCGATCGCGCTCTTATCTCCGGCTCGTTGTTCGGGGTGATCGGACTCCTTCGTTTCCTTCCTTTTCTCCTTTCTTTCCTTCGGCTAGGGTTTTGTCTTTCTCTCTCCCGTTATTTCTTTTCGGCTAGGGCTTCTTTCGTACGTATTAATTCAACCCCTTTTTAAATCCTAGTCGCCGATTAATTAATTTCCCAAATTAATTAATCATAGGAAATAACAACCCCAAATTTAATTGCACGTAACCGATTAACTAATCCCTTAATTAATTAATCACACGGAATATCCAAATTATCCTAAAAAGCATGCCGAATATTTTACGCGGATTTCGATGCACGCCTTAAGTCATCGCGATCTTAAAAACCCCATTCCGGGAGATCCGTACATCGGATTCCCGATCCGATCGCACCATCGGTCTTCGTTTTCCGAGCCCTTTAACGAAAAAATACCTGCACCGCACACTGACCGAGTTTCAAACGTTAAATAATTTTATTCACTTAAGGGCATAAATAATTAACATGTGAGTCACAATTAGCCGTAAAAGCCGAAACACTACAGCACTCACACTTTATAAAAAGTTTCGTCCCCGAAACTTAAGTACAAACCTCACCAAACAACCCGGGAAAGCATTCCCTCATTCTCGATTCCAGTTCCCATGTCTCTTCGCGTTCTTCGTGGTTGCTCCACTGGACCTTTACGTAGGGAATAGTTCGATTACGCAACCTCTTGTCCTCTCTTGCCAAAATCCGCACCGGCGTCTCCTCGATGCTCAAATCCTCACGCAACTCGATGGTGGAAGCATCCAAGGCATGAGAGGGGTCAGCGAGGTACTTCCGGAGCATTGAGACGTGGAACACATTGTGGACTCGTTCGAGGTTCGGTGGCAAGGCTAACCGGTACGCCACTGGACCCACGCGTTCTAGGATCTCGAATGGTCCCACGTATCTCGGACTTAACTTTCCTTTTAGGCCGAAACGTCGGTTTCCTTTGGATGGTGAAACTCGGAGCAATACATGCTCACCTACCATGAACTCTAAGTCTCGTCGTCTCTTGTCCGCGTAACTTTTCTGTCTGCTCTGGGCGGTCAGTAGTCTTTGTCTGATCAATCGCACCTTCGCCTCGGTCTCCTCCACAAAATCTCGGCCCAAAAACTTACGCTCACCCAAGTCATCCCAGCATATTGGAGACCAACAGCGGCGCCCATACAGAGCCTCGTATGGTGCCATCTGGATACTGGCTTGATAGCTGTTGTTGTAGGCGAACTCCACGAGGGGTAGGTATCGCGACCACCCTTCGCCCAAGTCCAAAACGCACGCTCGAAGCATGTCCTCCACAATCTGAATCACCCGCTCTGATTGCCCGTCGGTCTGCGGGTGAAACGCCGTACTAAAATGCAACTTGGTTCCCATCGCTTGTTGCAGGCTCCGCCAAAAATTTGACACGAATCGCGTGTCTCTGTCCGACGTAATAGATGTCGGTACCCCATGCAACCTTACTATCTCATTGATGTACGTTTGTGCCAGTCGTTCCCGAGTCCACGTTGTGTGTATGGCCAGAAAGTGGGCCGATTTCATCAAGCGGTCCACAATGACCCATATCGCATCGTGTCCTTGTGGCGATCTCGGGAAACCGGTCACAAAATCCATGGTAATCCTTTCCCACTTCCATTCGGGAACCGGTAGTGGTTGCAACTTTCCCGTCGGTCGTTGATGCTCGGCCTTCACTCGTTGGCATACCAGGCAGTGTGCCACAAAGCGAGTCACATCTTCCTTCATCTTGGGCCACCAGAAGGTCTGTTTAACGTCCTTGTACATCTTCGTTCCCCCGGGGTGCGCCACATAAGGAGCGGTATGCGCCTCCCTCAGAATTTCCTCTTTGAGCTCCGGTAGATCTGGCACACAGATTCGTCCTCAAAACCGTATCGTGCCATCGGAGCTTACTGCGTAATCGCCCTCCTGGTCGGCGGTTATCCTGCCTCGCACCAGCTGGAGTTGGTCATCGGTCGATCGCCCTTCAAGAGTCCTGTCCAGCAGGGTGGGCCTGACCACTAGAGTTAGAAGTTGTGCGACCGTGCCCGCCGTTACCACTTCCAGTCTTAACCGCAAAAATTCCGCAATCAGACGTTCTTGCTGGGTGATAGCATCTACACCTGCTTCCTCGGCCTACCCCTTGCGACTCAAGGCGTCGGCTACCACATTCGCTTTTCTCGGATGATAGTGGATCGTCATGTCGTAGTCTTTTAGTAGCTCGAGCCACCGCCTTTGTCGCAAGTGTGACGCCCCAATAGTCCCACATCGGATGTGGATGGAATTGTCATTAGGTTTATAGGAGACATGGACACTAGTAATAAGAACTGGGCTTAAGCATTTTGGGCTGTGGTTTGGACCCAACAAGTTATTATTGTTAGTGGGCCGGGTCGTTACAGTAAGTCCCGTCCTCTTGTGGATGTGTGGCAGTAGGTGGGCGCAGGCTTGACTGGACCCTATGAGGAAGTCAGTTTGATTGGGTCGATTGAGCACCTTGGGTGCGATTAGTTGCATATCTTTTCATCTGTATCACCCAATGAGCATTTAGATAGAGGCATGGTAGCTGTAGGGTATCTCCAGCTTTTCTTGTTCAGTTTTTACTGCATTGTTATCTTATGCCTCTAGTAGACTTAGTGGGCAGACCGTCGGGCTTGGTGGCGGTACCCACTGAGAACTACGGGTTGATATAGTTCTCACACCCGTTGGGGGTTCTCCCCCTCCTCTTTCTTTTCTCTCCTTTGTTTTGCAGAGTCATCTGTGGGAGATGCTGATTTTGCTGTTGCTGTTCGAGGCGAGGGAGTCGCGAGCTAGATACCTACCTGTCTTTGGAGAGTAGCTGTACCCCCACATTGGAGATTTGTAGTACAGTCAGTGGATTAGTTTTATTTCTGCTTTTGAGAGATTATTGTAGTGAGGATATGACTTGTACTGAGAGCCTGTACACTAATATATTATTTCAGGTTACCCTCCCTGTTGAGTTATGGGTTATTGTTTCTGAGGATTTTGTATTTGATCATTTTTTTGGGAGATGGATATTGTATCTTTATTTCTAGTTGTACAGTGTTGGATTGAGTTTTATAACAGTTTTATTTTACAGCTCTGATATCTATTTAGCGGTAGTAGATCTTTCTTTGCAGGTTGGACGCTTCGCCTATGCAGGGTTTTCGTATAGATGGCGGATCTGTAGGTGAGCCCGGGTCGCAGTTCGACCCCGGGACGTGACAATTCTACCGAAACGGGTGTACTTATCCCTTTTTCCTTTGTTTTTAAACTTTAGAAGCATGATAGTAAGACTAGGTGTAGTGGCCCTTAATCCCATGCAGCTTTCCGGGTGAATCCACAATTTAGAACACCTATTATTGGTGTATCTGGCCCATAGTGCATCAAGGAGATGCCACAGATGGACCATATGAGATATCTTTTACTGTACTGGCCTTCGGCTGTGTTTGCCGAAATTTTGAAAAGGGTTTTTGGCCAAACAGAGGTTGGAATTGGATTCAGCACGGAAAAACACTTGAAAACGGCTATTTTCTTGTTAAATTTGGAGTCCGGATGACAAAAATGGGCTACCGGAAGTTTTCGGGGAGAAATGGTGCATGGGGGTGACCGTGGACCGGCCGGAGCCACGTGGCGGCCTGTGATTGGGCCGGCTCACACCGCTCGGTCCACGGGGAGAGCGCGCTGGTGCATAGACCACGAGGGCGGGCCACGTGGCGCGTCCTGACTGGCGGGTGCACGCGGCGCGGCTCTGGGAAATTTGGCGCTGCTTGGTGGACCGGGAGCACGACACGTGGCGGCGCGGCATTGGCGGGCTCACGTGGTCGCGGTCCACGGCTCCTGCGGCGGTGAACCGGGCAGCGTTGCGGCCGACATGTGGCGCCCCGCACTCGAGTGCGCCACGCGTCGCTCCGCCAGCGCTCCGCCCCACCTACCCCATCGCCCGCGGGAGAGGCGACGTGGCGTGCGGAGAGGGCCCCTGCACGGCTGTTTCCTGTTGTGCGGTGACGTGGCCGCACCAGGATTTTTCGGGCAGTCGGACGGGGGCGCGTCCGACCCTCTTTGGCGGATTCGGGCGCCCGAAATGAGGGCCCGAATCCGCCAGGCCCATTTGAGGGATGTGGGCATATAAATAGGGCCCTTGGGGGGCCTTTTCTCCCTTTTCTGAGCCTTTCCTCTCTGTGGGCCTTGAAGACTTTTTCTTCCTCTCACTTAGCAGCATCCCTTGGAGGACTTTGGAGATTTTTGGAGATCATCTTTTTGACTTCATCTGCGACGCGGCGCACAGTGACGCTTCTACTTCCACGACCCGTTTCGTCGCGTTTTAGTGCGCGGACTCCCCCGACTCACCCCGATCTCCGTTTTTAGCGATTTTCACACCGTCGGACTCACGACTGGTAGGACTCCAACTTTGATGTTCAGAGTTTCCTCATTTTTCCTTGCGGATTTTGGAGGTTTTTGAGCTTACTTTTGCCCGTTTTTCTTCGCGGATTTTTGGACAGCATTGCAGAGTTTTAGCCATAACTTTGCGTACCGACATCGGATTGAGGTGATTTAAGAGGCAAACTTCATCTACTTCTCGCGAGGAATCTCCTGGATTTTTCTCAAAATTTTCTGAGTTTGCTTCGAAGGTGAGAATCTTTCTTCTTTCCGAGTTATTATCTGTGGAATCTTGTACAGTTTAGTATGGGGTGATTCTCTTGCCGATTTTATATCTCAGCGTAGGAAACTCGGAATTGGACATGAAGGTATTCGTTTCGAAGCTATCGACGCATAGATCGCAGGGATATTTTATTTGGATTTTTTTTAGCACAGTCAGCAGGTGAAATAATCGCATCTTGGCGGCTGAAATTTAGTGTTGTGTTCTTGGCAGATTTTTGGGATTTAAGTGTAACGGTAGCTTTTTGTTGTACCCAGGAGAGATTGTGGACAGTACTGGACCCGTTGGACTTTGAGTTGCTGTTTTTCTGGTATTATCAGCTATAGGACTTTTGGCAGTTCGACTTTTCAGGTGGGTGGCTTCGCTTTCAGGAACTGTGGACTGAGCACTAATTCTATTGTTATAGAATCATGCATGTTAGTGATTGGACTTGGGTAGCATGCTAGAGTGTAGGAATTCTTGTTCCTTGTAGTATCTGTCGATCTTGTGATCTTTTACTTCCTTCTATCTGTTTAATTATAGTATCTTGAAACCTAACCTAGCACCCCCGTCATATGTTGCATGTGTAACCAGACCAGTAGAAAACCCTCACTTGGGCTACGGTTATTTATGTTTAGACATCCACACATTTTATTTCATTCCTGGACTTAGTGTTGTCCTCGGCCGGGTAGTGGGCCGAGCGGTCGGGACTTCTTTTTAGTGTGGGATGCATTTGCACTCGTGCTTGGGAGCAGAGTGGAGTCTGGTAGATATACTGGATCGCTTGTCTGTACCGGGAACCGTTTGGGGTAAACGGTGGTCCCAGGAGGTCTTGTTTTCCCCTGTTTGGGTTGTCGCCATTATGTCAGTGGTAGTAGTTTACAAGTGTTAGCCGGACCTAGAACCTAGAACCCTTTTTTCAACATACACATGATTTTAGTCTACCAATGTTTTCTTCCAAGCATCGAAGGGCCGCTGGAGTCTGTTCTTGTTTGATTGGACAAAGGCATCAGCCCTTCGGGGTTTGGGTAAAACACTTATTTTTCTAACTGTTTTTCTAAAAAGAACTAAAATCATTAAATATGGATTTCTTCTAGATCAAAATGATTTTCAATAACAAATGTCACCTTTTCCTGTAAATCTCCCCACTCGAAAGGATTCGAGTGATCCGGGTTCTAGGGGCCGTTCCTTTGTCGGGACGAAAGCCACGGGGGCCGAGCCTGGAACCTGTTCTTGTTTGATAGGGTTGTAGGTGTAAGTCTCCCGGAACTTTCGGGCCCTGTTGGTGTCTTCTGCGTGTAGTACCGAGATTGTTGTGTTCCCGAACTATAAGGGGGTCGGGAACTTCGATAGGCGGAGCCTAGAGTCTGTTCTTGTTTGATAGGGTTCTAAACACCGGCCTATCGGGTTTCCGAACCCTTATGGTGTCGGCCTTTCCTGTGAGTTTAGTGTTCTTTGGTGGGAGCCGCCTAGTGGACGGTGTCCCCGGCTGTGTGGTTTTCCAGCCTGTGAGTGAGCGTTGGTGTTGTTAGTCGATCTTCTGATCGTGGTTTGGACTATAGCCTGCATGAGCCATATTTGAGCTCGACAGAGATGCGCTGATACTTTCCTCGTTGGGGTCGCGCCCCTCGAGTGCCACTCCGGAGTTGGGCTTGTTACTTGCTATCGCGACTTGTCGACGCAGTCCCTCTGGCTCGGCTAGTTTTGGCAGTCACGGACACCCTATGGTAGACCCGTCCTGTTGAGGATGTGCGGCAGTAGGTGGGCGCAGGTTTGACTGGACCCTATGCGGCAGTCAGTATAGATTGGGTGAGTTTACAGTGTCGGTTAGTAGATGCATCATGTTTCCATCTGTTCCACTTTTTGAGCATCTAGATAGAGGCATAGTAGCTGTAGAGTTACTTTTCCTGCCCTTTCATTTCAGTTTTATATTGTTACATTATGCCTCTAGTAGACTTAGTGGGCAGACCGTCGGGCTTGTTGGCGGCACCCACTGAGAACTACTTGGGACGTAGTTCTCACACCCGTCGTGGTGTCTTTTCCCACAGGGACTTCTACTCCTGTTCCTGCTGCTCCTGTTGCTGCTTCTTCTGATCGAGGTAAGGGAGTCGCGAGATAGTTCCCTACCAGTCGTCGTCCAGAGAGTAGATGTACCCCTTACTTTTTGAGAGTTCACGTTGAGAGACTTTGTAGTGAGGTATAGAGTTGTACTTTTATTTTACTGCTTGAGAGACTTATGTACTTTTGGTGAGGGCTTTGTGTTGTATATATTTTCTTCTTTTTATCAGTTTACTTTTAGCTCTGATATCTGTATAGCATAGTTGATTTTTTGCAGGTTAGTCGCTTCGTCTATACGGGGCTTCCCGTATGGGCGGCGGATCTGTTGGCGAGCCCGGGTCGCAGTTTCGACGCCGGGGTGTGACAGATTAGGTGGTATCAGAGCCTAGGTTGTAGGTCATTGTGGACTTAGAAACCCTAGGCTTGTGGTTAGACATTAGGATGACTACGTGAGAGTCGTGACTGTTAGCGAGAGTCCTGATTGGGTTCCAAACTCTCCTAGGGGATGGGATGAGTGACCGACATGTCTTCCTTCAGTGGCAACTATGTTGGCTGCAGACAACATAGTACTACGGGAAGGGGGACATGCCTTTGACTTTCGCTTGATTGGGTTGAGTGTTGTTTGGTACTGTCCTGATATTTGCATGTGTATTGCAGGTGGGCACGATGCCTCCTCGACGCAGGGTATAGACGCGTTCTCAGCCTTCCCCCTCCGATGAGCCTGGGCAGGAGAAGTGTAAGACCTGGCTTTTCCGTGACCCTTCCCGTTACCCCTTTTTCTTACGACCGCCCGACTGAGGGACAATTTTTGGTGTTTTTCCGGAGAATCCGTCGGGGCTCGCGAACATTTTTAGGCGGAAGGGCTCGCGAAATAGAGAACGGGCGCGCGATCGGTTTCAGATTCCGACTCCCGGTTCACCCGAAATAAAATTCCGAAGTTCGGACCCCTCTTAGGCGTCCCGGGATCCGTGCGGACGATCGGCACGTTTCTCGAGGTAATTCTAGCCGCCGGATCTGTCCCTATTATTTAATTATTCATTTACCCTTTGAGGAACCTAGGGTTTTAGGTGTTCCCTCCTAGGTCCCTTCGTTCGGCGGCTAGGGTTTCTCTTTAAGAGACACCACGAGAGGGAAAAAGAGAAAGAAAAAGACGGCTAGGGTTTCTCTTTAAGAGACACCACGAGAGGGAAAAAGAGAAAGAAAAAGACGGCTAGGGTTTCTCTTTAAGAGACACCACGAGAGGGAAAAAGAGAGGAATAAAACGGGGACCTAACCCTTTTTCGCTCTTGTACGACCGACGGCGGGGCTTTCGGGAAAAGGACGGAGGTTTCTTGCTCGCGGGATCGACCGGGCAACGTTAGGACGATCCCCTTCCTCTCTTTCCCGGCGGATCGAAGGTGAGTTTTTATTAGGTTTTTTTTGAGTAGGCGTTTCGGGGGTGGAGTTTTCGCGGGGAGCGCCGCCGCCGCCGCCGCCGGGCCGGCCGCGGGCGGGGCGCCGCGCGGCAGGAGCGTCGCGCGGGCACCACCCGCAGGCGAGCACCGCGCGGCGCTTGGCCGCGCGGGGCCGCCCGCGGGTGGGGCGCCCGCGCGGGCTAAGGCCGCGCGGGGTCGCCCCCGCACCGCGGGCAGCGCGCCCGCGCGGCGCTTGGCCGCGCGGGGCCGCCCGCAGGTGGGGCGCCCGCGCGGGCTAAGGCCGCGCGGGGTCGCCCCCGCACCGCGGGCAGCGCGCCCGCGCGGCGCTTGGCCGCGCGGGGTTGCCCGCAGGTGGGGCGCCCGCGCGGGCTGGTGCCGCGCGGGGTCGCCCCCGCACCGCGGGCAACGCACCCGCGCGGCGCTTGGCCGCGCGGGGTCGCCCGCAGGTGGGGCGCCCGCGCGGGCTGGTGCCGCGCGGGGTCGCCCCCGCACCGCGGGCAACGCACCCGCGCGGCGCTTGGCCGCGCGGGGTCGCCCGCAGGTGGGGCGCCCGCGCGGGCTGGTGCCGCGCGGGGTCGCCCCCGCACCGCGGGCAACGCACCCGCGCGGCGCTTGGCCGCGCGGGGTCGCCCGCAGGTGGGGCGCCCGCGCGGGCTGGTGCTGCGCGGGGTCACCCCCGCATCGCGGGCAGCGCGCTCGCGCAGCGCTTGGCCGCGCGGGGCCGCCCGCAGGAGGGGCGCCCGCGCGGGCTGGTGCCGCGCGGGGTCGCCCCGCACCGCGGGCAGCCCGCCCGCGCGGCGCTTGGCCGCGCGGGGCCACCCGCAGGTGGGGCGCCCGCGCGGGCTGGTGCCGCGCGGGGTCGCCCCCGCACCGCGGGCAACGCACCCACGCGGCGCTTGGCCGCGCGGGGCCGCCCGCAGGAGGGGCGCCCGCGCGGGCTGGTGCCGCGCGGGGTCGCCCCCGCACCGGGGGCAACGCACTCGCGCGGCACTTGGCCGCGCGGGGCCGCCCGCAGGAGGGGCGCCCGCGCGGGCTGGGGCCACGCGGTGCTGTGCCCGGGCGGAGTGTGCGCCGCACGGGCTGGTGCCGGGCGGGGAACTCCGCCGCACGTGGGTGGGAGTCGGTGTGAGTTTCGGATCCTTAGTCTTGACTTGCCCTTGTTCTTTCAGGAGTGCAGGACATTGTTGGCGACGGACGCACAATCACGGACGTACCGAACGCCGGACGACACACACACAAGGTGGGTATTTTCGCCGAGGTTAATTGGGTAAGGGCGGACATGAGCAAAGGTGTCTCTCTCTAGGTTGCTCTTCGTGAGCAAAGGTGGGTTTCTCTCTAAGTTGCTCTTCGTGAGCAAAGGTGGGTTTCTCTTTAAGTTGCTCTTCGTGAGCAAAGGTGTGTTTCTCTTTAAGTTGCTTTTCATGAGCAACGGTGTTTTTCTCTTTAAGGTATTCTCATGAGCAAAGGTGTTTTCCCTTCTGGTTGTCCTTATGAGCAACGCTGACCCCGATTCTTACTTTATTTGCTTTATCATCTGAGGCTCAAGTTTTGCTACACGCACACCAGCGGTTTGGCCACCGCAAGGGTGTGCTTTTCCGGAAAAGTGGTACGTTGACCCGTGTACCCCACGCGACGGTGGCGTTAGGAATGGGGGCCCTCATGGGTGGAGGGTGTGAGCGGTGACGCCGAGGTTGGTGCTCGGCGGCCGAGGCAGGTGCTCGGCAGAGAGGGGGGGGGGCACCGGGGTAGGGGCCCGGTGCGGTGTCCGGGGAGGGTGCCCGGTTTATATTTGGTGCAGGTCATATTCATGCTGAGGGTGTATGAGGGGTGACGGTTGCTCTGGTTACAGTGGTTTTCTTTATTATAGTTTTCTTGCTCATCATGGTTATTCCAGTCACTGACTTCCCACTCCGTGACAGGTTCGTCCAGGGGCGAGTGCTAGGGCACCGGTGAGGCCGCGAGAGTGCTGTTCTGGCATTTTGTGACTTCAGATACAGTGACTTTCCTTTCCTTTTTCAATTATTATTCATGCTAGCTAGTTGTGGATTGCGACACCCCCGTGGGGTCGAAGTGGATGTTGCCCCTTTCCCTTTTGAAATAAATGATTGATTGTTGCATTCTTTCCTGCTTGGCCGTTTTAAACAATGAAAAGCAAAGAAAATCGGTTGCGAAAACTATTTTTAAAACGTGGGTGTCGTGTGGGCACCGAACCTTACAAACCTTGTGGGATTTATGTGTTTGCGAACTGTTTTCACAAAAGATTGCATCGGGTGGGTGCCGTTTTCAAAACCCTGTGATTATTTATCCTTTCAAAACATCGGCCTCCATATGCTAAGTGAATAATAGAATATCACGTGAGTTGTTTGGTTGTGTGTGAAAGAGACCTGTAACTGATGTGGTTAGAGATTGTATGTGCTACGCCTTGTGAGACACTTTGTAGTTGAGACGCCGTGCATATACAAAGGAGACTCTGCCCGTTTGCAGAGTGAATTTGTGTATGCGGCGGGTCTGGGCACGCGCCGGGGAGTATTGGTTTACAAAAAAAATATATGGCTGAATCAGGGGCATCGGTGGCTCCTCTTCCGCGCGATTCGAACCCCCGGGGCGTGACAAGAAGCCAGCACAGGGTCAGCAGAGTGAGGTGCTGGAGCTTCGGGCTCAGATGGCCCAGTTGGCAGAGGCTGTTCGGCGCCAGAAGGAGGCTACACGGCGCCAGGAGGAGGCCAGGGGTCGGATGATGCTTTTGTTGGAGCAGAGGGTACAGCCAGTTGTAGCACCCCCAGGGAGTTTCCCCGCACCTTCGTCGCCAGCTGTGGCACCCCCAATTGTACCAGCAGTGCAGGTAGCCCCTATTGCACCAGATACCAGTAGACAGCCGTTCGGGACGGCAGGGCAGTTGACCCGAGCAGAGCAGCGGGAGGTGGTTGATTTGTTGTTGAGATTCCGTCAGTTTAACCCACCTCATTTTTCGGGGCAGAGTTCGGAGCCGTGGGAGGCAGAGTCGTGGATCACGGCTATGGAGCGCCATTTCGAGAGCTTATTTATCGAGGAGCGGTTTCAGGTTCTATTGGCAACTCACTTTTTGGAGCGCAATGCCGATGCCTGGTGGAGGCGTGTTCGACCAGTTGGTCCACCTGGGACCCAGCTGCTTACTTGGGCAGAGTTCCGCAGTCTACTTCTTGGAGCCTTTTTCCCGGAGAGCGTCAGGCAGAGATTGGAGGAGCAGCTGAGGAATCTTCAACAGGGAGATCGGCCCGCGAATGAGTACATTGCAGAGTTCAACCAGTTGTTGTCTTGTGTACCGCACGCGGCTAGGGATGAGGCGCACCGGATCTACATGTTTGAGCAAGGACTGCGCCGTGATATCTACCAGTTTGTCCGCTCGCAGAGATTGCAGACTCTGGATGCCTCTATGGTCGGAGAGGCGGTTATGGTCGAGGTGGCCCCAGCTCCCGCAGGGATTATGGGGGCGAAGCGCCCAGCACCGGATGATGAGAGTCAGACGAGCCGGCAGGGACCTCCGAGACCTCCACGATCTCACTCTGAGGGTCATGGGTTTCGTAGGCGCCGGAGATCTGGTGGGCCCCCGCAGCAGCAGCAGTATCGGCAGCAGCGACAGGAGCGGTGTGTCATCTCTGGCGGGCCTTATCCACCGTCGCAATGTGATCAGAGACAGGGGCGGTGTTTCCTCTCTGGAGAGTTGGGACATTTCCGCGCAGCTTGCCCCCAGGCCATTTTGTCAGTGCGGCCGATTGCGACAGCACCCCCCTTGCCTATCCATGCAGCGGAAGCCCCTCCGGCACACCGCCAGACAGAGTGGGCCACGACGTCGGGACAGACGGGACGACGATCTGCGGCACCCAGTGGACGGGTTTATGCAACCTTGGTGGAGGACACCCCGGCAGCGGATCTTGTCACAGCAGGTATGACTTTATTTCTGTTAGCTGAGTTGAGCAATTCGATACCGCTGTATTCTTCTGCATTATTAGTAGAGCATCTGCATCAGCATCTTTGCATGGGGGGTGGGTTAGGAAATTATGCTGCAGGTTTTAGCGATCGGATTCTTCCCAGTATCCTACGAGTATAGGAAGATCGCGGTGTATGATCAGTGCAGTTGAGACTTGGGGCTTCACCGCTGATATGACGATTCAAGGACAGCTCCAGGACTTGGATTGAGCACACAGGTTGGATTGGTTGGTGCGGTGCCGTGCTACGACTGATGATGGAATGAGAACCGTTACCCTTCGGTGAGTTGGACAGGAGGAGATCTTTCTTTCTCGGATTGCCGGCGTATTCTTCCAGCAGCTTGGGCTTCAACGACTGTGGACAGACGCCGCCTCGGGAGCAGTTGTGACGTTTAGGACTAAAGGTCTTGTCCTTAGGAGTCTTGGTTAGTGGTAGCTTTCGTTTTTGTAGCCACAGCAGGAACGACACCAACACTTCCCTCCCTTTTCTCGCCTTTGTGCTGAAATTTACGAACAGGACGAAAACTTCGAAGGATTGCTCCAGAAATGGAGACAGTGCCCGAACCTGTTCTTGTTTGATTGGGGCGAAGGTACTGATCTTTCAAAATTTTCGGACTTTTCGCTAATTTCAGCTGTTTCCTAAATCGAGGGTTGGGGTTGATGACTTTCTTGCCGGTGCAGCCGTGCCCTTCTTGTTAGTTTAGGGTGTGCATTCTTGATTGTTTTAGTTTTGTTGTTGTGGTGTGTTATAGTTTCGGGGACGAAACTTTCTTTTAGTGCGGGAGAATGTAGTGGCCCTTAATCCCATGCAGCTTTCCTGGTGAATCCACAGTTTAGAACACCTATTATTGGTGTATCTGGCCCATAGTGCATCAAGGAGATGCCATAGGTGGACCATATGAGATATCTTTTACTGTACTGGCCTTCGGTAGTGTTTGCCGAAATTTTTAAAGGGGTTTTTGGCAAAATAGAGGTTGGAATTGGATTCAGCACGGAAAAACACTTGAAAACGGCTATTTGCTTGTTAAATTTGGAGTCCGGATGACCAAAAATGGGCTATCGGAAGTTTTCGGGGAGAAATGGTGCATGGGGGTGACCGTGGACCGGCCGGAGCCACGTGGCGGCCTGTGATTGGGCCGGCTCACACCGCTCGGTCCACGGGGAGAGTGCGCTGGTGCGTAGACCGCGGGGGCGGGCCACGTGGTCCGTCCTGACTGGCGGGTGCACGCGGCGCGGCTCTGGGAAATTTGGCGCTGCTTGGTGCACCGGGAGCACGACACGTGGCGGCGCGGCATTGGCAGGCTCACGTGGTCGCGGTCCACGGCTCCTGCGGTGGTGCACGGGGCAGCGCTGCGGCCGACACGTGGCGCCCCGCACTCGATTGCGCCACGCGTCGCTCCGCCAGCGCTCCGCCCCACCTACCCCACCGCCCGCGGGAGAGGCTACGTGGCGCGCGGAGAGGGCCCCTGCACGGTTGTTTCCTGTTGTGCGGTGACATGGCCGGTAACATCCCCGGAATTTGGATTAGTCCTCTATATAAATGATATAATAGGACTAAATCTCTAACCCGGCTATAGCATTTTGGATGGTAGCAAAATCCAAGAGGAACATGAGAGTTAAGCGTGCTAGAGCTAGAGTAGTTCTAGGATGGGTGACCCCCTGGGAAGTGGGGCGTCACAGTTGGTATCAGAGCCATTCACCAGCCGGAAATGTGAGATGAGTCTCGGCTGAGCCAGGGTTATATAGCGGGTAGAGCGAGGCTCCCCGGCTAATGACCGTTGTGAGTGGAGTGCAGCTCCTCACAAGGTCGGCTAAGGCTAGCGAGACGAGTCTCACATCGCCTGGTGCTTGTGAGTGTGCTTGAGCCTGACGTGGACGTCAAGGCTTAAAGGGGGGAAGAATGTAACACCCTCGGAATTTGGATTAGTCCTCTATATAAATGATATAATAGGACGAAATCTCTAACCCGGCTATAGCATTTTGGATGGTAGCAAGATCCAAGAGGAACATGAGAGTTAAGTGTGCTAGAGCTAGAGTAGTTCTAGGATGGGTGACCCCCTGGGAAGTGGGGCGTCACAATTGGTATCAGAGCCATTCACCAGCCGGAAATGTGAGATGAGTCTCGGCTGAGCCAGGGTTATACAGCGGCTGATACCACTCTAATCTGTCACGCCCCGGGGTCGAAACTGCGACCCGGGCTCGCTAACAGATCCGCCGCCCATACGGTGAACCCCGTATAGACGAAGCGTCTAACCTGCATAAGAGATACTATACTAAACAGATATCAGAGCTGAAAAAAAACTGCTATAAATAGAATAAATACAACTCCAAGTCCTCACCACAAGTACAAAAGTCGCTCAACTCTGATATAAAAGTACAACTCTATACCTCTCTACAAGGTCTCTCAACAATAGTAACTCTCAAAATGTAAAAAGTGGGTACATCTACTCTTTGGACGACGACGTCTGGTAGGGAACTAGCTCGCGACTCCCTTACCTCGCTCTGAAGAAACAGCAGCAGGAACAGGAGTAGAAGTCCCTGGGAAAAAAATACACCACGACGGGTGTGAGAACTACATCCCACAGTAGTTCTCAGTGGGTGCCATCAACAAGCCCAACGGTCTGCCCACTAAGTCTACTAGAGGCATAAGGTAATAAATGAAATACTGAAAGAAGAGCTGGAAAAGAATATCTCTACAGCTACTATGCCCCTATCTAGATGCTCAAAAAGTGAAACAGATGGAAAACATGATGCATCTACTAACTCTCAGGTGTAGTAACCCAATCTAATAATGACTGCCATACAGGGTCCAGTCAAACCAGCGATCACCTACTGCCGAACATCCTCAACAGGACGGGTCTACCGCAGGGTGTCCGTGACTGCCATATCTGGGCCAGCCAGAGGGACGGCGTCGACAAGTCACGATAGAAGAACTCGATCTCACGCCGGTTACAACAACCCGGTCTAAAGGTCAATCTCAACGCCGGTTACAACTACCCGGTCTAAAGCTCAATCTCGACGCCGGTTACAACAACCCGGTCTCGCCTACTCCGGAGGGGCACTCGAGGGGAGCGACCCGCTCGAGTCAAAATGTGGCCCAAGTCCAACTGCTCTGCTGAATATCTCAGTAAATCCGATACAAGTCGACACTATGTTCAAAGTGGAGACTCACTCAATCAACAATGCAAAAACCCAGCCCCAACTGATGTATAACACTAATCGGTCAAACCGCCCACAGTTCGCGGTTACGGAAATATTAACCCGAGTCGATAATCTGGTGCAATCCCACTCGACTCAACAATGTAGCTATACTATCCCCCCATCCTTGCTCTCTAACCCGAGCAACAAGGAACACTCGACAGTCGGGACCGCTGTCAACCCAACGGCTCCCTAAAACAGGCATCACTGACAGGATAACTCCACAACAGAAACAATAAAGGGTCCGGGAACCCCGGAAAACTAGAACCTACAACCTTAATCAAACAAGAACAGGCTCTAGGCATAGCCTCTCGTTGTTCTCGTCCCAAAGGAAAAAGGGCAGACCTTGGAACCCAGACCACTCGAACCATCTCGGGTGGTTAAATTTATCGGAAAAAAGGTGATATTTTTTATTGAAAGCCATTTGATCTGAAAGAAATCCATATTTAATGATTTTTAGTTTTTTTTAGGAAAACAATTGAAAACAAGCTTTATATCCAAGCCTCGTAGAGCTAATGCCTTTGTCCAATCAAACAAGAACAGACTCGGCGACTCCCCGATGCTCGGAAGAAAACATTGGTTGACTAAAATCATATGTGTGTCCAAAAATAGTTCTGGGTTCAAGGACCTGCTATCACTGGTACAAAGCTGCCACTGACACAGTGGCGAGAAATAAACAAGAAACCAAAACATCTCGGGACCGCCGTCTACCAACGGCTCCCGCCACAGATGAACGATCAACTATATCTACCAGACTCCACTCTGCTCCCAACCACGAGTGTAAAATGCATCCCACACTAAAAGAAACCCGACCACTCGGCCCACTACCCGGGCGAGCAAAACACTATGTCCAGGAAAGAAAAGAAGTGTGGATGTCTAAAGCAGTATGAACCTAGCCCAAGTTGAAGTTTTCTACAGTCTGGCTGCACATGCTGCATATGACGAGGGTGCTAGGTCAAATTCCAAGATAATAATAACAATTTTACAGAGTAGGAACAATAGATCGCATGATCATCATATAACTCTAGAATCAACAGCTATCACATTCTAGCATGCTGCATAGGAATATCACTATTATGCATGGTCCTACTATAGCAGATTTAATGCACATTCCATCATTCTTGGAGACAGGGCCACCCACCTGAAGGTGCACAACTGTCCAGGGTCGTACAGCAAAGAAAGCCCAGAAACAGATATACAAGCACAATCACCAAGCCAACTGTACCAAAGTAGTGTTCAAGGCATCCTGGGTAAAAAAATACCACCCAAAGTTACATTAATTCCATAAAATTCCAAGTTACAAAAGCTGTGTGAACAGTCCACTCTCTGCGAAATTTTTACCTGTAAAACATCCCCCAAAAATTCCATTAAAAATACCACAGTGATCCTCGTGTCGATACCTTCGAAACAAGTGCCTGCACGTCAAAATCCGAGTTCGGTAGGTCAAGATATAAATTCGGCAAGGTGGTGTACTTAAACGATTTCCTGCGTCAAAACTGTAACACTGTACACAGAAGAACAGGTATTTTCACCTCTGATAAAATCTCTAAAAAATCCGAGAAAAACAAGACGCGTTCCTTGCGATCTGTAGATGAAAAAGTTGTATAAGCACGTTTTCGTCTGATGCTCGTGCGCGAAGATATCGCCTCCCCAATCCGCTGCTGTCTCAAAATCCCTCACAGAAAAAGGGGGACCACTGTTACCTCGGCATCCGAGCCAAGGAGTCAAAATACGAATGCGCGATCAAAATGAAAGATGAAGCCCTACGTGTTAGGAGTGTGTCGGCGCAAGAATCACCAAAAACCAGTGTCGGGGTAGCCCAGGGTAACCTTTACACTGAACTTGCGACGAAGAGGAACACCGAGAAGGAAACGTCGCTCCGCGCCGTAAAATCCAAAACCTCGGGATGCGTGCTCCTAAAAATCCCAAAACTCTGCAGGAAGATCGAGCACTCGAAGGTCTACAACTTTCCTAAAGGGTACAAGGGCTGGGGAGCTCGGGAAGGTGGAGAAAATGGCAGAGGAAAGGGGCTCGGGTTCAAGAAATAGGCCAGCTAAAACAAGCAATTGGAAAAAAGACATCCATGTCCCAGGAATTACCCCGTGCACCTGGACCACGTGAGCCAACCATCCAACGGACGCCACGTGGCCCGACACGCCTGCTGCGCCGCTGCACCCGGCCAATCGCGGGGCGCCACGTGGCGCCCCCACGTCGTCCCCAACCACCGTACGGCCACCTGCTCCACCTGCTGCGTGCACCGCGCGCACAAAGACCCTCCAACCACAGGCTGCCACGTGGCCACCCCACGGTCCACCATACACCCCGACAAACCCGTGGACCGCGCTCACTGCGCCCGCCAACCGGGAAGCGCCACGTGGCCCGCGCCCGGTGCACGCCCTCCGCGGTGGACTGCGCGCCTCCGCCGCCGCCAACCGCCGCGCTCCGCCGCCCGCCGCCGCCGCCGGCGCCTCTCCGGCCGCCGGAACAGTACCCTAATGCCTCGAAATGCGTGTTTTCGCGTCCGGGCTCCGAAAAATTTAAGTAAATTGTCCATCTTGACCGTTTTCGCGCGCTGAATCCAAATCCGAAGTCCGATTGGCCAAATTCCACCTCCAAAATTTCCCAAAAATTCCCGGAAAAGTAAACTTGATCCGTTTTTCATGCCGGGTCAAATCCTTGGTTCCAATAAGCGCGCAAAAACCTCAATCACCCCGAATGGGCTTCCAGAAAAGCAAACAAGTTCCAATTTCACCAGAAATCCAATAACTTGGGCCCGACACGTGCACAACCACCTTCCGAAGACACTAATCCAACAATAACCATTAAGCGGGGATTCGGGTCCTCACATCCTCCCCCACTAAAAGAAAGTTTCGTCCTCGAAACAAACACGGCTCAAAAGGGAGTTCAAAGCCAAGGGTAACCATCCAACAACACCGTTTCCGACTCCCCAGTCGCTACACACTCTCCACAAAGCGAGTCCAACAGCTGGATAAACCTCAGAAATTCCAAATACTGGGGAACGAGGAAGAACAACCAACCATACGCGTCGAAACTACACGAATTACGCCGCAAAACTTAACAGAAGAAGTAAGGGCCCCACCAGCAGGAAAGTCATCAACCCCCAACTCTCCAACTTAGAAAACAACTGAAATTAGCGAAAAGTTCGGAAGTTTCGAAAGGCCAGTGCCCTCGCCCCAATCAAACAAGAACAGGTTCGGGCCCCGTCTCCATTTCTGAAGTAGCCTTTCGAATCTTTCGTCATGTTCGCAAATTTCAGCACAAAGGTGAGAAAAAGGGAGAGAAGTGTTGATGCCGTTCCTGCTGTGGCAACCAAAAACGGAAGCTACGATCTATCCGTGCCCCTAAAAACAAAAACACACTCTAACCGGGACCCCTAGAGACATAATCTCTAGTCCTAGGCGTCACATACGCTCAACAAGTAGCACCTAACCCAGGGTCGCTGAAGCCGCTACTGCAGGAAGGATGCCTCGGTGACCTGCGAAAATGATCTCCTGTTGTCCAACTCGCGGAAAGGTCACTGTTCTCAATCCACAATCAATCGTTGCACGATACCGCACCAGCTGGTCCATCCCGTATGCTCGATCTGAGTCGTGGAGCTGTAACTGAACCGTCACCCTGCCGGTGAACTTCCCAAAGCCTCAGCTGTCCTGGCCAAGCCCCACAATCCTCCTTTGCTCGCAGGATACTGCGAAGGATCCAATTACAATTACCTGTAACAAATTCCCTATCCCCTAACCATGCAGAGATGCGAATGCCCTACTAACATGTGCAGAAGGATGCAGCGGTATCGAAATGCTCAACTCAACTGACTGAAAATAAAGTCATACCTGCGACGATAGGATCTGCTGCCGGGGTGTCCTCCACTAGGGCCGCATAAACCCATCCACTGGGTGCTGAAGACCGTCGTCCCGTCTGTCCCGACGTCGTACCCCACTCTGTCTGACGGTACATCGGAGGGGCCTCCGCTTCCTGAACAAGCAAGGGGGGTGCTACAGCAAGGGGTAGCACTGACAGAATGGCTCGGGGACAAGCTGCTAGAAAATGTCCCAACTCTCCACATAAGAAACATCGTCCCTGCCTCTGATCACACTGCGACGGTGGATGAGGGCCGCCACAAATGACACACCGCTCACGTCGCTGCTGCCGGAGCTGCTGTCTAGGCTGATACCGCGGCTGCTGCGAGTGCCCACCTGAACTCTGGCGCCTCTGAAACTCCCGACCCTCAGGGTGAGATCGTGGAAGTCTCGGAGGTGCCTGCCGCCTCGTCTGTCCCTCATCAACTGGTGCTGGGCGCTTCGCCCCTGGAATCACTGCAGGAGCTGGAGCCATCTCATCCATCACCGCCTCTCCGCACTCAACGTAAAGTGCCTGCTCCATAGATGCATCCAACGTCTGCAATCTGTGCGAACGGACGAGCTGATAAATCTCCCGGCGTAACCCCCGCTCAAACATGTAAATCTGATGCGCTTCGTCCCTGGCTGAGTAGGGCACACAGGCCAACAACTGGTTGAAGTCTGCGATGTATTCATGCACAGGCCGATCTCCCTGACGGAGATTCTTCAGCCGCTCCTCTAACCTCTGCCTGACGCTCTCTGGGAAAAAGGCTCCAAGAAATAGACTGCGGAACTCCGCCCAAGAGAGAAGCTCCGTCCCAGGCGGACCAGCAGGTCGCACACGCCGCCACCAAGCCTCGGCGTTGCGCTCCAAGAAGTGTGTCGCCAACAGCACCTGAAACCGCTCCTGAATAAACAAACTCTCAAAATGACGCTCCATGGCCGTGATCCAAGTCTCAGCCTCCCACGTCTCTACACTCAATCCAAAAAAACGGGGTGGATCGAACTGGTGGAACCTCATCAATAGATCCACCACCTCCCGCTGCTCTGTAGGGGTCAATTGTCCTGCCGTCCCGGACGGCTGCCCACGGGTAACCGGTGCTGTACGGGCTGCCTGCGCTGCTGGTACAACTGGGGGTGCCACAGCTGGCGAAGAAGGTGCGGGGAAACTCTCAGGGGGTGCTACAGCTGACTGCGCCCTCTGCTCCATCATACGGATCATCCGGTCCACAGCCTCCTCCTGGCGCCGTGAAATCTCCTCCTGGCGCCGGAGAGTCCCTGTCAAATGGGCCATCTGAGCCCGAAGCTCCTGCACCTCACTCTGCTGACCCTGTGCTGACTCCTCCTGCTCAGGCTCAAGGGAGGAGGAAGGCTGAGATCGTGTCAGCATCCTGCGTCGGGGAGGCATCGTGCTCACCTACAATCCACAAGCAACCATCAGGACAGCACCAAACAACACTCGACCCAATCTAGCGAAAGTCTAAGACATGTCAACCATTCCATAGCATTATGTTGTCTGCAGCCAACATAATCGCTTAGGAGAATAAACATGCCAATCACTCATCCCATCCCTTGGGAGAGGTATAAAACTCAATCAGGACTCTCGCTAAAAGTCACGATTCTCACGTAGTCAACCTAATGTCCAACCACAAGCCTAGGGTTTCTAAGTCCTCAATGACCTATAACCTAGGCTCTGATACCACTCTAATCTGTCACGCCCCGGGGTCGAAACTGCGACCCGGGCTCGCTAACAGATCCGCCGCCCATACGGTGAACCCCGTATAGACGAAGCGTCTAACCTGCATAGGAGATACTATACTAAACAGATATCAGAGCTGAAAATAAACTGCTATAAATAGAATAAATACAACTCCAAGTCCTCACCACAAGTACAAAAGTCGCTCAACTCTGATATAAAAGTACAACTCTATACCTCACTACAAGGTCTCTCAACAACAAGTAACTCTCAAAATGTAAAAAGTGGGTACATCTACTCTCTGGACGACGACATCTGGTAGGGAACTAGCTCGCGACTCCCTTACCTCGCTCTGAAGAAACAGCAGCTGGAACAGCAGGAACAGGAGTAGAAGTCCCTGGGAATAAAATACACCACGACGGGTGTGAGAACTACATCCCACAGTAGTTCTCAGTGGGTGCCGTCAACAAGCCCAACGGCCTGCCCACTAAGTCTACTAGAGGCATAAGGTAATAAATGAAATACTGAAAGAAGAGCTGGAAAAGAATATCTCTAAAGCTACTATGCCCCTATCTAGATGCTCAAAAAGTGAAACAGACGGAAAACATGATGCATCTACTAACTCTCAGGTGTAGTAACCCAATCTAATAATGACTGCCACACAGGGTCCAGTCAAACCAGCGAGACCACCAACTGCCGCACATCCTCAACAGGACGGGTCTACCGCAGGGTGTCCGTGACTGCCACATCTGGGCCAGCCAGAGGGACGGCGTCGACAAGTCACGATAGAAGAACTCAATATAACGCCGGTTACAACAACCCGGTCTAAAGCTCAATCTCAACGCCGGTTACAACTACCCGGTCTAAAGCTCAATCTCGAGGCCGGTTACAACAACCCGGTCTCGCCTACACAGGAGGGGCACTCGAGGGGAGCGACCCGCTCGAGTCAAAATGTGGCCCAAGTCCAACTGCTCTGCTGAATATCTCAGTAAATCCGATACAAGTCGACACTATGCTCAAAGTGGAGACTCACTCAATCCACAATGCAAAAACCCAGCCCCAATAGATGTATAACACTAATCGGTCAAACCGCCCACAGTTCGCGGTTACCGAAATATTAACCCGAGTCGATAATCTGGTGCAATCCCACTCGACTCAACAATGTAGCTATACTATCCCCCCATCCTTGCTCTCTAACCCGAGCAACAAGGAACACTCGATAGTCGGGACCGTTGTCAACCCAACGGCTCCCTAAAACAGGCATCACTGACAGGATAACTCCACAACAGAAACAATAAAGGGTCCGGGAACCCCGGAAGACTAGAACCTACAACCTTAATCAAACAAGAACAGGCTCTATGTTGGGTTATATGTAATAAGGATCTAAATAGTGGAAAAAACACCTAGAGGGGGGTGAATAGGTGTAAACGTATAAACACTCAAAAATCGTTGCGATAAAAACCCAATGCGGAAATAAAAAATAACTCGCAAGATTTTTACGTGGAAAACTCCATCACCAGAGTAAAAAACCACGGGACCGATAACACGGCGAAATCCACTAGAATTAAAACACGTACAAGGTGATTTACCGTACACACTTACGACTCAACCTTTTCCATACGCTCCTAGAGGATCTTCTCCGCTCGCTCCACGACGCTTCTCGAATCCACGATCTGCGCCCAACGCCGAATCCACGGCGTCCAACGTCGAATCCACGACGTCCGACCGAGTCCACGGTCTTCACCCAATAGCACCCTTCGAATCCACGAACGTGCCTCGCTTCGAATCCACGAGAGCGGTTGAACCTTGAATCCACAAGGACACGCGAATCCACGCGCCGATTTTTGGGGTAAATCATTGTTTTTGGTGGTGATGATCCGCCGAATACTTAGATCAAAGATAGATCGGAAATACCATCTAAGTATTCATTAGTTTGATTCAACTCAAGATGTGAGTATGAAAACCTAGAATCAAACTAATCAATATAGATGAAGAAACATAGAGTATTCTCTAATGATTTCCTTTCTTCTCTATATGTGGATCTAGAGCCGTATAAAATAAGATATGAATATGACGGCTATTTTCCTTTTTCTTTTTTTTCTAGAAAAGGAGTCATAGGGTCTATTTATAGGTTAGAAACCCTAGGAAGGAGATAAGAATCAAAAACCTACCATTTCTGGAAATTTTACGGACGGCGATCCGGATCGGATTAGCTGTGATCCGGATCGTTGTAACGAGTCAGGTAGTTCCAGAAAAACGAAGGTTCGGGATCCGGATCGAAGTGCTTGATCCGGATCGTTCATACAGTTCACCAAACATCAACGTTCGGGATCCGGATTGCGAAGCCTGATCCGGATCGTTCAAGGAAAATGGTAAACTCAGTGTTCGGGATCCGGATCAAGAGAGGCTACGATCCGGATTGAACTGGTGTATGAACGAACCACCTTCGGGATCCGGATTGAACAACCTGATCCGGATCCTGAACATGTCCCAAGTCCAGTTTTTGATTTTTATGCAATGAAAGATTCTTCCAAGTGTTTCTACACTACAAGAAGTATTCGGATCACACAAAATCTTTAGTTAAACATACCTGATCCTTTTGAATTCTTCTTTCTTGAGATTGAGTTAAATGATCCAACTTTCTTCACCTTCAATCTTCAAGACTTGAAACTTTCACGAAACTACGCCAACTCAAATTCCGTAACAATCTCCCCCTTTGGCGGTTTCGTGACAAAACACAGATCCACTAAAGAAAATTCAAAAAGATATTTTTGTTGCTATCACCATACAACAAAAATTTACAATGGAGATCCAAAATAAAATACATGAGTTAAACTCCTAAAACATACTCTAGACTTAGACATCTGTACTCTCTGCAAAAGAAATCATTCTTGACAAAAGAAATCGTTAGATACCTCAAGAATTTTATATAATTCAAAAACCATATACAGAGATGAAGTTTATACTCATTTATACTTACCATGACATTTATACATTCAGATATGTAAACTGATCATAGTTAAAACACCAACATATCTTCTATGCAATCAAAAACCAAATGTCATGTTAGTGAACATCAACTTGTTAGTTATATTACATGCCCAAGTAGTTAGTTAAATAGTTAGTCGAGGCATGCATTCAAACAAATGAAAACCAAAAGTTGAAGTTCTACTTACCTTTCAAGTTGAGGTTATACTTACCTCGATGTTCACACATTCACATCATCATTGTTCAAGTTCGATATTCACATCATCATTGTTCAAGTTCTCTCTAAACTCTCTCCCCCTTTTTGTCACAAACAAAGCCAAAATCACAAAAATTTAAGGAGAGTCAAGAAGTTTCAAAAATTTGTTCCTAAAAGTAAGAACTAGAACTAAGAGTAAGTCCTAAAAACTGAAAAACCTGCACAAGAAAAGATTAAAAATCTAAAGTTCCTGCATAAGAGAATTGTTAGATAGACGATTCAGGCATCTGAATCTGAGTCAACCGAGGCGGAGTCTTCAGAGCTCGTGCAACCCAGCTTTTTCAAAATTCCTTTAAGCATTCCCGAAATCGTAGAACACTCTTGCTTTATCTGATGTATGTCCTTGGACATCTTTCTGTGTTCTAGAGCCATTTTATCTTGTTCTTGTTTTATGGAAGACTCTAAGTTTCCCTTTTGGTCAGTTCTTCTGGAAGTTGAAGAACGTTGTGTGACGATTGACGGAGCAGTCTGACCTTCATTCTGAGGAGATCGTCTTGGCAAAGAAGGTGAATTGTCAAGAGGTTCATTGCTTGGCACATTCTTTTTCTTTGCTTGTTGCTTAAGTATTGAGGAAGACTTCAGTAGCTTCGTTTTCTTTAGGTAAACCTTATTTTCTTCATCAATACCTTGTTGTACTTCGTCAAGAAATGTGTCCCAATCTTCTTCGTCTTCTGATTCAGTGTCAATTTGAGAGATATTCCTTGGGTTCTCTTGACATGGTTCATTTATTTCAATACCTCGAGCTCGTCCAGGTCGTCGAGCAAGTCTTTTTCTTTTTAAGAAAATGGATGAAGAGGTCATTGGTGCTTTTCCTTTTTCCGTAGCAGTGAGCGGAGCCTTTTCCTTTGATGTCTCTGCATGGGCTTTCCCTTTCGATGCAACAGAGGTTTTCTGTGGCGATTCTCCAGGATGTGTTTCATCATCTGATAACTCATCCCAATTGACTTCATCCTTTTTAGCCCTCTTGGCAGTGTCTCTCGTATGTGTAAAGTACCGGGGCATTGGATAGCGCGCCGACCACACAGATGGCTTGGAGCAGAGAGTTGCCTTGGGCATGTTGCATTTGAGGTTACTGTTGATGCCGAGTTGATTCGGATCAACGCGGAAGCTCCAGCTCGATTCGGGGTTTTTCCGGGCTTTGTAGGCCGATTGGGGATGAGATTGGAAATTTTCGACTTCACCGTGGAGTGCCGGAAATTCAGGAACACTTGGAACACGTGTACTTTTGATTTACAGCGAGGTTCGGGAGGTTCCGGACTGACGCGGAGGACCCGGAGGCAAAAAGTGAGTCGGAACTGGCAGTTTTGGAGCCGGTATTTGATTTGAGCACCCCGACTCAACGGATAAGCTTTTTGAGGAGAAAAAGCTGTGGACACGTGTACTTTTGATTTACAGCGAGGTTCGGGAGGTTCCGGACTGACGCGGAGGACCCGGAGGCAAAAAGTGAGTTGGAACTGGCAATTTTGGAGCCGGTAAATGATTTGAGCACCCCGCCTCAACGGATGAGCTTTTTGAAGAGAAAAAGCTGTGAGCACGTGTATTTTCGATTTACAGCGGAGTTCGGGAGGTTCTGGGCAGCGGCGGAGAGCCCGAAGGCAAAAAGTGAGTTGGAGTTGGAGTTTTAGGAATTAATTAATTAGTTAATTAATTAATTAAAGCTTTATGCTTTATATAAAGGGCCCCAGCCTCCCTCTGCAGCAGAGAGAAAGAAAGAAAAAGGAAGAAAGAAAGAAAGGAAAAGAAAAGAGAGGAAAAGGAAAAAGAAAAGGAAGAAGAAGGGCTTTTGAGGCATTCATGGATTTTTGGACTCGCCGTTGGAGGCCGCGTGGAGCTCGTGGGCGTGCGGCGAGCATCGTCAAGGTAAGCAAATTTCAGATTTTTGGGATTTTTGGAGGTTTGTGCAGTTTTTGGATTTGGATTTTTGGAGTTTTGAGCTTTGAGGATTTAATTGGTTTTTAAAGAGCTAAAAATGGGGCTTTTTGGAATTTGCCGTCGCCGGCGGCCGCGCGTGCGCGCAACGGCGCACGCGCGGCGCCAGGGTGCTGCTGTTGGCAGCACCCTGCGGCGACTTGCCGCTGGGCGCGGCGCCGCGTGCAGCAAAGAGCGGCACGCGGCGCTGCCGGGCCGCGCGCAGGGGCGCGCAGCAGGGCCGCGCGCGGGCGCGCGCGGCACCTCCTGGCCGCGCGCAGGCGCGCGCGGCAGGGCCGCGCGCGGGCGCGCGCGGCACCTCCTGGCCGCGCGCAGGCGCGCGCGGCAGGGCCGCGCGCGGGCGCGCGGCACCTCCTGGCCGCGCGCAGGCGCGCGCGGCAGGACCGCGCGCGGGCCTGCGGGCCGCGCGGGCGCGCGACCGCGCACAGCGCCGCAGGGCGCCGCGCGCAGCGCCGCATGGCGGTGCGCGGCGCGCTCCGGCACCGCGCAGCGGGTCGCTGCGCGGCGCTGCTTGGTTTGGCGCCGTGCGGCGGGCCTCCCTCGTCGCGCGGCTGGGGTTTTCGCCGCTCGGCGTGCTCCCGGACGGCGGGCGACTCCTCGGTTTGCGTGCCGGCGCCGTGTTTTCGCCGTCGGAGCCCGTGGGTCGCCGTCGGCCGCTGTCTTCGCCATCGGGCGCAGTTTTTCGCCGTTGGCTGCTGCTGTTTTCGCTCGCAGATTTCGCGCAGTTTCGCGCAGGTTTTCGCGCAGGTTTTCCCCGTTTTTCGCGAGCAGGTTGCGAGCAGTTTCGCAAGCGGTTTCCCTGTTTTCGCTCGCTGTTTTCGCGCAGGTTTTCGCCGTTTTTCGCGAGCAGGTTGCGAGCAGTTTCGCAAGCGGTTTCGCTGTTTTCGCTCGCAGATTTCGCGCAGTTTCGCGTAGGTTTTCGCGCAGGTTTCCGCCGTTTTTCGCGAGCAGTTTGCGAGCGGTTTAGCGCGTTTTTCGAGCAGATTTCGCGAGCGGTTTGCGCAGTTTTCGCTGGTTTTTCGCAAGCTGTTTTTGAGCAGTTTTTGCGCCGACGGAGCTGTTTTCGCCGTCGGGCGCTGGTTTTCGCCGACGGGCTGTTTTTCGCCGTCGGGCGCTGATTTTTCGCTGACGGAGGCTGGTTTTCGCCGACGGAGGCTGTTTTTCGCCGTCGGATGCCCGGTTTTGACCGTTTTGATTGATTTTGCGATTTCTTCGCTTCTGGCAGCTTGCGGTGCGGTTTTAGCTTCCGCGGAGCGCGCGGTCGTGTGGTTGGTCGCCGCGTGCTCCGATTCGCGTGCGGATTCTGGCATCGGGCTTCGTGTTGCGTGCGGACCCCTTTGTAGCCAGGTAAGCCCGCTGGGCCAATTGCAAGTGTCGACGAGCAATTGGTGTCTTCTGAGGTGGGTTGGTTTTTCTCTCCAAGTCTACGGACTTCTTTCTAATTCTATTGTGATAGGATTGCATGCTAGTTTAAGTGTTTTCTTGGAACTTAACTAGCACCCCCGTCATATGTGCATGTGTTTGACCAGACCAATAGAGAACCTTGATTTGGGCTAGGTTCCTTTATGCTTTAGACATCCCACATTTTGCTTATCCCTCTGGGTTAGGGTTTCTCGCCCGGGTAGTGGGCCGAGAGGTCAGAGTGCTGTGGGACGGGTGTTGCACTCGGGCCCGGGGGGCCGAGTGGGGTCTGGTGGCTGGGTTAGGCCAGTGTTAGTGTTTTGGGGAACCGTTTCAGATAAACGGTGGTCCCGGGGGTTTTCCTTTCCGCTGTTCTTCTCGTCACCACCAGGTTGTGAACGTGGTGCACGTGTGTTAGCAGGACCTTGAACCCAGAACCTTTTTGGATGAATACATGATTTTGGTCAGCAATGTTTCTTCCAAGCCTCGCAAGGTTGCCTGAGTCTGTTCTTGTGTGATAGGACGAGGGCATTAGCCCTTCGAGGTTTGGGCGTAAAACTTGATTTCAAAAGGGTTTTCCTAAAAAGACTAAAAATCATTAATAAGATGAATTTCTCTCAGATCGAATGGTTTTCTGAAATAAATGACATGGTTTCTTATAAACTTATCCACCCGAGCGGATTCGAGTGATCTGGGTTCTAAGGGCTGTTTCCTTTCTTGGGGACGTAGATGTTAGTCCCCGGGGTTTCAGACCCTTCGTAGATCTGGCCGTGGAGTAGCTCCGGCGTGAGTTGAGTGTTGAGTTCAGTGGGGTGTTGTTGAGGGAGCCGTTGGGAGAGACGGTGGTCCCAGCTGTGTAGTACCTTCGTTGAGTGGGTCAGTGTTGTGAGATTGAGTCGTGGAGGGTTCTTCGACTGAGTTGTGCTTTGAGCATCGAGATACCGATCTGTTTGATCGAGGACTATAGCCTGCAGGAGCCACTTGTGAGACAGTGATACTGATGAGATACTTGAGTTCGGTGGGGTCGCACCCCTCGAACCACGCCCCGGGTGCGTTGATGATTCCGAGCCTGATGAGGCTGCGATGATGATACCGAGCCTGACGAGGCTGCGATGATGCGCCTAGTTCATATACTAGAGGTCGCTTGATACCCCTGGCCGTGCTACCATGGGGTCACTGTGTGAGATATCGAGTTTGTCCGTTTGGACATCCTGGTTGATACACCAGGGGGCGCAGGCTTGACTCGACTGGACACTGTGGGGCAGTCGCTGAGATTTGGGATACACTGAGAGAGTGATGGCATAGCATGTGTCATAGTAGAGCGTCTTGGGCTTAGTACTTGTGACATATTGTCAGCAGTGAGTGACTGCATACCATCATCCATAGTCTCTTCCTTTTGAGCATAGTAGATAGAGGCATGATAGCTGTAGATTCTTTTCCAGCATATTTACATTATCATCAGTCTTTTCTCTATCTTTTGCCTCTGGTGGACTTAGTGGGCAGACCGTGGTTCTTGGAGACGGTACCCACTGAGAACTACTGTAGGATGTAGTTCTCACACCCTCTGTCGGTGACAGGTTGCTGAGGCTTTCTTCCGTTCCTGCTGGGATTGATTGGACGGACCGAGGACAGGGAGTCGCGTGATAGTTCCCTACCAGCATTGTTACTTTAGAGAGAGGTAGATGTACCATCCCGGATTGTGGGAGTTGGTTATGTTTCCTGTTAGCTATCTCCCATTTGGATTCGTAGATGTTGTATAGGTGGACTTCTATTTGTATCTTCTGATTTTGGGGAGATAGGCTATGTGTTGTTGCAACTTTTTAGTTGTGAAATTTTATAGTACATCTTTTTATCCGCTCTGATATCTGTGTAGCTGTAGTTTTGTCTTTTGCAGGCTAGACGCTTCGTCTGTACGGCAGTTTCCGTACAGATGGCGGATCTGTCAGCGAGCCCGGGTCGCAGTTTCGACCCCGGGGCGTGACAGTATGTACCATAGCAGCAAGTAGGAAAATAATCGAAGTGATCACCATAGCTATTGGTCTCTTGAGAAAAGAAATCCTGTGTGCAACAACTCAAGAACACGAAAAAATTGTTAATTTTCAAAGATTTGAAAAATTGTACCCAAACAATCATTATCGTGTAGAGAGACTAAAAATCAAATTAGTTTTGTAAAAGAGATTTTTAAAAACAGATCAATTTCATGATTTTCGAAAATCCTTATTATATGCCCTAAAACCGAAATTTTTGAAATCGAAGACCAAAAATCCGTTTATCTTGAGAATACCTAGCATATAATCAAAACTAATCTACCCAGCGTTCTTATTTCAAAAGAAATTTGATCAAAAACCATCCACAAACAAAATTGATCCAAGAAATTCATCACGTTTGAGGAGGAATAGAGAAAAACGGTGAAAAACCGAGATTTTGATCAATAAAACTTACTTGGAGTTGAAGAACTTGAGTTTGAAAGCTTCCAAGAAAGATGAAATCTAGAGAGAGAGGCTCTGGAAACTTTGGAACAAAAGATTGGAGTAAAAGAAATCAAAACCCTTTTGTTCTTTATAAAAACCCTAGCCGCGATCCGGATCAGACCATGCTTGCGATCCGGATCGGCTACCCGCAGTGAGAAACTGCGTTCGGGATCCGGATCGGCAGGTCCAATCCGGATCGTCAGCCCGCAGAAGAATACCTGCGCTCGGGATCCGGATCATCTTGCCCGATCCGGATCGGCTCCAACTTTTTCTTTAGAAAATTTCAGAGAAATTCAAGAAAAACCAGAAAAAGATTGTAAGAACAAATGTGTATCAACTTTAAGTAAAAACCATCGTTTCATACAACAAGAATTAGATTATGCCAAATCTATCAATAATATCCAAAAATGAAACGAGAATTTACAAAAATTAAATCCCTTAAAGTTGAACACCTTCAATTACATCTAACTTGATCTTATGAGTAATGCCTTTATCAAATCATCAATTCAGTAAAGAAAATGAAATACAAAGATCAATAGATGTTTGAAATCCCAAATATAGTAGATAATGTATCTAGACAATCTGTTGAAGAGAGTGGCTCTTTGAGCATCTTTCTTTAAAAACCCACCTTATACCAACCTTGAAATTTGACGGAGTCAAGTATTTCAACATGCATTTTACTTAATCAAAATTTGAACAACCATGCTTGGTATACATGTGGTAGCTGCACACAATACTCGGACGACCGAGGTGGTAGCTCTTTCCTCCATGTGGTGGTAGTTTTCACACTCCTCATTGGGATGTAACTCTTTCCACATCTTTTGAGCATTTTACTTTTCTTTGACTCCCCCTCAATTGGCTATCAATTATTTAAGATATAAAGTATTCAACCAAAAATTGATCTCGATTTCATACTCGACTAAACAGTCAAATAAGATAATGACTATACCAAGAGATCATTGAGAGAGAGAAATTGACTTTGATCACTCAGAAGATGATTTAATTAACATAAATGATCATTGCAACAGTGAAATATTATGATGGCAAAAGCATAATAAATTTCTAAATGTGTGAAAAGATGCAATTAAAGTCAATTATGATCTATGCTCAATTAATGTCCTATGTACAAACATAGATAATGAACAAAACAAAACAAAAAACAAACAAAACCTATCCTAAGCAAAGGTTTCAAAAAGAAGTTTATTTCAAGGAAAGCATTCCAATTGCTTTTCGCAAATGAATAAAACGTTTTTGATCCAAAGGTTTTGTTAGAATGTCATCTAATTGATTCTCAGTTGAAACATATGAAAGTTGAAGAGTATTTGATTCAACTAGCTCTCTAAGAAAATGATATCTAAGTTCAATATGTTTTGTTCTAGAGTGCAACACAGGGTTTTTAGAAATGTTAATTGCACTTGTGTTGTCACAAAGAATTGTTACCGAAGATGCTGAAATCCGGAAGTCGCTCAACACACTTTTCATCCAAATGAGTTGGGTTGAACAACTACCCGCTGAAATGTATTCCGCTTCGGCAGTCGAGAGTGCTATGCAATTCTGCTTTTTACTGTGCCATGAAACAAGGCAATGGCCAAGATAGAAGCATGCACCACTCGTGCTTTTCCGATCATCCACTGATCCTGCCCAATCGGCATCTGAGTATCCAACAATATCCAAACTTGTTCCCATAGGATACCAAATTCCGAAATTAATTGATCCTTTGATATACCGGATGATCCTTTTCACCGCTTTCAGGTGAACCTCCTTTGGTGCAGATTGATATCTCGCGCAGATCCCAACACCAAAAGATATATCCGGGCGACTAGCCGTGAGGTAAAGTAGACTTCCAATCATACTTCGATACAGTTTCTCGTCTACATTCTCACTTTGTGATTCACTTCCAAGTCCCTTGTGGCTAGTTCCCATTGGAGTCAGAAAATCCTTCGAATTTTCAAGATCAAACTTTTTAACCAACTCCATTGCATACTTGGATTGACTCAAGTGAATACCTTCATCATTTTGTTTAATTTGCAATCCAAGGAAATAAGTCAATTCGCCCATCATGGGCATCTCAAATTCGCTTTCCATGGTCTCAGCGAATTTAGAAGCATCATTATCTCTTGTTGCGCCAAATACAATGTCATCGACATAGATTTGTGCTACAATGAAATTGCTTTGATAATGCTTCACAAAGAGAGTCCTATCAGCTCCCCCTCGAGTGTAGCCCTTCTCCAAAAGGTGCTTTGTCAACCTTTCGTACCATGCTCGCGGTGCTTGTTTCAGACCGTAAAGAGCCTTTTTCAAACGAAAAACATGGTTAGGTTGTTTATGGTCTACAAAACCTTTCGGTTGAGCCACATAAACTTCCTCATTTAAAAACCTATTTAGAAATGCGCTCTTAACGTCCATTTGAAATAATTTGATTTTAAAATGACAAGCAATAGCAAATAGTATACGAGTGGACTCGAGTCTAGCTACAGGGGCGAATGTTTCATCAAAGTCTATACCTTCTACTTGAGAGTAGCCTTGAGCAACTAATCGTGCCTTGTTCCTGATGACAGTACCATCCTCATTTTTCTTGTTCTTGAAGATCCATTTGGTACCTATCACATTATGTTGCTTTGGAGGCTTCGTTAATTCCCAGACTTTGTTTCGCTCAAATTGATGGAGCTCTTCCTGCATTGCTTTAATCCAGTAGTCATCCTGAAGAGCTTCATCTATGTTCTTTGGTTCGATTAAAGATACGTAGCAAGCGAATCCACAAACCAACTGCCTCCGAGTTCTAACTCCTTCTTGTGGATCTCCAATAATATTCGATTCCGGATGATCCTTGGAGATTCGTAGCGTTTGTTGAAACGGAGTACTCGGAGATATATGAGATGATTCCTACACATTAGATAAACTTGAAGAACCATTAGATGCATCATTAATATTGGAAGTATTATTATGAGAAGATGCAACGGCAGGAGAATCATCATCTAGAGAGATATCGAGGGTAGATTTTTCAGATGCAAAGTGAAAAGCTTCATCTACTTTAACATTTATAGATTCTACGATCGTCTTAGATTCCAAGTTAAATACTCGATATGCTCTACTATTAGTAGAATACCCCAAGAAAATCCCTTCGTCACTTCGTGAGTCAAACTTTCCAAGATTTTCACGGTCACGTAAAATGTAACACCGACTCCCGAAGATGCGAAAATATTTGATGTTGGGTTTTCTACCATACCATAGTTCATATGGTGTATTTAACGTTCCCGGGCGCAAATAAACTCGATTAATTACATAGATTGCAGTGTTCACAGCTTCAGCCCAAAAATGTAGCGGTAAATTCCGGCTATGAAGCATCACACGCGCCATCTCTTGAACAACCCTGTTCTTGCGCTCGACAACACCATTCTGTTGAGGTGTATAGGGTGCAGAGAATTCATGCTTAATACCGTTTGAAGTACAAAAGTCAATGAATTTAGAATTAATGAATTCTCCACCTCTATCACTTCTAACACGAATGATCTTTTCATTCTTTTCAATCATAATACGAAGGCAAATCTCGTGAAAAGAATCAAAAGTATCAGCTTTCTCTTTTAAAAATGCTACCCAAGAATACCGAGAGAAATCATCAATCATCAAGAAAATATACCATTTACCTCCCAAAGATGGTTGACGAGTTGGCCCCATTAAATCCATGTGTAAAAGTTCCAAAGGCCGTTTTGTACCAACGTGGTTCAAGTTCTTGTGTGCAGTTCTGGACTGTTTTCCCTTTTGGCAACCACCACACACAATGTTTTGTTTAAATAAAAGTTTAGGAACCCCCTTGACCACGTCCTTGTTTGAAATTTTAACAAGTTCCTTAAAATTTATGTGACCTAGCCTTTCATGCCAAAGTGTTTCATTATTCAAAGAAACTAGGTTACATTTTTCTGAAATTTTATTAGGAACAACATAGCAATTGTTTTCAGATCTAACCCCTTTTAAAAAGAAGACATGGTCCTTATCAGTTACAACGCATTCAACAGATGAAAAGTTAACTGAAAAACCATTGTCGCAAAGTTGACTTATGCTTATGAGGTTAGTCTTAAGGCCATCAACAAATAAGACGTTTTTCAAAATCGGGCCATCTGGAATAGCTACCGTCCCTTTTCCAACAATTTTGGAAGATCGACCGTCTCCGAAAACAACAAGTCCACCGGAGATTTTCTCAAGATTTTGAAAACTATTTTTGTCACCGGTCATGTGACGGGAACAACCGCTATCCAGATACCAAGACGAACTATCATATGCATGCAAGGAAACATTGGTAACAAGACAAGAAAAAATTTCACCTTTGCGCACCCAAACCTTTTTGGAATGCGTCGGTAATGGTCGTGAAGTTATATGCCTAGGTGAAAGCATCTTGTTAAAACGATTGCTGCTCCTTGATGTGGTCGTCTTGCGCGGTAAACTACCAGGGTTCTTTTCTTTCAATTGATTTGGAATTGATTTCCGAGGAATCACCTTTGTGGTAGTCATTGCAAGAGATGCTTGAGGTGAGCATTTGACTCCCGTCTTGCAATATCTTCTTATGTGCCCTGAAACACCACAACGAAAACATACCTTAGATCTTGACGATCCCAAAGAGGATGAAGTAGGTTTGTTGTCGTTGTTTGTCTTGAATTCCGGTGTCGGAGGAGGAGATACCGACTGAGGCACAAAAACTGTCCCACTCGAACTTGCACTGTTTCCAGTTTGAGTGTATCCGAGGCCGAACCGATTTGATTGACCAAGACCAAGAAGTCTATCCAACTTACTCCTTCCTGAAGAGAATCGCTGTAAGTCATCCTTGAGTTGGAAAATGGTCTTTGTCATTTCCAGGTTATCCTGTCGAGCCTCGTTGTAGAGCTTTGAGAAGTGATTCCACTACACCAATGTTGGCTTTTAGCGGCATTTTTGTGGTGGCATTTAGGAAAAAAGCCACCAAAAATAAATTTTTGCCGGCAGTTTTTTAAAAATGCCATTAAAAAAAAATTATATTTATTTTATTTTATTTATTTATTTAATCTTAAAAGAAATTATATTAAAAATACCTAAAAAAATTTTTATTGGCATTTTTTTTAATGGCATTTGCAAAAAATGCCACTAAAACCTAATTAATATCTACCAAATGCCAGCGAAGGAAAATTTTAATTCCCGCGCACGCGCAGGGGAAATTTTTTTCCCTCCAGGTTCCTATCGTGCGCAAGAAAGAAAAGAAAAAAATCCCCAAAAAAATCCCTAGCTACTTCCCCAACCGCGCACGCGACGCTTCTCCCTGTCCGCGCGCAAGCTCCCCCGGGCACCGTCTCCCTGCGGCCACCTCTACCGCGCGCCTCCGCCGCCTCGGCCACCACCTCCCCTGCGGCCATCCATCCCGCGCGCAAGCGGCCTCTCCCTGTCCGCTCGCCCGGCCGCCACAGCCTCCCCTGCGGCCACCTGTACCGCGCGCCTCCACCACCATTAAGCTGCCGCAGATAATTAAGGTTTCCTCTAGCTTCCCCCCTCCACCACCATCGATCTGCCGCGCACCCTATTTTTCTGGCAGAAGCTTTGTGACTACTGGCATTTCCACGCACGCGGTGTCGTCGATGCTCTCAGGCTGAAGATCGAAGCTTTGTGGAGCATCTTCTCCAACGACGGTCGGAGCTCTGTCCAGGTTCGAGCGTCTTCTCCAACGACGCTCGGAGCTCTGTCCTGGTTCAAGCGTCTTCTCCAACGACACTCGGAGCCCTGTCCAGATTCGAGCGTCTTCTCCAACATTAGAAGCTCGAAACTCTGTCCAGGTTCGTGCGGGACATCAATTTTTTTTTCTTCATCAGTTTTTTTGACATATATAGCATAGTGCGTAAATTTTTTTTTTTCTGACATAAGAGAACTTGTGATCCAACATGGAAATCAAATTAAAGTTTCACAATACAAATATAATAGTAAATTTTGGCATTTTGATTTTTGGAAGAATTTGCTTAATTTAACTTATGTATAATATTTTTTAATTTTTTACAAACATTAAATTATGTTTTTGACAATATTGAGGTAACAATGGTTCTGCCGACAACTTTTTGTCCAGATTAAGGAACACTTCTTTATTTGTATTTTTAAGTTTCTATGTTTATATTGTTATCTTGATGGAACAGGTAATTCATTTCCCATTCCTATGTTTTTACCTGCAGTCCGTATCTTTATTCAGTCATATCTGTTCGATTGGGCTACATACTTTAGGATTTGAGATTTATTATGCTCTGTTGGGATTTCATTTTAAAGAATCAAAGAGAACCTTATCTAACTGGCATGGCAATATCCCTCTATTACAAAAGAAAAGAGGGGCTGGCCTAGGGAACTGTTAGAGAAAAGTCATGTATTTGCTGAAAATGATTGAAATTGTTAGGCAAGTACCTATTCTCTGTATGGCATTTCAAATGTCAATGATGAAATGGATTACATTTTTGAATTGCTATAATTATCCCCAAGATAATCTGTTTAATTTGGTTTTGATGATACATCAGCAAAACTAGGAGACAACTACACTGTTCGTAGTGTCAAACTAAAGGGAGCAATACTGTCCACCTCAGTAAATCCGGACATCAAGCATCTTGCTGTTGGAACAGATAAAGGACTTGTAAGCTCTGTTCTTTATTCTCTTTCTTCTCGTGTTATTTCTAGCACTTGTTTGGTATTTGAAGTAGAGTAGTAGGATACAAAATGTCACTTATCCAAAAAAAATAAAATTTATGTACATGCACGAAAATATTCTATTACCTGAGCCATCGGTTTGCATTTTTTAGGTATCTGTTATCATCATAGAAGATGCTTCTATTATATATCAGAAACAAATGCAGAGTCAACTATACAGCGGTGTCACCTCTTTGCAGTTTGAGAAGTATTGTCAAGATGGCTCTGAGAAGAATGTATTGTTGGTTGGGATGGAAGATTCAGTGGTCTGGGCTTTCAAAGAAGATAACAGGGATGCGATGAGCCCTAACTCTATTCGAACAAAGGAGCCTTCTAGAGCTCTATTAATGGAGATACTAGGTTAGTAAAACTTCTGTATTTTCTGTTTTCATTTGAACTCCTAATATCTCATGAGGATAATATGTCGATATAGACATACATATATACAAACATACTTATGTACTAGACCTGGCATATCCTAGGCCTGGCTGAATCGAGATCAAGGGTGAAGAGAAATTATTTCACTCATCCCAAATATAGGCTTTAGCCAAGTCATGCGAACCGGGGCTAGGTCATTAAGAATTCATCTAGTGGGCAGGGTCAAAAAAAAAAAATTAAATGTACAAGCTCAGCACAGTAATCTCAGTCTGTTGGCTCTTTTTTCCCTCAGGTTATAATACTTACATGCATATGTGCGCATATACCTACATGCATTATACTTATGTTTATGTATGTATTGATATATGTATGGGTGCTTATGCGTATACGTATGTTCGTAGATGGGTATATATACATCCCTATACTATATATATGAGAAGCCAAAGAACTACTTTGATGTCTCAATAATTGTCTATTTGGATTCTTACTAATTGACCAGATGCACCAGCAGAGACAGGATGGGTATCAAATTCCCTGGATATATCCAAAGAAAATTCTTTCAAGGAGACAGCATCAAATCACTCTATTTTGTTGCTTTGTTCTGAAAATGCTGTGCGACTATACTCCTCAAGTGATGCAATTCAGGTAGATTTTGAATTTTTTGCACATATATATGTCCATATCTTATAGATTGTGCAGCTGGCTGAAATTGTGCCTCTCATTCACATGATCAGGGTATCAAGAAACTCATTCTTAAGAAAAAACTAAGCGGCAGTTGTTATTATGCATCTGTTCTCTATGGCCCTTCTTCCAGTATTGGACTAATCCTCGTCTTCACCAGTGGCAAGATAGAGATAAGGTGAAGTATTTGTGTCATATCATTGGATGACTATTTATTATTTGAGTAGTATCTTTCTGAATACTGAACCATATACTATATTTTAGTCTGATTGAATAATCTTCCTAGGTGAGAGTCTCGCAAATTGTCCTAAGAGCATGAGGATAATTATCTCTGTCAAGTGGACAACAACCTTTCAACATCTGAATATCTATTTATATCATCTGCATTGTTGATTAGCTTAAGGCCCTGTTTGGATGTATGTACATCTTATTTGGTATATCCCGTTGATTTACTCAGTAAGCATGTAGTATATGATAGATGAGAAGTTTGATCAAACTTTTAGAATGAATACCATATTTATCCTTCAAGTCATTTTTTTCAAAAAATAAGATAAATTACCTTGTAAGTGAAATATACCATCCTCCCAAATTATAGATGGCAAGACCTTTTGCAACCTATCAAACAACAAAAAATAAACTCTTTAACTTTCAATCACGCAAGAAAAACTTCATACTGAATATCTTATCATTAGATATCTTACTCCGACATCCAAACAAGGCCTAAAGTTCAAATGGAAAGTATTTTCCATCGATAAGGAGGTGCATGATCATTAAGTGTTATTTGATAGAAATAGGCTTGTTTGAATGATTATGTCATGGAAATTTATTATTTATCCTGAATGATTAGCTAATAATATGTAAGTTCTGAAAAAGTACGTATTAAACTGGACGGTTCTAAGTGATTGACGTTCATAAGCCTTATCATGATGAAGAGCTGCTATTTATCGTATGCAGTCTAACTAGTGATTGTTATGCTGGATGTCTTGGCGACAAAGATTCCCTTTAGATATGCCAACTGCTCTTTTCTGGAGAATTTTTTTTAGGTTCCTTAACTATTATTTTACGGAAGGATAGGATCTGATTGTGACTCCTCACCTGGTTACCAGTTGCTGCAGCCTTATCTCTCTTCTTTGTGCGTTGTTCATTAAATTTCCTGATGCAGAACTGAAAATTGTTTTTCTTTTTTCATTTAGGAAATATTAAATTATTAATAACTTTGGGTATCGAAACTTTAGATCACTTCCAGATTTAGCCCTCTTAAAGGAGACTTCACTCAGAGGATTCACATTTCTGAGACAAAAATCGAACAGAGGTGGTATACTATCTTCTTCATCTGATGGAGAACTTGTCATGGTAAACACAATGATCTTTTATTCTTTTCTGTTCTTCTGAAAGAAAACAATGTCTGAATGGCTGCTTGTGGTTTACGTGACTCTTACTGAAGCTTTCTATTGATATTCCATAATATGTATAGGTCAACGGAGATCAAGAGATTCTCTTTTTCTCGACTCTTTGTCGCAAAGACATCTACAGCTATGTTAGTTTTGTAAGCTCTTACAGAGAGCCTAAATCCCTTTTTGAAGCTTTTCTATTCTTCTGTTCATATGTTTCAATCAACTTGAAAATTTATTTTCCATTTTGAACCTTATTTTCAATAATTTGAGAAAACAGAAATTTGTTGTACTGTTGAAGTTAGAAGACAAAATAGAGGCAGTCTTTTTAATATCCATTGTAAGCATCAATCATGCACTTGCTGCTGCTGCTCAAAGCAGCAGCAAGCTGCTTGAGCAGCAGCCTTGCTGCTGCTTTGAGCAGCAGGGCTGCTGCTCAAAGCAGCAGCCTGCTGCTTGAGCAGCAGCACAGGCTGCTGCTGAAGCAGCAGCTTGTGCTGCTGCTGCTTGAGCAGCAGTTGCTCAAGCAGCTGGTGCTGCTGCTGCTGCTCAAGCAGCAGCTTGAGCAGCACCTGCTGCTGCTCTGCAGCAACTTAATCTCAAGCTTGTGCCCGCTCGCGAATTTGCAAAATGCCGAAATGCGGCGAAATGACCTGTAACATATTTTAAATATGATTACAGTCGAGTTCGGTGCGTTTCGGACCGACGCGAAGTGCATCGGGTCGAAAAGTGAGTTGAAGTTCAAGAAATTAGCGAATTTCATAAATTCTGATTTTTGATATCGGCAAGCCCTTTTCATCTGCGTTTTGCCGCCAACTAGAAAATCAAAATTGTAATTTTTCTTCTTCCCTTTATTCTACAATTTTTTTTTAAACTCGCCACGATTTATTTTAAATTTTTTGGCTGCTCTAAGCCCTCGGAATAGGGCTCCGAAAAAGCTTGGCTATAAACTGCATCAGCAAAAACTGAAGTTTTAGAATTTTTAAAGCATTTTGCATCGCTTCGTTCTCCTATTTTCTTTCAATCTCTCACCTTGGCAGTTCATCCCTTTTAATCAGCAGACTTTTCTGAGACACCTCACGATTTCTTCTTAATTCTTTGACTACTCTAAGTCTTCAAAATAGGGCCTCGAAAAAGCTTACCGATAACAAAAATCAGAATTTCTAAAATTCGCTAAGTCCTTGAACTTCAACTCACTTTTCGACCCGATGCACCTCGCGTCGGTCCGAAACGCACCGAACTCGACTGTAATCATATTTAAAATATGTTACAGATCATTTCGCCGCATTTCGCCATTTTGCAGATTCGGCGAACGGGGACTTAAGCTTTGCAATTTAAAGCTTCAAATCTTTGCAATTTAAAGCTTTAAAGATTCGGTGAAATGACCTGTAACATATTTTAAATATGATTACAGTCGAGTTCGGTGCGTTTCGAACCGACGCGAAGTGCATCGGGTCGAAAAGTGAGTTGAAGTTCAAGAAATTAGCGAATTTCATAAATTCTGATTTTTGATATCGGCAAGCTCTTTTCATCTGCGTTTTGCCGCCAACTAGAAAATCGAAATTGTAATTTTTCTTCTTCCCTTTTTTCTACAAATTTTTCTTAAACTCGTCACGATTTATTTTAAATTTTGGGGCTGCTCTAAGCCCTCGGAATAGGGATCCGAAAAAGCTTGGCGATAAACTGCATCAGCAAAAACTGCAGTTTCAGAATTTTTAAAGCATTTTGCTTCGCTTCGTTCTCCTATTTTCTTTCAATCTCTCACCTCGGCAGTTCATCCCTTTTAATCAGCAGACTTTTCTGAGACACCTCACGATTTCTTCTTAATTCTTTGACTACTCTAAGTCTTCAAAATAGGGCCTCAAAAAAGCTTACCGATAACAAAAATTAGAATTTCTAAAATTCGCTAAGTCCTTGAACTTCAACTCACTTTTCGACCCGATGCACCTCGCGTCGGTCCGAAACGCACCGAACTCGACTGTAATCATATTTAAAATATGTTACAGATCATTTCGCCGCATTTCGCCATTTTGCAGATTCGGCGAACAGGGACTTAAGCTTTGCAATTTAAAGCTTCAAAGCTTTGCAATTTAAAGCTTTAAAGATTCGGTGAAATGACTTGTAACATATTTTAAATATGATTACATTCGAGTTCGGTGCGTTTCGAACCGACGAGAAGTGCATCGGGTCGAAAAGTGAGTTGAAGTTCAAGAAATTAGCGAATTTCATAAATTCTGATTTTTGATATCGGCAAGCTCTTTTCATCTGCGTTTTGCCGCCAACTAGAAAATCAAAATTGTAATTTTTCTTCTTCCCTTTATTCTACAAATTTTTCTTAAACTCGCCACGATTTATTTTAAATTTTTGGGCTGCTCTAAGCCCTCGGAATAGGGCTCCGAAAAAGCTTGGCGATAAACTGCATCAGCAAAAACTGCAGTTTCAGAATTTTTAAATCATTTTGCTTCACTTCGTTCTCCTATTTTCTTTCAATCTCTCACCTCGGCAGTTCATCCCTTTTAATCAGCAGACTTTTCTGAGACACCTCACGATTTCTTCTTAATTCTTTGACTACTCTAAGTCTTCAAAATAGGGCCTCGAAAAAGCTTACCGATAACAAAAATCAGAATTTCTAAAATTCGCTAAGTCCTTGAACTTCAACTCACTTTTCGACCCGATGCACCTCGCGTCGGTCCGAAACGCACCGAACTCGACTGTAATCATATTTAAAATATATTACAGATCATTTCGCCGCATTTTGCCATTTTGCAGATTCGGCGAACGGGGATTTAAGCTTTGCAATTTAAAGCTTCAAAGTGATTCCAATCAATAAAATTTAGAACTTTACCAAATCCTGTTTGAAAGTGGCCATAAAAGACGAAGCTTGATTGAGTCTTTGATAAAAAACAAAATATAGTATCGAAAGTAATGACCTTTTTTTTTATAAGTGCTATCGATCTAAGCCTTTTTTTTTTATGTGTTCTTTTCATTATTTGTAAAAGGTAAATATTCGATATTTATTTATTCTGTGTGTTGAATGTGGAAATGATTAGGTTCTTTTCTTAGAATTTTATCTTCTCATATAGATTGAAAATAGTATGCTAATTAAATCTTTTTGTTGTTTCACAGTCGTTTAATAGTTTTTTTTTTTCTAATGCAGGTTTGATTAAGTTAAGGAGAAGTAATCTGGTGACTAATTGCAATGTCGATCTCCTCCTTTCCTTCATTTTGTATATGACTCAAATATGTATATGAAGTATATATGCCGATATAATTTTCTTGTTGCAATTAATTAAATTGATGGTATATTTTTTTGTCTATTATGGATGTTGATTAGATGATATATATACTTGAAAATTTATAAATTGATGGTATTTTTTTGTCTATTATGGATGTTGATTAGATGATATATACTTAAAATTTTATAAATTGATGGTATTTTGCCTATGACTAAAATTTATTGTGCTTAATTGTAATTATTTGCATGTTTTTAAATATCTTTTAAAAATCTTCTGTGTTGATATGAAACAAGTATTTGACATAATTAAACTATTATTTTATTGCTAATTATAATTATTTTGGCACTTATGAGTGCCACTAAAAAGGAGTATGCTGGCGGTTTGGAGTGCCGGGACAGATAGTTTTGCTGGCACTTGTAAGTGCCACTAAAATCAGATACGCTGGCATTTTGGAGTGCCGGGACAGATAATTTTGCTGGCACTTGTAAGTGCCACTAAAATAAGATATGCTGGCGGTTTCGAGTGCCGGAATAGATCGTTTTGCTGGCACTTGTAAGTGCCACTAAAATTGGAAATGCTGGTGGTTTGGAGTGTCGGAATAGATCGTTTTGCTGGCACTTTTAAGTGCCACTAAAATCAGATACGCTGGCATTTTGGAGTGCCGGGACAGATAGTTTTGCTGGCACTTGTAAGTGCCACTAAAATAAGATATGCTGGCGGTTTCGAGTGCCGGAATAGATCGTTTTGCCGGCACTTGTAAGTGCCACTAAAATGGGATATGCTGGCGGTTTTGAGTGCCGGAATAGATCATTTTGCTGGCAATGTCGATCGTTTTGCCGGCGGTTTAAAGTGCCGGCTTTACCATCTAGGCCGGCGGTTTGATATAAGTGCCGGTAAAAGATTTGCCGACGGAGTTTTCGCCGGCACAAAAAAATGCCACAAAAAAATGCCGGGAAAAATTATTACCGGCACTTTTATGATGTTTCCCGGCAGTTTAAAGTGCCGCTAAAAGCCAACATTGGTGTAGTGTTCGCTTTATCCACCAGATTTTTATGTTCCTTCTCAAGTTGCTCATTGGACTCTTGAAGGGAAACATTTGCTTTTATCAGGTTTTCCCTTTCCACTTCAAGAGCGTTTGAGAGAGAAGTTGCCCTTTTTGCTTTTTCTTCGAGATCATGCAATCTCCCTCTCAAACTCTTGTTTTGCTTAGCCACTTTCTTTGAATCCCTCAAAAGTCTGTGGCAGGCTAGAGCAAAATCTTCACCTTCCGAATCATCCGATTCATTGTCCGTCGCATTCTTTTCAACAGTGGAGTTGGACAATGACTCGGACGTACTTGCCATAAAGCACATGAAGGGTGAAGAAATGGACGCGTGGAATGCCGTAGAGCTCTTTTCTTCATCACTTGAAGACGACTCATTTGACGTTGAGTTGTCATCCCAAGTGACGACTTGCATCGCCTTCTTCTTTGCCGGATACTTGTTGGGACACTCCGTTGCAATGTGGCCGTAGCCTCGACATTTGAAGCATTGTAGTTGTCCCTCTGAACTTTTCTTATCCTTTGAGAAGTTCTCTTGCTTTCTTGACTTGTAACTTGAAGTACCCTTGCCTTTGTTCGACTTTCCGAAGGATGGAGATTTACTTGAATTACCCCTTCGAATGTTGCGGTGAAACTTCCTTGTCAAGAGAGCGAGCTGCTTCTCAAATTCCTCCATAGAAAGGTTCTCGTCATCGTCTGAGGAGGATGTATCCGCGTCTTCTTCCTTAGTTGTTTTCAACGCATAACCTGAAGACTTAGAAGTGGATGCCTTTCCAGAAGAATTGTTAGTAGTAAACGTCATTTCATATGTTTGTAATGAACCAACTAATTCTTCTACACGTATTTCGTCCGGGTGTTTAATAGTTTCAATGGCTGTAACCTTTGGGCGAAATCGTTCAGGAAGAGTTCTTAAGATCTTTCTTACAATCTTAAATTCTGGAATCATCTCTCCCAGGTTAGCACATGAGTTTACGATGTCTTGCAATCGTGTATAGTAGTCCGTGAAAGATTCATTTTCTGCCATCAAGATAGAGTCAAACTTGCTCGTAAGCATTTGCAGTTTCTGAATCTTCACGAGGTTAGTTCCCTCATGTGTAACCTGAAGAACATCCCAGATTTCTTTCGCAGTCTCACATGCCGAGACGCGAGAGAATTCAGTTTGAGATAAGGCATTAAAAATAGCATTAATTCCCTTGCCATTGTAAGAAGATGAATCTAACTCTTCCTTGGTCCATTTCGACCTAGGTTTTAAGGTGCGAACATCACCAATAAATTCAGTATGATTAGACCATCCTAATTAAATTGATTGCCACACCCGTTCGTCGATGGAAATTAAAAAGGCTTTCATCCGCACTTTCCAGTACGCATAATTTATTCCATCGAAGAACGGGGGTCGGTTGATGTTTCCACCTTCAACCATTGTTTACAACCCTATTCCCGCTCTGATACCACTTGTTGGGTTATATGTAATAAGGATCTAAATAGGGGAAAAAATACCTAGGGGGGGTGAATAGGTGTAAACGTATAAACACTCAAAAATCGTTGCGATAAAAACCCAATGCGGAAATAAAAAATAACTCGCAAGATTTTTACGTGGAAAACTCCATCACCGGAGTAAAAAACCACGGGACCGATAACACGGCGAAATCCACTAGAATTAAAACACGTACAAGGTGATTTACCGTACACACTTACGACTCAACCTTTTCCATACGCTCCTAGAGGATCTTCTCCGCTCGCTCCACGACGCTTCTCGAATCCACGATCTGCGCCCAACGCCGAATCCACGGCGTCCAACGTCGAATCCACGACGTCCGACCGAGTCCACGGTCTTCACCCAATAGCACCCTTCGAATCCACGAACGTGCCTCACTCCGAATCCACGAGAGCGGTTGAACCTTGAATCCACAAGGACACGCGAATCCACGCGCCGATTTTTGGGGTAAATCGTTGTTTTTGGTGGTGATGATCCGCCGAATACTTAGATCAAAGATAGATCGGAAATACCATCTAAGTATTCATTAGTTTGATTCAACTCAAGATGTGAGTATGAAAACCTATAATCAAACTAATCAATATAGATGAAGAAACATAGAGTATTCTCTAATGATTTCCTTTCTTCTCTATATGTGGATCTAGAGCCGTATAAAATAAGATATGAATATGACGGCTATTTTCCTTTTTCTTTTTTTTCTAGAAAAGGAGTCATAGGGTCTATTTATAGGTTAGAAACCCTAGGAAGGAGATAAGAATCAAAAACCTACCATTTCTGGAAATTTTACGGACGGCGATCCGGATCGGATTAGCTGTGATCCGGATCGTCGTAACGAGTCAGGTAGTTCCAGAAAAACGAAGGTTCGGGATCCGGATCGAAGTGCTTGATCCGGATCGTTCATACAGTTCACCAAACATCAACGTTCGGGATCCGGATTGCGAAGCCTGATCCGGATCGTTCAAGGAAAATGGTAAACTCAGTGTTCGGGATCCGGATCAAGAGAGGCTACGATCCGGATTGAACTGGTGTATGAACGAACCACCTTCGGGATCCGGATTGAACAACCTGATCCGGATCCTGAACATGTCCCAAGTCCAGTTTTTGATTTTTATGCAATGAAAGATTCTTCCAAGTGTTTCTACACTACAAGAAGTATTCGGATCACACAAAATCTTTAGTTAAACATACCTGATCCTTTTGAATTCTTCTTTCTTGAGATTGAGTTAAATGATCCAACTTTCTTCACCTTCAATCTTCAAGACTTGAAACTTTCACGAAACTACGCCAACTCAAATTCCGTAACACTCTAGGTATAGCCTCTCGTTGTTCTCGTCCCAAAGGAAAAAGGGCAGACCTTGGAACCCAGACCACTCGAACCATCTCGGGTGGTTAAATTTATCGGAAAAAATGTGATATTTCTTATTGAAAGCCATTTGATCTGAAAGAAATTCATATTTAATGATTTTTAGTTTTTTTTAGGAAAACAATTGAAAACAAGCTTTATATCCAAGCCTCGTAGAACTAATGCCTTTGTCCAATCAAACAAGAACAGACTCGGCGACTCCCCGATGCTCGGAAGAAAACATTGGTTGACTAAAATCATATGTGTGTCCAAAAATAGTTCTGGGTTCAAGGTCCTGCTATCACCGGTACAAAGCTGCCACTGACACAGTGGTGACAAATAAACAAGAAACCAAAACATCTCGGGACCGCCGTCTACTAACGGCTCCCGCCACAGATGAACGATCAACTATATCTACCAGACTCCACTCTGCTCCCAAGCACGAGTGTAACATGCATCCCACACTAAAAGAAACCACTGTGTAGCGGGTAGAGCGAGGCTCCCCGGCTAATGACCGTTGTGAGTGGAGTGCAGCTCCTCACAAGGTCGGCTAAGGCTAGCGAGACGAGTCTCACATCGCCTGGTGCTTGTGAGTGTGCTTGAGCCTGACGTGGACGTCAGGGCTTAAAGGGGGGAAGAATGTAACACCCCCGGAATTTGGATTAGTCCTCTATATAAATGATATAATAGGACTAAATCTCTAACCCGGCTATAGTATTTTGGATGGTAGCAAAATCCAAGAGGAACATGAGCGTTAAGCGTGCTAGAGCTAGAGTAGTTCTAGGATGGGTGACCCCGTGGGAAGTGGGGCGTCACATGGCCGCACCAGGACTTTTCGGGCGGTCGGACGGGGGCGCGTCCGACCCTCTTTGGCGGATTCGGGCGCCCGAAATGAGGGCCCGAATCCGCCAGGCCCATTTGAGGGATGTGGGCCTATAAATAGGGCCCTTGGGGGGGCCTTTTCTCCCTTTCTGAGCCTTTCCTCTCTGTGGGCCTTGAAGACTTTTTCTTCCTCTCACTTAGCCGCATCCCTTGGAGGACTTTGGAGATTTCTGGAGATCATCTTTTCGACTTCATCTGCGACGCGGCGCACAGTGACGCTTCTACTTCGACGACCCGTTTCGTCGCGTTTTAGTGCGCGGACTCCCCCGACTCACCCCGATCTCCGTTTTTAGCGATTTTCGCGCCGTCGGACTCACGACTGGTAGGACTCCAACTTTGATGTTCAGAGTTTTCTCATTTTTCCTTGCAGATTTTGGAGGTTTTTGAGCTTTCTTTTGCCCGTTTTTCTTCGCGTATTTTTGGACAGCATTGCAGAGTTTTAGCCATAACTTTGCGTACCGACATCTGATTGAGGTGATTTAAGAGGCAAACATCATCTACTTCTCGCGAGGAATCTCCTGGATTTATCTCAGAATTTTCTGATTTGCTTCGAAGGTGAGAATCTTTCTTCTTTCCGAGTTCTTATCTGTGGAATCTTGTACAGTTTAGTATGGGGTGTTTCTCTTGCCGATTTTATATCTCAGCGTAGGAAACTCGGAATTGGACATGCAGGTATTCATTTCAAAGCTATCGACGCGTAGATCGCAGGGATATTTTATTTGGATTTTTTTCGAGCACAGTCAGCTGGTGAAATAATCGCATCTTGGCGGCTGAAATTCAGTGTTGTGTTCTTGGCAGATTTTTGGGATTTAAGTGTAACGGTAGCTTTTTATTGTACCCAGGAGAGATTGTGGACAGTACTGGACCCGTTGGACTTTGAGTTGCTGTTTTTCTGATATTATCAGCTGTAGGACTTTTGGCAGTTCGACTTTTCAGGTGGGTGGCTTCGCTTTCAGGAACTGTGGACTGAGCACTAATTCTATTGTTATAGAATCATGCATGTTAGTGATTGGACTTGGGTAGCATGCTAGAGTGTAGGAATTGTTGTTCCTTGTAGTATCTGTCGATCTTGTGATCTTTTACTTCCTTCTATCTGTTTAATTATAGTATCTTGAAACCTGACCTAGCACCCCCGTCATATGTTGCATGTGTAACCAGACCAGTAGAAAACCCTCACTTGGGCTAGGGTTATTTATGTTTAGACATCCACACATTTTGTTTCATTCCTGGACTTAGTGTTATCCTCGCCCGGGTAGTGGGCCGAGCGGTCGGGACTTCTTTTTAGTTTGGGATGCATTTGCACTCGTGCTTGGGAGCAGAGTGGAGTCTGGTAGATATACTGGATCGCTTGTCTGTACCGGGAACCGTTTCGGGTAAACGGTGGTCCCGGGAGGTCTTGTTTTCCCCTGTTTGGGTTGTCGCCACTATGTCAGTGGTAGTAGTTTACAAGTGTTAGCCGGACCTAGAACCTAGAACCCTTTTTTCGACATACACATGATTTTAGTCTACCAGTGTTTTCTTCCAAGCATCGAAGGGCCGCTGGAGTCTGTTCTTGTTTGATTGGACAAAGGCATCAGCCCTTCAGGGTTTGGGTAAAACACTTATTTTTCTAACTGTTTTTCTAAAAAGAACTAAAATCATTAAATATGGATTTCTTCTAGATCAAAATGATTTTCAATAACAAATGTCACCTTTTCCTGTAAATCTCCCCACTCGAAAGGATTCGAGTGATCCGGGTTCTAGGGGCCGTTCCTTTGTCGGGTCGAAAGCCACGGGGGCCGAGCCTGGAACCTGTTCTTGTTTGATAGGGTTGTAGGTGTAGGTCTCCCGGGACTTTCGGGCCCTGTTGGTGTCTTCTGCGTGTAGTACCGAGATTGTTGTGTTCCCGAACTATAAGGGGGTCGGGAACTTCGATAGGCGGAGCCTAGAGTCTGTTCTTGTTTGATAGGGTTCTAAGCACCGGCCTATCGGGTTTCCGAACCCTTATGGTGTCGGCCTTTCCTGTGAGCTTAGTGTTCTTTGGTGGGAGCCGCCTGGTGGACGGTGTCCCCGGCTGTGTGGTTTTCCAGCCTGTGAGTGAGCGGTGGTGTTGTTAGTCGATCTTGTGATCGTGGTTTGGACTATAGCCTGCATGAGCCATATTTGAGCTCGACAGAGATGCGCTGATAATTTCCTCGTTGGGGTCGCGCCCCTCGAGTGCCACTCCGGAGTTGGGCCTGTTACTTGCTATCGCGACTTGTCGACGCAGTCCCTCTGGCTGGGCCAGTTTTGGCAGTCACAGACACCCTACGGTAGACCCGTCCTGTTGAGGATGTGCGGCAGTAGGTGGGCGCAGGTTTGACTGGACCCTATGCGGCAGTCAGTATAGATTGGGTGAGTTTACAGTGTGGGTTAGTAGATGCATCATGTTTCCATCTGTTTCACTTTTTGAGCATCTAGATAGAGGCATAGTAGCTGTAGAGTTACTTTTCCTGCCCTTTCATTTCAGTTTTATATTGTTACTTTATGCCTCTAGTAGACTTAGTGGGCAGACCGTCGGGCTTGTTGGCGGCACCCACTGAGAACTACTTGGGACGTAGTTCTCACACCCGTCGTGGTGTCTTTTCCCACAGGGACTTTTACTCCTGTTCCTGCTGCTCCTGTTGCTGCTTCTTCTGATCGAGGTAAGGGAGTCGCGAGATAGTTCCCTACCAGTCGTCGTCTAGAGAGTAGATGTACCCCTTACTTTTTGAGAGTTCACGTTGAGAGACTTTGTCGTAAGGTATAGAGTTGTACTTTTATTTTACTGCTTGAGAGACTTATGTACTTTTTGTGAGGGCTTTGTGTTGTATATATTTTCTTCTTTTTAGCAGTTTACTTTCAGCTCTGATATCTGTATAGCATAGTTGATCTTTTGCAGGTTAGTCGCTTCGTCTATACGGGGCTTCCCGTATGGGAGGCGGATCTGTTGGCGAGCCCGGTTCGCAGTTTCGACGCCGGGGCGTGACACTAGGATTGTAAGTGTTCCTGGATATGAAACAATTAGGGTTTAGCCCTTAGATTTGTTTATGTTGAAACCTAATATAGGTTATTCCTGCATATGGATAAGTACTGGAAATGAACGTAGGAGAAAACCTAGGTTAAAGGAGTCAAAATGTGTGGTATATGACTTAGGAGATAACTCTAAGTTAAATGAGTGTTGTTGAATTTAGGGAAAAACCTAAGGGGAAAGTATAGAGTTTTAACGTTAAGTTAATAAACTCTAGGGTTAGAGTGCTTATGTGATTTGATGTCCTTTGATACAACTAGCAACCCTAGTGCGATGGACTTAGGGTAAATATAATGTAATGAGCAAATGAGAATCTCTAACCTAAAGTGGCGACCTAGGGATGCCCAAGCTATCCTAGAGTAAAATGACCTAGGGTAAAAGAGAATGAAAAATTGACACCTTCGGAATTGATGCTTGCTAGTTGGTAGCATAACTACCTAGGGTTGGAACCCAATTGGGATGAGATAATTCCGAAAGGTTTAAAAGATGAAAAGAGTATAAAAGTGACACCTCCAAATTTGACGCTTGCCAGTTGGTAGCATGACTACCTAGGGTTGGAACCCATTTGGGACAAGGTACTTCTAGAAGGTATAAAAGGTGAAAAGAGTAAAATTGAACCCCTCGGATTTGACGCTTTCCAGTTGGTAGCATTGTCACGCCCCGGGGTCTAAACTGCGACCCGGGCTTGCCAACAGATCCGCCATCTGTACGAAAACTGCCGCACAGACGAAGCGTCTACCCTGCAAGTCAGATCTATAGATAAAAACATGTATCAGAGCTGAAACTAAAACCAAAAGCTAAAGAATAAAACTGAAAATCTGGAATAGTAAAATCTCCACTAGTACACAAATCCTCAAGGTACACAGTTCCACAAGAAGAAAACAAGTACTATCCTCACCAATCTCTCACAGAATGTCCAGTACAAAAGTGGAAACATAAAATACACCGGGTACAACTACCTCAGACTCTCAATGCTGGTAAGGAACTAATCGGCCGCGTCCTCACCCCGATCTGCTGTCTCCGTGCGAACCAAGCCGGAACAGCTACCTCAAACCTGTCACCGCAGCGGGTGTGAGATCTACTGCAGAAGGCAGATCTCAGTGGGTACCGTCCCAATATCCACGGTATGCCCACTAAGTCTACTGGAGGCAAAATAGATAGGTATGCAGATAGATAGATAAAAGGAAAGCAGGAAAGGAACTACAGCTAATAAGTAACAGCATCATGCTGAAGGAACTCTACTCTAACCCTGCTATGCATACACTAACACTGCTAATAATATGCCTCAAGTATCATGCTCAAAGGAAACTCATCTATGAACATGCTATGAAACTCACTCACACATATCACTCAATCTCAATGACTGTCCCTCTTTGGACCAGTCAAGTCAAACCTGCGCTCATCTACTGCCACTCATGCCCAAACAGGGCTTGGTCTTACGTAGGGTGTCCCTCTAGGACTATCTCAGTAACCACATCGCAGCCTCGTCAGGCTCGGTATCATCATCGCATCCGGAGCGTAGCTCGCGGGGAGCGATCCCGCGAACTCAAGTATCTCACAACTGGCATAAAATGCTAGGCTCAGCAGGCTATAATCCACGATCAAACAGATCGGTATCACGAGCTCAAAAGCACAACTCAGTCGGAAAAAGAACCTCGACTCAAACAGGAAAAGCCCAAACACTCTCACAGCTATGTCGGAGAACCCTCAACGACTCAATCTGACAATGCACGACCATGGCTGAGTCGGGAAACCTCCGCGACTCGATCTGCCAGAACCCCAAATATCCTCAGAACTAAGTGGGAGAACCACCTCTACCACTAAATCAGAAACATAACCCATGATCTAGAATAAACCCATCGATCCCCAACAAGGAAGAAGAACTCACGGGACACTGGAACTCAGCACACATGCTCTAAGAAAATCCACTCGGCCCCCCAGCATGAGTAAACAAGCACCCTGAACCTATGCCATACCTTTGGCAACACATAATTTAAAAACCATCTTTGAAATCATTGATTTTCCTTAAAAACGCGTTTCTCAATTTTTAAAACGGTTCAGATGTAGTTATGATGCAAACAAAACATGAAACCTAGTGTCATATGATATCAGGAGTCTACTAAAAAAAATCCAGGGTTCCAATAAATTTTACAGAAAGTTCCAGGCAACTATCAGATGTAAAAACAGCGAAAATGCCTAAAAAACATGATCAAGTTGCATTCAATAGCATTAAGGGGCATTCCATAAATTTTGGAGAAATTCCAACCCACCTGGATCGCTTTCCGCAGGTAACGCTGAAGTCGGTGAAGCCGAAACCTCGAACTGATAAAACTTCGAAAAATGCGCCACGCCCGCGCACATTGCCGCGTACCCGAAAAAATCCCCGAAAGTTCGACTAAATTCTCGAGTCCTCTACAGAAAACCGCGCACTCTCTGGCTCACTCCACGGCCAACTCACAATCCAAACCAAGGTTCCAGCACCACTGCTTCCAAAAAGTCACCACAGCACACTTAAAAGTTCCAATAGCTCACTAATGATTAATGTTCACTTAACCACAATTACATACCTCCAGCATAAAATCTGCACACTACAAATAATTGCTCACATCAAAGTCTCAGCACAACTTAATTCTCATAACACCACTCATAAGCTCCCAGCACAACCAAGGGCTCTGGTACACCTTAAATCCACCGAAGCACCAACATTAAACATCAGCCCACATTAAGTCCACCACAAAAATAAAACATAGTCACTTACTCAAGTTGCCCCTGTACATGCACATAAATCCACTTACACAATTCACTTAAGTCCACAACACACACACACACCCACAGCACTCTCCAAACATTAAGCTCTCATAATACAATTTACCAAAAATCCACAATCCATTCCCTACAAGCTCCAAAGCATACTAATAATTAATGTCCTCAAAAGAAAAATCACTAAATTCCAAGTCTAGTATCATAAGGAACTCTCAGCACCATTCCAAAGCCCTCTTGAATCCCCACAGCTCCAACACAACAAAGGTCCCCTCAACAACAGCACCCCTCATCAGGTGCTTCCGCGCGCCGCCCACCGTCGGCTTCAACAGCTTGCGCGGCACCAAGCTCCCGCGCGCACTGTGCTGCTGCACCAAAACTAGGGAAAAACCAAAGTCAGGATTACCCAAAACACAAACACCCACACACACTGGGCAAAATAGCCTAGTCCCAGCCGACGACGACGCCGCGCGCCCATGCGAGGAGCTCGCTGCGCTCGCTTCGCCGCGCGCGGAGCTGCTGCTGCCAGCGCTGTCACGCCCCGGGGTCGAAACTGTGACCCGGGCTCGCTAACAGATCCGCCGTCTTTACGGGAAGCCCCGCACCGACGAAGCGTATAACCTGCAAAAGATAGAACTACAGCTACACAGATATAAGAGCAGAAAAAATAAAAGCTGTAATATAAAATCTCACTACTAGAAAGCTGACAGTAAAAACAAGTCCATCTCCCCCAAATAGAAGGTGATACAATTAGAAATCCACTTATACATCATCTACAAATACAAAAGGGGAGATAACTAAAAACTAGAAATATAACAATACATAATCAAGCTCCCACAGTCCGGGATGGTACATCTACCTCACTCTAAAGAAACAATGCTGGTAGGGAACTATCTCGCGACTCCCTGTCCTCGGTCTGTCAAGCCAGCTCGGCAGGAACGGAAGAATAGGCTCAGCAACCTGTCACCGACAGAGGGTGTGAGAACTACATCCTACAGTAGTTCTCAGTGGGTACCGTCTCCAAGAACCACGGTCTGCCCACTAAGTCTACTAGAGGCATAAGATAACAGAAAAAGACTGTGATAATGAAAAGTAAGCTGGAAAAGTATCTACAGCTATCATGCCTCTATCTACTATGCTCAATAGGAAAAAGAACACAGATGATGGTATGCCTCCACTCACTGCTGACAATATGTCATAAGTACTATGCTCAAAGGAAAACTCAACTGAGACACATGATATGCATACTCTCTCACATAACACCCAATCTCTATGACTGCCTCATAGGGTCCAGTCAAAGTCAAGCTTGCGCTCCTCTACTGCCACTACGCCTAAACAGGACTTGGTCTTACGTAGGGTGTCCCACACGGACTATCAGACATCTCAAGCGAACTCTAGTGTATCAACTAGTCGCATCATCGCAGCCTCGTCAGGCTTGGTATCATCATCGCACCCGGGGCGTAGCTCGAGGGGAGCGACCCCAACGAACTCAAGTATCACAAGTATCTCATAACTGGCATGAAATGCCAGGCTCAGCAGGCTATAATCCACGATCAAACAGATCGGTAACACGAGCTCAAAAGCACAACTCAGTCAGAAAAGAACCTCGACTCAAATATGAATAACCCAAACACTCTCCCTGCTATGTCGGAGAACCCTCTACGACTCAAGCTCACAACACTAACCCACTAAAGGAAAGTACTACCCAGCTAGGACCGCCGTCACTCCAAGCGGCTCCCACAACGACACCCCACTCATAGGCGAGAAGAACCGACTGACGCGGCAAAGGTCCGAGAATCCCGTTAGACCGGTGCCTAGAACCCCAATCAAACAAGAATAGACTCTAGGCTCAGCCTATCGAAGTTTCTCGATCCTTCACCGTTCAGGGATTCGGCCCCTCTCGGTTTAAGTGGGAAACTATCTCAACACACAAACTCACGGGCTGGAGATGCTCCACAGCCAAAACCGCAAAGAGTCCGAAAATCCCGGGAAACTAATACCTACGACCCCAATCTAACAAGAACAGGCTATAGGCGTAATCTCCCGTTGTTTTCGACCCAAGAAGGAAATCAGAGCCTTAGAACCCAGATCACTCCCCCGGTCGAGGGAGGGATTTAAGGAAAAAGATGACCTTTATTGTAAAATATCATTTTCACTCAACCCCCTACGGGTGAGGATAAAATTTCTCTTTTTGAAAGCCGTTTTGAATTGAGAAAACCAACTTTTATAGATTTTAGTTCTTGAGAAAATCAGTTGAAAACCAGTTTGTTTCCCGAACTCCTAGGGGTGACGCCTTCGCCCAATCAAAAAAGAATCAGCTCCGGCGACCCCTAGGAATTCGGAAGGAAAACTCTGGTTTACTAAAATCATGAGTGTCCAAAGCGTTCTGGGTTCAAGGTTCTGATAACTCGCGTACACCACGATCACAACATGGTGGTGACGAGTAAAGCGGAGAAACAACTAGAGACCCGGGACCACCGTTTACCCAAAACGGTTCCCAAAACACTAACACTGGCCTAACACAGCCACCAGACCCCACTCGGCCCCCAGGCCCGAGTGCAACACCCGTCCCACAATGCCCTGACCACTCGGCCCACTACCCGGGCGAGGAACTCTATGTCCAAAAGAAATGCAATGTGTGGGATGTCTAAAGCATAAAAAAAACCTAACCCAGAATAAGGTTCTCTATTGGTCTGGTTAAACACATGCAACATATGACGGGGGTGCTAGTCAAAGTTCCAATGAAACAACTAAACTAGCATGCAAATACTATCATAATAGAATTAGAAGGAAGTCCGCAGACTTGGAGAGAAAACCAACCCACCTCTGCTCGCCACCAATTGCTTGTCGACACTTGCAATTGGGCTCAGCGGAATTACCTTGCATCCACGTGGTCCGCACGCAAAGCGAAGCACAAGATCGCGCCCCCAACGGATGACCCGAAGCAAGTCCGCGGCTCCACGCGGTGGAGAACACTCAACCGCCCTCGACAGAAGCTAAAAACTACTGCACTGCAAGCTCAGTAACTGGAGTCCCAATGCTAAGAATTTCAGCGACCAAGGTAAAAATTCGATGCTCCTCTAACCACTCGAAATATGACTTGAGTTTCCAGTTGGAAAGAAAAAACTACAATTACATTATTACATGTCCCGAGTGCTAAAAACTTATGCCAAAAAGGAAACTCGAAATCTGCTATAGCTTTAGTAAACTCAATCACCACAGCCCTCCATTTGGATCTTAAGTCCCCAAATGATAACCACTTACCAAAAGTCCAAAAAGACTAGCTTACTACTTCCGCATAAGTTCAAGGAATAGAACCCACAACGATCCCGATTCCGGTATAAAATTTTGAGTTGAGATTCAACTTGCTTAACTTCCAATTTAACATATCTTTACAAGTTGAACCCAAAAATAACTTGTCCATCCTGAATCTGGGATTATGAAAAATCAATACAATTAACCCCCATAAGCACTACTAACCACGAAATCAAAGTCAACTCACAAACAATCAAATACTCTATTCCAACATACATGCAGTATTTCAGTAGTAAAAGGACTGGAAAGAACCTAGGGTAGATACATCAAATCTTATCCAAATTTCGTGGTTAAGGTACCAATTTGTTCCTCTTGAAGTCAAGAAAATTTTCCACTTTAAAATTCACCATTCCATAAAGAGGAGAAAAAAATATCCCAAGATTACTACAGCTTGCTCAAAATCAAACTCTTTACTTATGATCTCAAAGATGTAAACATTTACCTTATTAGCAGCAGGAATTAAACCTTCTCTTCAATATAAAACTTGTAGACTATTAAGTTCTGGTGAAATCCCCATAAGGCCAAGCTCAAGAGTCCATCCCTACAACCCTAGAGGGTACAAACACTGCACATAACTCAAAGCTGAAACAAAAACCTCAACTGTGTACAAACATCCCAGAGATGGCATCAATTACCTATCTTGGAGCCCAATTTAGAAACTTCAGTAAACAAGAAAGTTGGAGATATTTGAATCCTGAAAATTTCCCAAGAACAATCACCTCAAAATTCAATTTGTACAACCCAGGGTAGCGAAAAAACTAACTACTGCGCAGAAATCCGCGCAGAAAAACAACGCTGTAAAGATCACTAATTTTACCTGTCTTCCAGCTTCAACTAGGCTTTCTCTTCACTATCAAAGTTGGAGTTCTCGAGGTTGTGAAGAGAATGCCGCAAAAATGGACCAGAAATACCACTCCTACAACTCGGGAGCCCTCCTGGAAGAAAACGCGACGTAGAGGGATTCTCAACCAGCCTTGACCAAACTCACCTCCGCACCCTCTTCTTCTTCTCCCTCACCTTCTTCTTCTTCTCCTTTTAATTATTTTTTCTCTAATGCCGCTCTCTCTCCTTCACCATCCAAGTCAAACGGAAAGTGGGATGGAGGAGGTGACGTGGCAGAAGGAAATGAAGACACCACTTAATTACTTAAACTAATTAACAATGCTAAAAAGAAACTCAATTGAAGCTTAATTAAGGGGATTAGAGAATTAATTAAGAGTAAATCCACTTACCTCAAGTGCATACTCCACAATCCACCTCCACTACCAATACCATAAGAGAGCACTTAATTAGCAACACTAATAAATTAAATTATTAAAATAATCCAAAAGCCCAACTCCAACTCACTTTTTGCCTTCGGGCCCTCCGCCGCCGTCCCGAACCTCCCGAACTCCGCTGTAATTTGAAAATACGCGTGTCCACAGCTTTTTCTCCTCAAAAAGCTCATCCGTTGAGTCGGGGTACTCAATCCAAAAATGGGCTCCTAAATTGTCAGTTCCGACTCACTTTTTGCTATCGGGTCTCCCGTGTGAGTCCGGAACCTCCCGGACTCCGCTGTAATCTGAAAATATAACTGTTCCAAGTGTTCCCGAATTTCCTGCACTCCACTATGAAGTCAGTAATGTCCAAATGTAGTGGTCCAGAATTCCATGCAACTTTTCTGGTGAATCCATTGTGTAGAACACCTTTTGTTGGTGTGCCTGGCCCATAGTGCATCAAAGGGATGCCACAGATGGACCCTGTGAGGTATCTTTTGCTGATTTGACCTTCGGCTGCATTTGCCGAATTTTAGAAAAGGATTTGGGCCAAACAGAGGTTGGATTTGGATTCAGCGCGGAAAAACGTTTGAAAATGGCTATTTGCTTGTCAAATTTGGAGTCCGGATGACCAAAAACGGGCTTCCGGAAGTTTTCGGGAATTTTCGGTGCATGGGGGTGACCGTGGACCGGCCTGGAGCCACGTGGCGGCCTATCATTGGCCGGCTCACGCAGCTCGGTCCACGGGAAGGCGCGGTGGTGCATGGACCGCGGGCGGGGGACGCGTGGCGTGCCCGGAGTGGCCGGCGCACGCGGCGCGGACCATTGAGTTGTGCGGGTTTGGTGGACCGGGTGCTTGGACACGTGTCGGCCTGGCATTGGCTGGCTCACGAGGGCGCGGTCCACGGAGTGCACGGGGGGGGCCTCGGGGCGCGTGCGCGCAGAGGCGCCAGGCGGCGCTGTCGCCCGCACTCGAGTGCGGGTGAGTGCGGTCCACGTGTCGGCCCGCTATTGGCGGGCCGTACCTACCGCCGTTGACAGTGAGGGACGCGTGGCGCGCGGCGGGAGCCTTGCACCGCTGTTTCCTGTTGCAGGGACACGTGGCAGCACCAGGGCGATTCGGGCGCGTCGGATGGGAACCGTCCGACCGGACTTTCGGGCGCAGTGCGCCCGAATCTTGCGCCCGAAAGTCCGACCCACACTGTTTTGGGCTGAGCCTATAAATAGGCTTCCCTGTTCCCTTTTTGGATTTTTTGGACCCCTTTTCGCAGAGAGTTCTTCAGAAGACTTTTCCCTCTCACAGTGCACTATCCATTGGAGGACTTGGAGGATTTTTGGAGGCACGCATCCTGAGGTTCGCAATTTTACGGCGCGGCGCGACGCTCGTTCTCCGGCGACCCGCTTCGCCCCTTCTCAGTGTTTGGGCTCCCCCGACTCACCCCGACCTCCTTTTCCGGCGATTCTTGCGCCGTTGGACTCTTGACAGGTAGGACTTCAACTCTGGTGTTTTGATGTTCCTCGTTTTCCGTGCTAACCTTGTAGTTTTCTGAGCACCCATTTGACCCATTTTCCTTCGCGGATTTTTGGACAGCGCTGCGATGAACTAGCCGTATCTTTGCGCACAGGCAGTGGATCGAGGCGATTCAAAAGGCAAACTTCATCTACTCTTCGTAAGGAATCTCCTGGATTTTTCTCAGATTTTTCTGGATTTGTCTCGAAGGTGAAGATCTCCTTTCACTGTAGTTCTTTGACACAGAAATTTGGTACAGTTTGGTTTGGGGTGTTGCTCTTGCAGAATTTGTAACTCAGCGTAGAAAACTCGGAATTGAACGTGCAGGTGCTCGTTTCGACGGGTTCGTCGCGAGGATCGTGTCAGTATTTATCTTGGATTTTTCCGGGCATATTTCGCAGGTGAAAATAGACATATAGTGGACTGCTGTAATTGGGATAGATTTTGGGTTGTATTGTGTGATTAATGTTGTTTGTTCTTTTGGGGAATGTTGTACAGTTTTGTGGAGGTTGTTTGGACCGAGCGTGGACATCACTTTTGGGACCATGATTTAGCGCTTGAGGTGGGTGTTGTTGTAAACCTCCTACTTTTGATTTCCCACTAGGCATATTAGAGTGTTGCTTGATCATGTTGCTAGTTAGAATTGGGTAATGGACCTAGCATGCTTGTATGAGATCACGGATTCATTGTTACTACTTGCATGGTTAGAGAACTAAATGTTAGTAAGTTGTGTTTCCTTGCTTTAGAGGTGTAGTTTAAACACTTGGAATCATGCTAATCCAAATCATGTTGTATGTATAATGGAAGGTTTGGGCATGTGGTTAGAGTTAATATTTGGAAAGATTAATTGTTAGTGAGTTCCTCTCTTTGCAACAACATAGTGGAAGTGATTGTATCTTGAAAAGCAAAGTGTTAGGGAAATTCATTATTCTTGTGGAAGCACGTGGTTAGGGCTCGCATCTTGAGAAGCCTATTGTTAGTCGATCATGTATTAAGATTGTATCCTGGATCATGTATTATGCATCATGTACATTGGAGGTCCCATGCACTTAGTTTTGTAAAAGTTAGAATACTTGTAATTGCTTTATCAAGTAAAGGACTTTGCATGCTTGTATGGTCATCTAGCTAGGCCACCTTTTTCTGCTACACTACATATTGGGATATGACTTAGGAGAAACCATGTTTAGTTGTTCTCCTTTCTATTCAGTTGCATATTGCTCGAGTTAGAGCAGGGGTATGGGATAGTGTAGTCGAGGTCATCGAGTCGGGGTCAGATTAGACTCGATTATGGATCGTGGGGCATTGTGGTAACCGCGGACAGTAGGCGGTTAGCCAGATGTTGATTACTTTATCAGATTGGACTTGAGGGATTGTTGCGGCGACCGCGGACATTGGGCGGTTGACCGGATACTTTACTTATGCATCAGATTGGGTATCAGATTACTCTAGCGGATGGAGTTTCCCACTTATTGAGTATTATTGCACCAGATTGGGGATTGGGGTTTCATTTGTGGATGGATTTTCCCACTTTGATCATAGTCATGATCAAAGTCCTGCTATACTGAGATACTGGTTACTGAGATACTTGTTACTGAGATACTATACTCGTGTGGGTCGCTCCCCTCGAGTGCCACTCCGGAGGTAGGCTTTTCGGACCCAGCCTTGTGTGCCGGTCTGATACTGATGTTGGGATGCGAGCCGTGCGGGCCGATCCCGCGGTTTCGAGCCTTGTGTGCAGATTCCGCTGAGCAGGCAATGCCAGTTGTACTGGTGGCACATGATTGGGTATTTGGACAGATACAGTTTTCTGATGCATTCATACAGTCATCTCTTTAGATACTGCATTTTGAGGTATAGTAGTGATAGTTTTCCTTATCAGTAGCCTTTATAGCTTACTACTATTTTTCCCTTTTTGCCTCTAGTTGTCCTAGTGGGCCCTCAGGGTTTGAGGTTTTGCCCACTAAGGGAGACTGCTGTTTATATAGTAGTTCTCACCCCCCATTGTCCTTCTCTTCTTTTCTCCCTTTGTTTTGCAGAGTCTTCTGCGGGAGTTGCAGGGCCGTCTCGGGCAGAGCGAGGCAAGCAGATAGCGGATTAGGTAGTTCATCTACCCCGACTTCAAGCTTAGTCGTGTACCAGTTGTACCCTTTTCTTTTCTCAGACAGTTGTAGTTTATTTTGAGTCTGGCTCTTGCCAGCTGTTTGTACTTATTTCGTGAGCTGGGAGAGACACTTGTATATTTTGAGAGTTTTTATTATGCTTTTACTTTCAAGCTGTAGTCTGAGATGTAGTAGTTTTATTTTAGCTCTGTTTTATGCTCCTTTATTATATCTTTTATATCTGAGCAGGTTACCAGCGCTTCGTGTACACGGGAAATTCTGTGTGCACGGCGGATCTGTGGACGGGCCCGGGTTCTGGTTTACACCCGGGGCGTGACAGATTAGTTTGGTATCGGAGCTTAGGGATAGGTCAGTTTGGACTTAGAAAAACCCTAGGCTTTTGGCAGACCCTGGGATGTTAGGGCATGAGTGGCGTGATATTTTGCGAAAGTCGGTGATTTTGGTCAGTTGACTCTTCCAGTGAGTGAAGAGGGATCGACATACCCTATTTCTGTTGAACAATTATGTTGGCTGCAGAGAACATAAAGTTGCAGAAATAGGGGGATGTCTTTGACTTTCACTAGATTGGGTCTTGTGGGGTTTTGTTGCTGATTTTTGGTTTACTGTGGCAGGATGTCCCCGCGTCGTCGTTCACCCACCCGGGGTACCCCCGCACCTTCTGAGGACTCTGAGCGGGCGGTATCCACTGAGTTGGGAGAACTGCGGGCTTTGGTGACCCAGTTAGTGGCGAGGAGCTTCCGTCAGGACCAGCGCCTGGAGCAGTTACTGGCGCGGCAGGGTGACTTGACGGTTGGCGAGGGGGCCGGGGCTTCAGAGCAACGTCCAGACAGGAAACGCCCAGCCCCCGATGAGGATGGACAGGCCAGTTCAGGGAGACCATGTCACACCCCGGGGGTCTCGCTTAGCGGAAAGGAAAGAGTTGTTAGATTGAGTCTCTTTTTTTTTTGAAATTCAGCCCTCCCCGGCACGTGCCCAGACCCGCCGCATATACAGATTTACTCGAAAATCGGGCAGAGTCTCCTCTGTATATGCACGGCGTCGCGGCTATTACAACATCTCAACTCAAGCATTCAGTTAATCACAACAGTTCGAGTATTCAATCAACAACGTAAACTAAAAAGAGTGCCCGCCGCCAATCAAGTTGAAAGGATAAACTCACAGTTTTGAAAACAGGCCCACACGACCCAAGGTTTTGAAAACGGTTTGGAAAGATGCCATAAATCCACAGGGTTTTAAAACAGGTCCACAAGACCCGAGGTTTTGAAAACGGTTTAGAAATCTCATAAAACCACAGGGTTTGGAAAAACGGGCCCACACGACCCCATATTTTTGAAAGATAGTTTTCGAAGTTCCTTTTTCTTTTCTAGTTACTTTGCTTTGGAAAAACGGCCAAGCGGGCGAATAAAAGAAACATAATATCAAATCCGGAACACCGGGAATCAACATCCACATCGACCCCACAAGGGTATCGCGAACCACACCGTAGTCTACAGTACCAAATGAAATGCAAGGAATAAGTAAAGGAGATACAGACTAGGGCTCCTCACAGCCCGACCACTCTCGTCTCGACCTCACCGCCGTCTACCGCTCACCCCTGGAAGAACCTGTCACGGAGTGGGTAGTCAGCGACATGCGATAATAATAATAAGCAGGAAAGAAAGCCAAACCCAACAGTAAAACTATCCCGAGCAACCACTCGACTCACTGGAAGAGTGACACGCGAACACATGTAACACCTGCAACATCTGTAACGCCTGTAACACCTATGCACCTTGATCTCGTCGGGAACCTATCCCGACAGATCGCACCGCTCACACCTTGGGGCACCTGACCTCGCCGGACACCTATCCCGACAGGTCGCACCTTTTTCCCCCACCTTTTGATGCCTCAAACCCCACACCTACGGGGGCCCCCACCACTTCACCTTGTGGGTTAACACGGGTCGAAGACCGCTTTCCCGGAAAAGAGCACCCTTTGCGGTGGCCAGACCGCGGGTGCGCGTGTCGCAACCACGAGCACAATAACCCGGATACAGGATAATATCGCGAACATAGAGACCGTCAGCATTAGTATTACAAATATGCAGTTAAACAACTATCCAAGAACACCGAGTCTATACTTAGTCTCAAAGGAACCCACCTCTTTCGTTGTCGCGCTGCTGGTCGACTTCAGGTTCTTTCGCGTCTCCGTGTGCCTGCCCGGACCTACACGAGCCTGTCTCACCGGAGTAAGTAACTCCAACTTCCCGAAACGTACACAAAAGTAAAAGAGACGCGGAACACCCAACCCTCTCGGTCGATCACGGGGCACGCCCCGCCGATTCGGCAAAGATGGCGGCGTCCCCGGGCGAGGCCAACAACGCGGACGGTCCCGGCCCCCGCGGAACCCACCGGCCCCTCCCCCTCTTTGCTGCCCGCATGAAGGGCTGCCCGCAAGTGCGGGCGCGCGCTTGCGCCCGGCCCCGCGCGGCTGGGCAGCGGCCCGCGCGCATGCGGAGGTTGCCCGCATGCGGGGGTGCGCGCCCCCAGCCCCGCGCGGCTGGGTGGCAGCCCACCCGCATGCGGGGTTGCCCGCATGCGGGGCTGCGCGCCCCCAGCCCCGCGCGGCTGGGCGGCAGCCCGCCCGCATGCGGGGTCGCCCGCATGCGGGGCTGCGCGCCCCCAGCCCCGCGCGGCTGGGCGACAGCCCGCCCGCATGCGGGAGGTGCCCGCATGCGGGGCTGCGCGCCCCCAGCCCCGCGCGGCTGGGCAGCAGCCCGCCCGCATGCGGGAGGTGCCTGCATGCGGGGGCTGCGCGCCCCCAGCCCCGCGCGGCTGGGCGGCAGCCCGCCCGCATGCGGGAGGTGCCCGCATGCGGGGCTGCGCGCCCCCAGCCCCGCGCGGCTGGGCTGCAGCCCGCCCGCATGCGGAAGTTGCCCGCATGCGGGGGGGTGCGGCCCCCAGCTCCGCGCGGCTGGGCGGCATGCCGTCCGCATGCGGGTGTTTCCCGCATGCGGCTCCGTGCGCGCCGGACTCCGGCGATGCGATCGCCCCTCCTCCCCCCTCGTCCGCTCCAATCAAGAAAACGAAACAAGAAAAGCAAGAAACAAAACCCTAACGTGCTCACGTCGGTAGCCGGAGGGAAGGATGATCCGATCCTGCGAGTTCGGCTTCAAGGAATGTGAGGTCGTCTCCCTCTCCTTCCTTGATCCCGCCGCTTGGATCCTCCGCACGATCGGTGAGAAAGAGGATACGGTTGGGGGGGGGGGAAGAAGTCTGCTCCTCGTCCGCGCTCGGGTGTCGTACCCTAGAGAGAGGGGGGTTGAGATAGATATACAGTCCGAGCGATCATAAAGGGGGAAAAGAAACGAACCTGTTTCAAGTCGAAATAAACCAAAACCAACAGGTCGGGTTCGAACCGGGTTCCGGTCTGCCTGGTACCCCGCGTTGGTCGCCAGAACCAACCGCCAACTTCTGGAATTTATTTCGGGAGATTCCGGAGTCGGAATCCAAAACCGATTTCGCCGGCGGTCTCCGTTTCGCGAGCTTTATTGACTAAAAATACTCGCGAGCCCTGACGATCTGTCCAGAAACAAAGAATTATTAGTCCCCCCTCCCGGACCCCTGAAACGAAACGCGAATTATAGAAAACCCAAAAGTAGACCCAAGAACGGAACCACCGTATTTTAAACCAGCGGATATTACAGACCATCACGACCCCCGCGGCCCCAGCCTCCTGGCCGTGGGCGTCTTGATCGACGAGGACCTGGTAGGATTCACAGGCCACCGCAGCAGCAGCCTCGACAGTCTCGGGCGTTGTCCCGGTGTGTTTTCTGTAGGGGGCAGCATCCATCTGATACCTGTAGCTTGAGGGAGGGTCGATGCTTCCGATGTGGGCAGCCAGGCCACATCCGATCTACGTGCCCCTTTCGGACCTTGGTAGCACCTCCTTCAGCATTGGCCCCTACCGCATCCCAGCAGAGGTCGCGATCACGACTTCAGAGACGGCAGCATCAGCCGCGACAGTTACGGGTCCCTGGCAGTTGTATTTTCTGTGGGGATCAGCACTTTCCCGGCACTTATGATCAGATATGGGGGCGTTGTTTTGGCTGTGGTCAGGCCGGGCACTTACGAGTTTCATGCCCTTTTGCGACATCAGCGGCACCGATTTCGGCATCTGTTCCTGCCACTTCCCAGCTGCGACCGGGAGCTTCATCGACAGGTCCCCAGGCAGACCGAGTTTCGCCTCCCCACCCTTCTGGTGAGAGACAGCCGATGTTGAGTGATCAGGGCGGCTTAGCACTGGCCGGGGATTCTGTTAGGGCTGACTGTGTGGTGGCAGGTATGATTTATTACTGGAATTTGGATTCTTGTCTTATTTGTTATACGAGCATCGCATTCTTTCTTTAGTAGATCAGTTGCATCATCATATGGGTTAGAGGTAGGGCTTTTACCACATGCACGAGAGGTTTAGTTTCCCCGATCTTTTTGCACGTGGAGGAGTGTTGTTGGTCCTGCCCGATGCAGATCGAGTTCTGGATTATGTTAGTGGACCTGTTGGTCTTGAGACAGCTGAGGGACTTTGATGTAGTTCTTGGGTTGGATTGGCTGGCTCGATACGTTGTGATTTTTGATGATGCCGCGAGGACTGTTACCTTTAGCGAGCCAGGCCAGGAGGTGTGCGTGTATAGATAGTGTCAGGATGTTTCTTTTACCTCAGTGGTTTCGACTTCCCGAGCTAGGCGGATGATCCGCAGTGGATGCATAGCCTTTTTGGGCTAGTGTGGTGGAGGAGCCTACGGCGGCATCGGAACTCGCGGATATCCCTTTTGCCCACGAGTTCCCGGATGTTTTTCCCCCGGAGTTGGTTGGTATGCCGCCGGTTAGAGAGATTGAGTTTTGATTGACGTAGTTCCAGGAGCAGCGTCAATCTCTAAGGCTCCTTATCGAATGGCACCGGCTAAGCTGCGAGAGTTAGAGGCGCAATTTCGGGACTTGAAGGTTGAGGGTTTTGTTGGACCCAGTGTTTCGCCTTGGAGAACGCCGGTGCTATTTGTAAAAGTGAAGGATGGTTCACTTCGACTTTGTGTGAGAGTTCAATTTAGTGACCATCAAGGACAAGTATCCCTTTTGCCGCGCATTGATGGCTTAGTTGATCAGCTGCAAGGGGCTTGTGCCTTCTCGAGGATTGATCTACAATCAGGTTACCACCAGCAGAAAGTGAAGGCCGAGGATATCCCCAAGACGGCTTTTAGATCCCGGTACGGGCATTATGAGTTCCCTGTTATGCTTTTTGGTTCAACTAATGCCCCTGCTATATTATGGATCTGAAGAACCGGGTATTCCAGCCGTACTTGGACCTGTTTGTCGTTGTGTTCATTGACGACATTGTGATTTACTCCCGGAGGGATATAGAGCGTGAGGAGCACTTGAGGATAGTGCAGCAGCTTCTGCGAGAGAAGAAGCTATATGCCGAGGGTGAAAAGTGCGAATTTTGGCTTCGGGAGGTTGCATCTGTAGGCCACTTTGTGTTAGCCGCAGGAGTGGCAGTTCACCCGACGAAGATTGTTGTTGTTCGGGATTGGCCTAGACCGACGACGGTTACTGAGGTCCATAGCTTTTGGGCTTAGCGGGTCATTACCGTCGATTTGTGGAGGGCTTTGCGAAGCTCTTTGCCCTTTTCCCCTGACCAGTTTGACAAGGAAGGGAATAAGGTTTGTTTGGACTGAACGGTGCCAGCTGAGCTTTAAGGAACTGAAGAGGAACTTGATTTGGACACCACTTCTAGCATTGCCAGCGAGGGGCGATGGATTTATGATTTGCAGTGACGCCTCTCCCAGCGGTTTGGGATGTGTTTTGATGCAGCATGGTACGGTAATTGCTTATGCTTTTCGGCAATGAAAGGATTATGAGAAGAATTATCCTACTCATGATTTGGAGCTTACGGCTGTGATGTTCGCGTTGAAGTTGTGGCGGCATTACCTCTACGGAGAGCACTGTGATATTTACACTGATCATAAGAGTTTGAGCATGTTGATCACGTGGCAGGCACCGCTAGTGGAGCAGTGAGGAGTCTACAGATTGAGATGGTATTCCCTGGGGTCTCTGCTAGACTCATGTCTATGATCTTGCAGCCCCACTCTATTGGCCAGGATTAGGGAGACACAGAGTGAGGACCCCCACTTGACGAGGATCGGATCACAGCTTCAAGCAGATCATATAGGGGATTTTGCACAGGACAGCTCGAGAGTACTACGGTACAGAGACCAGAGTTGTGAGGGGCCCATTATACACCTTTTACCATTCATTCTGGTAGTACTAGGATGTATAGGGACCCGAGGCTTGTATCACTTTTGGAGGGAGTCTACAGTCAGCCTTGGGGGACCCAGCTCCGATGTGGCACAGCGTTCCACCCACAAACCGATGGACAGCCTGAGCACACCATACAGACCCTCGAGGACATGTTGAGAGCATGCGTCATGGATTTTGGAGGAGAGTGGTACCGGCACTTAGCAGTGGTTGAGGTTGCGTGCAACGGCAGCTATTAGGCGAGCATTCAGATGGCTCCGTTCGAGGCGCGGATGGACGTATGTGTCGGTCGCCCTTGTATTGGGGTGACGTGGGTGAGAGGAGGACTTTGGGACCGGACTTACTGTTGGAGACAGAGGAGAAAGCCAGATTAGCTCGCCGACATTTTGTGATGCCCCAGAGCCGTCAGAGGAGCTACGCCGATACTCGGCGGCGAGACCTAGAGCTTCAGATTGGTAATCAAGTCTTTTAAAGGTCTCGCCTTCGGAAGAAGTCCGGAGATTTGGAGTTCGTGGGATGTTTAGTCCCCGTTTTATCGGACCCTTCGCATATGACCGACTTCACCTTTTTGGAGATCGGTGAGGATCTTGGACATGAGGAGCGCCCGTTGCGAGTTCTTGCTCGTGAGGTGAAGGAATTGCGCAACCGGGCCATTCCGTATGTGAAGGTCTTGTGGAGCAATTACGATGAGCGTGAGGCTACTTGGGAGCTAGAGATGGTGATGAAAGGTACCTACCCTTTTCTGTTCGAAGCTTCCGGTTGAGGTACGTCTGGTTGTTTTTCTTGTTTCATGGACGAAACTCCTTTTAGTGGGGGAGGATGTAGTGGTCCAGAATTCCATGCAACTTTTCTGGTGAATCCATTGTGTAGAACACCTTTTGTTGGTGTGCCTGGCCCATAGTGCATCAAAGGGATGCCACAGATGGACCCTGTGAGGTATCTTTTGCTGATTTGGCCTTCGGCTACGTTTGCTGAATTTTAGAAAAGGATTTGGGCCAAACAGAGGTTGGATTTGGATTCAACGCGGAAAAACGCTTGAAAAAGGCTATTTGCTTGTTAAATTTGGAGTCCGGATGACCAAAAAGGGGCTTCCGAAAGTTTTCGGGAATTTTCGGTGCATGGGGGTGACCGTGGACCGGCCTGGAGCCACGTTGTAATGTACCAGATTTATGGTATATAAATAATATAAATAAAAATGGTATGAAATACTATTTTTATTCGATTCGGAGAAAAGTGCTAAATTATGGTTTATTCAAAATAGGGGAGAGTGTAGTACATCGATTTCCGCAAAAAGGCGAAGTTCAGCAAAAATACTTGTAACGCATTTCAAATGTAATTACAAGTGAGTTGGAAGTATTGCGAATCGATGCAAAAGTCATCGAGTCGAAAAGTGAGTTGGAGTTGAGAATTTGAAGCATCAATTGTGAAGCTTAGGTCATCTTGTTTGGCGATTTCCGCAAAAAGTGCGAAGTTCAGCAAAAATACTTGTAACGCATTTCAAATGTAATTACAAGTGAGTTGGAAGCATTGCGAATCGATGCAAAAGTCATCGAGTCGAAAAGTGAGTTGGAGTTGAGAAATTGAAGCTTCAATTGTGAAGCATAGGTCCTTGTTTGGAGATTTCCGCAAAAAGTGCGAAATTCAACAAGAATACTTGTAACACATTTCAAATGTAATTACAAGTGAGTTGAAAGCATTTCGAATCGATACAAAAGTCATCGAGTCGAAAAGTGAGTTGTAGTTGGAAATCGAAGCTTCAAGCTTGTAAAAGGTAGACCCATGTTCGCCGAATTCGCAAAATGGCGAAATGCGGCGAGAAGACTTGTAACATGTTTTAAATATGATTACAGTCGAGTTCGGTGTGTTTCGGGCTGACGCGAAGGGCATCGGGTCGAAAAGTGACTTGAACCCCAAGGACTTAGCAAATTCTGGAATTTCTGATATTCGTAATCACGAAGCATTTTCGGAGCCCTGTTTCGGAGGCGTAGAGTGGCCCAAAAATTTAAAAGAAATGTTGGGGTGTCTCACAAAAGTTTTCTGAGTAAAAGGGGTGAAAAACCTAGGTGAGCGATTAAGGAAAAATTGGAGAACGAAGCGAAGAAAAATGCTTCGTAAATTCTGAAACTGCAGTTTTTGACAGTGCAGTTTATCGCGAAGCTTTTTCGGGTCTCTCTTTCGAATGCTTAGAGTGGTCCAAAAATTTAAAAGAAATCGTAGGGTGTCTCACAAAAGTTTTCTGAGTAAAAGGGGTGAAAAACCTAGGTGAGCGATTAAGGAAAAATTGGAGAACGAAGCGAAGAAAAATGCTTCGTAAATTCTGAAACTGCAGTTTTTGACAGTGCAGTTTATCGCGAAGCTTTTTCGGGGCTCTCTTTCGAGAGCTTAGAGTAGTCCAAAAATTTAAACAAAATCATGGGAAGTTTAAGAAAAATTTGTAGAATAAAGGGGAGAAGAAAAAATTTATTTTTGATCTCCCAGCTGACAGCAAAGCGCAGTGAAAAGAGGGTACTCAAATTTGCTCACTGCAGGAAAACTGCAGCATTTTAAAGGGTATTTGAGTAAAATTGTGGTTAAGTTGGGGGCTTTTTGGTAAAATCACTCTTTTCCCCCACCTACCCCTGCAGAGAGTAAATACTCTACTCTCTCCTCTCTTTTGAAACTCACTCTCTCTCTCTCTCTCACGTTTTCTCTCCCTCTCAACTGAAGTGAGAAACGAAAGAGGAGAAGGAAAGGAGGAAGAAGAAGGAAAGGAGAAGAAAAAGGGGAAGAAGAAGGAGGAAGAAGGTAAGTTAAACTCTCTTTCTCTCTCTCTCTCTCTCTCTCTCTCTCTGGGCAGCATAGCTGCTGCGCAAGGCAGCTGCATGGCTGCCTTGCGCAGCTGCTGAGGCTGCAGCAGCTGCTGCTGCCACCAACAGCAGCAGCAGCAGCTGCAGAATCTGCTGCCTGGGCAGCAGCTGTGAAAGCTGCTGTCCAGCAGCAGAATTTGTAGATCAAAAACAAAAAAAAAAAAAAGGGGAAAGAAAGAGAGAGTGGGCAGCTGCATTGGCAGCTGCCTTGGCAGCTGCCTTGTGCAGCTGCCTTGGCTTGCTGCAGCTGCTGCTGCTGCAAGCATCAGCAGCAGCTGCAGCAGGAGCTGCTGCTTGGGCAGCAGCTAAACATGCTGCTGCCCAGGCAGCAGCTAAACATGCTGCTGCCCAGGCAGCAGGGGAACTTTACAAAAAAAAAAAAAAAAGAGAAAGGAAGAAAAGAAGAAAAGAGAAGGGAAAAAGAAAGAAAAGAAAAGAAGAAAACAAGGAAGTTAAAAATTTCTTCTCTTCTCTTTTCTCCAATTCAAAAAAAAATTACAATTTCTCGACTAACCAAAATGCAAAATCGATGAATTAGGAGAAATTGCTCAAATTGAGCTTTTCTCAAGTTTTTGAGAGCATTTTGACCCCGGATCGAGTTGAGCAAGCTTCTTTTTGGCAACATGCCATGGGATGATCATCTTTCTCCCATTTCTATAAACCAATCAAAAAGTAGCCTTTTTGTGGGGAAAAGTGATCTAATAAGGGTTGTTCCCCTTTTCTTGCCAAAAAGGGGTTAATTTTACCGCTTTGTTAAATTTAGTGAATCACGTAAAAACAATTGCTTTATTTTCCTTCCTTACAACGTAGGGAAACCTCAGAGGCAAAAAGAGCTAGAACTGTCTCCTCCAGGAACCCAGAAAGCACATCGAGGTGGGGGATTCTTCCGAAAATGGGTGATCTCTCCACTTTTTCCTTTGCTTTCTTACCTAGAAGCATGTTAGTAGGTATTTAGGGAATTAATACCATGTATGTGATAATAGGGGCTTAACCCTAAGAGCGGATTATATTAAACTTATTGTAGGTTAAATTGTGCATGAGTATAAGAAGTAAAGGATTTATGTGTAGAGTGATCATGTTAGGAAATAATCCTAGAATATTATGTGGATAAAAATAGAGAAAATGCATGATGGTTGTAAGACCTAGGAGAAAACCTAGAATAACGATTTAATGAGTGGCATGTCAACCTAGGAGTTAATCCTAGAAGAACGAGTGGCATCAACTTAGGAGACAACCTAAGGTTGAATATAGAGTATTTAACATAGAGTTATGAACTCTAGGACAAGTGAAGCATAGAAAAACATACGGTCAATGTACTCTAGGTTAATGTGAAAAAGAGAAAATCATAGAGTTAATAAACTCTAGGGATAACGAAAAGTGGAACTTAGAGTCAATAAACTCTAGGGTGAAAATGATGAGGAGCTAAAAAATAGAGTTAATGAACTCTAGGAATAAGTTGAATGCAATTAGAGTTAATAAACTCTAGGCCAATGTAAAGTAAATGTAGAGTTAATAACTCTAGGCCAATGTAAAGTTAATAACTCTAGGCCAGGATATTCGAGATGATTAATGTTCTTGTGACAAAGTGAAACCCTAAGTTTAATTATGAACATAGGGTTCCAAAATGAGAACAAGCAAGTAGGAAGAGTTGAAAAGGGCTAAGAAGCTAAGAAATTGCCAAGTGGCAAGGTTAAGAGAAAATGTGAACAAACGAGATGTTCAATCTAAAATGGTGTTAGAGACACCCAAGTTATCCTAGAGTAAAGAATTTAGGATAAAGAAAGAAAAGTAAAAGAGAAAGCATTGAGGCATGAATGCTAACGGGAGGGTTGAGCATATGTCACTCCCGGGTAGATGAGTGCCAAGGTGCTTTAAACTCATATGAAACCAAAAGTGTAAAGAGAATGTTAAAGAAAAGGTAAACAGGAAAAATAAAGTACATTGGGCCGGGTACTACGGGAGGCGGTGCCACAACCTGTTCTTGTTTGATCGGGGTTGTAGGCATCCGTCTTTTGGAACCCTCGGACCCCTTAAAGAAAAGTCTAAATGGCTAATTGGGAGGGTTATGCATAGTCACTCCCAAGTGAATTAAAGTAAAAAGCGCAAGTTGCCGATGGGAGGGTTGAGCAGATTTCACTCCCTAGTGAATGAGTGCCAAGGTGCTGTAAACTCATTCGAGACGAGAGGGTTGAGCAGATTTCACTCTCGAGGAAAATGAGTGCCAAGGTGCCTTAAACTCATTTGAGGCAATGAGAAAAGAAAAGAGAAAAAGAAAAGCTATCGATAACCTTGGACTGTCTCGCCTTATGGTAGCATGACTGCCGGGCTGGGGCCTGTTGGGGGCGAGATTTTCCAAGGGGCGAGTAGCTTGAGATTAAAACACAAGAATGTGAAAAGAATAAAGAGGTAATAGAGTGGCCTAGGTGGCCGGATTAACATAACCCTTTTGTAGCGGCATAGTGGCCGAACTTATGGATAGTAGCGCAGAGTGGCACGATTGATAGCAGTGAGTCAGGGAACATACACAAATAGTGTAGATTTATTCATACAGGTTATGATCATGTTAGTCAGCATCTGCAGTTATTTATAGCATAGTTATCTTGCTATCCTGCTTCCATTGGACCAAGTGGTGTAGAACATTCTTTCTCGGTGGTTGAACCCACTGGGAACTCTGTCGGAGTTCTCACACCCCTTGGGTGACCCCCCCCACAGGTTCGGGTATGGATACAGCGGACGAGACGGCTCAGATGCATACGGCGAGGCATACGACAGGGGCAAGGGCCCAGCAGCATAGAGACCTTGAGGGTCTAGCAGAGGTACCATTTATATATTTCTTGAGTGAACCTTGTATAGTGAGGAATTATGTAAAAGAAATTGTAATAATTTTATTTGCAAGTTTCAGAAATGTAAAGTGTAATAAATTTAATTTTTCGGTTCACTCCTAGATGCTTTCATTTCTGTTTTAACTGTTTGTTACTGAATGAAAGTTTCAAATTTATAGTGATTTTTAGTACTCTGATATTGAGCTTCTGCATACACTGGTTGTGTTATTATGGATGTTACCATTCCTTTCGGGTAGAAAAAGGTCTTACCCGATTGGCGGGTCTGTTGGCGTGCCCGAACCGTACAAATTGGCGGACTCGGGGCGTGACAGATTAGAGTGGTATCGGAGCCTAGGAATAGTCCTAGGTGGTTAGCAAACCTTAGGGAGACTCTAGGGTTTAGGCACGAGAGAGTGCGTGGATTTTTGGGCGAAAGTAATTGATTGGCTACTACTGTTCCCACGAAGGATGTTCGGACTGATCGAGGGAAATGAGCATTCATTCTTCGGACTATTACGTTGGCGGCCGACAACGTAATGTTGGAGATGAAAAGGAGTAACCTCTTATACTTTCGCATGATTGGGTCGACGAGCTTTTCTGTCGGTATATAGATTGCGTGTTGCTCAAATGGCTAAATTTGGGCTAATCGTTTCGTTGTGGTGTGCATATTAGCGATGACACCACATAGGGAGGCGCGCTTGTCCCGACTGGAGCCACGAGAGGGCTCGGGGTCGAACAAGGTACACGAGCTGTGATAGAGGGTGGCCGCACTTATTAGTGTGGTCCAGCAGCAGATGAACCTTCTCGCCGATAGGCGGAAATTTTCTGCCGGCAGGGAGGCGGATTTCAACGCCTAGGGGTGGCGTCAAGGCGATAGTCGAAGCAGATCGATAGGCTCCAGTGGCTGATAGCACAGCAAGCTGGGGCTGCATAAATGACGCATGAGTATACGGCGTCGCCGCGTTTAGGGGCGACAGTAGAGAGAGTGGCAGTGGCCGCCGAACTTTTGTCGGCGCACCCTGCACCTTCGGCATAGGGTGTTTTGTGCTTGTGTCGGCTAGGTTGCTGGCAAAGTGTGGATAAAGAGGTCCAGCGAGAGACCGATACACAGAGTGTTGGTGATCGCTATGTTGCGAGAACCAAGTTATTGTGCCCTAAGGATTAGGGCAAGAAGGATTTACAACCCGGGCGGCGTGAGTTCGCCCTGATGACGGTAGTGACCGTGTGGCGTGTTGATTTTGGCTAGATTGCCGCATAGTGGAGTTAGTGAGGCCCAGAGTAGGCTTCAAGATGCGGGAACCTCTCGAAAGAGCGAGAGTTTTGAGGCGCCGTTCTAATGGATCGGTATAACGGCAAGGATTGCCACCGCAGGATTTGCGAGTTAATCACCAGAGTTGGTGAACAGTCGTTGTAATGCCTCAACCTAGTTGGGATCGGTGTACAGGGGTCATACGCGTGTATAAGCAAGTTGCTTAGCACTGGATTTTTGCGAGTTAGCATAGGGGCGTTGGACGCCCAACTGTTTAGGTGCTCATGGAGCACAAGTATCGCTTAGCCGAGAGAGCTGATTAGTTGGCGCATTAGCCTTTGCCCAGTGTGGCCAAAGTTGATAGATTGTTTGGGTCATAGATTGACGACTAGTTGTGGGTTTTGCTCAGTGAGCGTAGTGGTCGCGTGGCGACGATCAGCGGGTTCGCTTGGGGACGATCCGTGCCTGGACCATGTTTGTAGACTGTGGGCCTGTAGCCCAGTGCGCAGGCGCAGTCGGTTGTGAGAGACAGCGGCCCGAGACCGGAGGGCGGGGCATGATAGAGATTTGGTCGGGGCGGTAGTCCGAGCAGTGACCCGAGGATGTGGAATGCCACATGTGAGGCTTGAGGCTGTTTGTACACTGAGAGTGTGGCTGTGACAAAGCCGTAGTGCTAGTGATGATTGAGGTACTGTAGCTCCTAGTGGGAGTGTTGGTGCGGTAACCTTAAGTGAGGATCTACCCATATTACGATTGGACCTGCGTGCTAGCGAGAGCCATTGCACAGTGCTGGACTAGCTTTGGGCTATAGGCCCTATTGGACCATGGTCTGTGAATCCATTAGTAGTCCGAGATATCGGGTTAGCTGATAACCCATGGACTTTGAGCGCTAGTAGCGTGTGAGATAGTTGAGGACTCGTGGATTGGCTTTTGCCCTCCACATTAGGCAGCTGAGCGATCGGAAAGAAAATACGGTAAATGTAATTAGTTGCAGATGCAACCTCGTTATGAAAAGAATGATAGCAGAATTAAAGTGAAAATTTCGCAAGTAAAAACTGAGTCATTCGTGGCAATCGAGAGAGCAAGTGCTCTATTGTGTCTTTCACCTATGTGGTGAAGGTGGCCAGATACCAGGTCTGAGTTTGTCCCTGGATTGAGAGAGGGATTCATTAGTGAGTTGTTCGTGTGACCTGGCGAGCGGGCAGTTTGAGGCCCAGTAACGACATATAGTGAGCCCCAATAGTGGGACAACATTCCTCCCTCTCGATCAAGTAGGAGTTGAGATGTGATTCAAGTTTCGAGGACGAAACTTATTTTAAGGGGGGTAGAATGTAATGTACCAGATTTATGGTATATAAATAATATAAATAAAAATGGTATGAAATGCAATTTTTATTGGATTCGGAGAAAAGTGCTAAATTATGGTTTATTCAAAATAGGGGAGAGTGTAGTACATCGATTTCCGCGAAAAGGCGAAGTTCAGCAAAAATACTTGTAACGCATTTCAAATGTAATTACAAGTGAGTTGGAAGTATTGCGAATCGATGCAAAAGTCATCGAGTCGAAAAGTGAGTTGGAGTTGAGAATTTGAAGCTTCAATTGTGAAGCTTAGGTCATCTTGTTTGGCGATTTCCGCAAAAAGTGCAAAGTTCAGCAAAAATACTTGTAACGCATTTCAAATGTAATTACAAGTAAGTTGGAAGCATTGCGAATCGATGCAAAAGTCATCGAGTCGAAAAGTGAGTTGGAGTTGAGAAATTGAAGCTTCAATTGTGAAGCATAGGTCCTTGTTTGGCGATTTCCGCAAAAAGTGTGAAATTCAACAAGAATACTTGTAACACATTTCAAATGTAATTACAAATGAGTTGAAAGCATTTCGAATCGATACAAAAGTCATCGAGTCGAAAAGTGAGTTGTAGTTGGAAATCGAAGCTTCAAGCTTGTAAAAGGTAGACCCACGTTCGCCGAATTCGCAAAATGGCGAAATGCGGCGAGAAGACTTGTAACATGTTTTAAATATGATACAGTCGAGTTCGGTGTGTTTTGGGCTGACGCGAAGGGCATCGGGTCGAAAGTGACTTGAACCCCAAGGACTTAGCAAATTCTGGAATTTCTGAAATTCGTAATCACGAAGCATTTTCGGAGCCCTGTTTCGGAGGCTTAGAGTGGCCCAAAAATTTAAAAGAAATGTAGGGGTGTCTCACAAAGTTTTCTGAGTAAAAGGGGTGAAAACCTAGGTGAGCAATTAAGGAAAAATTGGAGAACGAAGCGAAGAAAAATGCTTCGTAAATTCTGAAACTGCAGTTTTTGACAGTGCAGTTTATCGCGAAGCTTTTTCGGGGCTCTCTTCGAGAGCTTAGAATAGTCAAAAATTTAAACAAAATCATGGGAAGTTTAAGAAAAATTTGTAGAATAAAGGGGAGAAGAAAAATTTATTTTCGATCTCCCAGCTGACGGCAAAGCGCAGTGAACAGAGGGTACTCAAATTTGCTCACTGCAGGAAAACTGCAGCATTTTAAAGGGTATTTGAGTAAATTGGGGTTAAGTTGGGGGCTTTTGGTTAAAATCACTCCTTTCCCCCACCTACCCCTGCAGAGAGTAAATACTCTACTCTCTCCTCTCTTCCTCTCTTTTTGAAAACTCACTCTCTCTCTCTCTCAAGTTTTCTCTCCTTCAGCTGAAGTGAGAAACGAAAGAGGAGAAAGGAACGGAGGAAGAAGAAGGAAAGGAGAAGAAACAAAGGGGAAGAAGAAGGAGGAAGAAGGTAAGTTAAACTCTCTTGCTCTCTCTCTCTCTCTCTCTCTCTCTCTCTGGGCAGCATAGCTGCTGCGCAAGGCAGCTGCATGTGACTTGCGCAGCTGCTGAGGCTGCAGCAGTGCTGCTGCCACACCAACAGCAGTAGCAGCAGCTGCAGAATCTGCTGCCAGGGCAGCAGCTGTGAAGCGTTGTCCAGCAGCAGAATTTGTAGATCAAAAAACAAAAAAAAAAAAAAAAAGGGGAAAGAAAGAGAGAGTGGGCGGCATGGCAGCTGCCTTGGCAGCTGCCTTGTGCAGCTGCCTTGGCTGGCTGCAGCTGCTGCTGCTGCAGAGCATCAGAAGCAGCTACAGCAGGAGCTGCTGCTTGGGCAGCAGCTAAACATGCTGTGCCCAGGCAGCAGGGGCCTTTCCAAAAAAAAAAAAAAAAAAGAGAAAGGAAGAAA
>CM055062.1:42023021-42074310 GCA_029204045.2 Tillandsia leiboldiana | reverse complement strand
GTTACCAATGTTTTCTTGCATGCTTATGATAGTTCGTCTTGGTATCTGGATAGCAGTTGTTCCCGTCACATGACCGGTGACAAAAATAGTTTTCAAAACTTTGAGAAAAACTCCGGAGGACTCGTTGTTTTCGGAGACGGTCGATCTTCCAAAATTGTTGGAAAAGGAACAGTAGCTATTCCAGATGGCCCGGTTCTAAATAATGTGTTATATGTAGAAGGCCTTAAGACTAACCTCATTAGCATAAGTCAACTTTGCGACAATGGTTTTTCAGTTAACTTTTCATCTGTTGAATGTGTTGTAACTGATAAGGACCATGTATTCTTTTTAAAGGGGGTTAGATCTGAAAACAATTGTTATTTTGTTCCTAGTAAAACTTCTGAAAATTGTAACTTAGCCTCTTTGAATAATGAAACACTTTGGCATGAAAGGCTAGGTCACATAAATTTTAAGGAACTTGCTAGAATTTCAAACAAGGACGTGGTCATGGGGGTTCCAAAACTTTTACTTAAACAAAACATTGTGTGCGGCGGTTGTCAAAAGGGAAAACAGTCCAGGACTGCACACAAGAACTTGAACCACGTTGGTACAAAACGGCCTTTGGAACTTTTACACATGGATTTAATGGGGCCAACCCGTCAACCATCTTTGGGAGGTAAATGGTATATTTTCTTATTGGTTGATGATTTCTCTCGGTATTCTTGGGTAGCATTTTTAAAAGAGAAAGCTGATACTTTTGATTCTTTTCACGAGATTTGCCATCGTATTATGATTGAAAAGAATGAAAAGATCATTCGTGTTAGAAGTGATAGAGGTGGAGAATTCGTCAACTCTAAATTCATTGACTTTTGCACTTCAAACGGTATTAAGCATGAATTCTCAGCACCCTATACACCTCAACAGAATGGTGTTGTCGAGCGCAAAAACAGGGTTGTTCAAGAGATGGCACGTGTTATGCTTCACAGCCGGAATTTACCGCTACATTTTTGGGCTGAAGCTGTGAACACTGCCATCTATGTAATTAATCGAGTTTATTTGCGCCCGGGAACGTTAAATACACCATATGAACTATGGTGCGGCAGAAAACCCAACATCAAATATTTTCGCATCTTCGGGAGTCGGTGTTACATTTTACGTGACCGTGAAAATCTTGGAAAGTTTGACTCTCGAAGTGACGAAGGGATTTTCTTGGGGTATTCTACAAACAGTAGAGCATATCGAGTATTTAACTTGGAATCTAAGACGATCGTAGAATCGATAAATGTTAAAGTAGATGAAGCTTTTCACTTTGCACCTGAAAAATCTACCCTCGATATCTCTCTAGATGATGATACACCTGCCTTTGCATCTTCTCATGATAATACTTCCAATATTAATGATGCATCTAATGGTTCTTCATGTTTATCTGATGTGCAGGAATCGTCTCATGTACCTCCGAGTACTCCGTTACCTCAAACTTTACGCATCTCCAAGGATCATCCTGAATCAAACATCATTGGAGACCCACAAGAAGGAGTTAGAACTCGAAGGCAGTTGGTTTGTGGATTCGCTTGCTACGTATCTTTAATCGAACCAAAGAATATAGATGAAGCTCTTCAGGATGACTACTGGATTAAAGCAATGCAGGAAGAGCTCCATCAATTTGAGCGAAACAAAGTCTGGGAATTAACGAAGCCTCCAAAGCAACACAATGTGATAGGTACCAAATGGATTTTCAAGAATAAGAAAAATGAGGATGGTACTATCATCAGGAACAAGGCACGATTAGTTGCTCAAGGCTACTCTCAAGTAGAAGGTATAGACTTTGATGAAACTTTCGCCCCTGTTGCTAGACTCGAGTCCATTCGTATACTATTTGCTATTGCTTGTCATTTTAAAATCAAATTATTTCAAATGGACGTTAAGAGCGCGTTTCTAAATGGGTTTTTAAATGAGGAAGTTTATGTGGCTCAACCGAAAGGTTTTGTAGACCATAAACAACCTAATCATGTTTTTCGTTTGAAAAAGGCTCTTTACGGTCTGAAACAAGCACCGCGAGCATGGTACGAAAGGTTGACAAAGCACCTTTTGGAGAAGGGCTATACTCGAGGGGGAGCTGACAGGACTCTCTTTGTGAAGCATTATCAAAACAATTTCATTGTAGCACAAATCTATGTCGATGACATTGTATTTGGCGCAACAAGAGATAATGATGCTTTTAAATTCGCGGAGACCATGGAAAGCGAATTTGAGATGTCCATGATGGGCGAATTGACTTATTTTCTTGGATTGCAAATTAAACAAAATGATGAAGGCATTCACTTGTGTCAATCCAAGTATGCAATGGAGTTGGTTAAAAAGTTTGACTTAGAAAATTCGAAGGATTTTCCGACTCCAATGGGAACTAGCCACAAGGGACTTGGAAGTGAATCACATAGTGAGAAAGTAGACGAGAAACTGTATCGAAGTATGATTGGAAGTCTACTTTACCTCACGGCTAGTCGCCCGGATATATCCTTTAGTGTTGGGATTTGCGCGAGATATCAATCAGCACCAAAGGAAGTTCACCTGAAAGCGGTGAAAAGGATCATCCGGTACATCAAAGGATCAATTAATTTCGGAATTTGGTATCCTATGGGAACTAGTTTGGATATTGTTGGATACTCAGATGCCGATTGGGCAGGATCAGTGGATGATCGGAAAAGCACGAGTGGTGCATGCTTCTATCTTGGCCATTGCCTTGTTGCATGGCATAGTAAAAAGCAGAATTGCATAGCACTCTCGACTGCCGAAGCGGAATACATTTCAGCGGGTAGTTGTTCAACCCAACTCATTTGGATGAAAAGTGTGTTGAGCGACTTCCGGATTTCAGCAACTTCGGTAACAATTCTTTGTGACAACACTAGTGCTATAAACATTTCCAAAAACCCTGTGTTGCACTCTAGAACAAAACACATTGAACTTAGATATCATTTTCTTAGAGAGCTAGTTGAATCAAATACTCTTCAACTTTCATATATTTCAACTGAAGATCAATTAGCTGACATTTTAACAAAACCTTTGGATCAAAAACGTTTTATTCATTTGCGTAAAGCAATTGGAATGCTTTCCTTGAAATAAACTTCTTTTTGAAACTTTTGCTTAGGTTAGGTTTTGTTTTTGTGTTTTTGTTCTTTATCTATGTTTATACATAGTACATTAATTGAGCATGTGTATTATTGACTTTACTTGCATCCTTTCATATAATTAGAAATCTATTATGCTTTGGATATCATAATAATTCAGTTGATGCATTGATCATTTATTTAAATTAAACCATTTTTATTTGATCAAAGTCAATTTCTCTCTCAATGATCTCTTGGTGTTGTTGTTATCTTATTTGACTATTTAGTTGAGTATGAATTCGAGATCAATCCTTGGTTGAATACTTTATATCTTAAATTAATTGATAGCCAATTGAGGGGGAGTCAAAGAAAAGTAAAATACTCAAAAGATGTGGAAAGAGTTACATCCCAATAAGGAGTGTGAAAACTACCACCACATGGAGGAAAGAGCTACCACCTCGGTCGTCCGAGTACTGTGTGCAGCTACCACATGTATACCAAGCATGGTTGTTCAATTTTTTTGATTAAATAAAATGCATGATTGAGATACTTGACTCTGTCAACTTTCAAGGTTGGTATAAGGTGGGATTTTAAAGAAAGATGCTCAAAGAGCCACTCTCTTCAACAGATTGACTAGATACATTATATAATTTATTTAGGATTTCAAACATCTATTGATCTTGGTAATTCATTTTCTTTACCATTTTAATGATTTGATAAACGCCGTACTCATAAGATCATGATGGATGTGTTTGATCTTGATCAACTTTAAAAGTTTTAATTTCTATAAATTGTCATGTCATTATTTGAATGTTATTGATAGGTTTAACATAATTTATTTCTCTTGACATGAAACGATGATTTTTGTTTAAAGTTGATGTGCTAAAATGCTTACATACTTTTTCTGGATTTTATGGATTTTTTCTAAATTTTTCTGAAGAAAAAGTTGCAGCTGATCCGGATCGGGTTAAATGATCCGGATCCCGAACGCAGGCTTCTTCCTGCGGCTAGCCGATCCGGATCGAAATCTCGATCCGATCCGGATCACGGCTAGGGTTTTTAATAGAACGAAAGGGTTTTGATTTCTTTTACCTTAATCTTTTGTTCTCAAGTCTCTAGAGCCTCTCTCTCTAGAACTCTTGCACATTGGAGCTTTCCTAACCCAAGTTCTTCGAATCCAAGTAAGTTTTATTGATCAAAATCTCGTTTTTCACAGGTTTTCTCTTTTTTCTTCAAAACGTGATGAGATTTTTCTATCCTTTTCGTTTGTGAATGGTTTTTGGTCAAATCTCTTTTGAAATAAGAACTCTGGGTAGATTAGTTTTGATTATATGCTAGGTATTCTCCTGATTAACGAATTTTTGGGCTTCGATTTCTAAAAATTCTGTTTTAGGGCATATAATAGGAATTCTTGAAAAACATGCAATTGATCTATTTTTAAAATTCTTTTTGCAAAACTAATTTGATTCTTAGTCTCTCTACATGATTATGATTGTTTGGGTACAATTTTTCAAATTTTTGAAAATTAACAATTTTTTCATGTGTTCTTGAGTTTGTCTTCACAGGATACATTTTTCACTAGCGATCAAAATGGTGATCACATGGATCATCTTCCTACTTGCTGCCATGGTTCATGTCAAGGACACTGTCAAGCCCAAGAGGGCTAAGAAAGCAAAGAAAGCGAAAGATGATTCCGATACGGAGTCGGAAACGGAATCAATTGATTGGGATGAGCTTCAAGTTGAAGCAACAGCACCCACTGCTTCGAAAGGAAAAGCTCCTGCGGAAACATCAAAAGCTTCAAAACCTACTGCAGCTGAAAAAGGAAAAGCCCCTATGGATCCAAATCCAGTTGGGACAAGAAGAAAAACCGGTGCAAGAAAAAGAGGCAGTGCTCAAGGAATTTCCATTGAGCAACCAGTTGCTAGACAGCCTTCTCCACAAGACTTCATCAGCTCCGCAAGAATCAAGGATTTTGAGAAGAGGGAATGCATTGGCGAGAGACATGTCAATGTCAAACCAATGAAGGAACGATCTGCAGTCTTTGGGATTCTATTTGACCAGGTTGGTCTTGCTCAAATTTGCAACTTCCCTGAGACTACTGGGTACTGTCCACACTCAGTTCGAATGTTTTATCAGAACGCTGCAAGTCTAATTGATCACGATGATGGACGTCGAGAATTTCACACTTTGGTTAAAAATATCAAAATCAAAGTCACACCCCAGCTGATTGGAGATGTTCTAGGTATGACAGCCAGAGCTGATGGACTCCATTACCTAAAAACTCAAAGCTTCAACGACAACTCCTGGAGAGTTGTAGTCAATGGAATTTGTGTTCCGGATACTTTGTCAACCGGAAATTCTGTTTTCTCTAAAGAGCTTCGACCAGAGTATCGGTATATAAACTTCATTGTCTGCTACAACATTCTTCCCAACATGAATACGAAGGTTCTTCGATGGGATAGGATGTTATTCCTTTATCTTCTTGGAAACCCGACCGCATTGATGGGAGCAAACTTGAATATTCCTTATCTCATTTGGTCAAGGATGGCGCGGTATGTGGAACACTCTCACCCCACAGAGAGACTACCCTACCCAATGATAATCATGCGCATCCTCAGAAAGTTTAAAGTCGATACAAGCGCGAGCTCATACATGTACAGTTTGGGCACCATTAATGAGACAACAATTGTGAAGTCTCTAATGACAAAACAAGATGATCCTCCATCTCCTCCAATTCGACAAAGAGCTCTGTTACGGAATTTGAGTTGGCGTAGTTTCGTGAAAGTCTCAAGTCTTGAAGATTGAAGGTGAAGAAAGTTGGATCAATTAACTCAATCTCAAGAAAGAAGAATTCAAAAGGATCAGGTATGTTTAACTAAACATTTTGTGTGATCCGAATACTTCTTGTAGTGTAGAAACACTTGGAAGAATCTTTCATTGCATAAAAATCAAAAACTGGACTTGGGACATGTTCAGGATCAGGATCAGGTTGTTCGATCCGGATCCCGAAGGTGGTTCGTTCATACATCAGTTCAATCCGGATCGTAGTTTCTTGATCCGGATCCCGAACAGTGAGTTTACCATTTTCCTTGAACGATCCGGATCATGCTTCGCAATCCGGATCCCGAACATTGATGTTTGGTAAACTGTATGAACGATCCGGATCATGCACTTCGATCCGGATCCCGAACCTTCGTTTTTCTGGAACTGGCTGACTCGTTACGACAATCCGGATCACAGCTAGTCCGATCCGGATCGCCGTCCGTAAAATTTCCAGAAATGTTAGGTTTTTGATTCTTATCTCCTTCCTAGGGTTTCTAACCTATAAATAGACCCTATGACTCTTTTTCTAGGGTGAATCCACTGTGAATCGAAATAGCCGTCATTTTCATATATCATCTTTTACGGCTATAGATCCACATATAGAGAAGAAAGGAAATCATTAGAGAATACTCTATGTTTCTTCATCTATATTGATTAGTTTGATTCTAGGTTTTCATACTCACATCTCGAGTTGAATCAAACTAATGAATACTTAGATGGTATTTCCGATCTATCTTTGATCTAAGTATTCGGCGGATCATCACCACCCAAAACAACGATTTACCCCAAAAATCGGCGCGTGGATTCGCGTGTCCTTGTGGATTCAAGGTTCAACCGCTCTCGTGGATTCGGAGCGAGGCACGTTCGTGGATTCGAAGGGTGCTATTGGGTGAAGACCGTGGATTCGGTCGGACGTCGTGGATTCGACGTTGGACGCCGTGGATTCGGCGTTGGGCGCAGATCGTGGATTCGTGAAGCGTCGCGGAGCGAGCGGAGAAGATCCTCTAGGAGCGTATGGAAAAGGTTGAGTCGTAAGTGTGTACGGTAAATCACCTTGTACGTATTTTAATTCTAGTGGATTTCTGCCGTGTTATCGGTCCCGTGGTTTTTTACTCCGGTGATGGAGTTTTCCACGTAAAAATCTTGCGTATTATTTTTATTTCCGCATTGGGTTTTTATCGCAACGATTTTTTGAGTGCTTATGCGTTTACACCTATTCACCCCCCTCTAGGTGTTTTTTCCCCTATTTAGATCCGTATTACATATAACCCAACAAGTGGTATCAGAGCGGGAATAGGGTTGTAAACAATGGTTGAAGGTGGAAACATCAACCGACCCCCATTCTTCGATGGAACTAATTATGCGTACTGGAAAGTACGGATGAAAGCCTTTTTAATTTCTATCGACGAACGGGTGTGGCAATCGATTGAATTAGGATGGTCTAATCCAACTGAATTTAATGGTGATGTTCGCACCTTAAAACCTAGGTCGAAATGGACCAAGGAAGAGTTAGATTCGTCTTCTTACAATGGCAAGGGAATTAATGCTATTTTTAATGCCTTATCTCAAACTGAATTCTCTCGCGTCTCGGCATGTGAGACTGCGAAAGAAATCTGGGATGTTCTTCAGGTTACACATGAGGGAACTAACCTCGTGAAGATTCAGAAACTGCAAATGCTTACGAGCAAGTTTGACTCTATCTTAATGGCAGAAAATGAATCTTTCACGGACTACTATACACGATTGCAAGACATCGTAAACTCATGTGCTAATCTGGGAGAGAAGATTCCAGACTTTAAGATTGTAAGAAAAATCTTAAGAACTCTTCCTGAACGATTTCGCCCAAAGGTTACTGCCATTGAAACTATTAAACACCCGGACGAAATACGTGTAGAAGAATTAGTTGGTTCATTACAAACTTATGAAATGACGTTTACTACTAACAATTCTTCTGGAAAGGCATCCACTTCTAAGTCTTCAGGTTATGCGTTGAAAACAACTAAGGAAGAAGACGCGGATACATCCTCCTCAGACGATGACGAGAACCTTTCTATGGAGGAATTTGAGAAGCAGCTCGCTCTCTTGACAAGGAAGTTTCGCCGCAACTTTCGAAGGGGTAATTCAAGCAAATCTCCATCCTTCGGAAAGTCGAACAAAGGCAAGGGTACTTCAGGATACAAGTCAAGAAAGCAAGAGAACTTCTCAAAGGATAAGAAAAGCTCAGAAGGACAACTACAATGCTTCAAATGTCGAGGCTACGGCCACATTGCAACGGAGTGTCCTAACAAGTATCCGGCAAAGAAGAAGGCGATGCAAGTCGTCACTTGGGATGACAACTCAACGTCAAATGAGTCGTCTTCGAGTGATGAAGAAAAGAGCTCCACCGCATTCCACGCGTCCGTATCTTCACCCTTCATGTGCTTTATGGCAAGTACATCTGAGTCGTTGTCCAACTCCACTGTTGAAAAGAATGCAACGGACAACGAATTGGATGATTCGGAAGGTGAAGAATTTTCTCTAGCCTATCACAGATCTTTACGGGATTTAAAGAAACCGGCTAAGCAAAACAAGGGGTTGAGAGGGAGATTGTAGGATCTCGAAGAAGAAGTAAAAAGGGTAACTTCTCTCTCGACCGATCTTGAAGTGGAAAGGAATAAACTGATAAAAGAAAATGTTTCCCTTCAAGAGTCCAATGAGCAACTCGAGAAGAACTATATAGATATGGTGAACAAAGCGAACTACTTCTTGAAGCTCTACGGCGAGGCCCGACGGGAAAAATTGGAAATGACAGAGACCATTTGCCAACTCAAGGATGACTTACAGCAATTTTCCTTAGGAAGGAGTAAGTTGGATAAACTTCTTGGTCTTGGTCAAACAAACAAGTTCGGCCTCGGATACAATCGAACTGAAGACAATTTTAGTTCGGTTGGGACAGTCTTTGTGCCTCAGTCGGTATCTCCTCCTCCGACACCGGAAATCATGACAACTAACGACAACAAACCTACTTCATCCTCTTCAGAATCGTCAAGCACAAAGGTATGTTTTCGTTGTAATTCTGCAGGGCACATTGGAAGAAATTGCAAGATTGGAGCTCAAAGATCAAATCAACCACATCTTGCAATTGCTACCAACAAGTTCACTCCATGGAACTCAAAGAAGGATTTTCCTAAAGAAAAGGACATTGGTAGTACTTCAAACAAGACGATGACAAAAGAAAAAGACCAATCTTGCAAGACGTCTTCATCAAGGAAAACTTCTCAACCACTGCCAACATACTCCAAAACTCAAAAGGTTTGGGTATGCAAAGGTGAAACTCCTCCTTGTCTTTAATCGTTCTTCGATTAAATCTTGTGTAGTTTATGTATACTACTTTCTTTTCTTCTTTTTCTTTTGGCCGACCCGTCAACCAATCTTTGGGAGGTAAATGGTACATTTTTTTTTATTGGTTGATGATTTCTCTCGGTTTTCATGGGTAGCATTTTTGAAAGAGAAAGCTGATACGTTTGACTCTTTTCATGAGATTTGCCATCGTATTATGATTGAAAAGAATGAAAAGATCATTCGTGTTAGAAGTGATAGAGGTGGAGAATTCATAAATTCAAGATTCATTGATTTTTGCACTTCAAATGGAATCAAACATGAATTCTCGGCACCCTATACACCTCAGCAGAATGGTGTTGTTGAGCGCAAGAACAGGGTTGTTCAAGAGATGGCGCGTGTGATGCTTCATAGCCGGAATTTACCGTTACATTTTTGGGCTGAAGCCTGTGAACACCGCTGTCTATGTCATTAATAGAGTTTACTTGCGCCCAGGAACTTTAAATACACCATATGAGCTGTGGTTTAGTAGAAAACCCAATATCAAATATTTTCGTGTCTTCGGGAGTCGATGTTACATTTTACGTGACCGTGAAAATCTTGGAAAGTTCGACTCTCGAAGTGATGAAGGGATCTTTTTGGGTTATTCTACGAATAGCAGAGCATATCGAGTATTTAACATTGAATCTAAGACGATCGTAGAATCTATAAATGTTAAAGTAGATGAAGCTTTTCACTTTGAAACTGGAAAATCTACCCTCGATATCTCTCTAGATGATGATTCTCCTGCTAGTGCATCTTCTCATAATAATACTTCCAATACTTAATGATGCATCTAATGGTTCTTCTAGTTTATCTGATGTGCAGGAATCATCTCATATATCTCCGAGTACTCCGCTTCAACAAACGTTACGAATCTCCAAGGATCATCCGGAATCGAATATTATTGGAGATCCACAAGAAGGAGTCAGAACTCGGAGGCAGTTGGTTTGTGGATTCGCTTGCTACGTATCTTTAATCGAACCAAAGAACATAGATGAAGCTCTTCAGGATGACTACTGGATTAAAGCAATGCAGGAAGAGCTCCATCAATTTGAGCGAAACAAAGTCTGGGAATTAACGAAGCCTCCAAAGCAACACAATGTGATAGGTACCAAATGGATCTTCAAGAACAAGAAAAATGAGGATGGTACTATCATCAGGAACTAAGGCACGATTAGTTGCCCAAGGCTATTCTCAAGTAGAAGGTATAGACTTTGATGAAACATTCGCCCCTGTAGCTAGACTCGAGTCCATTCGTATACTATTTGCTATTGCTTGTCATTTTAAAATCAAATTATTTCAAATGGATGTTAAGAGCGCATTTCTAAATGGGTTTTTAAATGAGGAAGTTTATGTGGCTCAACCGAAAGGTTTTGTAGATCATAAACAACCTAACCATGTTTTTCGTTTGAAAAAGGCTCTTTACGGTCTGAAACAAGCACCGCGAGCATGGTACGAAAGGTTAACAAAGCACCTTTTGGAGAAGGGCTATACTCGAGGGGGAGCTGATAGGACTCTCTTTGTGAAGCATTATCAAAGCAATTTCATTGTAGCACAAATCTATGTCGATGACATTGTATTTGGCGCAACAAGAGATAACGATGCTTCTAAATTCGCGGAGACCATGGAAAGCGAATTTGAGATGTCCATGATGGGCGAATTGACTTATTTCCTTGGATTGCAAATTAAACAAAATGATGAAGGTATTCACTTGAGTCAATCCAAGTATGCAATGGAGTTGGTCAAAAAGTTTGATCTAGAAAATTGTAAAGATTTTCCGACTCCAATGGGAACTAGCCACAAGGGACTTGGAAGTGAATCACATAGTGAGAATGTAGACGAGAAACTGTATCGAAGTATGATTGGAAGTCTACTTTACCTCACGGCTAGTCGCCCGGATATATCTTTTGGTGTTGGGATTTGCGCGAGATATCAATCAGCACCAAAGGAGGTTCACCTGAAAGCGGTGAAAAGGATCATCCGGTATATCAAAGGATCAATTAATTTCGGAATTTGGTATCCTATGGGAACAAGTTTGGATATTGTTGGATACTCAGATGCCGATTGGGCAGGATCAGTGGATGATCGGAAAAGCACGAGTGGTGCATGCTTCTATCTTGGCCATTGCCTTGTTGCATGGCACAGTAAAAAGCAAAACTGCATAGCACTCTCGACTGCCGAAGCGGAATACATTTCAGCTGGAAGTTGCTCAACTCAACTCATTTGGATGAAAAGCGTATTGAGCGACTTCCGCATTTCAGCATCTTCGGTAACAATACTGTGTGACAACACTAGTGCAATTAACATTTCTAAAAACCCTGTGTTGCACTCTAGAACAAAACATATTGAACTCAGATATCATTTTCTTAGAGAGCTAGTTGAATCAAATACTCTTCAACTTTCATATATCTCAACTGAGGATCAATTAGCTGACATTCTAACAAAACCTTTGGATCAAAAACGTTTTATTCATTTACGAAAAGCAATTGGGATGCTTTCCTTGAAATAACTTCTTTTTGAAATCCTTGCTTAGGATAGGTTTTGTATTTGTTTTTGTTTTGTTCATTATCTATGTTTGTACATAGGACATTAATTGAGCATAGATCATAATTGACTTTAATTGCATCTTTTCGCACATTTAGAAATTTATTATGCTTTTGCCATCATAATATTTCACTGTTGCAATGATCATTTATGTTAATTAAATCATCTTCTAAGTGATCAAAGTCAATTTCTCTCTCTCTATGATCTCTTGGTATAGTCATTATCTTATTTGACTGCTTAGTCGAGTATGAAATCGAGATCAATATTTGGTTGAATACTTTATATCTTAAATAATTGATAGCCAATTGAGGGGGAGTCATAGAAAAGGTAAAATGCTCAAAAGATGTGGAAAGAGTTACATCCCAATGAGGAGTGTGAAAACTACCACCACATGGAGGAAAGAGCTACCACCTCGGTCGTCCGAGTATTGTGTGCAGCTACCACATGTATACCAAGCATGGTTGTTCAAATTTTTTGATTAAGTAATATGCATGTTGAAATACTTGACTCTGTCAAATTTCAAGGTTGGTATAAGGTGGGTTTTTTTTGGAGAAAGATGCTCAAAGAGCCACTCTCTTCAACAGATTGTCTAGATACATTATCTATTATATTTGGGATTTCAAACATCTATTGATCTTTGTATTTCATTTTCTTTACTGAATTGATGATTTGATAAAGGCATTACTCATAAGATCAAGTTAGATGTAATTGAAGGTGTTCAACTTTAAGGGATTTAATTTTTGTAAATTTTCGTTTCATTTTTGGATATTATTGATAGATTTGGCATAATCTAATTCTTGTTGTATGAAACGATGATTTTTGTTTAAAGTTGATACACATTTGCGCTTACAATCTTTTTCTGGTTTTTCTTGAATTTCTCTGAAATTTTCTAAAGAAAAGGTTGGAGCCGATCCGGATCGGGCTAGATGATCCGGATCCCGAACGCAGGAATTCTTCTGCGGGCTGACGATCCGGATTGTATCTGCCGATCCGGATCCCGAACGCAGTTTCTCACTGCGGGTAGCCGATCCGGATCGCAGTTATGAACTGATCCGGATCGCGGCTAGGTTTTATAAAGAACAAAAGGGTTTTTGATTTCTTTTACTTCAATCTTTTGTTCCAAAGTTTCCAGAGCCTCTCTCTCTAGATTTCATCCTTCCTGGAAGCTTTCAAACTCAAGTTCTTCAACTTCAAGTAAGTTTTATTGATCAAAATCTCGGTTTTTCACCGTTTTTCTCTTTTCCTCCTCAAACGTGATGAATTTCTTGGATCAACTTTGTTTGTGGATGGTTTTTGATCAAATTTCTTTTGAAATAAGAACTCTGGGTAGATCAGTTTTGATTATATGCTAGGTATTCTCCTGATTAACGGATTTTTAGGCTTCGATTTCTGAAAATTCGGTTTTAGGGCATATAATAAGGATTTTCAAAAATCATGCAATTGATCTAATTTTAAAAGTCCTTTTGCAAAACTAATTTGATTCTTAGTCTCTCTACATGATTATGATTGTTTGGGTACAATTTTTCAAATTTTTGAAAATTAACAATTTTTCATGTGTTCTTGAGTTGGTCTTCACAGGATACATTTTTCACTAGCACTCAAAATGGTGATCACTTGGATTGTTTTCCTACTTGCGGCTATGGTACATACGAGAGACACTGCCAACAGGGCTATTAAGGATGAAGTCAATTGGGATGAGTTATCAGATGATGAAACACATCCTGGAGAATCACCACAGAAAACCTCTGTTTCATCGAAAGGGAAAGCTCATGAAGAGACAAAGAAGGTTTGTCAAACTGATTCAAAATCAGATGAAGAAGACTGGGACGAGATTTGTGAACAAGCACAAAAAGCTATTGACAAAGAAGATAGGTTGTATTTGAAGAACAAGAAGCTGATGAAATCTTCCTCAACAACCAAGCAGTACACTAGGCGAAAGAATTCGAGGGGAACTGGAATTCAGATTGATAGACCCCTCACCAGTGCTCGCTCTCTTCCTAGAGAATCTCCATGGACTGAAGGTCAAGATGCACCGTCTGGATCTATACTACACCCTTCAACGTCCTGGAGACACACGGCAAAAGCGAATGTAAGGTCCTCAATTCGACAAGAACAGAGAAGATCGTCTGCTGACCAAGACAATGTATCTACAAATCTTCAACAGATTGTCTCTGAGCAACATAAGATGAAAAGAAAGTGTTCCAAAATGTCAAAAATGCTTCAAGCAATTTTGAAGAAGTTGGATTGTACCAATCCCACCAGTTCTGATTCAGACTGACTTAACTTTCTTTCTAATCGTTTTGTGCAGATTTGTGCAGGATTTCAGTTCTTTGGTTTTAATGTTCTTACCTTAATTCAGTTTTAGTTCTCAGGTTTTTCTTGTTTTTGACCTTCTTAACTCTCCTTCGTTTTTTTTTTTTTTGGTAACTTTGGCTGTGTTTGTGACAAAAAGGGGGAGAGAGTTTAGAGAACTTGAACAATGATATTGTGAAAATTGTGATCTTGTATACATCAATGATGAACAATGATGACTGCATCAAGGTACAATGATGATGTGAATGAACATCAAGGTAAGTGAACATCAAGGGAACTTGTAAGTGAACATCAAGGGAACTTGAACAATGATTGTGAAAATCTTGCTGATGAAGATTTTTTTTATACATCAAGGTAAGTATCACTTCAACTTCAACTTTGGTTTTTTATCTTGTGATTGTTTGCATGTCTCGACTAACTATTCGACTAACTATTTGGGCATGTAATATGACTAACAAGTTGATGTTGGACTAACTTTTAGTGACATTTGGTTTTTAATTGCATAGAAGATATGTTGGTTTTTGACTATGATTCTCTTACATATCTGAATTCTCAAATGTCATGATGATTAGATAAACTCTATCTCTGTACTAAGTTTTGTATGCTAAATATTCTTGAGGTATCTAACGATCTCTTTTTGTCAAGAATGATTTCTTTGTGCAGAGAGTACAGATGTCTAAGTCTAGAGTCTGTTTTAGGAGTTTATCTCATGTTTTGAAATTTTTGGATCTCCACTGTAAATTTTTGTTGTATGGTGATAGCAACAAAAATATCTTTTTGAATTTTCTTTAGTGGATCTGTGTTTTGTCACGAAACCGCCAAAGGGGGAGATTGTTACGGATTTTGAGTTGGCGTAGTTTCGTGAAAGTCTCAAGTCTTGAAGATTGAAGGTGAAGAAAGTTGGATCATTTAACTCAATCTCAAGAAAGAAGAATTCAAAAGGATCAGGTATGTTTTACTAAAGATTTTGTGTGATCCGAATACTTCTTGTAGTGTAGAAACACTTGGAAGAATCTTTCATTGCATAAAAATCAAAAACTAGACTTGGGACATGTTCAGGATCCGGATCAGGTTGTTCGATCCGGATCCCGAAGGTGGTTCGTTCATACACCAGTTCAATCCGGATTGTAGTCTCTCTTGATCCGGATCCCGAACATTGAGTTTACCATCTTCCTTGAACGATCCGGATCAGGCTTCGCAATCCGGATCCCGAACGTTGATGTTTGGTGAACTGTATGAACGATCCGGATCAAGCACTTCGATCCGGATCCCGAACCTTCATTTTTCTGGAATTGCCTGACTCGTTGCGACGATCCGGATCACAGTTAATCCGATCCGGATCGCCGTCCGTAAAATCTCCAGAAATGTTAGGTTTTTGATTCTTATCTCCTTCCTAGGGTTTCTAACCTATAAATAGACCCTATGATTCTTTTTCTAGGGTCAATCCACAGTGAATCAATATAGCCATCATTTTCCTATATCATCTTTTACGGCTCTAGATCCACATATAGAGAAGAAAGGAAATCATTAGAGAATACTCTATGTTTCTTCATCTATATTGATTAGTTTGATTCTAGGTTTTCATACTCACATCTTGAGTTGAATCAAACTAATGAATACTTAGATGGTATTTCCGATCTATCCTTGATCTAAGTATTCGGCGGATCATCACCACCCAAAACAATGATTTACCCCAAAAATCGGCGCGTGGATTCGCGTGTCCTTGTGGATTCAAGGTTCAACCGCTCTCGTGGATTCGGAGCGAGGCACGTTCGTGGATTCGAAGGGTGCTATTGGGTGAAGACCGTGGATTCGGTCGGACGTCGTGGATTCGACGTTGGACGCCGTGGATTCGGCGTTGGGCGCAGATCGTGGATTCGAGAAGCGTCGCGGAGCGAGCGGAGAAGATCCTCTAGGAGCGTATGGAAAAGGTTGAGTCGTAAGTGTGTACGGTAAATCACCTTGTACGTGTTTTAATTCTAGTGGATTTCTGCCGTGTTATCGGTCCCGTGGTTTTTTACTCCGGTGATGGAGTTTTCCACGTAAAAATCTTGCGTATTATTTTTATTTCCGCATTGGGTTTTTATCGCAACGATTTTTTGAGTGTTTATGCGTTTACACCTATTCACCCCCCTCTAGGTGTTTTTTTCCCCTATTTAGATCCTTATTACATATAACCCAACAGATGAACCTTGAGGTAGTCGCTCCCGAGGTGCCGGCCCTGATGATGGCGCTTATTATTCAGCCGACCTTGTTGGAGAGGATCAAGAATGTGCAGCCTTCCGACTCAAGTCTCCAAAAGGTGCGGCGTGACATCGAGGAGGGCAAAGGCGGCGATTTCCATGTACACGCCGATGGCACACTTCGGTTTCGGAACCGTTGGTGTGTGCCGGAAAATAAGGAGCTCCGCGAACTGATATTGCGAGAGGCGCATCGGTTACCTTATGCCGAGCACCCTGGTGGCACCAAGATGTACCACGAGTTGAAGATGCTCTATTGGTGGCCGGGGATGAAGCGGACATTGGGCGCTTCGTGGCAAAGTGCCTTACATGTCAACAGATAAAGGCAGAGCGTCGACTCCTGGCGGGGAAACTCCAAAGCTTGCCTATTCCCGTTTGGAAGTGGGAGGACATCTCTATGGACTTTATCGTCGGGTTGCCTCGCTCAACGGGAGGCCACGACTCGATCTGGGTGATTGTGGATCGTCTCACCAAGTTGGCACATTTCTTGCCGGTCCACACCACCTAGGCGGGAGAGAAGTTGGCACAGGTATATCTTGACGAGGTGGTGAGGCTGCACAGGGTGCCGAAGTCGATTGTATCGGACCGAGACCCCAAGTTCACCTCGCATTTCTGGAGGAATCTGCAGGAGGCCCTTGGCACACGGCTCGATTTTAGCACCGCTTTTCACCCTCAGACTGATGGTCAGACAGAGAGAACCATTCAGACCTTGGAGGACATGTTGCGGGCGTGCGTCATCGATTACAAGGGCGGTTGGTGCAAGTACTTGCCGATGGCCGAGTTCGCCTACAACAACAGTTATCACGCTAGTTTGGGGATGGCACCGTTCGAGGCTCTTTATGGACGGAAGTGTCGATCCCCTATCTATTGGAGTGATGTGGGCGAGCGCACGGAGTTCGGGCCGGACATTTTGCGGGAGGCGGAGGAGAAGGTCCGCCTTGCTCGCAAAAGATTGCTTACGGCGCAATCTCGGCAACAAAGCTACGCGGACAAGCGTCGGCGGGATTTGGAATTCGCGGTGGGCGACCGCGTCTTTTTGAAGGTTTCGCCCATGAGGGGCGTGAAGCGATTTGGAGTGCGGGGAAAACTAAGTCCCCGCTATATCGGCCCCTATGAGATATTGGAGCGTGTGGGAGCGGTGGCGTACCGGCTTGCATTGCCGCCGAAGTTGGCGGATGTACATAACGTCTTCCACGTCTCCAATCTCCGCAAATATGTACCCGATCCGGAGCATGCGATGCTATATGAGCCGCCGGAGCTTCAGGATGACTTGAGCTATGAGGAGTTCCCGGTGGCGATTATTGCTCGGGAGGTGCGCAAATTGAGAAACCGCGAGATTCCTTATGTCAGGGTCCGGTGGAGCAATCACGATGATCGCGAAGCCACGTGGGAACTTGAGGAAACGATGAGGGCGCACCATCCTCATCTATTCGAGGAGATGAATTAGAGGTATGAATTTTGATTCGGTTGAATTGCGTTAAATTTAAATTTCGCGGACGAAATTGCTTAAGGGGGGAAGAATGTAGGATACCGAACTTCTAAAAGTAGAAGTTAGACATTAAGTAGAATATGCCCAATTAATTCAAAGAAATCCTAATTAACCATAGGTAAAATGTGCAAATTCAACTTTTAAATACCATATAGAAGTTACGGTAGGATATAGTAAGTCGGAAAAATTATTATATAAATAAAAATAAATAAAAATAGTGTAAGATACTATTTTTATTGGATTCATAGAAGCATAATATAGGTTGGAAATGACCTGCGCCGAAATCGGAGCGAAAACAGAAGATTTAATATTTTCTGTGAGAGACGGGGCAGATAAATTAGCAGAAAATTCACAATGTCAGAAAATTCCGAAAAAATTATGGGAGCCCCGTAAATATGTTTTAAAGCCATAGTAAAAGTTTCGCGTTGATCGGATGCCGGATAGTGAGAACGGGCTCCGCCAACAGTGTCGAAAAATTTTGAGAAAATTCGGGGAGCTCCGTAATATTATTTTAAGGTCACAGTAAAAATTTCGTATTGATCGGATAACCGGATTGCTAGAACGGGGTCCGCTAGCGATTCTGGATACAGCGAGACTTTTGGTGACCCAAAAATAGCCCAAACTGAAATTTTAAAATTCTTCGTGATAAATTAAGTTGAGATGAGCCTGCCTGTCAAATTTGAGTGCAAACGGACACTCAGAAGGACTCCGCAGGCAAGTATCAGATCAAATTGGACTAAATAGTGAATTACCACTATTGTGGGGGGGCCTTTATGCAAAAAGGCTACCTCTACCTTTTTCATCATCTTCTCCACCCGCACGCAGCACTCTCCACCCGCACGCAAGCACCTCCATGGAGAGCTCTCTCTCTCACCTTCTCCACTCACTCTCTCTCTCTAAATTTTCTTGCTCCAATGTGCACTAAATCGCGGAGCGATTTGCGGGAAGCCTAAGGCGAGCGAGGGCAAGCTCTTGAACCAAGAAAAGCTCGAAATCACAGCTTTTTGAGGTGAGTTTCGCAGAAGATAAATTTGATTTTTGCCATATCTTTTTTGATCTATAATCTATATGATCTTAGAAGGATTCTTGTCGAAGAAATCGGCGAAAATCATGGAGAAATCGTGATGAATGTGTAAATGAAACCTAAGGTTAAAAGAGGAGTTATTGGATTTTCATGTGATTGATCTCATTTGAACCCATGGAAACTCAATTACTATGTAAAGAAACGTGTTGGCGAAGACGGATCGACATTCCGTCGAACGGCCAAAAAGTTAGAGCCGAAATACGCGCTCTAGGACTTTTGAGGCAAAAAGAGAAATAATGACATTAGTAATTTTGGTGGGGGATTTAAATGGAATCCTTCCATCATGAAGGGGTTTTGGGTAAACCCTTGACGATCCAGACCACAAATCGTGGAAGTTCGTCGTCTTTCGTCGGCGCTTTTGCGCACACGTGAAAACACTAAGCATAGTGCTTGGAGGTTATTAATAGGCCGTTTTGGACTTGTTTAGGACATCCGACTTGAGGCGACCCTTGTGATCGAGACCGGTGCTCCCGTAGATTTTTTTTTGGAGAGCCGAGCCGAGCCAAGGACCCGAGGTGGGTGGTGCTTTTACCGAAGCCGTTGGGCTTCTCTCTATGTCTTAGCCACTTACACTATTGCATATCGCACAATTGCATTGTAGGATAGTATGTATTGCCATCTTTATACTTTCCGGTTGATATAGATATTTAGCAAATGTTATGCTAATATGTTGGATTGGGAAAGATTGGGTCGATACCGAGGAATCCTATAGTGCGGATTGGGTGTTGGACTTGTGAGTCGACAATTGATGACGAGTGGCATATATGTAGAAATTGTGAACACCACACAATAAATGAACGAGTGGCATATGAAAGGTAGTGTAGGTAAACCTACCGTGACACATGTGAGACATAGGTTGTGTATTATCTATAGGGATCTCAGTTGCCATTAGCCTTATAGATAGGGTATCCTCGTGTGGAGAGGATTGGATCATGCTCATAGTCTGTTTTTGGCTGGTGGAGGTCGCTCCTCTACGGCCGCCTACTCCGGAGTTGGTCACGGGGCACGCCACCCCGAGGGACGGTTAGGGTCCCGCAGACGCGCTCGATTGGTAGGTTGAGACATAGTCTCCCTCGTCGTGATAGTGAGCCGTGGGCAACCTTCGGGTGTGCCGTGAGATTTGAGATGAAGTGTTAAAAACCACACTTCTTGAAAATGAGTTAGAGAACAAGTATGAAATAGTACTTCTTGGACATAGTGATATATTTGGATATCTCTCCCCTGAGCATGCATACATGTTTTTCCGTGTTGGGCATAGTAGTGTAGTTATTTACTGCATTTACAGTTTTCAGATATATCTATCTATCTATCTGCTTTTGCCCTCTTGGACCTAGTGGGAAGACCGGTGGAGTCGGTGGCCGAACCCACTGGGAACTATGGACCATCGTTCTCACCCCACTATTATTACAGGGCCGAGTACAGGTACTCCCGGCGAGGATCGCGGTAAGGGCTTGGCGCCCTAGAGGCGTTGATAGCAGCATCCCTACATCTATAGCTCTTGTCACCTTGTCTTTACATTTTGAGAGTAGATGTTGTATAGGGTGAGGACGTTTTGGATGTGATGTCACGCCCCGGGGTGGAAACTGCCACCCGGGCTCGCCAACAGATCCGCCATCTGTACGGAAACTGCCGTACAGACGAAGCGTCTAACCTGCAGAAAGAAAGCAACTACAGTATACAGATATCAGAGCTGAAAGTAGACTACTAAAACTGAAGTCCAAACACTGTACAACTGAAAATAATACAATATCCATCTCCCCAAATACTATCATATACAAAATCCTCTGATACAAAACTCAAAAGGGAGACATCTCCAATAAGTACATCAGTGTACAAGCCCTCGATACAAGAAAAATATCCTCACTACATCAGTCTCTCAAAATGTAAAATGAAGTACAACTCTATACCTCACAACAAAGGTCTCTCAACAGAGGAAAAAGGAGTAAACTAATCTACTGAAGCTCTCCTCTGAAGGGATACCGCTACACTCCAACGACGGGTAGGGAACTAGCTCGCGACTCCCTCGCCTCGGTCAGAAGTTTCAGCAATTGGAGCAACAGGAACAGGAGAAGAAGTTCCTGGGGAAAAAGACACCACGACGGGTGTGAGAACTACTTCCCACAGTAGTTCTCAGTGGGTGCCGTCAACAAGCCCAACGGTCTGCCCACCAAGTCTACTAGAGGCCAAAGATAACAATGCAATGAAAACTGAACAAGAAAAGCTGGAGCTACTCTACAGCTACCATGCCTCTATCTAGATACTCCAAAAAGTGGAACAGATGAAAGCAAATGAGACCACTCGCACCCAAGGTGCTCAATCGACCCAAACGAACTGACTACCTCAAAGGTCCAGTCAAGCCTGCGCCCGTCGACTAGGAACGCTCCTGCCCACTACCACACATCCACATGAGGACGGGATTTACGTGGGGCGTCCTGTCCTACTAACTCATCCCTCGCGCAAAACTGCCTCAACAGGCCCATCGTTGCCTCAACTGCGGAAAACTGCCTCAACAGGCCAACCATCGTATCCGCAGCGGCATCTCAGGACGCGACTCCCACTGAGTAGAACGGCGCGGCATAGAGTATCAAACATTGGCATATGCAGGCTAGTCAAAATCCACGCTCACTCTCAGAACGGTAGGGCTCAAGATCCCCAAATACCTCACACAACAGTCGGAGCACTCTCGACGACTCAGCTGCTCGGCTAACTCGAAACACGAGACACTAGCCTCCCCAACGGCTCGCAGCACAAGGCTCACTGGCTGGAGATACTCCACAGCCAGGAACGACCCACAACTCAGGGTAACAAAATAGGTCGGACAACACTCAACGACCTGGGACCACCGTCAACCCCAACGGTTCCCAACAAGACAGACCGGAAGATACTCGACGGCCCGGGACTGCCGTCTGCGCAACGGCTCCCTCCACGACGGCACAACAGGGAAACAAGACCTCCCGGGACCACCGTTTACCCAAACGGCTCCCGGCACAGATAAGCAACCCAGTACAACTACCAGACTCCACTCTGCTCCCAGGCAAGAGTGTAAAAGCATCCCACACTAAAAGCAGGTCTCGACCTCTCGGCCCACTACCCGGGCGAGAAAACACTATGTCCAGGGATGAAGGTACAGTGTGGATGTCTAAGCATAAATAACCCTAGCCCAAGTGAGGGTTTTCTACTAGTCTGGTTACACATACAATATATGACGGGGGTGCTAGGTCAAGTTCCAAGATAACTATATTAACAGATAATAAAAGGAATAACAATTCCTACAATCTAGCATACTACACAATGAAATAAACTATCATGCATAGTCCTACATCAGTAGAAATACTGTACAGTCCATAAAACTTGGAGATAAGGCCACCCACCTCGATTTGCCACCAATTGCTCGTAGACACTTGCAATTGGCCTCCACGCGATCCGCACGCAAAACGGGACACGCCGTCGGAGTCCGCACGCAAAACGGAGCACGCCGCCGGAGTCCGCACGCAAAACGGAGCACGCTGCCGGAGTCCGCACCAAAAACGGAGTCTGCACGTGAAACGGTGCACGGCGCCGGAGTCCGCACGCAAAACGGTGCACGGTGCCGGAATCCGCACGCAAAACGGAGTCCGCACGCAAAACTGTGCACGGTGCCGGAGTCCACACGCAAAACGATGCACGGTGCCAGGATCCGCACGCAAAACGGAGTCCGCACGCAAAACGGTGCACGGTGCCAGAGTCCGCACGCAAAACGGTGCATGATGCCGGAGTCCGCACGCAAAACGGAGTCCGCACGCAAAACGGTGCACGGTGCCGGAGTCCGCATGCAAAACGATGCACGGTGCCAGAGTCCGCACGCAAAACGGAGTCCGCACGCAAAACGGTGCACGGCGCCCAACACAGAAAAGAGCAAGAGGGTTAATTACAGTCCAAAAGAACGCTCCAAAAACTGTACAAAAATACAGAAAAACCAACCCACGGGACCTACCCCGACTGCGCCGCCGTCGCCGAAACGCTCCCCACGGAAAAACTCGCGCGCTCCACGGGGCCCACGACGCCACGCCGCACCCCCCACCATCTCCCTCGCTCTCCCTCTCGCTCGGTTGAAGAAGAAAGGAAGAGAAGAGGAGGGAAAATGGCGTGCGCGGGGAGGAAGAAGAAGAAGAAAAGAGGGAGAGAGAAGGCGGTCCACGGATCCGGTCCACCGCGCCGGTCCACCGCGCGGGCCAATGGGGAAGCCCCATCCGCGGTCCACAGCACACGGGCGCGCGCGCCCGGTCCACGCGCGCGCCCACAGGGCCACGCGGCGCGCAGCAACGCGCCCGCCACACGGGCGCGTTGCACGCACCGCGCAGCCCAGGCGCGGGACACGCGCCCGTTACACGGGCGGGCGTGCCCCCGCGCCCGCGCGGGCGCCAACGGGGGCCCGCTACGTGGCGGCCCCCGCGCGTCCCGCGCTTGCGCCCCGTCCTGTCCGCCTGCCGCCTCGAGTAGCGTGCCTTGACCCGCGCGCCGCGATCACCTCGGGATCCGCGCCACGCGCCACGCCTCGAGATTCGTGCTGCAATGCCTCAAAAAACGCGCAGGCCTACCGGACTCCAAATCCAACAAATAAATAGTCAATTCTTAGCGATTTCGCGCGCTGAATCCAAAAACGATGTCCAATTCTCCAAATTCTCACCCGAAAATTTGCCGAATGCCCACTCGATCCGATTTTCGCGCCGGGTCCATTTTTAAAGTCCGATTTGCCCAATTCCAACTCTAAAAATTCCCGAAGGCGACCGGAGAGGTAAACTTTTATCCGGACTTCACCCGGAGTCTAATTTTGACATCTGAATCGTGCGAAATCACTTCTAAACACCCGATGGGTCCTCCAACTTCCCACGGGGTCTCAATTTAAGCCCGAAGTCCACCACTTGTGTCCAAATTGCGCGCAACCCACGCAGGCCTCCAGTGATGCAAGCAAATCCCAATTTGCATCACAAATCCATTTCTGGGTCCCCAACACGCGCACCAACACCCCCAACGGCGATCGAAAGCTGCCCAACAACCAGCAACCCTACGCGGGGGATTCCGGGACCTCACATCCTCCCCCACTAAAAGAAAGTTTCGTCCTCGAAACTAGATCAAGCCCATCAGGAGTCAAGAATACCACGGCTAGGTATCTAACAAAACGCCTCCAGCTCCCCCACTCGCTCCTCGTGATTACTCCGCAACAACAACAACAAGTACGGTATTACCCGATGTGCAATTCTCTCATCTCTCGAGCCAGAAATTGCAACGGGCGTCCCTCGTACTCCAATAATCACAGATCTCAAAGGGGCAAGTAAATCACGGGCGAGGAAAAAAAACACATCACTACTGAGCTGAGACGTGAAAAACCAAGGGCTCCACTAAAAGGCTGGGGGAAAACTGAAATAACCACAAGTGTAATACGCACCAAACCACAACATGGTACCACCCTCAACAAGACGACCCGAAGCATACCCGCAGACTCGTCCAATAAGGAAGGGAAAACCAATAAGTTGGGGTCTTCACTCGGTTACCTCCCGATCCGAAACCACTCGAGTGGACTTCACAACTGCAGGCTACCATCAAAAGGGATCCTCAAAAGGCACAATCTCGTGCCGCAGTTGGTCGCTCAACATGCTAACATAGCCCCAGCGGACCCATGGGTCGAAGTCGATCCCTCAAGTAAAAAGAATACCCTGACGGGGACCAAACCGTCGGTGAACGGGACTGAAGACTGGCTCGCAAGGCGATCATAAAGCTGATGCCCAAACTCGCGGTCAACAGTCCGAAACATCCAAAAACTCTCACCGTTGTGTACCTACAACGTGGCATCACTGCCGTGCACCCACGGCGTGGCATCACTGCCGTGCACCCACGGCGTGGCCTCACTGCCGTGCACCAACGGCGTGGCATCACCACCGTGCATCAACGGTGTGGCATCACTGCCGTGCACCAACGGCGTGGCATCACCGCCGTGCATCAACGGCGTGGCATCACCACCGTGTATCAACGGTGTGGCATCACCACCGTGCACCAACGGCGTGGCCTCAGATCCTCCCAGTCCTATACCCTCGAAAACTCCGGAGCTGAGGAAGGGCCAAAAGATCAATAGGCAAAAACCAGGGCCCCAACTGCACGGGGCAGGACCAACAACACTCATCTATGTGCAACACGTGATCAGGTATCCGAACCTCACGAGCACAAGTTAAGGGTACTATCTCTAGCCCATACATCAATGCAAATGCCCTAGCACTCTCACAGCTATGTCGGAGAACCCTCAACGACTCAACTCGCAGCAACACCCCACTTATAGGCGAGAAGAACCGACTGACGCGGCAAAGATCCAAAAATCCCGATAGACCGGTGCCTAGAACCCCAATCAAACAAGAACAGACTCTAGGCTCAGTCTATCGAAGTTTTCGCTCCTTTACCGTTCAGGGATTCGGTCCCTCTCGTTTAAAGCGGGAAACTATGTCAACAAGCAACTCACGGCTGGAGACGCTCCCGGTAGTCCATCAGGACGAACTCGACGCCATCAAATCTCGGCGACCTGTCAGATCATCTCAATCTCACCAAAATAACCCCCTGGTAACTCGGCCGGAGGTGAAAATCGTCTCAACAGGCCGAACCTTCGCCACTCATTGGGCGGCATCGCCACTCATTGGGCGGCATCGCCACTCACTGGGCGGCATCGCCCCTCACTGGGCGGCCTCGCCTCTCGCTGGGCGGCATCGCCACTCACTGGGCGGCATCGCCCCTCACTGGGCGGCATCGCCCCTCACTGGGCGGCCTCGCCTCTCGCTGGGCGGCATCGCCACTCACTGGGCGGCATCGCCCCTCACTGGGCGGCATCGCCTCTGGTAGCTCGGCCAGTGGAAAGTATCCTCCTGGGAATTCGGCCAGGAAAAAATGTCCTCCTGGTAACTCGGCCAGGGCATGTGCCTACCTGGTAACTCGGCCAGGGGCAATGCATCCATCTGGTTGCTCGGCCAGGGGAAAGTATCCATCTGGTAACTCAGCCAGTGATAATTATCATCTGGTAACTCGGCCAGTGATAATTATCCATCTAGTAACTCGGCCAGTGATAATTATCCATCTGGTAACTCGGCCAGTGATAATTATCCATCTGGTACTCGGCCAGTGATAATTATCCATCTGGTAACTCGGCCAGTGATAATTACCCATCTGGTAACTCGGCCAGTGATAATTACCCATCTGGTAACTCGGCCAGTGATAATTATCATCTGGTAACTCGGCCAGTGATAATTATCCATCTGGTAACTCGGCCAGCGATAATTATCCATCTGGTAACTCGGCCAGCGATAATTATCCATCTGGTAACTCGGCCAGTGATAATTATCCATCTGGTAACTCGGCCAGCGATAATTATCCATCTGGTAACTCGGCCAGTGATAATTATCCATCTGGTAACTCGGCCAGTGATAATTATCATCTGGTAACTCGGCCAGTGATAATTATCCATCTGGTAACTCGGCCAGTGATAATTATCCATCTGGTAACTCGGCCAGTGATAATTATCCATCTGGTAACTCGGCCAGCGATAATTATCCATCTGGTAACTCGGCCAGTGATAATTATCCATCTGGTAACTCGGCCAGCGATAATTATCCATCTGGTAACTCGGCCAGTGATAATTATCCATCTGGTAACTCGGCCAGTGATAATTATCATCTGGTAACTCGGCCAGTGATAATTATCCATCTGGTAACTCGGCCAGTGTTAATTATCCATCTGGTAACTCGGCCAGTGATAATTATCCATCTGGTAACTCGGCCAGCGATAATTATCCATCTGGTAACTCGGCCAGTGATAATTATCCATCTGGTAACTCGGCCAGTGATAATTATCATCTGGTAACTCGGCCAGTGAAAACGCCCTCCTGGTAACTCAGCCAGGGAAAATGCCCTCCTGGCAACTCAGCCAGGGAAAATGCCCTCCTGGCAACTCAGCCAGGGAAAATGCCCTCCTGGTGACTCAGCCAGGGAAAATGCCCTCCTGGTGACTCAGCCAGGGAAAATGCCCTCCTGGTGACTCAGCCAGGGAAAATGCCCTCCTGGTAACTCAGCCAGGGAAAACGCCCTCCTGGTAACTCAGCCAGGGAAAACGCCCTCCTGGTAACTCAGCCAGGGAAAATGCCCTCCTGGTAACTCAGCCAGGGAAACGCCCTCCTGGTAACTCAGCCAGGGAAAATGCCCTCCTGGTAACTCAGCCAGGGAAAATGCCCTCCTGGTAACTCAGCCAGGGAGGGGTGTGTCCTTTTCACAACACGACGTCTCAGGGGTATCGCAACCCACTGCACAACTACAAACGTCAGGACACAACAACCATACGACCCAACCCAGCGAAAGTCTAAGACATGTCATCCATTCCATAGCATTATGTTGTCTGCAACCAACATAATCGATTAGGAGAATAAACATGCCAAACTCTCATCCCGCCTCTTGGGAGAGGTAAAAACTCAATCAGGACTCTCGCTAAAAGTCACGACTCTCACGTAGTCATCCTAATATCCAACCACAAGCCTAGGGTTTCTAAGTCCACCACGACCTACAACCTAGGCTCTGATACCACTCTAATCTGTCACGCCCCGGGGTGGAAACTACCACCCGGGCTCGCCAACAGATCCGCCATCTGTACGGAAACTGCCGTACAGACGAAGCGTCTAACCTGCAGAAAGAAAGCAACTACAGTATACAGATATCAGAGCTGAAAGTAGACTACTAAAACTGAAGTCGAAAAACTGTACAACTGAAAATAATACAATATCCATCTCCCCAAATACTATCATATACAAAATCCTCTGATACAGAACTCAAAAGGGAGATATCTCCAATAAGTACATCAGTGTACAAGCCCTCGATACAAGAAAAATATCCTCACTACATCAGTCTCTCAAAATGTAAAATGAAGTACAACTCTATACCTCACAACAAAGGTCTCTCAACAGAGGAAAAAGGAGTAAACTAATCTACTGAAGCTCTCCTCTGAAGGGATACCGCTACACTCCAACGACGGGTAGGGAACTAGCTCGCGACTCCCTCGCCTCGGTCAGAAGGATCAGCAACTGGAGCAACAGGAACAGGAGAAGAAGTTCCTGGGGAAAAAGACACCACGACGGGTGTGAGAACTACTTCCCACAGTAGTTCTCAGTGGGTGCCGTCAACAAGCCCAACGGTCTGCCCACCAAGTCTACTAGAGGCCAAAGATAACAATGCAATGAAAACTGAACAAGAAAAGCTGGAGCTACTCTACAGCTACCATGCCTCTATCTAGATACTCCAAAAAGTGGAACAGATGAAAGCAAATGAGACCACTCGCACCCAAGGTGCTCAATCGACCCAAACGAACTGACTACCTCAAAGGTCCAGTCAAGCCTGCGCCCGTCGACTAGGAACGCTCCTGCCCACTACCACACATCCACATGAGGACGGGATTTACGCGGGGCGTCCTGTCCTACTAACTCATCCCTCGCGCAAAACTGCCTCAACAGGCCCATCGTTGCCTCAACTGCGGAAAACTGCCTCAACAGGCCAACCATCGTATCCGCAGCGGCATCTCAGGACGCGACTCCCACTGAGTAGAACGGCGCGGCATAGAGTATCAAACATTAGCATATGCAGGCTAGTCAAAATCCACGCTCACTGTCACGCCCCGGGTGTAAACCAGAACCCGGGCCCGTCCACAGATCCGCCGTGCACACGGTATTTTCCGTGTACACGAAGCGCCAGTAACCTGCTCAGAGAAAGAGATATAAAAAAGAGCAATAAAAACAGAGCTGAACTAAAACTAATACATCTCAGACTGAAGCTGGAAATAAAATACAATACATCTGTATAAATGATACATCTGTCTCTCCCAGCTCACCAAAATAAATACAACCTGCTGGCAAAAGCCAGTCCCAAAGTAAAGGTACTACCGTCTGAGGAAACATGGGTACACCAACCATCCAGCTAACATGCTCATCCTGCCTCGAGATCTATCTACTCGGCCGTCCTCTCTCCTCGACCCGCCACTGTAAGCCCAGTGGCACCCGCATAAAACACTGCAAAACAAGGGAGAAGCAAAAGAGGAAAGAAGAATGGGGGTGAGACTACTAGTAAACCAGTAGCCTCCCCTAGTGGGTAAAACCTCAACTCTGACACGCCCACTAGGTCTACCAGAGGCAAAAGGAATAAAGGTGGTATGCAATGAGTATGACTCCTGATGAAAAGCTACCACTAGAATGCCTCTAAAAACTGAGCTAAAAGAATAGCTGAATGTATGCATCAGAATGTCAACGCCTGCCTGTCTAGACCCAATCGATACACCAGTAAGCACTGGTACTGCCTGCTCTGCCTGCCAAATCGGGTATGCCCGCCTACGCATAACACCGATAGGAAAAGGGAGTCTCGAAGACTCGAAGCCTGTAAAACGCACACTCCGGAGTGGCACTCGAGGGGAGCGACCCACACGAGTATAATGCCTGGGTAACAAGTACCAATCAGCAGGACTGGATCATGACTCTGATCACGGTGGAAAACCCATCCACTAGAAGAAATCCAAATCCTCTATCCCAATCTGATGCAATAGCCACTGTCCGGTCAACCGCCAAGGATCCGCGGTTGCCGCAATGCCCGGCCCTCACAGCCTGCCTGTCCCAAAGCCCACAACTGTCTGACTACACTATCCCAGTCCCTGCTCGAACCCGAGCGCACAATCCCCCGAATATAAATAAAAGAAGAGAAAAGCATGGTTTCTCCTAAGTCAATTCCAGCATGATAGTGTAGCAGAAAAAGGTGGCCTAACTAGGTGACCATACAAGCATGCAAATGTCCCAAGATGATATAAAAATAAACAGATGTCGATAACCTTATAATGTTAGAGCATGTATAGAACAGTATGAGAATAGTAAATATGAGATAGCCTGTGCCTGCCTATGCCACATACCCAAAGCCCACAATTATTGATTAGCCTTACCTTTTAACATGATGTTACTGTCCTACAATCATAATCCCCAATCAAGCAAGTTCTAACAATATCTGTTTAATCACAATAAGCCTGCCATTGCCACACATAAAGTGCATTTATCCTTTTAATCAAAGAAGCTACTCAAATGCCTAGCGGGTAATCAAAAGATGGAGGGTTAACAACCACACCCATAATGACAATCCTGACCCAGGTCCGACATCCGGTCAACCACCTACTATCCGCAATAGCCGCAATACCCCAAAAGCTAAAATTCAAGCCCCGGCTACACTATGCCGATCCCTGCTCAAACCCGAGCAACAAATAGCCGCCTGCCTAAGGAATAGGGGGAAGAAGAGACAATAGGGTTCCTCCCAAGGCAGTCCCAACATATAGTGTAGCGGTCAGAAATGGTCTAACTAGATATCCCTGAAATCAAGCCTATCTCCTCATGGAAGAAGGAAGGGGAGTGACAAATAGTGGTTCATCATGTGTATCAAGTAATAACTCCACCTGGGTGTAATCATCATGCTAAATCCTAATCCAACCGCACATGTCCATAACCTGCTAATCACCCTCACATGAATCATCCACCTATGCCTGTCCAAAAAATCCTCAAGTGGTACCCTCCCACAAGACGCCTCACAATATCACAATATGAAAGTACATCCCCCCCTTATGCAAGGTTAAATGCTAAAACGATGTCCATGAAGCATGTATAAGTTCCAACATGTCAAGTTTCCAATATAATGTTTTCCATATGATAGGCTCACAATTATCTAGTTAAGCATGCATGTCCATTAGGTGACCATTCAACATGTCCAATAAAGGGAATCACTCTAATATTCCTAGTGGGTATATCAGAAAGAGGAGTAAAGCAACCACCCACCTCGAGCGCTAAACCCTGATCCCAACAGCGAAGTCCGCGCCCGGTCTCAACGATCACCACGGTGCTGCACAAAATACCCCAAAATAACAAGCACAATTAATCCACCATGCTCACACCAAAATCTGTCCCAAATACAATCAGTCCACAGTTTTGCCTTTTTCACCTGCGAGATCTGCTCGAGAAATTCCAGGAAAAATACCGTCACGATCCTCGCGACGAACCGGTCGAAACGAGTACCTGCACGTTCCCACACGAGTTTTCTACGCTGAGATCCAAATCGACAAGAGAACTACCCCGAACAATACTTCCACCCAAAACTGTGCTACAAAGTTCTGTAAAAAGGGGTTTCTCACCTTCGGGGAAAATTCCAGAAAAATCCAAGAAAATTCAGAGAGACTCCTTGCGATGCGTAGATGCAAATTGCCTTTTGAATCACCTCAATCCGATGTCTGGTTGCGGAGATATCGCCGAAATACCGAACCGCTGTCCAAAACTCCATCACAGCAAAAAGAGGTCACAAGATGATCCGAAAAAACCCATGAAAACCTCGGGATGGGAAAAAACCAGCAAACACGGAAAACGTAGCCCTACCTGTCGTGAAGACGATGGCGCAAGAATCGCTGAAAAAGAGTGCCGGGGTAGCTCGGGAGAGTCCGTGCACTGAAATGCGACGAAGGGAATCACAAGGGAACGAGCGTCGCGCCGCGCCGTAAAATCCAAACCTCGGAGTGCATGCCACCACAAATCTTGGAAATCCTCCAGAAGATGTAGAACTCGAAGGGGAACAACTTTGCTGAAGACACCTTGGTGAGAGGAGGCTCGGAAATGGTGGAAAAAGTGAGAAGAAAGGAGCTCGGGCTGTTTAAATAGGCCTCCCAAACAAATAGCAAAATGCCATCCGGGTCCCCATTTTCGGGCGCCCGGAAGTTTCCGGGCACGCACAGTGCGGCCCGGCCCAAGACTTTCGGGCGCGCACAGTGCGGCCCGGCCCAAGGCGCGCCGTCGGACGGGATCCGCGGTCCGTCCGACCCGCCTCAGCGCCCGCCACGTGTCGCCCGAACAAGCGACAGCCCAAATCCTCCACTCCTGCTGCGCCACGCGGCCAACCCCGGGAGTCGACACGCGTCCCCGACAACTGTACCGTCGCGCCTGCGCGCCTGCCCGCGCCAGCTGCCCCTCCTGCCCGCACAGTTGACCAGCCAATAGGGAAGCGCCACGCTGTCCCTGCCACTGACCGCTGCACCCGGTGCACGAGCCTCCGTAAGCCGAACCAATGGTAACTGCCACGTGTCCACTCCGGTGCACCGTGAACCAAAACCCAACCATCATGCTCCGTAGACCGTGAGCTGTGAGCCGGCCTATGGGGTGGTTGCCACGTGCCCCCGCCTTGGTGCACGACGGCCGCGTGGACCGCGCGCCTGCCCGCGCGCCGCGCGCGCTGCCCGCGCCCTGTGCCGCCGCCGTTCCGCCTGCCCGAGGCCGCGCCGCCGCCCGCCGACGCTGCCCGCCGCCGCCGCCGCCGCCGGCGATCGCCGGAGTTACTGTTCCGGCGGTGAACAGTACCCGAAGCTCGAAAAATCCAGCAGATAGTCCATCTTGACCGTTTTCGCGCGCTGAACCCGAATTTGATGTCCGCTTCGCCAAATTCCCATCCAATAAATCGCCGGAGGCTCCCGAAAAGGCATTTTCAATCCGAATTTCGTGCCGAGTCCAAATCTGATATCCGATTTGCGCGAAAACACCTATAAACATCCGACGGGGTTCCCTGATTACCCACGTGATCCACTTTAAGCCCGGAGTCAATCACTTGTGTCCAAATTGGCGCACGAACACCGCCGACATGCCCGTAGGCCTCCAGAAGCTGCCGGTGACACAGTAAAAGCCCTGTAGAATTCCGGATCATCACATCCTCCCCCACTAAAAGAAAGTTTCGTCCTCGAAACTAAAGCAACTCTCAACGAGTCTCAGAAACCAGGGGTAAGTACTCAACACCGCCGTCTCCCGCTCTCAAGTCGCCTATCACTCCCCGTGATTACTCCTCAGCAACAATAACAGCAACAACCAGTACGGCATAGCCCGATCGCGCAATTCCCTCATCTCACGAGCCGGAATTCGCAACGAGCGTCCCTCGTACTCCAAACTCTCGCAGGGCTCCAAAGAAGTGAGTCAATCACGGGCGAGGAGTTCAAAACACAACACTCCTGAGCGAAGACGCAGAAAACCTCAGGGACTCCATCAAAAGCCTGGGGGGAAAAGAACGAACAGCCAGTGCAACACGCACTAAAATCACCCTCTAGAGCCGACTCAACCAGGGCAACCCGAAACACATCCACACAAGCACCCGCACAGGAAAGGGGCCCTAACAAGCAGGGGTTCTCACTCGGTCACTGTCAAAACCAGACCACACGAGTAGATTGCTCAGCCGCAGCCTATCCTCAAAAGGGATCCCCTGGGACACAATCTCAAGCCCAGTATACCACCATGGTCCCACACAGCGCCAGCTATGGGACCATCAAAACTCAACTCCCAGTTTAGCTCTTCTGCTTTAGGTATCCGCCACCACAGTGGCCCGGTCGGGGTGATCCTGGATGCTCATCAAAATCCAATGGTAGCTCCATAGCCACTATGGGAGGCATCACTATAACTCGCAAGTCCATCTTCCTCCGTTGACCAACTAAAATCGTCACTGATACCAATCTTACCATCCGCTCGTCAAATTCTGCTGGCACCATCCGGTCCAAAAGCTCCTCACCTCAGTAGTAACTGCCGATCTCGGCCCATCTCAAATAGCATCTATTTTGACTGGACTTCCACCGCCGCCCCCGCGGCTAAATACGTAATCCAGGAAGATGTGCTCTCAACGATGAAACTTGTACCAAAACCATTTAGCATAAACCTTATCCTCACAGACCTTGCCACAGCATCTATAAATGCTTCACAAGCTCTAAATCACTCAGGGAGGGGTAAAAGCCAAGATATCCCTGAAAAATGCCGCTATCAATCCGTTCAAGCCCAACTGGAACACAGAATTCCTCAATCTTAAAGGCAATAAGGCATTAGTCATTCCATTGGCCTCACTGTACTCACAATGCCCCTAGCGTGTCCTGAACGTCATCTTGGCGAGATACTCAGCTGTAGTTCCAAATTGATGCAGGCATCATAATCGAACATCTGCCGGAGTATAACTCCATCCAAAAGGTTCTAAATAATACCCGGACCTGCCTGGGCTCCACTCACAAAGAACTCTCACAGTCGTGTATCAACGACGCGGCACTAGGTCCAACAAACCCTCTATCCATCAGGTCCACGCACCTATGCCCACAACTCTCACAGCTCTACAAATGATATTTAACGAGGTGCTATCGAGGTAGGCGCAGTTCCCAGAACCACGTCAATCGAAATCACAATCTCCCTAACCGGCGGCATCATCATCGGCTCAGGTGGAATCACACCCGGGATCTCACGGCAACAAGAATATCCTTACGTCCCGGTGCCGCCGTAGGCACCTCTCACACTATCGCTGTAACCTGAGTACCCAAACAGTCGCAACAAAACAAGCCTTCTATTGTCTGCCTCGCAGAAAACAAGGTCCTTTCTCTCAGCAGTGAAACATCCAGTGGCACTATGCCAACCAGTCCCAAGCACTGGGTCTAAACACCGAACGGCCACAAATACCAATAAGTCTGCCGGCATAACTTACGGCCTCTACTGCACTGGATATGATCCACAAGCCTTCCCCACCTGCACAATCCCAACAGTAACCTGTACCTCTAGTGCACGGGGCAACAACTCTGCCTCTAGCCCATGCCGGACTGCAACATGCTCTAACTCTGACTGCTGTGATGAAATCACACCGGCGACACTCGATCCACTACCGTGGCGCCCTCCAACCGGGCGGCACAAATTCATCCTCTCGATGCAAGTGGTCGTCGCTCAGCCTGCCAAACATATCTAGACCAATCACAAAGGGAGCTCGACCCCTGTCCCTGCTCACACTGAGGCGACGAATGTGGTCTCTCGCAGACAGCCAATCCACGCTACCGCTGCACCACTCTGATAAAATGGGCTGATGCTGTCATCGGGGTCCACCCAACCTCTGACGTCTCAGAAATCCACCTGGATATCATCGTCATACGACAAAGCACCATCAATTCATGCAATTCCTTATACAATTACCCTTACTAAGCTCACCCCTCAATCACATATGTTGTACCCCAAACATGCATGTTATCGATCACCAAGGGTAACATCCCCCTGGGGTAAGCTTTACATAATCCATCCAAAAGGATATCCACCATCCTGGAAGGGAAACGAAAATGTCCTTGCCGGCCGACCTGTCCACCAATACCTAGCGCCAAGCGCCTCTATCCAGAACTCGCCTCTGGCGGCAGACCCCTATCCAACGGAACTGCAATGCTACGCGCCATACCCAATGCCTCCACTAACAAAGCACCCCAAAATCTAAAACCTGCAAAAGAGGGTCCGAATACACGGAAGGGCATCCTGGCGCAATCCACTCACAGTCAAGCATATCCTATGCGCCTTGTCCCCTAAATCATAGAGCGCGTAGTTCAGTAACTGCGTAAATCCTTTTGACACCAAGAGGCTCTCAAGCAGTCTTTCCATCACCACCTACCACGATTCTACCCCAAGAGGCTCCAAACTTAATCCTATGAATCGGGGTGGTTTATCTGCCAAAACTGGCTTAACTGATCAATGGTGTCCCATAGCTCATCCGCTGTCAACAATCCACCCTGCCTCGGCGCCTCGGCACTAACCATTGGCACGGAGGGCTACTCACTCCCTCAGTACTACAAAAATCCCCGCCCCTGAGGATACTGCAACCGGGTGGTCACAGAAAGAAGCACTGTCGAGCTGCCCGCTGCTCCGACAACTGTGTCACTCAAAACCAGATGCCCGCTCACTCTGCCGCTGATAAGCCTCTGACAATCCTGTCATCAGGGTCCCGAGTCCTCTGACTCTAATCCGGTATCCGGCCTGAAACAACTAGCTCAGACCCAACTGCCGCACCAAGGTGCGCCCGGGTCAAGGCCCAACGTCGGGGAGACACCGCTCGCCACGACAAACCGCAAATCAGCACACCCCAAACACTCGACCCAATCTAGCGAAAGTCAAAGACATCCTTCTATTTCTGTAACCTTATGTTGTCTGCAGCCAACATACTGTCCCCCAGAAATAGAGTATGTCGATCCCTCTTCACTCACAGGAAGAGTAAAACAAATAAATCGCCGACTTTCGCAAGGTGTCGCGTCTCTCGCGTCCTATCATCCTAGGGTCTGCTAAAAGCCTAGGGTTCCCTAAGTCCCAACCGACCTATCCCTAAGCTCTGATACCAACTTAATCTGTCACGCCCCGGGTGTAAACCGGAACCTGGGCCCGTCCACAGATCCGCCGTGCACACGGTATTTTCCGTGTACACGAAGCGCCAGTAACCTGCTCAGATAAAAGAGATAAAATAAAAGAGCAATAAAACAGGGCTGAACTAAAACTAATACATCTCAGACTGAAGCTGGAAATAAAATACAATACATCTGTATAAATGATACATCTGTCTCTCCCAGCTCACCAAAATAAATACAACCTGCTGGCAAAAGCCAGTCCAAAGTAAAGGTACTACCGTCTGAGGAAACATGGGTACACCAACAATCCAGCTAACATGCTCATCCTGCCTCGAGATCTATCTACTCGGCCGTCCTCTCTCCTCGACCCGCCACTGTAAGCCCAGTAGCACCCGCACAAAACACTGCAAAACAAGGGAGAAGCAAAAGAGGAAAGAAGAATGGGGGTGAGACTACTAGTAAACCAGTAGCCTCCCCTAGTGGGTAAAACCTCAACTCTGACACGCCCACTAGGTCTACCAGAGGCAAAAGGAATAAAGGTGGTATGCAATGAGTATGACTCCTGATGAAAAGCTACCACTAGAATGCCTCTAACAACTGAGCTAAAAGAATAGCTGAATGTATGCATCAGAATGTCAACGCCTGCCTGTCTAGACCCAATCGATACACCAGTAAGCACTGGTACTGCCTGCTCTGCCTGCCAAATCGGGTATGCCCGCCTACGCATAACACCGATAGGAAAAGGGAGTCTCGAAGACTCGAAGCCTGTAAAAACGCACACTCCGGAGTGGCACTCGAGGGGAGCGACCCACACGAGTATAATGCCTGGGTAACAAGTACCAAATCAGCAGGACTGGATCATGACTCTGATCACGGTGGAAAACCCATCCACTAAAAGAAATCCAAATCCTCTATCCCAATCTGATGCAATAACCACTGTCCGGTCAACCGCCAAAGATCCGCGGTTGCCGCAATGCCCGGCCCTCACAGCCTGCCTGTCCCAAAGCCCACAACTGTCTGACTACACTATCCCAGTCCCTGCTCGAACCCGAGCGCACTATCCCCCGAATATAAATAAAAGAAGAGAAAAGCATGGTTTCTCCTAAGTCAATTCCAACATGATAGTGTAGCAGAAAAAGGTGGCCTAACTAGGTGACCATACAAGCATGCAAATGTCCCAAGATGATATAAAAATAAACAGATGTCGATAACCTTTATAATGTTAGAGCATGTATAGAACAGTATGAGAATAGTAAATATGAGATAGCCTGTGCCTGCCTATGCCACATACCCAAAGCCCACAATTATTGATTAGCCTTACCTTTTAACATGATGTTACTGTCCTACAATCATAATCCCCAATCAAGCAAGTTCTAACAATATCTGTTTAATCACAATAAGCCTGCCATTGCCACACATAAAGTGCATTTATCCTTTTAATCAAAGAAGCTACTCAAATGCCTAGCGGGTAATCAAAAGATGGAGGGTTAACAACCACACCCATAATGACAATCCTGACCCAGGTCCGACATCCGGTCAACCACCTACTATCCGCAATAGCCGCAATACCCCAAAAGCTAAAATTCAAGCCCCGGCTACACTATGCCGATCCCTGCTCAAACCCGAGCAACAAATAGCCGCCTGCCTAAGGAATAGGGGGAAGAAGAGACAATAGGGTTCCTCCCAAGGCAGTCCCAACATATAGTGTAGCGATCAGAAATGGTCTAACTAGATATCCCTGAAATCAAGCCTATCTCCTCATGGAAGAAAGAAGGGGAGTGACAAATAGTGGTTCATCATGTGTATCAAGTAATAACTCCACCTGGGTGTAATCATCATGCTAAATCATAATCCAACCGCACATGTCCATAACCTGCTAATCACCCTCACATGAATCATCCACCTATGCCTGTCCAAAAATCCTCAAGTGGTACCCTCCCACAAGACGCCTCACAATATCACAATATGAAAGTACATCCCCCCCCTTATGCAAGGTTAAATGCTAAAACGATGTCCATGAAGCATGTATAAGTTCCAACATGTCAAGTTTCCAATATAATGTTTTCCATATGATAGGCTCACAATTATCTAGTTAAGCATGCATGTCCATTAGGTGACCATTCAACATGTCCAATAAAGGGGATCACTCTAATATTCCTAGTGGGTATATCAGAAAAGAGGAGTAAAGCAACCACCCACCTCGAGCGCTAAACCCTGGTCCCAACAGCGAAGTCCGCGCCCGGTCTCAACGATCACCACGGTGCTGCACAAAAATACCCCAAAAGAACAAGCACAATTAATCCACCATGCTCACACCAAATCTGTCCCAAATACAATCAGTCCACAGTTTTGCCTTTTTCACCTGCGAGATCTGCTCGAGAAATTCCAGGAAAAATACCGTCACGATCCTCGCGACGAACCGGTCGAAACGAGTACCTGCACGTTCCCACACGAGTTTTCTACGCTGAGATCCAAAATCGACAAGAGAACTACCCCGAACAATACTTCCACCCAAAACTGTGCTACAAAGTTCTGTAAAAAAGGGGTTTCTCACCTTCGGGAAAAATTCCAGAAAAATCCAAGAAAATTCAGAGAGACTCCTTGCGATGCGTAGATGCAAATTGCCTTTTGAATCACCTCAATCCGATGTCTGGTTGCGGAGATATCGCCGAAATACCGAACCGCTGTCCAAAACTCCATCACAGCAAAATGAGGTCACAAGATGATCCGAAAAACCCATGAAAACCTCGGGATGGGAAAAAACCAGCAAACACGGAAAACGTAGCCCTACCTGTCGTGAAGACGATGGCGCAAGAATCGCTGAAAAAGAGTGCCGGGGTAGCTCGGGAGAGTCCGTGCACTGAAATGCGACGAAGGGAATCACAAGGGAACGAGCGTCGCGCCTCGCCGTAAAATCCAAACCTCGGAGTGTGTGCCACCACAAATCTTGGAAATCCTCCAGAAGATGTAGAACTCGAAGGGGAACAACTTTGCTGAAGACACCTTGGTGAGAGGAGGCTCGGAAATGGTGGAAAAAGTGAGAAGAAAGGAGCTCGGGCTGTTTAAATAGGCCTCCCAAACAAATAGCAAAATGCCATCCGGGTCCCCATTTTCGGGCGCCCGGAAGTTTCCGGGCGCGCACAGTGCGGCCCGGCCCAAGACTTTCGGGCGCGCACAGTGCGGCCCGGCCCAAGGCGCGCCGTCGGACGGGATCCGCGGTCCGTCCGACCCGCCTCAGCGCCCGCCACGTGTCGCCCGAACAGGCGACAGCCCAAATCCTCCACTCCTGCTGCGCCACGCGGCCAACCCCGGGAGTCGACACGCGTCCCCGACAACAGTACCGTCGCGCCTGCGCGCCTGCCCGCGCCAGCTGCCCCTCCTGCCCGCACAGTTGACCAGCCAATAGGGAAGCGCCACGTGTCCCTGCCACTGACCGCTGCACCCGGTGCACGAGCCTCCGTAAGCCGAACCAATGGTAACCTGCCACGTGTCCACTCCGGTGCACCGTGAACCAAAACCCAACCATCATGCTCCGTAGACCGTGAGCTGTGAGCCGGCCTATGGGGTGGTGCCACGTGCCCCCGCCTTGGTGCACGACGGCCGCGTGGACCGCGCGCCTGCCCGCGCGCCCGCACGCTGCCCGCGCCCTGTGCCGCCGCCGTTCCGCCTGCCCGAGGCCGCGCCGCCGCCCGCCGACGCTGCCCGCCGCCTCCGCCGCCGCCGGCGATCGCCGGAGTTACTGTTCCGGCGGTGAACAGTACCCGAAGCTCCGAAAAATCCAGCAGATAGTCCATCTTGACCGTTTTCGCGCGCTGAACCCGAATTTGATGTCCGCTTCGCCAAATTCCCATCCAATAAATCGCCGGAGGCTCCCGAAAAGGCATTTTCAATCCGAATTTCGTGCCGAGTCCAAATCTGATATCCGATTTGCGCGAAAACACCTATAAACATCCGACGGGGTTCCCTGATTACCCACGTGATCCACTTTAAGCCCGGAGTCAATCACTTGTGTCCAAATTGGCGCACGAACACCGCCGACATGCCCCGTAGGCCTCCAGAAGCTGCCGGTGACACAGTAAAAGCCCTGTAGAATTCCGGATCATCACACCTACGGGCGGCCCCGCGCGGCCATGTGCCGCGCGGGCGCGCTGCCCGCGGGTGCAAGGCGACCCCGCACGGCACCAGCCCGCACGGGCGCCCCGCCTGCGGGTGGCCCCGCGCGGCCATGTGCCGCGCGGGCGAGCTGCCCGCGGGTGCGGGGCGACCCCGCGCGGCACCTGCCTGCGGGCGGCCCCGTGGCGGCGGTGTCCGCCTTGCCCATCGCGGCGGCGTCGCGGCGTCGCGGTGATCCCCGGTCACGAGACGACTCCAAACCGAAAGTACAAGAAAACACACGCAATTCGAGAATGCCTCAAAAAGTCACCTCGATTCGCGCAGGGAGAAAGAGGAAGAGGGATCGTCCGCCTTTGCCCGATCGGTCCACCCACGTCCAAGACCTCGTCCTCCTCTAGGATCTCCCCGATGAAAAACTGCGCCGGTATGGGTTCCCCTTTCTCTCCTTACTCAACCGTCCCAAATCACTTTGGGTTGGGGGATAATGTACTGATCGCCCTTTCCTTTTGATTTTGGTCGCCTCCTCAGACCTAACGCGATCGTGTGTATCAAAGAGACAAAACCCCAGGTCACCAGCCAGCCCATCAGAGATTTAAAATTAGGGTCCGGATTACCTCGGTAGTCGCGCGGATCGCCGGCACGGATTTCAGAGCGTCCGAAAAGACCGAAAACTTCACAATTTAATTCTGGGAGTTTCCGGAGTCGGAATTCGAATCCGATCGCGCCACCGTTCTCCGTTTCGCGAGCTCTAGCACCTAAAAATACCCGCGAGTACCCGACGACTGTCCAGAAAAACACTAAAATTAACCCCTCAGCCGGAAAGTTACAAGAAAGAGGAATAACGGGAAGGTCAAGGAAAAGGCCAGGTCTTACAATAACGATCGCTAACCTTGCTCTGATGGTGGAGGCAACGCGATCCCGATCTCCGTGGATGGTGGCGTCTCGTTCTCCGGTCTCCAGCACGTTGATCGGGAACGAACGGGTTCCTTCGCTTCCTCCTCTATTTCTTTTTCCTCCAGTTAGGGTTTCCTTTTCTTTTCTCTTTTCTCTCTCCGAACTAGGGTTTTTTTTTGTCTTCAGCATGTACAAGAGGGAAGGGTTTGAGGAGACGATCTTTTAAAACTAGGGTTTTCCTTTCGGTATACGGGGTATAAATTAATCTTATTATTAATTCATTTTCTTTTATTTTTCCTTTTCATACGTACGTAAAAAGGAAAAATCCCCATATCCGAATATTTATTATTTAACAATAAATATCTATTCCCACGAGATAATTCCACAATTCCTCGAAAAGCGTGCCCGATCTTTAGCACGGATTCCGATGCACACTACGGTTACCGTGACCCTCAAAACCCCATTCCGGGGGATCCGTAAGTCGGATTCTAGATCAGATTGCACCGCCGTTCATCGTTTTTCGAGCTCTATCACCGAAAAATACCCGCACCGTGTGTTAGTCAACTTAAGAGGACTCAATAATTCAATTTTCCCTAACATGCAGTTTATTAGCAAGGGGGTAACTGATACACGAAAAGTCGTGATATTACACCCACCCACCGGTACGTGCCCAGACCCGCGACACATACAAATTCACCCCGCCAACGGACAGAGTCTCCCTCGTATATGCACGGCGTTGCCAGCACAAATCACACTTTAACCACACTAGCCAAGAAGTTAAGTTGAGGAAAAAAATTATAATTATACGCAATAACCAAGACGGCCACCTACATTTTGAAAGGATAAATCCACGGGTTTATAAAACAGTACCCACCCGACACCTATTTTTCAAAACCATTTTCAGAATCCTTTTCTTTTATTTGAAATTGGTCGTACTCAAAATAAATGTAAAGGAAAAACCGTTCATCACGAAATTTCCAACATCCACTCCATCCACAAAAGTACCACACACACAAAGCTAACTAACTAAAATAATCAAAAAAACGAACTAACGGAGAGGTCACCAGCCCCAAACGAGGCTAACTTCCTCTGGTCGCAGCCTCACTGTCGTCCCGAGTCCCACCTCTGCCCGAACCTGTCACCGTGTGGAGTTTCAGTGACATAAAGAGTAAGAGGTAAAAGTAATATGTGCAAAATGCTATAAATACTGGAAATAAAGCGAACCGAAAATCAGAGCATCCACACTCTTTCGCATGGATCAACAGTAACCCCCTGTAAAACGATCAGTGCATGCAAAAGAAAACACATTGCTCTCACCTTGTTACTTTTAACCCCTCCACGGCACTTGTGTGGCACCTTAAGTAACCGCGAGGGTTCTCCACTACGTCATCTTGTGGGGTACACGGGTCAACGTACCACCTTTTCGGAAAAGTACACCGATGCAGTGGCCAAACCGCTGGGCTACCCCGATGGACTTTTGAGCTATTTTTTGCGGCATCGGTTTCACGACAGGTAGGTCTTCGATTTCCATGTTGATCACCTTGCTTTATTCTGAGTTCTTGGCATGGTTTACGAGGCATCTTTGAACCCCTTTGTTGCTGGTGAATTTCTGGACAGCGGAGGCTTGTCGGATTTTTATCTCTGCGCTCGGTTATCGGATTTCGACATGTGAGGACTCGATCGACATCTACTCTTCGCGAGGATTGCCGGCGTATTTTTATTGGAATTTTTGGAGGACTCTTCAAAGGTGATAATTAAGCTTCTTTGGGACTATTTTGCTGCAGGCTTGTGTTTATGAGGGAGTTAACATACCGCGATGTTTTATTTTTATCTTGGCCTACAGGTGTCGGATTGTGACGCCCCACTTCCCAGGGGGTCACCCATCCTAGAACTACTCTAGCTCTAGCACGCTTAACTCTCATGTTCCTCTTGGATCTTGCTATCATCCAAAATGCTATAGCCGGGTTAGAGATTTAGTCCTATTATATCATTTATATAGAGGACTAATCCAAATTCCGGGGGTGTCACATTCTTCCCCCCTTTAAGCCCTGACGTCCACGTCAGGCTCAAGCACACTCACAAGCACCAGGCGATGTGAGACTCGTCTCGCTAGCCTTAGCCGACCTTGTGAGGAGCTGCACTCCACTCACAACGGTCATTAGCCGGGGAGCCTCGCTCTACCCGCTATATAACCCTGGCTCAGCCGAGACTCATCTCACATTTTCGGCTGGTGAATGGCTCTGATACCAACTGTGACGCCCCACTTCCCAGGGGGTCACCCATCCTAGAACTACTCTAGCTCTAGCACGCTTAACTCTCATGTTCCTCTTGGATCTTGCTATCATCCAAAATGCTATAGCCGGGTTAGAGATTTAGTCCTATTATATCATTTATATAGAGGACTAATCCAAATTCCGGGGGTGTCACACGGATTGAGGAGTATAAATACTCGATTTGGGGCTACTCGTTGCGAGGATCGCAACGGTGATTTTTTTGGATTTTTCTGAGGACTGGACAGAGGTGAAATTCCTCATTTTCTGTGCTGGTTTTGGCTAACAGCAAGTGTTGTATTTGGAACTGCTACCGTTGATGCTATGTGTGGTACTTTTTGCAATGATTCGCAGATTTGGGTATCTTACGGAGAGTTGGGTAGAGAGGAGGTTATTAATGTTGTGGAGTGCGCATTTTCTGTTGATGGACTATTCATTAATTCTAGCATGTAGTAAATCATACATGATTGTTAGATGTATTAGGAAGCATGTTAGTTATAGAAAGGATGATCTCGTGTTGTTATCATGATCATGTTATTGTATACTTCCTATCTGTGTCAACTCATTTACCACTATTTGGAACTTGACCTAGCACCCTGTCATATGATGTATGTTCAACCAGACCAGTAGAAAACCCTCACTTGGGCTAGGTTTATTTATGCTCTAGACATCCACACTTCGTATTCTACTCCTGGACATAGTGTTTTCCTCGCCCGGGTGGTGGGCCGAGTGGTCGGGATCTATTTTAGTGTGGGATGCATGTTACACTCGTGCTTGGGGGCAGAGTGGAGTCTGGTAGGTGTAGCTAGTCTTGTAGCTGTATCGGGAGCCGTTTGGGTAAACGGTGGTCCCGGGTTGTCGTATTTCTCTGTCTTATTTGTCGTCATTATGTTAGTGACCATGGTATACTAGTGATAGCAGGACCTAGAACCCAGACTGTTTTTGGACACATATAATTTCTGTAAACTAATGTTTTCCTTCCAAACTTCGAGCGGGTCGTCGGAGCCTGTTCATATTTAATTTGGGTGAAGGCAATAGCCCTTCGGGGTTTGAAAAATAAAATTTATTTGAACTGATTTTTATTAAAGAACTAAAATATATTAAATTGGGTTTCTCGGATTAAAATAGTTTTCAGTAATAACTGTCATCTTTTTATTACAACTTCCTCACCCGAGAGAGTTTGGATGATTTGGGTTCTAGGGGCCGTTCCTTTTTCGGGGCGAAAGCTACGGGGGCCGTGCCTGGAACCTATTCTTGTTTGATAGGGTTGTAGGTGTTGGTCTCCTAGAACTTTCGGACCCTGGTTGGTGTCTTCCGCATATTGTACCGAGGTTGTCGTGTTCCCGAACTGTAAGGGGGTTGGGAACTTCGATAGGCGGAGCCTGGAGTCTATTCTTGTTTGATTGGGGTTCTAGGCACCGACCTATCGGGATTTCCGAACCCTTATGGTGTCGGTCCTTCCTGTGTTATCTGTGAGTTTTGTGTTCTGTTGTGGGAGCTGTCGGGTTGACGGTGGTCACAGCTGTGAGTATTTCCAGCCAGTAAGTTAGAGATGTGATGTTAGTTACTGCCGATATTGTTGATCGTGGATTTGGACTATAGCCTGCATGAGCCATATTGAGCTCGACAGAGATGCGCTGATACTTTCCTCAGTGGGGTCGCGCCCCTCGAGTGCCACTCCGGAGCTGGGCCTGTTACTTTACTATCGCGACTTGTCGATGCTGTCCCCTGGCTGGGGCTCTTTTTAGGCAGTCACGGACGTAGTCCCTCTGGCTGGGCCAGTTTTGGCAGTCATGGACGCCCTACGTAAGTCCAGTTCTCCGTGGATGTACTTGCAATAGGTGGGCACAGGTTTGATTGGACCCTATGTGGCAGTCACTGTGATTGGGTTGATTGAGTATAATGGGTTTGAGTTGATGCATCATTTTCATCTGTATCACCCTTTGAGCATAGTAGATAGAGGCATGGTAGCTGTAGAGTTATTTTCAGCTTTTCTTTCTTCAGTTTTCTGTTATATTATGCCTCTAGTAGACTTAGTGGGCAGACCGTCGGGTTTGGTTGCGGTACCCACTGAGAACTACTGTGGGATGTAGTTCTCACACCCGCTGTGGTGTATTTTCTCCAGGGACCCCTTCTCCAGTTCCTGTTGCTCCATTTGCTGATCCTTCAGGCCGAGGCGAGGGAGTCACGAGCTAGTTCCCTACCCGTCTTTGGAGTATAGCGGTGCCCCCTTTTTGGAGATTTGTAGTACAGTAAGTAGATTAGTTTTATTTCCACTTTTGAGAGACTATTGTATTATGAGGATCTGACTTGTACTGAGAGCTGTTCACTGATGTATCATTTCTGTTTACCTCCCTGTAGAGTTATGAGTTTTTGTATCAGAGGATTTTGTATATGATCGCATTTGGGAGATGGATATTGTATCTTTATTTCCAGTTGTACAGTGATTGGATTTTAGTTTTACAGTAGTTTTCTTTATAGCTCTGATATCTGTTAAGCTGTAGTACCTTTTCTTGTAGGTTGGACGCTTCGCCTATGTGGGGTTTTGTATAGGCGGCGGATCTGTTGGCGAGCCCGGGTCACAGTTTCGACCCCGGGGCGTGACAATCGAAGCCTATAATTTCGTAACGGCTGAGTTTGCGTCAAGGATTTGACGTGGCATCGTGGATTCGATGTGTTGAAGGCGTTTCGTGGATTCGAAACGTGTTGCTCGTGGATTCGAGTGCCGTTCGTGGATTCGGACGTGTGCATTGGACCTACAGTCGGTGAGCGCAAGATCCGGAGAAGTTGAATGTGGGGATGGAGTCCGTGGAGTCGGTAATCACCTTGTTATCTTTCAAATTCTTAGTGGATTGTTATTGCGTGTTGGTCCCGTGGTTTTTACTCCTGTGATGGAGTTTTCCACATAAATCTCGGTGTGCTATTTTTATTTTCTGCATTTATTTTTAAATTGCACTGAGATTGGTATTTTGGATATTACACCTATTCACCCCCCCTCTATGTGGTTTTTGATAGAACCTATTTAGATCCTTGGGGATCCATAAACCTACAATTGGTATCAGAGCGGATTTTAGGTTTTTCTATCATGTCTGGTGAAGGTGGTAATATTAACAGACCTTCTCTTTTCGATGGGACCAATTATGCCTGTTGGAAAGTCCGGATGAGAGCTTTTCTCATTGCAATTGATGAGCGGGTATAGCAAACCGTGAAATTCGGTTGGGTGCATCCAATTGAGGAAGTAGGAAATACTACTATCCCAAAACCTCGCTCTATATGGTCCAGAGAGGAGATCGAAAAATCTTCTTACAACAGAAAAGGTATGAACGCTTTATTTAATTCTCATTCCTCGATCGAATTTACACGTATTTCTGCATGTGAAACTGCAAAGGAGATTTGGGATATTCTTCAAATTACACATGAGGGTACTAGTCTAGTAAAAATTCAAAAGCTCCAGATGCTTACAAGTCAATTTGACTCTATTCATATGAATGAGCATGAATTGTTTACTGATTATTATACCAGACTTCAAGATATAATCAATAAATGTGCTAATTTAGGAGAAAAAATCCCGGAATCAAAAGTTGTAAGAAAGATTCTTTGGACTCTTCCGGAACGCTTTAGGGCAAAGGTTGCCGCCATTGAAATCGTCAATCATCCGGATGACTTGAGAATAGAGGAATTAGTAGGTGCTTTACAAACATGTGAAATGACTTTTCCTACTAATCAATTTTCCTCCAAGTCTTCTTCTAAGGGTGCAGAAATTGGATTCAAATCAACAAAGGAAGGAGATAGCGACTCAAACTCCGACGATGAAATTTCTTTTGCCTATTTTGAAGAACAACTCGCGCGGATCACGAAAAATTTCGTCGAAACTTTTGGAACAATCGAACCGATAGATCTTCATCCTCAAAACGAAAATTCATCTAAAGGTATCATCGGGTTCTAAATCCTCTAAAACTCAAAAGATTTGCAAAACCTTCTAAGAAAATGAAAAGGATGAATTCGAAGGGAAAATCCAATGCTACAGATGCAAAGGCTTCGGCCATATTTCAATGGATTGTCCTTCTAAGAAATCATATAAAAATAAGGCTTGCAAGCAAAAACTTGGGATGATTCTAACTTCCAGATGAATCAACCTCAAGTAAAGAGGAAAAGGATAATGTTTGTTAATTTTCATACTTCTCTAGTTCCCTCCTCTAATGTTTGCTTGTCATCGTTAATTACTGACTCTACTTCGTTGATTTTGCATGAATCATCTACCTCCGACGGAGAGTCGTCAATTGAAGGGGAGTCAGACGAAGAAGAACTCGTTGAGGCTTATCACCAAACTTCTTAAGAAATCAAAGAAGATGGCCAAGCCACATTAAGAAATTGAGGAAAACAACGACTTGAGGTTGAAGACGAGAACCGTACTTTAAAGATCAAAATCATGATCTCGAGGAGGAACGAGGACTTGCATTGAACAATAATAAAATCCTCCAAGAAGAGCTAAACCATCGGAAACGATCGTTAATTCTCATATGGACAAGATTGGTTTTCTTGAAAAACAGTTTGAGGAAATCCATGACGCCAACCAAGTTTTGACCAAGCAAGTTCCATCAATTCAAATCCGACATACAAACTCTTTCAACCGATACAAGAAATTTGACGGTATGTCCGGATTGGGTGTGAAACGAGCAAAGTTGGTCTGGGATATAAACTGAAACTAACTGTAAAGGCTTCAAGTTCCCACAACAAAATTGAAAGGTCAAAACATGCTACTAATGTGGAATTGAAGGACACATATGAAGACGTGCCCGAAAAATTAGAAAGAAGAATTCATCGGCATCTTCATCTACGGAGCAGACTCTACGGATTCAAAAGCCACAACAATTCAGTGGAGTTCTCTCAATCCACCAAAGGTCCGAGCCACAACATCGGTTATTCAAGAGGACACTTGCAACTGCAGGAACCTAAGGTTGGATCAACAGTTAAAGCTAACATCCCCCGGCCACAACGAATCAAGACAACCCAAAATCCGACGGTTTTGGATTAGGAAAGGTGATATCTTTCCATGTCTTAAGTTTTAAATAGCTTTTGACTGTATGTAATGCTTTGATCGGTTTTCTCTTCATATATATTGTGATCTTTGCATTACATGATTTCAATGCTTGTCGTTTTTATTTATGTTTTTTTTTCAAATAAAAGGATTTTAACGAACGAGTGCATTGAATATCAAAAGGGTTTACTTTCATTCACTCCTAATTAATTCATATTAATTATCAACTTTACTCCATAATCATCATCTTTGAAGATATTCCGTTATAGGAGTTTTTGATATTTATATTCATCAAATTTTAGTAATCATGTGTGATCTTAAGGTGCTTAACCTATCTCGGTGTGTGAATTCATTGTGATAAACATGAGACAACGAATAGAATAAAATTTGGAATTTAATTCTTTCACGTAAGAGATTGCATTCTTACAAGGGTAATTAAAAGAGTTGAAATGATGTGGAAAGAGTTACAACGGTAAAAGAGTGTGAAAACTACCACCACATGTTGGAAAGAAATACCACATGTTTTGGATGCATGATAATATTTTTGGTAAAATTTTTAGATGAAGATTTCGGAGATTCATATTCAAATTTTCTATATTTTTGAACAATCTCCTGGTTGGTATAAGGTGGGATAGTTGAAAGATGCTCAAAGAGTCACCCTTAAGTATTTTAGTGCTTATCTCAAATTTGAAAGGGTATTGATCAAATTGATGTCATTTTGGAAATCTCTGTAATTATTTTTGATAATCCATTATATCTTGATAGAGTTCGGATCTCTAGATTTTTTTGATGACTTGTGTTTGACGTGTATAAAATGAAAAACGGCTATAATGTTTTATCTTTGTTTTTCATGATTTAGGAGTAAATCTTTTTAATTTTTGTAAAATTAATTAGATTGAATGACATCTGTGTGATCTCGAAGTTTTTAAGCACTTAAATTATTTTCCGGATGGCACGCAAATTGGATTTGAAAGATTTTAAAATTTTGGATTTGTTTCAAGAATTTTTTTGTTTTTAGCTCTGGAGTACCGTACTCATATTTTGGTACCGGAACCAATTTCCCGAAATTGGTTTTCAATCCGGAACCCAAACTGAAATTTTTCAGATTTTTAATTGGTACCGGTATGCACCTTCGAGTACCGGTACGCAATCTGCGTTTTCATTATATACCGGAACCGAGGGTTTATTTTCACTTCTCTCTCTCTCCTTTCTCTCTCTAAAAGATTTTTAAGGTGTTTTTCTTCAAGATCTACGAGATTCTTGTTGTGATTTGTAAGATCTTTCATCAATCTTGCTTTTTATGTTTCAAAACCCTAGTTTTTAGGTTTTGATGATTTATTTTGTGATTTTTGAGTTGATCTCTACTTCTTATGAAATCTCTAGCATATATCACCTTATTTTCTTGATTAGAGCATAAATGATTGCTTTCTATGTGATTAGATTCATGGTTTCTTGCGTATATTGCTTGAATCATTCATTAAATCATTTCTTTATATCAAGAAATTTGAAAATTTAGGGCTTGCATGTAAATTGGTTTTGAATGTTAGATCTTCAAAGTTTATATGTTTAGAATGTTTGTTAAACATTTTTAAGCCTTTTATGATATTCATATTCGATCACATCATAGTGCATCATGTTTTCACAGGAATATGCGTTCTCTTTGCTACTTGCACTTATGGTATTGATGGCTACCGGGAATGGACGTGGTCGTGGACGTGGAAAGAAGAAAGTTTCTAAACGATCACGTGATGAAGGATCAACTAGCTCATAATCAGAATCTTCATCAGAATATGAGGAAGAATCGGTGAAAGGAAAGGGAAAGGCACCAATGACTTCAAGGAAAAAGAAGGTGCAGATTCTCCTCCACGAAGAAGTACTGGTGGACCGGTAATTCGTGAACGCTCTCAAACAGAATGGCGAACAAGCTTGGGGATGGTGAACAACACATTAGCTCAAAGCGCCGTACAATCTTTGAGAATATAGCATGCATTGGGGAGCGACATGTCAACTCTCTGAATTGTATCGGAAGTTCGGACTTTGCGAAACTACTAGAACAGATTCCTATTGAACCACTTGGTAGAGTTCTGCTAGGATAGGTTCTGTGTGGAGCTACTCAGGGAGTTTTACATGAGAGTAGTATACTAACGAGGATCCTGACATCGGGACATTCATTTTTGAAACAACAGTTAGGGTATCAAGTTTGATATTACTCCTGCTGTAATTGGTGCAAATCTGGGATTGATTGTTGATACAAAGGGTCTGCACTATGTTGGGTTATAATTATATGGATCTGAACAGGGGAAAAAAACACCTAGAGGGGGGTGAATAGGTGTAAAGAATAAACACTCAAAATCTTTGCGTAATAAAACCCAATGGGGAAAAGTAAATAACACGCAGAGATTTTACGTGAAAAACTCCAAACCAGGAGTAAAAACCACGGGACCGATCACACGGTGAAATCAACTAAGATTAAACACGTACAAAGGTGATATACCGTACTCACACACGACTCAACCTTTTTCCATGCGCTCCGAGTTGATCTTCTCCGCTCGCTCCGCAACGCGCCTCGAATCCACGATTTGCGTCCAACGCCGAATCCACGGCGTCCAACGTCGAGTCCACGACGTCTGACCGAATCCACGATCTCCACCAATAGTACGTGTCGATCACACGAACATACCTCGCTCTGAATCCACGAGAGCGGTAGCACATTGAATCCACAAGGCCACGCGAATCCCGCGCCGATTTTTGGGAAAATCGTTGTTTGTTGGTGGTGAAATCCGCCGAATACTTAGATCAAGATAGATCGGAAATACCATCTAAT
>CM055062.1:41989524-42022921 GCA_029204045.2 Tillandsia leiboldiana | reverse complement strand
GACAAAACCCCAGGTCACCAGCCAGCCCATCAGAGATTTAAAATTAGTGTCCGGCTTACCTCGGTATCGCCACGCGGATCTCCGGCACGGATTTCAGAGCGTCCGAAAAGACCGAAACTTCACAATTTAATCTGGGAGTTCCGGAGTCGGAATTCGAATCCGATCGCGCCACCGTTCTCCGTTTCGCGAGCCGCTCTAGCACCTAAAAATACCCGTCGAGTACCGCCGACTGTCCAGAAAAAACTAAAATTAAACCCTCAGCCGGAAGTTACAAGAAAGAGGAATACGGAAGGTCAAGGAAAAGCCAGGTCTTACAATAAACGATCGCCAACCTTGCGCTGATGGTGGAGCAAACGCGATCCCGATCTCCGGGATGGTGGCGTCTCGTTCTCCGGTCTCCAGCACGTTGATCGGGAACGAACGGGTTTCCTTCGCTTCCTCCTCTATTCTTTTTCCTCCAGTTAGGTGTCCTTGTCTCTCTCTGTTCTCTCATTCTCTCCGAACTAGGGTTTTTTTTTGTTCTTCAGCATGGTACAGAGGAAGGGTTTGAGGAGACGATCTTTTAAAACTAGGGTTTTCTTTCGTTTCGTAGTATACGGGTAGAAATTAATCTTATTATTAATTCATTTTCTTTTATTTTCCTTTTCATACGTACGTAAAAGGAAAAATCCCCATATCCGATATTTATTATTTAACAATAATATCGATTCCCAAGAGATAATTCCACATTCCTCGAAAAGCGTGCCCGATCTTTAGCACGGATTCCGATGCACACTACCGGTTCCGGACCTCAAAACCCCATTCCGGGATCCGTAAGTCGGATTCTAGATCAGATTGCACCGCCGTTCATCGTTTTTCGAGCTCTATCCCACCGAAAAATACCCGCACCGTGTTAGTCAACTTAAAAAGAGGACTCAATAATTCAATTTTCCCTAACATGCATATTATTAGCAAGGGGGTAACTGATACACGAAAAGTCGTGATATTACACCACACCACCGGTACGTGCCCAACCCGCGACACATACACATTCACCCCGCCAACGGAACAGAGTCTCCCTCGTTAGCACGGCGTTGCCAGCACAATCACACTTTAAACCACACTAGCCAGAAGTTAAGTTGAGGAAAAAAATTATAATTAACGCAATAACCAAGACGGCCACCTACATTTTGAAAGGATAAATCCACGGGTTTATAAAACAGTACCACACCGACACCTATTTTTCAAAACCCTTTTCAGAATCCTTTTCTCTTTATTTGAAATTGGTCGTACTCAAAATAAATGTAAAGGAAAAACCGGTCTCACGAAATTTCCAAACATCCACTCATCCACAAAAGTACCACACACACAAAGCTAACTAACTAAAATAATCAAAAAAAACGAACTAAACGGAGAGGTCACCAGCCCCAAACGAGGACTAACTTCCTCTGGTCGCAGCCTCACTGTCGTCCCAGTCCCACCTCTGCCCGAAACCTGTCACCGTGTGAGTTTTTCAGTGACATAAATAGTAAGAGGTAACGTATATGTGCAAAATGCTATAAATACTGGAAATAAAGCGAACCGAAAATCAGAGCATCCACACTCTTTCGCATGGATCAACAGTAACCCCCTTAAAACGATCATGCATGCAAAGAAAACACATGCTCTCACCTTGTTACTTTTAACCCCTCCACGGCACTTGTGTGCACCTTAAGTAACCGCGAGGGTTCTCCACTACGTCCTCTTTGGGGTACACGGGTCAACGTAGCCCCTTTTCGGAAAAGTACACGATGCAGTGGCCAAACCGCTGGGCTACCCCGATGGACTTTTGAGCTATTTTTTGGCGGCATCGGTTTCACGACAGGTAGGTCTTCGATTTCCATGTTGATCATCACTTGCTTTATTCTGAGTTCTTGGCATGGTTTACGAGGCATCTTTGAACCCTTTGTTGCTGGTGAATTTCTGGACAGGAGGCTTGTCGGATTTTTATCTCTGCCTCGGTTTATCGGATTGCGACATGTGAGGACTCGACGACATCTACTCCTTCGCGAGGATTGCCGGCGTATTTTTATTGGAATTTTTGGAGGCTCTTCAAAGTGATAATTCAGCTTCTTTGGGACTATTTTGCTGCAGGCTTGTGTTTATGAGGGAGTTAACATACCGCGATGTTTTATTTTTATCTTGGCCTACAGGTGTCGGATTGTGACGCCCCACTTCCCAGGGGGTCACCCATCCTAGAACTACTCTAGCTCTAGCACGCTTAACTCTCATGTTCCTCTGGATCTTGCTATCATCCAAATGCTATAGCCGGGTTTAGAGATTTAGTCCTATTATATCATTATATAGAGGACTAATCCAATTCCGGGGGTGTCACATTCTCCCCCCTTTAAGCCCTGAGTCCACGTCAGGCTCAAGCACACTCACAAGCACCAGGCGATGGTGAGCTCGCTCGCTAGCCTTAGCCGACCTTGTGAGGAGCTGCACTCCACTCACAACGGTCATTAGCCGGGGAGCCTCGCTCTACCCGCTATATACCCCTGGCTCAGCCGAGACTCATCTCACATTTTCGGCTGGTGAATGGCTCTGATACCCACTGTGACGCCCCACTTCCCATGGGGGTCACCCATCCTAGAACCTACTCTAAGCTCTAGCACGCTTAACTCTCATGTTCCTCTTGGATCTTGCTATCATCCAAAATGCTATAGCCGGGTTAGAGATTTAGTCCTATTATATCATTTATATAGGACTAATCCAAAATTCCGGGGGTGTCACACGGATTGAGGAGTATAAATACTCGATTTGGGGCTACTCGTTGCGAGGATCGCAACGGTTATTTTTTGGATTTTTCTGAGGACTGACAGAGGTGAAATTCCTCATTTTCTGTGCTGGTTTTGGCTAACAGCAAGTGTTGTATTTGGAACTGCTACCGTTGATGCTATGTGTGGTACTTTTTGCAATGATTCGCAGATTTGGGTATCTTACGGAGAGTTGGGTAGAGAGGAGGTATTAATGTGTGGAGTGCGCATTTTCTGTTGATGGACTATTCATTATTCTAGCATGTAGTAAATCATACATGATTGTTAGATGTATTAGGAAGCATGTTAGTATAGAAAGGATGATCTCGTCGTTGTTATCATGATCATGTTATTGTATACTTCCTATCTGTGTCACACTCATTTACCACTATTTGGAACTTGACCTAGCACCCTGTCATATGATGTATGTTCAACCAGACCAGTAGAAAACCTCACTTGGGCTAGGTTTATTTATGCTCTAGACATCCACACTTCGTATTCTACTCCTGGACATAGTGTTTTCCTCGCCCGGGTGGTGGGCCGAGTGGTCGGGATCTATTTTAGTGTGGGATGCATGTTACACTCGTGCTTGGGGGCAGAGTGGAGTCTGGTAGGTGTAGCTAGTCTTGTAGCTGTATCGGGAGCCGTTTGGGTAAACGGTGGTCCCGGGTTGTCGTATTTCTCTGTCTATTTGTCGTCATTATGTTAGTGACCATGGTATACTAGTGATAGCAGGACCTAGAACCCAGACTGTTTTTGGACACATATAATTTCTGTAAACTAATGTTTTCCTTCCAAACTTCGAGCGGGTCGTCGGAGCCTGTTCATATTTAATTTGGGTGAAGGCAATAGCCCTTCGGGGTTTGAAAAATAAAATTTATTTGAACTGATTTTTATTAAAGAACTAAAATATATTAAATTGGGTTTCTCGGATTAAAATAGTTTTCAGTAATAACTGTCATCTTTTTATTACAACTTCCTCACCCGAGAGAGTTTGGATGATTTGGGTTCTAGGGGCCGTTCCTTTTTCGGGGCGAAAGCTACGGGGGCCGTGCCTGGAACCTATTCTTGTTTGATAGGGTTGTAGGTGTTGGTCTCCTAGAACTTTCGGACCCTGGTTGGTGTCTTCCGCATATTGTACCGAGGTTGTCGTGTTCCCGAACTGTAAGGGGGTTGGGAACTTCGATAGGCGGAGCCTGGAGTCTATTCTTGTTTGATTGGGGTTCTAGGCACCGACCTATCGGGATTTCCGAACCCTTATGGTGTCGGTCCTTCCTGTGTTATCTGTGAGTTTTGTGTTCTGTTGTGGGAGCTGTCGGGTTGACGGTGGTCACAGCTGTGAGTATTTCCAGCCAGTAAGTTAGAGATGTGATGTTAGTTACTGCCGATATTGTTGATCGTGGATTTGGACTATAGCCTGCATGAGCCATATTGAGCTCGACAGAGATGCGCTGATACTTTCCTCAGTGGGGTCGCGCCCCTCGAGTGCCACTCCGGAGCTGGGCCTGTTACTTTACTATCGCGACTTGTCGATGCTGTCCCCTGGCTGGGGCTCTTTTTAGGCAGTCACGGACGTAGTCCCTCTGGCTGGGCCAGTTTTGGCAGTCATGGACGCCCTACGTAAGTCCAGTTCTCCGTGGATGTACTTGCAATAGGTGGGCACAGGTTTGATTGGACCCTATGTGGCAGTCACTGTGATTGGGTTGATTGAGTATAATGGGTTTGAGTTGATGCATCATTTTCATCTGTATCACCCTTTGAGCATAGTAGATAGAGGCATGGTAGCTGTAGAGTTATTTTCAGCTTTTCTTTCTTCAGTTTTCTGTTATATTATGCCTCTAGTAGACTTAGTGGGCAGACCGTCGGGTTTGGTTGCGGTACCCACTGAGAACTACTGTGGGATGTAGTTCTCACACCCGCTGTGGTGTATTTTCTCCAGGGACCCCTTCTCCAGTTCCTGTTGCTCCATTTGCTGATCCTTCAGGCCGAGGCGAGGGAGTCACGAGCTAGTTCCCTACCCGTCTTTGGAGTATAGCGGTGCCCCCTTTTTGGAGATTTGTAGTACAGTAAGTAGATTAGTTTTATTTCCACTTTTGAGAGACTATTGTATTATGAGGATCTGACTTGTACTGAGAGCTGTTCACTGATGTATCATTTCTGTTTACCTCCCTGTAGAGTTATGAGTTTTTGTATCAGAGGATTTTGTATATGATCGCATTTGGGAGATGGATATTGTATCTTTATTTCCAGTTGTACAGTGATTGGATTTTAGTTTTACAGTAGTTTTCTTTATAGCTCTGATATCTGTTAAGCTGTAGTACCTTTTCTTGTAGGTTGGACGCTTCGCCTATGTGGGGTTTTGTATAGGCGGCGGATCTGTTGGCGAGCCCGGGTCACAGTTTCGACCCCGGGGCGTGACAATCGAAGCCTATAATTTCGTAACGGCTGAGTTTGCGTCAAGGATTTGACGTGGCATCGTGGATTCGATGTGTTGAAGGCGTTTCGTGGATTCGAAACGTGTTGCTCGTGGATTCGAGTGCCGTTCGTGGATTCGGACGTGTGCATTGGACCTACAGTCGGTGAGCGCAAGATCCGGAGAAGTTGAATGTGGGGATGGAGTCCGTGGAGTCGGTAATCACCTTGTTATCTTTCAAATTCTTAGTGGATTGTTATTGCGTGTTGGTCCCGTGGTTTTTACTCCTGTGATGGAGTTTTCCACATAAATCTCGGTGTGCTATTTTTATTTTCTGCATTTATTTTTAAATTGCACTGAGATTGGTATTTTGGATATTACACCTATTCACCCCCCCTCTATGTGGTTTTTGATAGAACCTATTTAGATCCTTGGGGATCCATAAACCTACAATTGGTATCAGAGCGGATTTTAGGTTTTTCTATCATGTCTGGTGAAGGTGGTAATATTAACAGACCTTCTCTTTTCGATGGGACCAATTATGCCTGTTGGAAAGTCCGGATGAGAGCTTTTCTCATTGCAATTGATGAGCGGGTATAGCAAACCGTGAAATTCGGTTGGGTGCATCCAATTGAGGAAGTAGGAAATACTACTATCCCAAAACCTCGCTCTATATGGTCCAGAGAGGAGATCGAAAAATCTTCTTACAACAGAAAAGGTATGAACGCTTTATTTAATTCTCATTCCTCGATCGAATTTACACGTATTTCTGCATGTGAAACTGCAAAGGAGATTTGGGATATTCTTCAAATTACACATGAGGGTACTAGTCTAGTAAAAATTCAAAAGCTCCAGATGCTTACAAGTCAATTTGACTCTATTCATATGAATGAGCATGAATTGTTTACTGATTATTATACCAGACTTCAAGATATAATCAATAAATGTGCTAATTTAGGAGAAAAAATCCCGGAATCAAAAGTTGTAAGAAAGATTCTTTGGACTCTTCCGGAACGCTTTAGGGCAAAGGTTGCCGCCATTGAAATCGTCAATCATCCGGATGACTTGAGAATAGAGGAATTAGTAGGTGCTTTACAAACATGTGAAATGACTTTTCCTACTAATCAATTTTCCTCCAAGTCTTCTTCTAAGGGTGCAGAAATTGGATTCAAATCAACAAAGGAAGGAGATAGCGACTCAAACTCCGACGATGAAATTTCTTTTGCCTATTTTGAAGAACAACTCGCGCGGATCACGAAAAAATTTCGTCGAAACTTTTGGAACAATCGAACCGATAGATCTTCATCCTCAAAACCGAAAAATTCATCTAAAGGATCATCGGGTTCTAAATCCTCTAAACTCAAAAGATTTGCAAAACCTTCTAAAGAAAATGAAAAGGATGAATTCGAAGGGAAAATCCAATGCTACAGATGCAAAGGCTTCGGCCATATTTCAATGGATTGTCCTTCTAAGAAATCATATAAAAATAAGGCTTGCAAGCAAAAACTTGGGATGATTCTACTTCCGATGAATCAACCTCAAGTAAAGAGGAAAAGGATAATGTTGTTAATTTTCATACTTCTCTAGTTCCCTCCTCTAATGTTTGCTTGTCATCGTTAATTACTGACTCTACTTCTTTGATTTTGCATGAATCATCTACCTCCGACGGAGAGTCGTCAATTGAAGGGGAGTCAGACGAAGAAGAACTCGTTGAGGCTTATCAACAACTTCTTAAGAAATCAAAGAAGATGGCCAAGCACATTAAGAAATTGAGAAAACAACGACTTGAGGTTGAAGACGAGAACCGTACTTTAAAGATCAAAATTCATGATCTCGAGGAGGAACGAGGACTTGCATTGAACAATAATAAAATCCTCCAAGAAGAGCTAAACCAATCGGAAACGATCGTTAATTCTCATATGGACAAGATTGGTTTTCTTGAAAAACAGTTTGAGGAAATCCATGACGCCAACCAAGTTTTGACCAAGCAAGTTCATCAATTCAAATCCGACATACAAACTCTTTCAACCGATACCAAGAAATTTGACGGTATGTCCGGATTGGGTGAAACGAGCAAAGTTGGTCTGGGATATAAACTGAAACTAACTGTAAAGGCTTCAAGTTCCACAACAAAATTGAAAGGTAAAACATGCTACTAATGTGGAATTGAAGGACACATAATGAAGACGTGCCCGAAAATTAGAAAGAAGAATTCATCGGCATCTTCATCTACGGAGCAGACTCTACGGATTCAAAAGCCACAACAATTCAGTGGAGTTCTCTCAATCCACCAAAGGTCCGAGCCACAACATCGGTTATTCAAGAGGACACTTGCAACGCAGGAACCTAAGGTGGATCAACAGTTAAAGCTAACATCCCCCGGCCACAACGAATCAAGACAACCCAAAATCCGACGGTTTTGGATTAGGAAAGGTGATATCTTTCCATGTCTTAAGTTTTAAATAGCTTTTGACTGTATGTAATGCTTTGATCGGTTTTCTCTTCATATATATTGTGATCTTTGCATTACATGATTTCAATGCTTGTCGTTTTTATTTATGTTTTTTTTTCAAATAAAAGGATTTTAACGAACGAGTGCATTGAATATCAAAAGGGTTTACTTTCATTCACTCCTAATTAATTTCATATTAATTATCAACTTTACTCCATAATCATCATCTTTGAAGATATTCCGTTATAGGAGTTTTTGATATTTATATTCATCAAATTTTAGTAATCATGTGTGATCTTAAGGTGCTTAACCTATCTCGGTTGTGTGAATTCATTGTGATAAACATGAGACAACGAATAGAATAAAATTTGGAATTTAATTCTTTCACGTAAGAGATTGCATTCTTACAAGGGTAATTAAAAGAGTTGAAATGATGTGGAAAGAGTTACAACGGTAAAAGAGTGTGAAAACTACCACCACATGTTGGAAAGAAATACCACATGTTTTGGATGCATGATAATATTTTTGGTAAAATTTTTAGATGAAGATTTCGGAGATTCATATTCAAATTTTCTATATTTTTGAACAATCTCCTGGTTGGTATAAGGTGGGATAGTTGAAAGATGCTCAAAGAGTCACCCTTAAGTATTTTAGTGCTTATCTCAAATTTGAAAGGGTATTGATCAAATTGATGTCATTTTGGAAATCTCTGTAAATTATTTTTGATAATCCATTATATCTTGATAGAGTTCGGATCTCTAGATTATTTTTGATGACTTGTGTTTGACGTGTATAAAATGAAAAACGGCTATAATGTTTTATCTTTGTTTTTCATGATTTAGGAGTAAATCTTTTTAATTTTTGTAAAATTAATTAGATTGAATGACATCTGTGTGATCTCGAAGTTTTTAAGCACTTAAATTATTTTCCGGATGGCACGCAAATTGGATTTGAAAGATTTTAAAATTTTGGATTTGTTTCAAGAATTTTTTTGTTTTTAGCTCTGGAGTACCGGTACTCATATTTTGGTACCGGAACCAATTTCCCGAAATTGGTTTTCAATCCGGAACCCAAACTGAAATTTTTCAGATTTTTAATTGGGTACCGGTATGCACCTTCGAGTACCGGTACGCAATCTGCGTTTTCATTATATACCGGAACCGAGGGTTTATTTTTCACTTCTCTCTCTCTCCCTTTCTCTCTCTAAAAGATTTTTAAGGTGTTTTTCTTCAAGATCTACGAGATTCTTGTTGTGATTTGTAAGATCTTTCATCAATCTTGCTTTTTATGTTTCAAAACCCTAGTTTTTAGGTTTTGATGATTTATTTTGTGATTTTTGAGTTGATCTCTACTTCTTATGAAATCTCTAGCATATATCACCTTATTTTCTTGATTAGAGCATAAATGATTGCTTTCTATGTGATTAGATTCATGGTTTCTTGCGTATATTGCTTGAATCATTCATTTAAATCATTTCTTTATATCAAGAAATTTGAAAATTTAGGGCTTGCATGTAAATTGGTTTTGAATGTTAGATCTTCAAAGTTTATATGTTTAGAATGTTTGTTAAACATTTTTAAGCCTTTTATGATATTCATATTCGATCACATCATAGTGCATCATGTTTTTCACAGGAATATGGCGTTCTCTTTGCTACTTGCACTTATGGTATTGATGGCTACCGGGAATGGACGTGGTCGTGGACGTGGAAAGAAGAAAGTTTCTAAACGATCACGTGATGAAGGATCAACTAGCTCATAATCAGAATCTTCATCAGAATATGAGGAAGAATCGGTGAAAGGAAAGGGAAAGGCACCAATGACTTCAAGGAAAAAGAAAGGTGCAGATTCTCCTCCACGAAGAAGTACTGGTGGACCGGTAATTCGTGAACGCTCTCAAACAGAATGGCGAACAAAGCTTGGGGATGGTGAACAACACATTAGCTCAAAGCGCCGTACAATCTTTGAGAATATAGCATGCATTGGGGAGCGACATGTCAACTTCTCTGAATTGTATCGAGAAGTTCCGGACTTTGCGAAACTACTAGAACAGATTCCTATTGAACCACTTGGTAGAGTTCCTGCTAGGATAGGTTTCTGTGTGGAGCTACTCAGGGAGTTTTACATGAGAGTAGTTATACTACACGAGGATCCTGACATCGGGACATTCATTTTTGAAACAACAGTTAGAGGTATCAAGTTTGATATTACTCCTGCTGTAATTGGTGCAAATCTGGGATTGATTGTTGATACAAAGGGTCTGCACTATGTTGGGTTATAATTATATGGATCTGAACAGGGGAAAAAAACACCTAGAGGGGGGTGAATAGGTGTAAAGAATAAACACTCAAAAATCTTTGCGTAATAAAACCCAATGGGGAAAAGTAAATAACACGCAGAGATTTTACGTGAAAAACTCCAAAACCAGGAGTAAAAAACCACGGGACCGATCACACGGTGAAATCAACTAAGATTAAACACGTACAAAGGTGATATACCGTACTCACACACGACTCAACCTTTTTCCATGCGCTCCGAGTTGATCTTCTCCGCTCGCTCCGCAACGCGCCTCGAATCCACGATTTGCGTCCAACGCCGAATCCACGGCGTCCAACGTCGAGTCCACGACGTCTGACCGAATCCACGATCTCCACCAAGTAGTACGTGTCGATCACACGAACATACCTCGCTCTGAATCCACGAGAGCGGTAGCACATTGAATCCACAAGGCCACGCGAATCCACGCGCCGATTTTTGGGAAAATCGTTGTTTTGTTGGTGGTGAAAATCCGCCGAATACTTAGATCAAAGATAGATCGGAAATACCATCTAAGTATTCATTAATTTGATTCTACTCAAAATCTGAGTTTGAAAACCTAGAATCAAATTAATCAATATAGATGAAGAAACATAGAATAGATCTAGTTATTTCCTTTCTTCTCTATATGTGGATTTATAAGTTTTTCTCCGTTAATTTTTCTCGTTCATTTACGGAATACAAAACTTATTTTTGGATTGCCCTAAAAGATAAAATTAGGGTTTACTTATAGGTTAGAAACCATTGGAAGAGGATAAGAATCAAAAACTGACTGTAACAAACTTTTTCCCGCACAACGATCCGGACTGGGTTTGGCTTGATCCGGACTGTCATTGTTTTTCAGAGAATTCCTGAAAAAATAGTGTTTGGGGTCCGGACTGAAATACCCACGGTCCGGACTCTTCATGCGATTTCTGCAAAATCCACGTTCGGGGTCCGGACTGAATCAATGGTGTTCCGGACTTGATTTCCGCATTAACCTACCTACGTTCGGGGTCTGGACTGAAGTAGCTTGATTCGGATCCTGAACATATAACAGTCCAGTTTTTTGATTTTTATGCAATTAAAAACCCATCCAAGTATTTTCTACACTATAAGAAGTATTCGGATCACAAAAATTATTTAGTTAAACATACCTGATCCTTTTGAATTCTTCTTTCTTGAGATTGAGGTATATGATCCACACATCTTCATCTTCAATCTTCAAGACTTAACCACTTTCATGAAATACGCCAAAACAAAATCCTTAACAATCTCCCCCTTTGGCGGTTTCGTGACAAAACAAAAATCCACTTAAAGAAAAATTTAAAAAGATATTTTTGTTGCTATCACCATACAACAAAAATTTACAATTAAGATCCAAATAAAATAAATACATGAGATAAACTCCTAAAACAGACTCTGGACTTAGACATCTGTACTCTCTGCAAAAGAAATAATTCTTGACAAGAGAAATCGTTAGATACCTCAAGAATTTAAATTAATTCAAAAATCAACCAAAGAGATGAAGTTTATACTCACCATGACATTGATAAAAGCATAAATGTATTAAAATACCAATCAGAGATAGATATATCTTCTAAGCATTAAATTCCAAATGTCATAAGTATGTTAGTCAACAAACAACTTGTTAGTAATATTACATGCCCAAATAGTTAGTCAAATAGTTAGTCGAGGCATTCATTTATTCACAATACAAAACCAAAGTTGTTGTCATACTTACCTTTCAAGTTTTAAGTGTTCCAAAGTTCTCCCAAACCACTTGTTCATATCTCTCTCCCCCTTTTTGTCACTAAAAGTAGCCAAAATTTATAAAAATTAAGGGAGTTAAAAGTTCAAAAATAGTAAGAACTAATACTAAAACCTGCAAAACTAAAAGACAATCAGAACATAAGCATAACATACAGTATTATTATTAGAGCAAATGGTCAGTCTAGATCTGACCGGTCTGAACTGCTACAATCCAATTTGTTCAAAATTCCTTTAAGTATTTTTGACATTTTTGAACATTTTCTTTTTATCTGTTGTTGTTCAGAGGTGATACATTGTATGTCAATTGACATTCTTTCTTGTTCCACAGACAATCTCCTCTGTTCTTGTTGGATGGAGGACGTAGATTGATCATTCTTTGTCGTGTCCTTCCTAGATGTCGAAGGAGGTATTGAGGATGCAGATGGTGCATTTCTACCTTTGGTCCATGAAGATTCTCTAGGAAGAGAGTGCGCTCTGGCGAGGGGTTCATTAATCTGAATTCCACTGCCCTTCGAATTCTTTCGCCTGGTATATTGCTTGGTTGTTGAGCAAGACTTCATCAGCTTTTTGTTCTTTAAATAAAACCTATCTTCTTCATCAACAACCTGTTGTATTTCTCTACAAATTTCATCCCAGTCTTCTTCGTCTGATTCTGAATCATTTTGAAGAACATTCTTTGTCTCTTCTTGACTTGCTCTATCTTGCTCCTTTTTAATTGATGCTCATGTTCCTACCATTGCTGCAATGAGCACTATAATCCATGCAAAAACTATTTTTGCTACTGCTTTAAAAATGAAGAACCTGCGAGCAAGAACTCAAGAACACGAAAAATTATTTAATTTTCAAAAATTTGAAATATTGTACCCAAACAATCATTATCGTGTAGAGAGACTAGGTGTCACGCCCCGGGGTCGAAACTGTGACCCGGCTCGCTAACAGATCCGCCATCTGTACGGAAACTGCCGTACAGACAAAGCGTCTAACCTGCAAAAGATGAAACTATAGCTACACAGATATCAGAGCGGAATAAAAGATGTAATATAAAATCTCAATACTAGAAGCGGGAAGTAAAAACAAGTCCATCTCCCCCAGATACAAGGTGATACAAATAGAAATCCACCTATACATCATCTACAAATCCAAAAGGGGAGATAACTAAAAACTAGAAATATAATAATACATAATCAAACTCCCACAGTCCGGGATGGTACATCTACCTCACTCTATAGTAACCAATGCTGGTAGGGAACTATCACGCGACTCCCTGTCCTCGGTCCGTCCAGTCAGCTCGACAGGAACAGAAGAAAAGCCTCAGCAACCTGTCACCGACAGAGGGTGTGAGAACTACATCCTACAGTAGTTCTCAGTGGGTACCGTCTCCAAGAACCACGGTCTGCCCACTAAGTCTACTAGAGGCAAAAGATAACAGAATAAAACTGTGATAATGAAAATAAGCTGGAAAAGTATCTACCGCTATCATGCCTCTATCTACCATGCTCAAAGAGAAAGAGAACACAGATGATGATATGCATCCACTCTCTACTGACAATATGTCACAAGAAAACTCTACTATGACGCATGCTATACCATCACTCTCTCAATGTCACCCAATCTCAATGACTGTCCCACTTTGGACCAGTCAACCAACCTGCGCTCACCTACTGCCACTACGCCCAAACAGGACTTGGTCGTACGTAGGGTGTCCCTCGAGGACTATCTCAATGTCAAGCGAACTCTAGTGTATCAACTAGTCGCATCATCGCAGCCTCGTCAGGCTCGGTATCATCAACGCACCCGGGGCGTAGCTCGAGGGGTGCGACCCCAACGAGCTCAAGTATCACAAGTATCTCATAACTGGCATGAAATGCCAGGCTCAGCATGCTATAATTCACGATCAACCAGATCGGTAACACGAGCTCAAAAGCACAACTCAATCTCACAACACTAACCCACTCAGAGAAAGTACTACACAGCTGGGACCGCCGTCACTCCCAACGGCTCCCACAACAACACCCCACTCATAGGCGGGAAAAACCGACTGACGCGACAAGGTCCGAGAACCCCGATAGACCGGTGCCTAGAATCCCAATCAAACAAGAACAGACTCTAAGCTTAGCCTATCGAAGTTCTCGATCCTTTACCGTTCAGGGATTCGGTGTAATATCTGCGGGTTTCAGGGAGCCCGAATCCTTTTATTTTAATTTTTCTTTGCACCGCGTTTCGCTTACGGGGGCTGAATGGCAGTTTTTAATTCCTTGTTTCTTGGCAGACTGTCGGGGCTCGCGGGTATTTTTAGACAATAAAGCTCGCGAAACGGAGATCAGCGGCACGATCGGATCTGATTTCCGACCCCGGAACCTTCCGGATTATTTTTCTGAAGTTTGTTGGCGGTTCGGGCGTTTAGCACATTTTTTGAGGTAAACCAGACCCGGGTTCAATTTCTTTTAATTTGGGGATTTAGGTTTTCTTGTCTTCCCCCCCCCCCCCCCTCTGCTTTGGACCGACTGTTTTAATTTTGTGTTGGGTGACTTAGGTTTTTCCCACTTTTCTTTTTCGTACGCTCCTTGCCTTTCGAGTGCGAGCAAGAGATAAAAAAAAAAAAAATAAACCCTTCCTCCCGAGACTCGGCTTTCTTGCAAGGCGGCGTGAAGAACCGAGGAGCGCAACGAGGAGAAGGAAGGGACCATCGCTCTTCCCACGGAACCCGGCGAGCGAGCGTGGCACGATCCTCTTCTCTTCCTCCCTCTTCATCGGCGAATCGGAGGCGCGTAGTTTCGGTGAGTTTTTAAATTATACCTAGGGTTTCCTTCGGATCATCGCACGGGAGGGGGGGAGGCGGTGCACCCCGGTGGGCCGCACCACCGCCGTCGCGAGGCGCCGATGCGCATAGGGCTAGGGCACCCGGGCGTGCGGGTCGGGCACCCGCGCGGGCCTGGGCGCCGCGCGGGCTCGCCCGTGCGTGCGGGTCGGGCACCCGCGCGGGCCTGGGCGCCGCGCGGGGTCGCCCGTGCGTGCGGGTTGGGCACCCGCGTGGGACCTGGGCGCCGCGCGGGGCCACCCGTGCGTGCGGGCTGGGCGCCCGCGCGGGACCTGGGCGCGGCGCGGGGCCAGGCACCGAGCAGGGCCGCCGCTGTCAGGGAGCCGTGCGGGCCTCACACGGCACGGGGCCCTGATACGCGTGCGGCCAACGCGGCAGCACGGTCACCGTCGCTGCGGGTTCCGACTCGGCCGCCGCCGCCGCCGTCGGACCCGAGAGCCCCGTTCCACGACGGGATCCGGACAATCCGTATTTGTTTCCTTGTGTTATGTTGGGCGGGCGCTGACTTCTTCCCGGTGGACTTTGTAGTTTCGGGGAGCGCACCGGGACACGGAGGTGTAGTGCTTTGATCATCGCTCGTAGAGGTGGGTTTTTATTCTTAAGTCTTAGCATTTAGTTCTATCATGTTGGACGGGGTCAACCTTATGTGTACTTGGGTTAAACATGGTAGGGAGGCATCAATTATTCGTTTATGGCTTTACGGTTCTTATGATTAGATGTACATATTGTTTCATATGGTTCTCATGTATGGATAGGTGTATGTTGTGAATATATATTGTTTCATATGGTTCTCATGCATGGATAGGTGTATGTTGTGAATTTATATATATTGTTTCATATGGTTCTCATGCACGAATATGTATATATTGTTTCATACGGTTCTCATACATAGATATGTATATATTGTCTCACATGGTTCGCATACATGCACATATATATATTGTTCACGGTTACTATGCTCGGCTGCAACACGCGCACCCGCGGTTTGGCCACCGCAAAGGGTGCACTTTTCCGGAAAAGTGGTCCATGACCCGTGTATACCCACAGGATGGCGTCGGGCCTCTTTAGTTGTGGGGCTTGGATGCGCCAAGGTGTGAGCGGTGCGACCCGTCGGTTTAGTTGTCCGACGTGGGAGCGGTGCGACCCATTCAGTTTAGTTGTCCGACTTGGGCGCGATGCGATCCGTCGGTTTAGTTGTCCGACGGGATCGGGTATTGCAGGTTTATAGGTGTTTGATTTTACTTTTCCCTTGCAAGGGTGGTTGCTCCGGATAGACTACGGTTGGACGTTTTCTTTACCTGCTTTACTTTTATCACTTTTATTTAGTCGCTGACTTCCCACTTTGCGACAGGGTCCTACAGGGGGGAGAGTTAGGCGACAGTGAGGCCGCGGCTAGAGATTTTGGGTCCCAGGAGACCGGAACAGTACTTTACCTCTTACTTTCGCATTCTATTTATTGTTTGTAGACTGTGGATGGTTCTCGATACCCTCGTGGGGTCGGTGTGGATGTCGGTACGGTGACAAATGAATTGTTTAGTTTTCTTTACCTCTCTGTGGGCCGCTTTGGAAAATAAAATAGCAAATAAAAGAACAGATTGCGAAAACTACTATTTCAAAACTCGGGTGCCGTGTGGGCACCGTTTTCAAAACCTTGTGGATTTATGGTTTGCGAAAATGGATTTCAAAACCTAAGTGTCGTGTGGGCACTGTTTTTCAAACCCCTGAGTTTATGTTGCTTTCGAAAAAGGGTTTTCAAAATATGGGTGCCGGGTAGGCGCCGTTTCAACAATTGTGGGTTTTATCCTTTCAAACTAATCGGCCGTGAGTTTATTCAGCACATTGTGAATGGTTGTATGTTTGGATTGTTGTGATTGAATGTTTACTCGTTATTGAACATTGTACAAACCGCGACGCCGTGCATATACAGGGGAGACTCTGTCCGTTTGTAGAGTGATCCTGTATATGCGGCGGATATGGGCACGCGCCAGGGAAGAAGGTTTTCAAAAAAAAAAATAAATACATACCTTTTGTAATCTGTTTCCGCTAAATTAATCCCCCGGGGCGTGACATTCGGCCCCTCTCGGTTAAAGTGGGAAAGTAACTCAGCTCAATGCTCTAAACTCATGGCTGGAGATGCTCCACAGCCAGAACCACAAGGAGTCCGAAAACCCCGGGAGCCTACTACGACCCCAATCAAACAAGAACAGGCTATAGGGGTAGCCTCCCGTTGTTTTCGACCCAAGAATGAAACCAGCCCTTAGAACCCAGATACTGCACCCCGGTCGGGTGAGGGAAGTTAGGAAAAAGGTGACCTTTATTATAAATATCATTTCCACTCAACCCCCTTGGGGTAAGGATAAAATTGCCCCTTTTTGAAAACCGTCTTGAGTTGAGAAAGCCAAGTTTTATAGATTTTAGTTCTTGAAAAATCAGTTGGAAACAAGTTTATTTTTCGAGCTCCCAAGGGTTGGTGCCGACACCCAATCAAACATGAACAGGCTCCGGCGACCCCCAGGAACTCGGGAGGAAAACACTAGTTTACTAAAATCATGAATGTCCAAAGACATTATGGGTTCAAGGTCCTGATAACACACGTGCACTACAATCACGACACGGTGGTGACGAGTAAAACAGAGAAACAACCAGAGATTCGGGACCACCGTTTACCCAAAACGGTTCCCAAAACACAAACACTGGCCTAACACAGCCACCAGACCCCACTCGGCCCCCAGGCCCGAGTGCAACACCCGTCCCACAACACCCTGACCACTCGGCCCACTACCCGGGCGAGGAACTCTATGTCCAGAAGGAAAATGCAGTGTGTGGGATGTCTAAATCATAAAAGAACCTAGCCCAGATTAAAGTTCTCTATTGGTCTGGTTAACACATGCAACATATGACGGGGGTGCTAGTCAAGTTCCAAGGAAACACTTAAACTAGCATGCAAATCCTATCATAATAGAATTAGAAGGAAGTCCGTAGACTTGGAGAGAAAACCAACCCACCTCAGCACGCCACCAATTGCTTGTCGACACTTGCAATTGGCCTCCACGCGATTACCTTACCTTCACGTGGTCCACACGCAAAACAAGGCACGGTGCCGAAATCCGCACGCAAAATGGAGTCACCAGATCGCGCCCCCAATGGATGTCCCGAAGCAAGTCCGCGGCTCCACGCAGCGGAGAACACACAACCGCCCTCGACAGAAGCTAAAAACCACACTGCAAGCAGCCAGGAAGGAGAAACCGCAAAATCAGTCAAGACGGTCGAAAACCGAGCATCCGGCGGTGAAAAACAGCCTCCGTCGGCGAAAACAGCGCGTGGCGCGAAAAACAGCCTTCGTCGGCGAAAAACAACCTTCGTCGGCGAAAAACAGCCTTCGTCGGCGAAAAACAGCGCGCGGCGCGAAAAACAGCCTTCGTCGGCGAAAAACAACGCGCGGGGCGAAAAACAGCCTTCGTCGGCGAAAAATAGCGCGCGGCGCGAAAAACAGCCTTCGTCGGCGAAAACAGCCTCCGTTGGCGAAAACAGCCCGCGAAAAAGGCATCAAAACTGCTTGCGAAAACTGCTCAAAACCGCTCGCGAAAAACTGTTCGCGAAAAACTGCACAAAATCGCTCGCGAAAACTGCTCGCGAAAAACTCCACAAAATCGCTCGCGAAAACTGCTCGCGAAAAACTGCACAAAATCGCTCGAGAAAACTGCTCGCGAAAAACTGCACAAAATCGCTCGCGAAAACTGCCTCCGTCGGTGAAAAACAGCGCCCGACGGCGAAAACAGCGACCGACAGCGAAAACAGCTCGCGGCGGCGAAAAATGGCGTGCGGCACGCAACCCGAGGTGTCTCCGCAGTCTCGGGGCACGCTGAATGGCGTAAATCGCAGCCGCGCGGCCCAGGAGGCCGGCCGCTCGGCCAAAAACCCTGCCGCGCAGCGTAGGGGCTTGCTGCGCTGCGCCGGAGCGCGCCGCGCAGCGCCCCTGCGGCGCTGCGGGCCGCGCGCAGCGGTTGCTCGCGGCCCGCGCGCGGCACAGCGCTGCGCGCGGCCATGCGGCGCTGCGCCCAAGCAGAGCCCGCCGCAGGGTGCTGCTAACAGAAGCACCCTGGCGGATGCTGCGCAGGGGCAAAAAAATTTTTAAAAAAATTTAAAAAAATAAAATAAATTTAAAATAATTAATTAAACTCTAATTAATTATTTTAAATCCAATAAAAACCCCAAAAACTCAAATAATTTTCAAAAAATCCTCTAAGCACCATAAATCCCATAAAAATCCATTTTTAGCTTTTAAATACCAACAAAAAGAAATCCCAATAGCTCCAAAGAAATTTCAAAAGCCCAAAAATAAAATTTCCAAAGCTGAAAAAAGCTCTAACATTTAATTCCAAAAAAATAAACACCAAATTCCCACCTCAAAGATACGTCCACGCCCCTCACGGCCACAACGGGGGAGTCCTCGACGAAGCAAACTCCAAAACCACCTTGTTTATCTTTCTCTCATTCTTCCTCTCCTTCTTCTTCTTCCTTTTCTCTCTTTTCTTCTTTCTTTCTCTCTTTCTCTGCTACCACGAAGCTACAGGGAAGGTGGGGTGGGAGATGATGAGGTGGCACAAGAGGATAAGATCACCCCTAATTAAAGAAGCTACAGGCTTCACTAATTAAGGAAACTTAATTAACTTTTAATTAAGTAAGCATTAGCTTAATTTTAAAAGCAAAAATTCATTTACCTTTAATCCAAACCCCCAACCCACTTCCCTCTCTCCAACAAAGAGAACAATAAATTAGCAATTCTAATTAATTAAAACAATAAAATAATCCAAAAAGCCCAACTCCAACTCACTTTTTGCCTTCGGGCTCTCCGCCGCTGTCCGGAACCTCCCGAACTCCGTTGTAAATCGAAAGTACACGCGCTCACAGCTTTTTCTCTTCAAAAAGCTCATCCGTTGAGTCGGGGTGCTCAATTCAAAAACCGGCTCCGAAACTGTCAGTTCTGACTCACTTTTTGCCTCCGAATCCTCCGCGTCAGTCCGGAACCTCCCGAACTTCGCTGTAATCTGATAATATACCTGTTCCAAGTGTTCCCGAATTTTCTGCACTCCACTGTGAAGTCGGTAATTCCCAAATCCAGTCCTCAATCGGCGCACTAAGCCGGAAAAACCCCGAATCAAGCTGGGACTTCTGCGTTGCTCCTAATCAACCTGACATCAACAGTAAACACAAACGCCACCTGCCCGAGGCAAACTCTCTGCTCCACGACATCATGAGCGGTCGGCGCGCCATCCGAAGACCCGGTACTCTACACTAGGAATCAAGTTAGTTTTGCAAAAAGAATTTTAAAATGGATCAATTCCACGATTTTCAAAAATTCTCATTATATGCCCTAAAACCAAATTTTTAGAAATCGAAGCATAAAAATCCGTTAATCAAGAGAATACCAAGCATATAAACAAAACTAATCTACTCAGAGTTCTTATTTCAAAAGAAATTTGATCAAAAACCAATCAAAAACAAAAAAGATACATGATTTTCATGCACGTTTTGAAAAAACATGGCAAAAACTGTGAAGAACCGAGTTTTGATCAAAGAAACTTACTTGAAATCCGAAGAACTTGAGTTTGAAAGGCTCCAAATCGGTTGTTTTCTAGAGAGAGAAACTCTGGAGACTTGGAAACAAAAGCTTGTGATAAAAAGAAATCAAAAACCCTTTCGTTTCATATAAACCCTAGCCGCGGTCCGGATCGGCTCAAGAATTCAGTCCGGATCGGCTACCCGCAGACAATTCCTGCGTTCGGGATCCGGAACAGAAATTCCAATCCGGATCGGCTCCAACTTTTTCTTCAGAAAAATTTACAAAAATTTCAGAAAAATCAGAAAACGATTCTAAGCACTTTCGTATATCAACTTTAAACAAAACTCATTATTTCACATCAAAAGAAATAGATTATGCTAAATCTATCAATAATATCCAAGTAAAGAAACGAAAATTTATAAGAATTAAATCCTTTAAAGTTGACCAAGTTCAAAAAAAAAACATCCATCACGATCTAATGAGTAATGCGTTTATCAAATCATCAATTTAGAAAAGAAGATAAAGCATCAAGATCGATAGATGTTTGAAATCCCAAATAAGTTAGATAATATATCTAGTCAATTTATTGTAAGGAGTGGCTCTTTGAGCATCTTTCAATAAAAATCCCACCTTATACCAACTTTGGAATTTGACAGAGTTAAGTATTCCAAAAAGCATTTTTTCTAATCAACAAGAAAAACCATGCTTGGTATACATGTGGTAGCTGCACACAGTACTCGGACGACCGAGATGGTAGCTCTTTCCTCCATGTGGTGGTAGTTTTCACACTCCTCATTGGGATGTAACTCTTTCCACATATTTTGAGCATAAAAATTTAAATGAACTCCCCCTCAATTGGCTATCAATTATTTAAGATATGAGGTATTCAACCAAAAATTGATCTCGTGTTCATACTTAACTCAATTTTCAAATATGATAAAAACTATACCAAGAGATCATTTGAGAGAGAAAATAACTTTGATCAATTAAAGATGAACTAATTGATATAAATGATCATTGCATCAAATGAATTATCATGATATCCAAATCATCATAAATTTCGTAAAACATAAAAAGATGCAAGTAAAGTCAATTATACTAATGCTCAATTAATGTTCTATGTACAAGCATAGATAAAGAACAAAAACACACAACAAAACCTAACCTAAGCAATGGTTTCAAAAAGAGGTTATTTCAAGAAAACATTCCAATTGCTTTACGCAAATGAATAAACCGTTTTTGATCCAAAGATTTTGTTAAAATATCAGCTAATTGATCTTCAGTTGAAACATAAGAAATTTGAAGAATACTTGATTCCACTAGCTCTCTTAGAAAATGATATCTAAGTTTAATGTGTTTTGTTCTAGAGTGCAACACAGGGTTTTTAGAAATATTTATAGCACTAGTGTTGTCACAAAGAATAGTTACCGAAGTCGCGGAAATTCGGAAGTCGCTCAACACGCTTTTCATCCAAAACAATTGAGTTGAACAACTACCCGCTGAAATATATTCCGCTTCGGCAGTCGAGAGTGCAATGCAGTTTTGGTTTTTGCTATGCCATGCAACAAGACAATGGCCAAGATAAAAATATGCACCACTCGTACTTTTTCAATCATCCACTAATCCTGCCCAATCGGCATCTGAATATCCTATTATGTCAAGAGTTGTGCCCATAGGATACCAAATTCCGAAATTCAATGTTCCTTTGACGTACCGGATGATCCTTTTCACCGCTTTCAGGTGAACCCCCTTTGGTGCTGACTGATATCTCGCGCAGATCCCAACACTAAAGGATATGTCCGGGCGACTAGCCGTGAGATAGAGTAGACTTCCAATCATGCTGCGATAAAGCTTCTCGTCTACACTTTCACTAGGAGATTCACTTCCTAATCCCTTGTTGCTAGTTCCCATTGGAGTCGAAAAGTCTTTAGAATTTTCTAAACCGAATTTCTTCACCAACTCCCTTGTATACTTGGATTGGCACAGATGAATGCCTTCTTCATTTTGTTTGACTTGCAATCCAAGAAAATATGTTAGCTCGCCCATCATGGACATCTCAAATTCGCTTTCCATGATTTCTACGAATTTTGAAGCATCGTTGTTCCTTATTGCTCCAAATACAATGTCACCGGCATAGATTTGTGCCACAATAAAGTTATCCTGAAAATGCTTCACAAAGAGTGTCCGATCCGCTCCCCCTCGAGTGTAGCCCTTTTCCAAAAGGTGCTTTGTCAACCTTTCATACCATGCTCGCGGTGCTTGTTTTAGACCGTAAAGAGCCTTTTTCAGTCGAAAAACATGGTTATGTAGTTTATGGTCAATGAAACCTTTCGGTTGAGCCACATAAACTTCCTCGTTTAAAAAACCATTTAAAAAGGCACTCTTAACGTACATTTGAAAAAGCTTAATTTTGAAATGATAAGCAATCGCGAAGAGGATGCGAATTGACTCGAGACGACCTACCGGGGCGAACGTCTCATCAAAGTCTATACCTTCAATTTGTGAATAGCCCTGAGCAACTAGGCGTGCTTTGTTCCTGATGATGGTACCATTCTCGTTTTTCTTGTTCTTGAAAATCCATATAGTACCAATTATGTTGTGTTGCTTCGGAGGCTTCGTTAATTCCCAGACTTTGTTTCTTTCGAATTGATGGAGCTTTTCCTGCATTGCTTCAATCCAGTAATCATCCTGAAGAGCTTCATCGACGTTCTTTGGTTCTATCATGGAGACGTAACACGCGACTCCACAAACCAACTGTCTCCGAGTTCTGACTCCTTCTTGTGGGTCTCCAATATTTGGAGATACGTAGCGTTTGAGGTAACGGAGTACTCGGAGGTACGTGTGATGATTCCTGCATATCAGATAGACTAGAAGAACCATGAGATGCATCAACATTATCGGAAGAATTATTATGAGGAGATGCATTTACAGGAGTATCATCATCAAGAGACATATCAGGGGTAGATTTATCAGATGAAAAATGGAAAGCTTCATATACTTTAACATTAAAAGATTCTACCATCGCTTTAGATTCGAGATTAAATACCCGATATGCTCTACTATTTGTAGAATAACCCATGAAAATTCCTTCGTCACTTTGAGAGTCAAATTTTCCAAGATTTTTGCGATCACGTAAAATGTAACAGCGACTCCCAAAGATTCAAAAATATTTGATATTCGGTTTTCTACAAAACCATAGCTCATATGGTGTATTTAAAGTGCCCGGGCGCAAATACACACGATTGATTACATAAACGTCGGTGTTCACTGCTTCAGCCCAAAAATGTAACGGGAGTTTCCGACTGTGAAGCATAACACGTGCCATCTCTTGTACTACCCTGTTTTTGCGCTCGACTACGCCATTCTGCTGAGGTGTATATGGTGCAAAGAATTCATGTTTTATGCCATTGGAAGTGCAAAAATCAATGAATTTTGAATTTTTAAATTCTCCACCTCTATCACTTCGAACACGAACGATCTTTTCATTTTTCTCAATCATAACACGATGACATATCTCATGAAAAGAATCGAAAGTATCCGCTTTCTCTTTTAAAAATATTACCCATGAGTATCTAGAGAAATCATCAACCAAAAGAAAAATGTACCATTTACCTCCCAAACTTGGTTGACGAGTCGGCCCTATTAAGTCCATGTGCAGTAATTCTAATGGCCGTTTGGTTCCCACGTGGTTCAAGTTCTTGTGCGCAGCCCTTGATTGTTTTCCCTTTTGACAACCTCCACACACAATGTTTTCTTTAAAAGATAATTTAGGAACTCCCTTAACCACGTCTTTATTTGAAATCCTTGCTAGTTCCTTGAAATTTATGTGACCTAGTCTTTCATGCCAAAGAGTTTCATTTTCAAGTGACACTAGGTTACAATTTTCAGAAATTTTATTAGGAACTACATAGCAATTATTTTCAGACCTGACCCCTTTCAAAAAGAATAAATGGTCCTTATCAGTTACAATACATTCTGCAAAAGAAAAATTAACTGAAAAGCCACTATCACAAAGTTGACTTATGCTAATGAGGTTAGTCTTAAGGCCTTCAACAAATAAGACATTGTTCAAAACCGGCCTTCTGGAATAGTAATTGTTCTTTTTCCAACAATTTTTGAAGAACGACCGTCTCCGAAAACTACAAGTCCTCCGGAGGTTTTCTCTAAAGTTTGAAAACAATTTTTGTCATCGGTCATGTGATGGGAACATCCACTATCCAGATACCAAGACGAGTTGTCATAATCATGCAAAGAAGTATGAATGACAAGACAAGGGAAGATCTCACCTTTGCGCACCCAAACCTTTTTGGACTGCGTCGGCAATGATTGTGAAGTTATTCTCCTTGGTGAAAGCGTCTTGTTTAATTGATTGCTTTTCTTTGATGACGTCATCTTGTTAAATGAATTACCAAGGCTCTTTTCCTTTGAAAAATTCTCCTTTGATTTTCGGGGAATCACCTTTTTGGTAGTTGTTGCAAGAGGCGCTTGATTTGATCGTTTTGCTCCAATCTTGCAATCTCTCCTTATGTGCCCTGCAAAACCACAACGAAAACATACCTTTGTACTTGTTGAACCCGAAGTAGATGAGGTAGGCTTGTTGTCGTTGAATGCAATGATTTCCGTCGTCGGATGAGGAGACACCGACTGGGGCAAAAAAACTGTTCCACTCGAACTAGGACTATCTCCAGTTCGATTGTATCCAAGGCCCAAACGATTTGTTTGACCAAGACTAAGCATCTTATCCAACTTGCTCCTTCCATAAGAAAATCGCTTAAAATCATCCTTAAGTTGGAAAATGGTCTTCGTCATTTCCATTTTTTCCTGATGAGCCTCAGAGTAGAGCTTCAAGAAGTAATTTGCTTTATCCACCAGTTTGATGTGTTCCGTCTCGAAATGCTCATTTTTCTCTTGAAGGGAAACATTTACTTTGATCAAGTTGTCCCTTTCCACTTCAAGAGCGTTTGAGAGAGAAGTTGCCCTTTTTGCTTCTTCTTCGAGATCCTGCAATCTTCTTCTCAAACTCCTGTTTTGCTTTGCCAATTTCTTTGAATCCTTTAAAAGTTTATGGTAGGCAAAAACAAAGTCTTCACCTTCGGAATTACTCGGTTCATCACCCATTGTAGTTTTTTCAACATGGGAGGAGTTGGATAATGAACCGGATGTACTTGCCATAAAGCACACGTAAGGTGAAGTTGTGGACGCGTGGAATGCCGTTGCGTTGTTTTCTTCATCACTAGAAGATGACTCATTGGACGTTGAGGTGTCATCCCAAGTGACGGCTTGCATCGCCTTCTTCTTCGACGGATTCTTATTGGGACACTCCGTTGAGATGTGACCGTAGCCTCGGCATTTGAAGCATTGGACTTGTCCCTCCGAGTTTTTCTTATCCCTAGAAAAACTCTCTTGCTTTCTTGACTTAAAGCTTGAAGAACCTTTGCCTTTCTTCGACTTTACGAAGGATGAAGTTTTGCTTGAATTACTCCTTCGAAAGTTTCGGCGAAATTTCCTTGTCAAGAGTGCAAGTTGCTTCTCAAAATCCTCCATTGATAGGTTCTCATCATCGTCCGAGGAGGATGAATCCGCGTGTTCTTCCTTTGTTGATTTTAATGCAAAACCTGAAGACTTAGAAGAAGATGGCTTTCCAGAAGAATAGTTAGTAGAAAAAATCATTTCATAAGTTTGAAGTGCACCAAATAATTCTTCTACCTTGATTTCGTCCGGGTGTTTAACTGTTTCAATGGCCGCAACCTTAGGGAGAAATCTTTCAGGAAGAGTCCTTAAAATCTTTCTTACAACTTTAGATTCTGGAATTTTCTCTCCCAAGTTAACACATGTATTTACGACATCTTGCAATCGTGTATAATAATCTGTGAAAGATTCATTTTCTGCCATGAAAATTGAGTCAAATTTGCTCGTAAGCATTTGCAGTTTTTGAATATTCACAAGGCATGTTCCCTCATGTGTAACTTGTAGAACATCCCAGATTTCTTTCGCAGTCTCACATGCCGAGACGCGAGAGAATTCAGTTTGCGACAAAGCATTAAATAAGGCGTTAATCCCTTTGCCGTTGTAAGAAGATGAATCAATTTCTTCCTTGGTCCATTTCCACCTACGTTTGATGGTGCGAACATCAGCAATAATTTCAGTAGAATTTGTCCATCCAAATTCTATTGATTTCCACACCCGTTCATCGATGGAAATTAAAAATGCTCTCATCCGTACTTTCCAGTAGGCATAGTTTGTTCCATCGAAGAACGGGGGTCTGTTTGTAGTGGTCCAGAATTCCATGCACCTTTTCTGATGAATCCACTGTTTAGAACACCTATTGTTGGTGTGTCTGGCCCATAGTGCATCAAAGGGATGCCACAGATGGACCCTTTGTGTCTTGGTTGCTGATTTGGCCTTCGGTTGTATTTGCCGAATTTTAGAAAAGGTTTTGGGCCAATCTGAGGTTGGATTTGGATTCAGCGCGGAAAAACGCATGAAAACGGCTATTTGCTTGTTAAATTTGGAGTCCGGATGACCAAAAACGGGCTCCCGGAAGTTTTTCAGGGTTTTTCGTGGTGCATGGGGAAGGACCGTGGACCGGCCTGAGCCACGTGGCGGCCTGTTATTGGCCGGCTCACGCAGCTCGGTCCGCATGGAGGCGGCGGGAGGACGCGTGACGCGCGACACGTGGCCGGCGAATGACGCGTGGCAAGCCGCGGTCATGGACCGCGCGTCACGGCTCAGCGACCTTGCGCGCTGCGACCGGGCGCACGACACGTGGCGGGCTGCAATTGGCTGGCTCTCGAGGGCGCGGTCCACGGTGTGCACGGAGGGGCGTCTCGGGATGCCACGCGTACAGTGGCGCCAGGGCGGGCGTCGCCGCACTCGAGTGCGGCCACGTGTCGCCTCGCGTGTGGGCGGCCGTACCTACCCCCGCTGACCGCGGAGGGACACGCGGCGTGCAGCGGGCCCCCTTGCACTGCTGTCCCCTGTTCATGTACACGTGGCAGCCCCAGAGGGTTTCCGGGCGCGTCGGACGGGAAGCATCCGACCGGGCTTTCGGGCGCAGTGCGCCCGAATCCTGCGCCAGAATCCGGCCCACTTCAGTGGTGGGCTGGGCCTATAAAAGGGCTTCTTTGGTTTCTTCTTTCTCGAGTTTTGGGCCCTTTTTTCACTATGACTCCTTCAGAAGAAATTCCCCTCACGCAGTGCACTATCCATTGGAGGACTTGAAGATTTTTGGTGGCACGCTTCTGAGGTTCGTGATTTTACGGCGCGGCGCGACGCTTGTTTTCCGGCGACCCACTTCGTCCCTTCTCAGTGTTTGGGCTCCCCCGACTCACCCCGACTTCCGATTTCGCCGATTCTCGCGCCATTGGACTATCGACAGGTAGGAATTCAACTCCTGTCTTTTGAGGTTCCTCGTTTCTCCGTGCTGACCTTGGAGTTTCCCGAGCTTCCATTTGACCCCTTTTTCTTCACGGATTTTTGGACAGCACTGCGGTGTTCTAGCCGTATCTTTTTACTCGGACGTCGGATCGAGGCGATTCAAAAGGCAATTTCCATCTACACTTCGCAAGGAATCTCTTGGATTTTTCCCTGGATTTTTGGAATATTTTCCGAAGGTGAAAGTCTCCTTTTACTGTGGTTCTTTGACACAGAATTTCTGGACAGTTTAGTTTGGGGTGTTTCCCTTGCAGAATTTGTAACTCAGCGTAGAAAACTCGGATTTTAACGTGCAGGTACTCGTTTCGACGGGTTCGTCGCGAGGATCGCGACAGTATTTATCTGGATTTTTCCGGGCATTTTTCATAGGTGAAAACAGACAAATAGTGGACTGCTGTAATTTGGGACAGTTTTTGTGATGTATTGTGTGATTAATTGTGGTATATTCTTTTGGGGAATGTTGTACAGTTTTGTGGAGGTTGTTTGGATAGAGAGTGGACATCACTTTTGGACCAGGATTAGCGCACGAGGTGGGTGTTGTTGCCGAATCTCTACTTTTGACTACCCACTAGGCTTATTGGAGTGTTTTCCATGTTAGGAAGTTAATTACACCCTCTGAGTGATATTGCATGCTTATGTGAAATAGATGGACATATGTTAGTACTTGCCTACTAATGACATTAGTGAATTAAGAAGTGGTAATATCACTGGAGATAGAGGCCGTCTATTAGTACATTGTGGATGTTATCATGCTATTACTAGTACATAGGGTACCTAGACCATTGTGATGAATGTGTTTCGCCAGCATGCTTTATTTCTCGGACCACTTGCATCTGTTTTACCAAGTACAGGACAATTGCGATGCTTGTTTGGACATTTGGTTTAGGCCACTATTTACTGCTAGCACTATCATATTGGGAAATGACTTAGGAGAAACCTATTAGTTGTTCTCCTTTCTATTCAGTTGGCATGTTGCTCAAGTTAGAGCAGGGGTATGGGATAGTGTGGTCGAGGCCATCGAGTCAGGGTCAGATTAGACTCGATTTGGATCGTGGGGGTGTGTGGCAACCGCGGACATTGGGCGGTTAGCCAGCTGTTGTTTACGCTTATCAGATTGGGATCGTTGGGTGTTGTGGCAACCGCGACATTGGGCGTTAGCCAGCGTGTGATTACTTTATCAGATTTGGACTTGTGGGGTGTTAGGCGGCGACCGCGGAACATTGGGCGTTGACCGATGTTTTACTTATGCATCAGATTGGGTATCAGGTTTCTTTAGTGGATAGAGATTTCCACTTTGATCATAGTCATGATCAAAAGTCTACTAGACTGCGATACTGTGTTACAGAGCTATTTTACTCGGTGTGGGGTCGCTACCCCTCGAGTGCCACTCCGGATGGTGTGCGATCGGGGACGGTTAGAGTGTCCGATCTGTTACTTATTTTGGGATGCGAGCCATGTGGGCCGATCCCGCGGTTTCAAGCCATGTGTGCAGATTCCGCTGAGCAGGCAATGCCAGTTCTACTGGTGGCACATGATTGGGTTATTGGGACAGATACAGTTTTCTGACGCATTCTTACAGTCATTTCTTTTGATACTGCATATAGAGGCATTGTAGGTGATAGTTTTCCTTATCAGTAGCCTGTTGAGTTTACTACTGTTTCCCCCTTTTTGCCTCTAGTAGTCCTAGTGGGCACGTCAGAGTTTGGAGGTTTTCCCACTAGGGGAGGCTACTGTTATATATAGTAGTTCTCACCCCCATTGTCTTCTCTTTTCTTTTTCTCCCTTTGTTTTGCAGAGTCTTCTGCGGGTGTTGCAGGGCCCGTCTCGGGCAGAGCGAGGCAAGCAGATAGCGGATTAGGTAACTCATCTACCCCCGACTTCGAGTTAGTCGTGTATCAGTTGTACCCCTTTCTTATCTCAGACAGTTGTAGTTTATTTTGGGTCTGGCTTGTCACGCCCCGGGGGTTTGTTTTAGCGGAAACGATTCATAAAAGCCGAATATTTGACGCGTAAAAATTTTTTTTTTTTGTTTTGCTTAAAAGAGAACCCCTCTTCCCCGGCGCGTGCCCAGACCCGCCACACGTACAGGATCACTCTGCAACCGGACAGAGTCTCCCCTGTACGTGCACGGCGTAGCGTTCAGTACATGTTCCAACATACACAACCAATCAAATCACAACAGTTGTTCACAAGCAACCAGTATTCCAAACTAATAAAAGAAGAACATATGGCCGATCAATTTGGAAAGGATAAATCCACAGTTTTGAAAGAGCGCCTACCCGGCGCTTACGTTTGGAAAGCTGGTTTCGAAATTAGCATAAATCCACAAGGTTTGAAAACGGTGCCCACCCGACACCAAGTTTTTGAAATCCCTTTCGCAATCCATAAATTCACAGGGTTTTGAAACCAGTGCCCACACGACACTTAGATTTTAAAAACGGTTTTTCGCAATCTTTTCTTTGGCTTCTGCTCTTCTTGATTTTCAAATGGCCGATAGAAATAAAGGAAAAGTAACGCACAAGGGGCACTAAATGCAACCCGTACCGACATCCACGCCGACCCCACGAGGGTATCGCGAACCTCTCACATAACTACAATGCAATGAAAAGCGAGAATGAAAGAAGAAATACAGTCCAGGTCCCCAGCGACCCAGCTGCTCCTGCCCGTCCTCACCACCGCCTACCTCTCCCCCCGTCCGAACCCTGTCACGAAGTGGGATGTCAGTGACGTAAAAGTAATAGAGTAGGAGAATATAAAACAAACCGTGAAGACAACCGAGCAACCACCCCCCCTCAAGGGGGGGAAGGCAACCTGTACACCTGTATCCTGTAATATCCGGACACGTCGGACAACTAAACCGACGGTCCACACCGTACCTGCAGAAACCCGACCACGTCGACACTAAACCGACGGGTCGCACCGCTCGCCACCTCGGCGCCTCAACCCCCCACTAATAAGGGGCCCCACTACGTCACCTCGTGGTATACACGGGTCATAGACCACTTTTCCGGAAAAGCGCACCCTTTGCGGTGGCCAAACCGCGGGTGCGCGTGTGACACCTCGAGCCAAGTAACCCATAACCATCATCATGTCAGCATCATAATATATATAACAAAAGTAAAACGGCAACATTGTATGCTCAAATTAAAACGTAACATATGCGATCGAAAGTAACCCGCTATCATGTATAATCCATCACCCATCAATATTTAACCCAGTATACTTAGAATTGACCCCGTCCAATATGATAGGTTAGATGCTAGAACCAAGGAAATAAACCCACTGAATGAAGGTCGATCCCCGAACTCCCGTTAGACTACCGGGAGGCTGGTGCTGAACTGCTGGCCCTGAACAGAACGTGTCAGAACTAGACTCACACATACCCATCCTGACAACACAATAGTAACGTGTCTCTAATACGGTTCGATACAGCCTTTTTCGAACGAACCCGATTCCCGATCAACGAGAGTCTATGGGACTCTAAACAAAATGTCCAGTGGTGTAACAACTATCTAGAGTTCAGCATATGTGTCTAATTTCCATTGAGGGTCCCTAACAGCTTTCAAATTGCATATGAGCTTATTCCGCCCGTTTCGGCACCTGGTCTTGAAGCCGGGGTCCAAAAGCTGCGCCGTAACTTCAGCGCGTCACCTTTGAGGAAACGACCCCGTGCTCAACAAGTTTGGGTGACACGCAGCTCGAGGGCAAGGTTGCCCATGACCACTTAGAGCTCAAGCAGACTTCACTACATTAGGTTTAAACACTAGACATAGTTGTATAACTGTAGGCATCAAGGATCTAACTGAGAACTGAGATGCTCCACTGAGGGTGCCGGAGGTCCGGCCCGGAAAGATGGCCGGAGCAAGGTAATTGCGTCCACCAACAAAGCTCGGTTTGCTTCTTCTCGGATCAACTTCTGGCCCCGACCTGTACCAGAGGTAGGCACCAGGTTACTTGATGCCCAGAAGAGGTTCGGTCAGGTAGGGTCGAGTCGGCGGCCGGAGGGCTGCGGGCCGGAGCTAGAGCCGAATATATTCTCGGGCACAAGGTCAGGAGGCCAACAACAGCGCACTATCTTGCCAACAGTAAAATGCTGGGAAGCTTTTAAACATGGCCCTCTAGGTCTTACCTTTCAGGTGCCCTGAGCCCAGACCGCCGGGATCGCCGGGAGCTCGAACCAATGCCCTCCTCGGGTGCAACTCTGAACTGAAGAGAGCCCGTTAAGATGGCCATGCAAATTGCGGGTGGACTAGGGGATCAAGCATAGCCTACCTGGGGGTTTCCCGGCGGCAGAGGAGCCCCGGCGGGCGGCGCCGTAAAGGCTCGGTCAAGCTCGGAGGGGCTCTAATGGTGGCGATGCCCGCCGGCTGGGTTCCGGCCGGAGCAACTGGATGGAAATCTTCCACTCGGCGCCCAGAAGCTTCTGGTGGCATGGCCGCCGTGGTGTGCAGCGGCGTCGCCGGACGGCGACGCGCGGCCGAGAAGCCAAATCGTGTTTCTAGGGTCCTTTGCCGCGGGCCCGATCTTGATCCGATCGTGATGGACTTCGTGAGAGGTTGCGTCAACCCAGGGGAGGAAGATCAACGTGCTGATCCTCCGGTTGAACGGCCGGATCACTGCGGCGTTTAAGATCGCCGAAAGGCAAAATTTGATGGACGGCTCCCGGCGGCTCTCGGGTCTGCGGCCGCGGCTCGTGACTGCAACCGGAGGATCGCCTCGGTGTCGGTAACAAGGGTGTTCGTTAACCAAAAGCCAGAAAGAAGCCAAAGTGTTCCAAGCCTTACCTTGGCCGGAAACCCGAGGAAGATGGTTTGCCCGCGGCGGCGCTGCGGCTACGGCTGGGGACCGGACCACCACAGCTCGGTTGCGGCGTCCCAATGGTTCTCCCAGACAGGGTCTTGACCTCCCGAGAACCTCCGTGAGAACCCTCTCTTCCACCACCCTAGAACCAGGTGATCCTTGCTCCTCCCTTCCCCGGCGACGGAGAGGCGGCGCCGGTGCGGCTGGGTCCCGACGGAGCGCGGCAGGGCAGAGGGATTTTGTTCAACAGCGGCTGGGTGCAGAGGGTTTAGGGTTCGTGCGGAACCCTAACTCGTTGGAACCTATAATAATAGGGTTTGCAAAATTGCAAATGTAGTCCCTCTAGCCTTGTGTTTTAGCACCTGGTCCCTCACAGCATGTATATATTACATCAAGGCCCTCTTCCATGAGTGGCACGCATCCGAGGCCAAGAAATCTAGGGGACCATTGTAAAAAAACTATAGTTTAGCCAGTATTTCACGCTTTTCGAGACAACCGTACGGTCAAACTGAAAATCTGACACCGCCACGACGTCCGGCTCGACGAAACCTATCAGGTAGTCGATTTTGGTTCGTTCAAATTCGCTCCAGATTTCTTAAATTCCTCAATACTGTAAATTATCCAGTTCGGCACGCGTCACGATGCCTTAGGGTCGCCAGACGGAAATTCCGTCAGTGCCATTGTGTCAGAACGTCGACACGGATCAAAACGACCACCTGAATCACTATGTTCGGGTTCCGACAGTGAATTAGTCACGTGCAACCGCCGTAGCCCCGAAATTGAGGTCGTTTACTGTTCATCTACGTGGCACACCTTAGTGACACTGTGCACCGTCACTGTTACATGAGGCGCGAGATTCCTCCCACTCTTAGGGTGAATTCTGGAAGATCCGACCGTCAGATCGAAAGTCTTGAATATGAATCTCGCTCCAGTGTCGACGAGACGATCGCAACGGTCAACGCCGGATTCCAGATCATGTCGATTTGGAAAAAAGCCTTTTTTGTCTCGTAAAATCGTGCACTCGCACACTGGCAATTGACTAAATAATCACATATTCTTTGAACCCGAAATCGACT
>CM055062.1:41893537-41989424 GCA_029204045.2 Tillandsia leiboldiana | reverse complement strand
CCGTGCCTGGACCTGTTTGTGGACTATTGCCTGTAAACCCAGTGGGCAGCGCCGTCCGGCTTTGAATAGACAGCTGCCCGAGACCTAGGCGGGCATGAAGAGTTTTGGTCTGGACGGTAGCCTGAGCGATGACCCGGAACGTGGAATGCCACGTGGTGAGCATTGGGCTCATAGTTCACTGAGATAGTACTGATAGTGTGATATTACTATGACCGTAGAACTAGTGTTGAAATTGAAGTCACTGTAGCTCCTAGTGGTAGTGTGAGTAAAGTAATCCTATGAGGATCACCAGTATGATGATTGGGTCTGTGTGCTAGTGAGAGCCATTATACAGAGTTGGACTGGTTGGGCTATAGGCCCCTGTTGGACCGTGGTCTTGGTACCTATTAGTAGTCCGAGGTATCGGTTAGCTTCTAACCACGTGGACCTTAGAGCGCTAGCAGCGTGTGAGATAGTTGAGGACTTGGGATTGGCCTTGGCACTCACATTAGGCAGCAGTAGTGACCGGAAAAATGCGGTAAATGTAATTAGTTGCAGATGCAACCTCCTTGTGAAAGATCAATGATCGCGAATTAGAGATGAAGATTTCGCAAGAAAAGACTTGGTCATTCGGGCAATAGAGAGAGCAAGTGCTCAAATGTGTTTTCTCCCTACTTGTGAAAGTGGCCAGACGCCAGGTCTGAGTTTGTCCCTAAGTTGAGATAGGGATCCAGGAATGGGCTGCTCGTGTAATTGTTGGGCGAGCAGGCATGTGAATGCCGGTCACGAGGTTCAGTCACGCCCAGTAGTGAGGGCAAGTTTTTTCCCTCTTGATCATAGGAGTCGAGATGTGACTCAAGTGTCGAGGATGAAACTTATTTTAGGGGGTTAGAATGTAGTGAACCGGAATTTTGGTATATAAATAAATGTAAATAAAGGTGGTATGAAATACTAGTGTTATGAAAGTTGGAAAGTAAGGAACATTTGGACGGAGTTAGGCCAATCGGGTTAAAAGGAGAGATCTAAAAATTTATTTGAAAAAGGGGGCCCAGAATTTTAGTGCAAAATTCGCAGTGTCGGAAAATTCCGAGAAAATTTACGGAGTCCCATAATGTTTTTAAGACCACAGAAAAGGTTCGCGTTGATCGGATACCCGATAGTGAGAACGGGCTCCGCCACAGTGTCGAAAAATTCTGAGAAAATTACAGGAGCTGTGTAATTATTTTTAAGGTCACAGTAAAATTTCGTATTGACCGGATACCCGGATTGCGAGAACGGGGACCGCCAATAATTCTGGACACAGTAGGGCTTTGGTGACCCAGAAATGACCCAAAACTGAAAATTTAAATTTTTTTGTGGTAAATTAAGCTAAAAACAAAGCTGCCTGCCAAATTTGGACGGAAACGGACGAAAAACGGACAGAAAACGGGACAAAAACGGATTTCCAAGACAAGTGCGCGCGCTGTGCAATGGCGCACAGCTGGCGCGCATCTGTGCGCGGGACGTGCGCCGCGTGGCGTGGGGGGCGCCGCTTGACCTGGTGCGTGCCCCCTGCATGGTGGACCGCCCACCCGGTGGTTCCTTATTGGAGGTCTTCGTGGACCCGGTCCATGACCCTCCTCTTCCTTCTCCTTCTTATTCTCTTCTTCTTCATCCTTCTCACCGCACCAGACCTTCCCTTTCTTCTTCTTTCTCCCCCCGAGCACGAGAGAAAGAGAGAGAGGAAGATGAGAAAAAAAAAAGGGAATTCGAGAGGAGAACGGCGCGCCGTGAACCTCGTAAGCGCGCAGGCGTCCCAAAAGCCGGGCGGCGCGACTGTACGAGGTAACGTTATTTTCACGATATTTTTGGCACACAGTTTTTATGCCTTCTTGGGTTTGGATTTGACCTCATTATCGTATTGCATGTTAGGAACCAAGTTATACTGTGCCGTTTTGCTGTACGGACTGTCGCGGCTATTTTTGGCGCGTCTCGTTTTGCGTGCAAGTTGTAGAAAAATGCACCGTTTAGCGTGCGGATTCGACAAAAATGCGCAGTTTTGGACGCAAACTCGAAAAACGTGCACCGTTTTGCGTGCAACGTTGAAAAAGAAAAGACAAAGTGCACGTTTGCATGCCAAACCGAGTTATGTGCTCCGTTTTACGCGCAGATTGAGTTGTTGTGCATCGTTTTACGTGCAAAGTCTAATATTTTTCATCGATTTGCATGCAGGACTAGAAAAATATGGCACCGTTTTGCGTGCAATCCTACAGTGAGGCGTGCACCATTTTACGTGCAGATTTGAGGTACGTGTAACCGTTTTGCGCGCCGATCGTGTTGTTGCGCACCGTTTTGCATGCCGATCTGTTGGCGTGCACCGTTTGCGTGCCGATCCTGTTGTCGCGCACCGTTTTGCGTGCCGATCATGTTGTCGCGCACCGTTTGCGTGCCGACCCTAATATTATGCATCGTTTTTCGTGCAGGGTTAGAAAAGACGTGCATTGTTTTGCGTGCAACCCTACAGTCGAACGTGCACCGTTTTGCGTGCAGATTTGAGGTACGTGCACCGTTTTGCGTGCAGGTTGAGTTGACGCGCATCGTTTGCGTGCCGACTGAAGTGGCGCGCACCATTTTGCGTGTGGTTTTTACTGACGTGCACCGTTTTGCGTGCAGGTTTGGTGGATGTGCACCGTTTTGCGTGCAAGCTCGTGGGGACAAGAGGAATCGCGCGGAGACCAATTGCAAGTGTCTACAAGCAATTGGGTACACCACAAGGTGGGGAATTCTGCCGAAATTGGGTGACCTCTCCCCTTGCTCCTTTGCTTTTCGATTTCGAAGCATGATAGTAGCCTGTCAGAGGCGTTAGGTAATTATGAATAACATTGCATGTTTAGAGGAACACAGATGAAAAGAGCAACTGTTGGTTGCCAATAACAGATGATATATGTGCATGTGTAGAGAAATTTAGAGGAAAAGTGATATTTATGATTTATCCACAATAGGGGATAAATTTGTATGTGTAGATGGACCACGATGATAAATGCAACTGTCGGTTGCCAAAGGAGATAATTCTTTTCATGTGCAAAAAGGACTTAGAGGATAAATATTATTTTTATGATGGATATGAAAATAATTGCATGCGTAGAAATGAGTAATTACTTGATGACTGTGATCATGTTAGGGTACAACCCTAGGAATCATGTGATATAAGGGAACAGAACTTGTTGGTAGTAAGACTAGGAGAAAACCTAGTTTAGGGGTTTGACGAGTGACATCAACTTAGGAGTTATCCTAGGAAGGATGAGTGGCATGGTCTTAGGTGATAACCTAAGGACACTGGATAGAGTGATCAACATAGAGTCAACGAACTCTATGATGAGTATGACATGGAAACTTAGGTAAGGAAACCTAAGGTGAACTAGAGGTCAGCATAGAGTCATGGAACTCTAGGACAAGTATGACATGGGACTTAGGTAAAGGGAACCTAAGTTGAGCTAGAAGAGTTTAACTCACAGGCAGGAAATAGAGTCAAGTTGACCCTAGGATTCAGTAAGGAATCACTAGGATGGAAAAGGTGGATCAAGTGTGGAGATATGAAAGGGAAAACAGAAAAGTAGTCAATGTAATTCTAAGATAACAGTGGAACATGGAATTAGAGTCAGTGTAACTCTAAGTTAATGGTGGAGCAGGAAAACAGAGTTTAGTTAACTCTAGGATTCAGTGAGGAATCAGAAATGTGGGATGAGATCCCCAGTTTAAAGAGTTGATCAAATATAACCCTAAAGGTCAAGGGTGTCTGGGCAAATGGATAATAACTTTAACTTCAATTTGAGTTAAAGAAATAAAAGAGAAATGTTTAAGAGTGCAGGAGATCTTTAGTTATCCTTATGGCAAGACCTAGGATAAGAGGAAAAATTGTTGCTAAAAGCAAAGATTAAAAGCAAGCTAAAAGTGGCTAAAAGTATAAAGAAAATGTAATTGGCGCCTTCGAATTTGAGACTCGTCAAGTGGAGCAGGACTCCCTGGGCAGTGACCCGTCGGACGAGGTACTTTCGAATGGCTAAAAGTGCAAGCAAGGAGCTAAATGCTCAAAGAAAAGAGAAGGTGATTTGCCAGTGGCAAAAAGGGAGCTATAAGCCCGAATAAGAAAGGAAAGCAAGTGTTCAAAGGCAAAGAGGCTAAGAACCTAAAGTAAAAAGAAAAGAAAGAAAATATAAAAAGATAAAATGGGCGTACCTTCGGGGTGAAACGTAGATCTTGTCGGAGCCATGGCATGTCCCTCTCCCGGGCAGTGACCCGTATGACAAGTTCCCCGTTGGGCGGGGTAACACTTGCGGGTGTTATCGGCAACCTTAGAAATCTTATCTTATGGTAGCAAGACTACCGGGCTCGGGCCCGTTGGATAAGAATTTCCGAGGTTAACTTGAACTAAAGCACCAGAATCTAAAGAATAAAGAAAAATAGAGTGGCCAAGGTGGCCGGGTTAGTTGGACCCTGTACTCAGCGGCATAGTGGCCGAGTTGGTGCTTAGCAGCCTAGTGTGGCTAGACAGAGTAGTGCTGGGTAGATGGTTATACAACAGATAGTGTAGTGATATGTTATATTTCATAGCTGCATTTTGATATTGAGGATTTAGTTTCCTAGCACTATTATTATTGCTTCCATTGGACCAAGTGTGTAGGACATTTTTCTCGGTGGTTGAACCCACTGGGAACTCAGATGAAGTTCTCTCACCCCTTGGGTGACTCCCCCACAGGTTCGGAATGGATGCAGCGGTCGAGACGGATCAGATGCAGACAGCGAGGCATACGACAGGGGCAAGGCCCAGCAGCATAGTGACCTAGAGGGTCTAGCAGAGGTATCCCATTTATGTATTTTCTTGAGTGACCTTGTATAGTGAGGAATTTTGTAAGGAAATGTAATAATTTTATTTGCAAGTTCAGAAATGTAAAGTGTAGTAAGTTTAATTATGTTCACTCCTGTATGCTTTCATTTCCGCTTTAACTATTCGTTATTGAATGAAAGTTTTAAATTTATAGTGATTTTTAATGCTCTGATATACAGCTTCCGCATACACTGGTTGTGTTATTATGGATGTTACCGTTCCTTTCGGGTAGAAACAGTCTTAACTCGATTGGCGGGTCTGTTGGCGTGCCCGAACCGTACAAATTGGCAGATTCGGGGCGTGACAGGTGGCTTGAACTATTGAAGGATTACGACCTAACAATCTAGAACCACCCCGGGAAAGCAAACGTAGTGGCAGACGCTTTGAGCAGGAAGGGACAACCAGAAGAGGCGTCGGCACGCGCATTAACCGAGCAGAGCACCTTGATCGCAGAGAATTCTCACGATTGAAGTTGGAGGTGGTACCAGTGGGCACGGTTGCACAACTGATGGCTTTGGTGGTAAAGCCGACGCTATTCGAGAAAATTCGAGAGGGACAGCAGGCGGACTCGCACTTACAGCTCGTACGAGACAAGATGTCACGCCCGGGGGTTTGTTTTAGCGGAAACGGCATTTTTTTTTTTTTTTGAAAGGTCTCTTTCTTCCCCGGTGCGTGCCCAGACCCGCCGCACATACAGGATCTCTCTGCAAACGGACAGAGTCTCCCCTGTACGTGCACGGCGTGTGGTTGAATACATCTCCCAAGCAACATAACCATTCAATCACAACATTCAATTACATACAACCAGTATTCTAAATATTTAAGCGCATGGCCACTTCAACTTGAAAGGATAAATCCACGGCTTTTAAAGAGTGCCCACCCGGCACTTAAGTTTTGAAAACGAGTTTCGAAATCAGCATAAACCCCAGGGTTTTGAAAACGGTGCCCACAACGACACCCAAGTTTTGAAAGCTCATTTCGCAATCCATAAATCCACAAGGTTTTGAAATCAGTGCCCACACGACACTTAGACTTGAAAACGGTTTTCGCAATCTTTTCTTTGTTTTTGTTTCGCTTTTCAAATGGCCAGTAGGAAATAAAGGGAAGGTAGTGCATAAACAGATAATCAAATACCGACATCTACGTCGACCCCACAAGGGTATCGGGAACCTCACACATGCCCACAATATAAATGAAAAGCTGAAAAGAAAAGGAAAGTATAAAGTTCAGGGTCTCCAACGGTCCCGCTGTGTCCGCCCCGTCCTCACCGCCACCTACCTCTCCCCTCGCCTGGGCCCTGTCACGAAGTGGGAAGTCAGTGACTAATAAATGCCGTGCAGGGGGAATAATAAAAACAAACCGTGGCGACAACCGGAGCAACCACCCTTTGGGGGGGGGGGGGAAATGGTAACCTGTATATCTGCATCCTGTAATACTCTGCCGCGTCGGTCCACTACCGACGGCCCATACCGTACCTGCAGCACCGCGACCGCGCCGGACAACTAAACGGCGGGTCGCTCCGCTCGCACCTCGGCGCCTCAACCCCACAGCTAATAAGGGGCCCCACTACGTCACCTCGTGGGTATACACGGGTCCTACGACCTCTTTTCCGGAAAAGTGCACCCCTCACGGTGGCCAAACCGCGGGTGCACGTGTTGCAGCCTCGAGCACAGTAACCACAATATATGAGGCAATAGTAATGCAGTAATCGCAATGTATATGAAATAGTAAAGCAGTAACCATGATGCATGAATCAGAATAAGGTAGAGGCGTGTAAACTCATGTTGCCCTACTATTAGCATAGTCGAAGGAAAGACGGTAGCTGAAGCATCAAAACACGAGACCACGTAACTATCGATGTGTAGCAATAATCCGTAGCATCTAGAATAAGATTACTGAAGTGAACGGTAACATATAATATTTAAATTAAAACAATCAATGTGGTTCGATGCCAAATATCACACTCAACCCACCTGTCGCTAGTAGGCGTCAACGCTCCGCTCCTCGCGTCCTGGTACTCCCGCTCGGCTCCTTCGCACACACTGCCGCGAGGAAAAAGCGACGCTCAGACGCGGATGAAGACGAGAGGCGGGCGAACCGCTCGTCGGGTTCGCGGCTCCCCGTCCGCACGCGGGCCGTGCGCGTGCTCAGCTCCGTACGGGCAACCCCACACGTGGGGTTGAGCGCGCGTCCGGCCCCGTGCGGGTCACCCCGCACGCGGGGCTGGGCGCCGCCCAGCCCTGCGGCCTACCCCGCACGCGGGCTGGGCGTGCCGCCCGGCCCCGTGCGGTTCACCCCGCACGCGGGTCTGGGCGTCGCCCAGCCCCGTGCGGGTCACCCCGCACGCCTGGGCGTGCGCCCGGCCCCGTGCGGGCCATCCCGCACGCGGGCTGGGCGCCGCCCGGCCCCGTGCGGTCATCCCGCACGCGGCTGCGTGCGCCCGCCCCGTGCGGTCATCCCGCACGCGGGGGGGCTGGGCGCCGCCTGGCCCGTGCGGGTCGCATGAGGGCGCCGGATGGGGGGGGTTTCTCTCTCGCACGGCGGGATTCCGGGAAATCCGCCGCCTGTGCCTCACCCCTTCCGGTCAAGATGATCAAGAACTCAACACGAGGAAAAAGAAACTAAATTCCCGTCTCACCTTGATGAGGACGACGAAGGTTTGGGAAGAGGGGATCGTCCGTTCTCGTAGGTCCGGTGTGGTGGTGGTGGGGATGCGGCGTTCTCCCCTCTCCTCGACCGTCTTCGCTCGGGTCGTGCGTGCCAAAGGGGTAGCAGACTGAGAAGGGGTTCCCAACCTCACCTCTCAAACCCCCAATTAATTAGCTTTTTTGGTACGATCGAGCCAACCCGCGTCCAACTCCAAATGCTAACCTAGCCCCCAGTTTAACCCGGAGAGATAAGAACGAAATAAATTAAATTAATTTATGTCGGATCCCGAAAATTTACAGAAAATTAGACTGAGCCGGTTATGGCGAAAGAATTAACTAGCTTGAATCAAAAATATCGTAAATCCGGGTCTGGTTTACCTCAAAAGGGACGTGCCGGACAACCCGAACCGCAGCAACTTCGAAAATTTATTCCGGGAGCTTCCGGGGTCGGAAAATCCGATCCGATCGCGCCGCCGGCCTCCGCTTCGCGAGCTTTATTCTCAAAAAAAAAATGCCCGCGAGCCCCCGACGGCCTGCCCAGAATGACAAAAGAAAATCAAACCCCCGGACCCCTTTGCCTAAAAAGCGGTTCGAAAACCCGCGGCTATTACCCACTCACCTCTAACAACGAGTTTCGTCCTCGAAACTCAAACCCGGATAGGAGTGAAAAGGTCGGGGTAGCACTCCCTCATCTTGGATTCCAGTTCCAAGTGGCTTCTCGCTCTTCATGGTTGCTCCAATGTACTTTCACGTAGGGGATAGCCCGATTTCGTATTGATTTTGTTTCCCTTGCCAGGATCTTCACTGGGTTTCTTCGAAGCTCAGGTCCTCCTTAAGTTCGAGTGCAGAGGGTGTCCAGGACATGTGATGGGTTCGGGGAGATATTTCCGAAGCATTGATACGTGGAACACATCGTGGACTCGGTCGAGGTTTGGTGGTAGGGCGATGGCGGTAAGCTACTGGGCCGATACGCTCTAGAATCTCAAATGGCCCCACAAACCGTGGGCTCAGCTTGCCCCTTAGCCCGAAACGCCTGATTCCTCTGGATGGCGAGACCCGCAAAAACACATGTTCCCCCACTTGAAACTCCAAGTCCCGGCGCCTCTGGTCTGCGTAACTCTTCTGTCGACTCTGGGCGGTCAGCAAGCGCTGTCTGATAAGGCGCACTTCTCTTCAGTTTCTTCCACTAAGTCGGGTCCCAAAAGTTTCCGCTCTCCCAAGTCGTCCCAGCAGATCGGGGATCGGCAGCGCCTTCCATACAGTGCTTCGTAGGGCGCCATCTGAATGCTGGCCTGGTAGCTGTTGTTGTAGGCAAATTCCACGAGAGGTAGGTAGCGTGACCAACCGATTCCCCAATCAAGCACACAGGCGCGAAGCAGGTCTTCTAGGGTTTGTATCGTGCGCTCTGACTGTCCGTCCGTCTGAGGGTGGAAGGCGGTGCTGAAATGTAATCTGGTCCCCATGGCCTGCTGGAGACTTTGCCAAAACTTCGAGACAAAGCGCGTGTCTCTGTCCGAGGTGATCGATGCCGGTACCCCATGTAGTCTCACGATCCTCGCTGATGTAGACTTGAGCTAGCCGTTCGCGGGTCCAAGTGGTGTGAATTGGTAGGAAGTGTGCTGACTTGGTTAACCGGTCAACTACAACCCAGATCGCGTCGTGGCCCTGTTGTGAACGTGGGAATCCAGTGACAAAATCCATGGTGATCTGGTCCCATTTCCACTCTGGTACCGGGTAAGGGCTGTAGCTTCCCTGCTGGTCGCTGGTGTTCGGCCTTTATCTGTTGACATACTAGGCAGTGGGCTACGTATCGCGTCACGTCTTCTTTTAACTTAGGCCACCAGAACGTCTGTTTGAGATCCCTGTACATCTTCGTGCCCCCCGGGTGTGCCGCATAAGGGACTCGATGTGCCTCCGCTAAGATTTCATTCTTCAACTCTGGTGAATCCGGCACACAGACCCGCCCGCGGAAACATAGGGTGCCGTCGTCTTTCACCGCAAAGTCAATCTCTTGACCCTGGGGAATCTTGTCTCGTAAGCGCTGTAGGTGCAGATCGGTCTGCTGTCCCTCCTGGATCTTCTCGAATAGCGTCGGCTTGACCACCAAGGCTAGGAGTTGCAGAACTGTGCCCGCAGGCACCACCTCCAACTGCATTCGCGCGAACTCCGCGATCAGGTGGTCCTGCTTTGTCAGCGCGCTCTCCGACGCCCCGTCCCGATGCCCTTTTCTGCTCAGTGCGTCTGCCACCACATTTGCCTTCCCGGGGTGATATTGGATCGTCAAGTCGTAATCCTTCAGCAACTCGAGCCACCGTCTCTGCCGCAAGTTTAACTCTTTTTGGGTAAAGATGTACTTAAGACTTTGATGATCTGAGAAAACGTTGCAGTGGACTCCGAAGAGGTAATGCCTCCACAGTTTCAAAACGAAGACCACGGCGGCCAATTCCAAGTCGTGTATCGGGTAGTTCCTTTCGTAGTCCTTCAGCTGCCTGGACGCGTAGGCGATCACCTTCCCCTGTTGCATCAGAACACCTCCAAGACCGATCCTTGACGCGTCGCAGTACACTTCATAATCCTCTCCGGGCGTCGGCAGCACCAGTATTGGTGCCTTAGTTAATCTCTTCTTGAGTTCCTCAAAACTCTCCTGGCACTTGGCGGTCCATATGAACTTCTCGCCTTTTCTGGTCAATCGGTTTAAAGGGGTAGCGATCTTTGCGAAACCCTCAACGAAACGCCGGTAGTATCCTGCCAGCCCTAGAAAACTTCGTACTTCTGTCACCGACGTCGGCGGCCGCCAGTCTACCACTGCTTCTACCTTTTTGGGGTCCACAGCGATCCCCTGTGCCGAGATCACATGCCCTAGGAAGCCAACTTCCCGCAGCCAGAATTCACACTTCTTGAGTTTAGCGAACAGCTTCTGCTCTCTGAGGGTTTGCAGGATCGTCCGTAGATGGTCCTCGTGCTCCTCGTCGGTAGTGGAGTAAATCAGGATGTCGTCGATGAAGACTACCACGAACCGATCCAAGAAGGGTCTGAAGATCCGGTTCATCATGTCCATGAAAACAGCGGGGGCGTTCGTAAGCCCGAAAGGCATCACCGTGAACTCGTAGTGGCCGTATCGAGTCCGGAAGGCGGTCTTGGGGATATCTTCATTTCGAACTCGGAGTTGATGATAGCCCGACTGTAGGTCAATTTTGGAGAAGACCGTCGCTCCCCGTAACTGATCGAAGAGGTCGTCGATTCTGGGTAGGGCCGATCCTTGACGCGTCGCAGTACACTTCATAATCCTCTCCGGGCGTCGGCAGCACCAGTATTGGTGCCTTAGTTAATCTCTTCTTGAGTTCCTCAAAACTCTCCTGGCACTTGGCCGTCCATATGAACTTCTCGCCTTTTCTGGTCAATCGGTTTAAAGGGGTAGCGATCTTTGCGAAACCCTCAACGAAACGCCGGTAGTATCCTGCCAGCCCTAGAAAACTTCGTACTTCTGTCACCGACGTCGGCGGCCGCCAGTCTACCACTGCTTCTACCTTTTTGGGGTCCACAGCGATCCCCTGTGCCGAGATCACATGCCCTAGGAAGCCAACTTCCCGCAGCCAGAATTCACACTTCTTGAGTTTAGCGAACAGCTTCTGCTCTCTGAGGGTTTGCAGGATCGTCCGTAGATGGTCCTCGTGCTCCTCGTCGGTAGTGGAGTAAATCAGGATGTCGTCGATGAAGACTACCACGAACCGATCCAAGAAGGGTCTGAAGATCCGGTTCATCATGTCCATGAAAACAGCGGGGGCGTTCGTAAGCCCGAAAGGCATCACCGTGAACTCGTAGTGGCCGTATCGAGTCCGGAAGGCGGTCTTGGGGATATCTTCATTTCGAACTCGGAGTTGATGATAGCCCGACTGTAGGTCAATTTTGGAGAAGACCGTCGCTCCCCGTAACTGATCGAAGAGGTCGTCGATTCTGGGTAGGGGGTACTTATTCTTCACCGTGACTTTGTTTATCCCTCTGTAGTCAATGCAGAGCCGCAGGCTTCCATCTTTCTTCCGTACAAAGAGTACCGGTGCGCCCCAGGGTGACACACTCGGTCGGATGAACCCTTTGTCCAAGAGATCTTCCAGTTGTGCCTTAAGCTCCTTCAGCTCCGCGAAGGCCATTCGGTAAGGGGCCTTCGTAATAGGCTGCGTGCCTGGCAGCAGCTCAATAGGGAACTCCACCTCCCTCTCCGGAGGCATCCCCGGCAACTCCGCGGGGAAAACGTCAGGATAGTCCCTCACCACTGGGATATCTGCAAGTGTCGTCGAGGGTCGAGTAGCCAAATCCACCGATGCTAGATAGGCCACGCACCCCCCCTCAACCAGTCTTCTGGCCCGTGCCGCTGAAATAACCGCCGGGAAGGAGATGCTCTTGCCCATTATGTACACATGTTCGGGGAAGCCCGGTTCTTGCAGCCGCAGTTGTCGCTTGTCGCAATCAATGAGTGCCTGGTACCTTGTGAGCCAGTCCATGCCCAACACCACGTCGTACTCCTTCAAAGGGATCACCGCCAAGTCCCAAGGGCAGACCAACCGTCCCAACATAATCGGGCAGGCGGCCACAAAACTGGTCGCCTCCAGAGTCCCTCCCGCCGTTTGCACCGTCAAGGAGGCTTGGAGGGGTGTCTCCTCGAGGTTATGCATGAAAACGAAATCACGAGAAATGAACGAGTGCGTTGCTCCGGTATCGAAAAGAGTTCTAGCACGGGAATTCAAAACGGAAGTAGTACCTGCAAGAGCGTCCTCCGGTGGATCAGTCCCTTGGCGGGTCATTGAGAAAACCCTCCCGCCTGGTTGTGGTTGCCGGTCCTCCTCACGCCGTGGTGCGGGGGGTCTGGAAGCCGACGCCATAGGAGCTTTTCCACGCCCTGAGTGCTGTGGCCTGGGCGTAGGTGCTCCCATGGGCGCCGATCCCCCGCCTAAGGGGCAGTTGCGGCGGAAGTGCCCCCGTTTGCCGCACCTGAAACAATGGTCGTCTCTTTGGGGGCACTCTCCCGTCAGGTGTCCTCCCCCGCATATGACACAAGGCCTATTCCACGGCCTCGGCCCTCCTGTTGGCGCGCCCCGGGGTCCTGTCGGCGGTCTCCATCTTTTGGGGGGTCGGCTCCCGCTGGAAGAACCCTCCCCCCAGCCTTGCTGGTGTCGCTTCTGATCCCTTAGCCGCGCCGCGTTCTCCCTTCTGGCACGGGTCACAGCGAAACCCCGCTCCACCGTGGTGGCCTTGTCGACCACTCCCTGAAAGGTATGCAGGCCAGCCGCGTTCACCACCTCGAAGATGTCGCTTCGCAGGCCATCGACGAAGAGTTGTGCCTTGTGAGCCTCGTCCCGTGCGACGAACGGGACGCAATTTACTAGTCGGACGAATTCCCGTTGATATTCCATGACCGTCCGGTCCCCTTGTTGAATGTGGTTTAGGTCATCCTCCAACTTTTTCTTGACGCTGCTGGTGAAGAAGGCCTCGAACAGCTCCTTCTTGAAAGTTGTCCAGGACGGAAGAGCGGTACCCTTAGCAGGATCGGGGCGTATCGTCTTCCACCACAAGCGGGCATTCCCTTCCAAGCAATGGACGGCTAGGGGAACCCGCTCGTGATCCTCCATAAGTAAGTCTTCAAAGAGTTTCTCCATTGACCCCACCCAGTTCTCCACGACCCACGGATCTGTCGTGTCCCCTTCGAACGTGGGCGGGTCGTGCTTCTTAAAGTCCTTCAAGTTGGCCCGCACTCGATCCCGTTCGGTCATCACAACCCCCCCTCCACTCGTGGCGGCGGCAGCCGCGATAGGGGTAGGCGTGACCACCGTTTCCTCCAGAATAACCCGGCTAGTTGTCCCTGGCGCCGGCCCCGTAGTCGCCGCTGGTGGTGGTGCTGTCGGCGGTGCCGCGGCCGGTGCTGTCGGCCCCGGCGGAGGGACCGGGGCGGCCGTCACAGGTGCGGCCTGCTGCTGCGTCATCTGGCGTACGTGATCGGTGAGGGTAGCCAATTGCCCCGCCATTTCCCGCAATTGTTGCCGCAGGAGTTGGTTCTCCGCGGCCGTCGACGTTGTCGCGTCCGCCTCGGCGTCCCCCGCCGATGACCTTGTACGGGCCATATCTGTCACTCACAAGAAGGTCAAAATTAGACAGTAACTACAACCAGTGTACCCTTTTATGCGAGGAAAGATTCAAACTCCCGCCCCCCGTTCACTCACGTTCTAAAATCCTATGCCCCACCCATTTCATTTATTCGTAGGTATGTGAGGCATTCCCACGGATGTCGGCACTAGCTGTTGTGATTGAATGAAGTCTCTGATACCATCTTAATCTGTCACGCCCCGGGGGTTTGTTTTAGCGGAAACGGCATTTTTTTTTTTTTTTGAAAGGTCTCTTTCTTCCCCGGTGCGTGCCCAGACCCGCCGCACATACAGGATCTCTCTGCAAACGGACAGAGTCTCCCCTGTACGTGCACGGCGTGTGGTTGAATACATCTCCCAAGCAAACATAACCATTCAATCACAACATTCAATTACATACAACCAGTATTCTAAATATTTAAGCGCATGGCCACTTCAACTTGAAAGGATAAATCCACGGCTTTTAAAGAGTGCCCACCCGGCACTTAAGTTTTGAAAACGAGTTTCGAAATCAGCATAAACCCCAGGGTTTTGAAAACGGTGCCCACACGACACCCAAGTTTTGAAAGCTCATTTCGCAATCCATAAATCCACAAGGTTTTGAAATCAGTGCCCACACGACACTTAGACTTTGAAAACGGTTTTCGCAATTTTTTCTTTGTTTTTGTTTCGCTTTTCAAATGGCCAGTAGGAAATAAAGGGAAAGGTAGTGCATAAACAGATAATCAAATACCGACATCTACGTCGACCCCACAAGGGTATCGGGAACCTCACACATGCCCACAATATAAATGAAAAGCTGAAAAGAAAAGGAAAGTATAAAGTTCAGGGTCTCCAACGGTCCCGCTGTGTCCGCCCCGTCCTCACCGCCACCTACCTCTCCCCTCGCCTGGGCCCTGTCACGAAGTGGGAAGTCAGTGACTAATAAATGCCGTGCAGGGGGAATAATAAAAACAAACCGTGGCGACAACCGGAGCAACCACCCTTTTGGGGGGGGGGGGGGAAATGGTAACCTGTATATCTGCATCCTGTAATACTCTGCCGCGTCGGTCCACTACCGACGGCCCATACCGTACCTGCAGCACCGCGACCGCGCCGGACAACTAAACCGGCGGGTCGCTCCGCTCGCACCTCGGCGCCTCAACCCCACAGCTAATAAGGGGCCCCACTACGTCACCTCGTGGGTATACACGGGTCCTACGACCTCTTTTCCGGAAAAGTGCACCCCTCACGGTGGCCAAACCGCGGGTGCACGTGTTGCAGCCTCGAGCACAGTAACCACAATATATGAGCAATAGTAATGCAGTAATCGCAATGTATATGAAATAGTAAAGCAGTAACCATGATGCATGAATCAGAATAAGGTAGAGGCGTGTAAACTCATGTTGCCCTACTATTAGCATAGTCGAAGGAAAGACGGTAGCTGAAGCATCAAAACACGAGACCACGTAACTATCGATGTGTAGCAATAATCCGTAGCATCTAGAATAATGATTACTGAAGTGAACGGTAACATATAATATTTAAATTAAAACAATCAATGTGGTTCGATGCCAAATATCACACTCAACCCACCTGTCGCTAGTAGGCGTCAACGCTCCGCTCCCTCGCGTCCTGGTACTCCCGCTCGGCTCCTTCGCACACCTGCCGCGAGGAGAAAAGCGACGCTCAGACGCGGATGAAGACGAGAGGCGGGCGAACCGCTCGTCGGGTTCGCGGCTCCCCGTCCGCACGCGGGCCGTGCGCGTGCTCAGCTCCGTACGGGCAACCCCACACGTGGGGTTGAGCGCGCGTCCGGCCCCGTGCGGGTCACCCCGCACGCGGGGCTGGGCGCCGCCCAGCCCTGCGGCCTACCCCGCACGCGGGCTGGGCGTGCCGCCCGGCCCCGTGCGGTTCACCCCGCACGCGGGTCTGGGCGTCGCCCAGCCCCGTGCGGGTCACCCCGCACGCGGCTGGGCGTGCGCCCGGCCCCGTGCGGGCCATCCCGCACGCGGGGGCTGGGCGCCGCCCGGCCCCGTGCGGGTCATCCCGCACGCGGCTGGGCGTGCGCCCGGCCCCGTGCGGGTCATCCCGCACGCGGGGGGGGCTGGGCGCCGCCTGGCCCGTGCGGGTCGCATGAGGGCGCCGGATGGGGGGGGGTTTCTTCGCACGTGCGGCGGATTCCGGGAAATCCGCCGCCTGTGCCTCACCCCTTCCGGTCAAGATGATCAAGAACTCAACACGAGGAAAAAGAAACTAAATTCCCGTCTCACCTTGATGAGGACGACGAAGGTTTGGGAAGAGGGGATCGTCCGTTCTCGTAGGTCCGGTGTGGTGGTGGTGGGGATGCGGCGTTCTCCCCTCTCCTCGACCGTCTTCGCTCGGGTCGTGCGTGCCAAAGGGGTAGCAGACTGAGAAGGGGTTCCCAACCCTCACCTCTCAAACCCCCAATTAATTAGCTGTTTTGGTACGATCGAGCCCAACCCGCGTCCAACTCCAAATGCTAACCTAGCCCCAATTTAACCCGGATAGATAGAACGAAATAAATTAAATTAATTTATGTCGGATCCCGAAAATTTACAGAAAATTAGACTGAGCCGGTGCGAAAGAATTAACTAGCTTGAATCAAAAAATATCGTTAAATCCGGGTTTGGTTTACCTCAAAAGGGACGTGCCGGACACCCGAACCGCAGCAACTTCGAAAATTTATTCCGGGAGCTTCCGGGGTCGGAAATCCGATCCGATCGCGCCGCCGGCCTCCGCTTCGCGAGCTTTATTCTCAAAAAAAAATGCCCGCGAGCCCCCGACGGCCTGCCCAGAATGACAAAAGAAAATCAAACCCCCGGACCCCTTTGCCTAAAAGCGGTTCGAAAACCCGCGGCTATTACACAAGATCTCACCGGATCAAGAAGGTGACTTTACAGTGGAAGGCGACGGCACTCTGCGGTTCCGCGGGCGGATTTGTGTGCCGGATACCCCGGAATTGAAGGAGGAAATCCTAGCTGAGGCACACCGTGCCCCTTATGCGGCACACCCAGTGGGTACGAAGATGTACAGGGACCTCAAGCAGACTTTCTGGTGGCCCAAGCTGAAGGGGGATGTGACTCATCATGTAGCGCATTGCCTGGTATGTCAGCAGATAAAGGCAGAGCATCAGCGGCCTGCGGGAAAGCTACAGCCCTTAACGGTGCCAGAGTGGAAGTGGGATCAGATCACCATGGACTTCGTCACTGGATTCCCACGTTCACAGCAGGGGCACGACACAATCTGGGTGTCATTGTGGACCGGCTAACCAAATCAGCGCACTTCCTACCCATTCACACAACCTGGACCAGAGAGCGGTTGGCTCAAGTCTACCTCAGCGAGATTGTGAGGCTGCATGGAGTGCTGGCATCGATCACATCGGATAGAGACACACGCTTTGTTTCGAAGTTTTGGCAGAGTCTCCACCCGCACGGCCTTCCACCCGCAGACGGACGGACAGTCGGAGCGAGTGATCCAGACACTGGAGGACCTGCTGCGTGCCTGTGTACTAGACTTGGGGGTCGGTTGGGAGCGTTACCTGCCCCTCGTCGAATTCGCCTACAACAACAGCTACCAGGCCAGCATCCAGATGGCTCCCTACGAAGCCTTATACGGCAGACGCTGCCGATCCCCGATCTGTTGGGACGACTTAGGAGAAACTGAAGAGAAGGTACGCCTCATCAGGAAGCACCTACTGACCGCCCAGAGTCGACAAAAGAGCTACGCGGATCGGAGATGCCGCGACCTAGAATTCCAGGTGGGAGAACACGTGTTTCTGCGGGTCTCGCCGTCCAGAGGAATCAAGCGCTTCGGGCTGAAAGGCAAGCTGAGCCCACGGTTTGTGGGGCCGTTCGAAATCCTGGAGCGCTTTGGCCCAGTGGCTTACCGCCTTGCCCTACCACCGAACCTCAGCCGGGTCCATGACGAGTTCCACGTGTTGATGTTAAAGAAATACCTCCCCGACCCATCGCACATTCTGGACATCTCGACGCTCGAACTGAAGGAGGACCTAAGTTTCGAGGAAACCCCGTTGCGAATCCTAGCAAGGGAGAGCAAGACGCTGCGAAATCGAGCCATCCCCTATGTGAAAGTGCTCTGGAGCAACCACGAGGAGCGGGAAGCGACGTGGGAGCTGGAGGCAAAAATGCGGGAGGGCTACCCCAATCTTTTTACCGCAACCCAGGATTGAGTTTCGGGGACGAAACTCGTTTTTAAGAGGTGAGTGGTGTAGTGGCCACTGGTTTTAAATTATTTTGGATCTTTTAATCCTGGGTTCTTTTGATTTTGGGCGCCGCTTTTCGCTTCGGGAGTCCGGAGGGTGAACTAATATTTTTTTATTTCCGGGCAGACCGTCGGGGCTCGCGAGTATTTTTAGACAATAAAGCTCGCGAAACGGAGAACGGCGGCGCGATCGGTTTTGGATTCCGACTCCGGAATCTCCCAGAATAAATTCCGGAAGGTTGCTGACGGTTCAGGCGAACCGGACCCTGGTTCGCGTCCGACTTATTAAATCTTTTGGTTTTAGTATTGGGTTCATCCCCAGTGCTCTTTTGGACCGCTCAGTTTAATTAGCGTTTTGGGAAACAGGATTTCTACTCTTCTCAACACCCCTCACCATAAAGCGTACGCGACCCCAAGCGCAACGAGGAACCGGCGTCCCCAACCCTACTCCTTTCCACCGATCGCGTGGAGAACCAAGGCGGAGCCATCGAGGAGAGGGAAGATCGCCGGCACGCCCTTCGTCAGCGGGCACGCAAGAACGGGACGATCCTCCCGTCGATCAACCCTAGCCGACAAAATCGAGGTGAGCATAATTTAGGGTTCTTGTTTTAGTATTTCTTGGCTTCTTGTTCTTGGCATACGAGGTGGGGGAAGGCGACGGCGTCGCCGGAGTCCGGCGCAGGCGGAGCCAAGCAGGCGGGCAGCACCGCATGCGGGCGGCGCGGCCGCATGGGCCGCGCGGGGGGCCGCGCACGCGCGCGTGCAACCCGCATGCAGGCTGCACCCGCATGCGGGCGGCACGCCGCGGAGCCGCACGGTGCCGGCCGCGCATGCACCCCCGCATGCGGGCGGCGCGGCCACGCAGCCCGCGCGGGGTCGGGCGCGCACGCGCCCGCGAGTGCGGGCAGCGCGCCCGCCCAGCCGCGCGGGGCAGGGCGCGCGCACCCACGCGTGCGGGCAGCACCGCATGCGGGCAGTACCGCATGCGGGCGGCGCGGCGAGCGGGGGGGGGGGGGTGGCCGTGGGCCGTCCGCGTCGTTGGCCTCGCCCGAGGACGTCGCCGTCTTCGCCGATTGGCAGGTTGTGCCCCACGATCGATCGGAAGAGACGGGCGTTCCGCAGTCTTTTACCTGTTCAGAGTTGTGAGTTACTGACTCCCGTACGGCAGGTTCGTGTAGGTCCGGGCGGACATACTGAGACAAGAAAGAACCTAGCATCGATCATGAGCGCGACAACGAAAGGTGGGTTTTACTTTGAGTCTTAGCATAGAATCAATGTTGTTGGAAGGTTACTAATTGCATGTTATCAGTACTAATGCTAACGGTCTCTAGTGTTTGCGATAGTACCCTGTATATTGGTTACTGTGCTCGTAGTTGCGACACGCGCACCCGTGGTCTGGCCACCGCAAAGGGTGCTCTTTTCCGGGAAAGCGGTCTCCGACCCGTGTAAACCCACGAGGTGAGGTAGTGGGGGCCCCCGTAGGTGAGGGGTTTGAGGCATTAAAAGGGGGGGGAGCGGTGCGATCTGTTGGGATAGGTGCCCGACGAGGTCAGGTGCCCCAAGGTGTGAGCGGTGCGCTCTATCAGGGTAGGTGCCCGACGAGGTCAGGTGTGTAGGTGTTACAGGTGTGTAGGTGCTACAGGTGTTACGGGTATTACAGGTATTGCAGGTGTTCGCGTGTTACTTTTCAAATGAGCAGAGTGGTTGCTCCGGATAGTCTTGCTGTTGGGTTTGGCTTTCTTTCTTGCCCATTATTATTATCATGTGTCGCTGACTACCCACTCCGTGACAGGTTCTTCCAGGGGTGAGCGGTAGACGACGGTGAGGCCGAGGCAGGAGTAGTGGGGCCGTGAGGAGCCCTAGTCTGTATCTCCTTTACCTTTCCTTGCATTTCATTTGATACTGTAGGTTACTGTGTGGTTCTCGATACCCTTGTGGGGTCGGTGTGGATGTTGATTACTTTTGCTCTGGATATGGAATAATGGTTCTTTTATTATCCCCGTTCGGCCGTTTTTCAAAGCAAAACAACTAGAAAAGAAAAGAAAAGAACTTCGAAAATTATCTTTAAAAATTTGGGGTCGTGTGGACCCGTTTTCCAAACCATGTGGATTTATGGGATTTCAAAACTGTTTTCAAAACCTTGGGTCGTGTGGACCTGTTTTCTAAACCCTGTGGATTTATGGCATCTTTCCAAACTATTTTAAAAAAACCTTGGGTCGTGTGGACCTGTTTTCAAAACTGTGAGTGTATCCTTTCAACTTGACTGGCCTCGGGCATTGTTTCTAGTTTGCATTCGTAGTAACGTTCCGCACTGTTGTGATTGAATGAATGCTTGTTTTTAACTGTTGTATTAACCGCGACGCCGTGCATATACAGAGGAGACTCTGCCCGATTGTCGAGTAAATTTGTATATGCGGCGGGTCTGGGCACGCGCCGGGGAAGGGGCAAATTTCAAAAAAAAAAAAATATTAACGCCAAGCTAACAACTCTTTCTTTCCGCTGAGCGAAACCCCCGGGGCGTGACATTGGGTGCCCGCGCGGGCTGGTGCCGCGGGGGGTCGCCCCGCACCGCGGGCAGCGCGCCCGCGCGGCGCATGGCCGCGCGGGGCCGCCCGCAGGTGGGGCGCCCGCGCGGGCTGGTGCCGCGCGGGGTCACCCCGCGCCGCGGGCAGCGCTCACGCGCGGCGCATGGCCGCTCGGGGCCACCCGCATGTGGGGCGCCCGCGCGTGCTGGTGCCGCGCGGGGTCGCCCCGCACCGCGGGCAGCGCGCCCGTGCGGCGCATGGCCGCGCGGGGCCGCCCGCAGGTGGGGCGCCCGCGCGGGTTGGTGCCGCACGGGGTCGCCCCGCGCCGCGGGCAGCGCCCCCGCGCGGCGCATGGCCGCGCGGGGCCGCCCGCAGGTGGGGCGCCCGCGTGGGCTGGTGCCGCGCGAGGTCGCCCCGCGCCGCGGGCAGCGCTCCCGCGCGGCGCATGGTCGCGCGGGGCCGCCCGCAGGTGGGACGCCCGCGCGGGCTGGTGCCGCGCGGGGCCGTGCACAGGCGGAGTGCGCGCCGCACGGGCCGGTGCCATGCTGGAAACTCCGCCGCACGAAGTCTGGAGTCGGTGTGAGTTTCGGACCCCTTAGTCTTGACTTGCCCTTGTTCCTTCAGGAGTGCAGGACGTCGTTGGCGACTGGTGCACGGACACGGACGAGTCGAGCGCAGGACGACACGCACAAGGTGGGTACATTCTCGGGGATTGTGGGAATAGGAATTTATTGATAGAAATAGTATGTTTGGGGCAAAGGTGAATAGTAAGTCTCCTCCTATCTATGTACTAACCCTGTTATATTATTTGCTTACTATCGATCTGAGGCTCTGGTTTTGCTACACGCACACCGGCGGTTTGGCCACCGCAAGGGTGTGCTTTTCCGGAAAAGTGGTACGTTGACCCGTGTACCCCACGCGATGGTGGCGTTAGGAATGGGGGCCCTCATGGGTGGGGGGTGTGAGCGGTGATGTCGAGGCAGGTGCTCGACGGGGGACACCGGGGCAGGGGCTCGGTGCGGTGGTCGGGAAAGGTGCCCAGTGTTGTTTTAGTACAGGGTATGATTATCGCCGATGGTTTATGAGAGGGACGGTTGCTCCGGTTATTGTGGTTTGCCCTTTTTTTTTAGCTCCTTTATGCTTATCATACTATTTCTAGTCACTGACTTCCCACTCGTGACAGGTTCGTCCAGCGACGAGTGCTAGGGTACCGGTGAGGCCGCGAGAGTGCTGTTCTGACGCTGATCGACTTCAGATACAGTGACTATTATTTCCCTCTTTCCTTTATTACTCATGTTAGTTAGTTGTGGATTGCGACACCCCCGTGGGGTCGAAGTGGATCTTGCCTCTTCCTTTTCTTTATGAGCGAATGAATGTTATATCTTTTCGTACTTGGCCATTTTAAGCAATGAAAAGCAAAGAAAACCGTTTGCGAAAACCGCTTTTAAAACGTGGGTGTCGTGTGGGCACCGGATTTTAAAACCTTGTGGAATTTATGTGTTTTCGAACTGTTTTCACAAAATTCGGCATCGGGTGGGTGCCGTTTTCAAAACCCTGTGGATTTGTGTGGCTTTGAAACAGTTTTTCCAAAACGATGGCATCGAGTGGATGCCGCTTTCAAAACCTTGTGATTATTTATCCTTTCAAATCGACGACCTCTATGTTATAGGTTGATACTAGTAGATCATGTGAGTTGTATGGTTGTTTGTGTGCGAGACCCCAACTGATGTGGTTAAAGACTGTATGTATTATGCCTTGTGAGACACTTTGTAGTTGAGACGCTATGCATATACAAAGGAGACTCTGCCCGTTTGCAGAGTGAGTTTGTATATGAGGCGGGTCTGGGCACGCGCCGGGGAATAAGGGTTTACAAAAAAAATGTATGGCTGAATTTGGGGCATCGGTGGCTCCTCTTCCGGGCGTTTCGAACCCCCGGGGCGTGACTGATTAAGATAGTATCAGAGAGGTAAATTTTAACCACAACAGTCGAGGCCTAACATCCACGGGGCACAAGACACTAACTAGTGATTAATAAAGTAAACTTGGGGTAGATAAGTAAAACGCGAGTGCTCGTTGGGGGGGAGGGGGAATTTGTGTTTTTCTTCCTTTTAGGGCCAGCGTTTGCGGTGTTCCTTTTTGTTTAAACTAGGAGTAACTAGGTTGTGCAAATGTTCAGATTATGGCCAAGACTAGATCTACCGCCGAGGACGCGGGGGCGGACGCAGCGGCGACGGCGACCGCGGAGAACCAGCTCCTGAGGCAGCAGCTACGGGAGATGGCGGGGCAGTTGGCAGCCCTGACCGATCACGTGCGCCAACTAACACAGCAACAGCAGGCTGCTGCGACGGCGGAGGTCGCCCCGGGCCCTCTCCCGGGGCCAGGTGCACCGGTGATGGTACCGCCGACGATGGAGGCCGAAGGGGGTGCTGCCCCTACCCGGGCCTCTGCGCCCGAGGTACCCTTAGCCCAACCGACGGCGCCAGAGGTGGCCCCTTCGGCGGCAACAGCAGGACCGGCGCCGGCACCGACTGTCGGAGTTACTTCGGGAGAGACGGTGGTGTTGCCCACTCCCGCCGCAACCGCCAATGTCGCGAAGGAAGGGGCAATTCTACCGACCGAGCGGGACCGCGTGCGCGCCAACCTGGCCGACTTCAAGAAGTACAACCCGCCAGTGTTCGAGGGGGACACGACAGACCCCTGGGTCGTGGAGAAGTGGGTGGATACAATGGAGAAATTATTTGAGGACCTACTGATGGAAGATCACGAGCGGGTTCCCCTGGCTGCCCACTTTCTCGAGGGAAACGCCCGCATTTGGTGGAAGACTGTACGCCCCGGCTCTACGACAGGTGCTGTCCTCCCGTCGTGGACTACCTTTAAACAGCAGCTGTTCGGGGCGTTCTTTACCAACAGCGTGAAGAAACAATTGGAGGACGACCTCAACCACATCATTCAGGGAACCAAAACGGTAATGGAGTACCAGAGGGAGTTCGTGAGGCTGGCGAACTGTGTCCCGTTCGTCATTCGGGACGAATCCCATAAGGCGCAACTGTTCGTGGATGGACTGAGGACCGACATTTTCCAAGTGGTGGATGCGGCGGATTTGCATACCTTTCAGAAGGTGGTCGACCGGGCCACCATTGTAGAGCGTGGCTTTGCCGTTACGCGCGCTCGAAGGGATGGCCCCCATCAGCAAGACGACAGGAAGCGGACTCAGACGACTTCGGGGGGGGGGGGGGGGGGGGCTCCTCCAGCGGGAGTCGGCCCTCTAAGCGGTGGAGGCCCCAGCAGAGGACCAGAGGAGCGCCAGGAGGAGGGCAACGCTCGGACGATCGGCCTTGCGTGATCTGCGGCGGGGCGCACCGAGTGACGGAATGCTCCGAGAGGGAGGACCATTGTTTCCGGTGTGGCAAGTAGGGGCATTTCCGTTTCAACTGCCCCCTGAACCAAGGCACAGCATCTTCAGCAGCCTCCGTGCCGTCATCCCAGCACGCGGGGCGAGGAAAAGCCCCGATGACGTCAGCCCCCAGACCGCCAGCACCCCGACCAGTAGGGGACTGGCCGCCACCGTCGGGAGGTCGCGTCTACTCAATGAGTCAGCAGGAGGCACGCCCGTCTGAGCACGTCGTCGCAGGTATCACTCTTGTTTCCGTTTACCGTGCTAGAACCCTTTTTAATACCGGAGCGACCCTCTCTTTTATGTCTCGTGACTTTGCACTGACCCATGGTTTTGAGATGAGACCCTTACCCAGTTTGATGACCGTTCACACTGCGGGGGGATCCCTGGAGGCCCGCAACCTTATACCATCCTGCCCGATAAGGATGGGGAGGCTTTCCTGCCCCTGGGATCTGGTAGTGATCCCACTGTAGGAATACGACGTAGTGCTGGGAATGGATTGGCTCATGTGGTACCTAGCAGTGATCGACTGCGAGAAACGCGAGGTGCGGCTGCTGTATCCCGAGTTTCCAGAAAACGTGTACTTGGCGTGCAAGAGCGTTTCCTTTTCTTCCGTCATTCCAGCATCGCGAGCCAGGAAACTGATTGAGGGAGGGTGTATGGCCTACTTGGCATCGGTGGCCCTGGGCACCGGACCCTCTACGGCACTCTCCGACATCCCAGTGGTGAGGGACTTCCCAGACGTCTTTCCGGCCGAACTACCTGGGTTACCCCTCGAGCGGGAGGTTGTTTTTCCGATTGAGCTTCCACCCGGCACACGACCAATCACGAAGGCCCCCTATAGGATGGCCTTCGCAGAGCTGAAGGAACTTAAGGCGCGGCAGGAATGGACAGGCAGAAGGGACTTCAGCGGGCACGATCACGCAGCAGAATGACTTGATCGCGGAGTTCTCGCGACTGAGATTGGAGGTGGTACCAGCAGGGACGGTCGAGCGACTGTTGTCCTTAACAGTCGCGCCGACCCTATTGGAGAGTATTCGAGAAGGCCAAGGTGCGGATCCACAGCTACAGCTGGAACGAGATAAGATTTCCCCGGAGCAGATGGGAGACTTTGCAGTGGGGACGGACGGCACCCTTCGGTTCCGAGGACGGATTTGCATGCCTGATTTGCCTGACCTAAAGAAGGAAATCCTGACTGAAGCATAGTGCGCCCCCTACGTGGCGCACCCTGGAGGCACCAAGATGTACAGTGATCTCAGACAGACCTTCTGGTGGCCAAAGTTGAAGAAAGACGTGACGCTGTTTGTGGCACACTGCCTGATTTGCCAACAGGTGAAAGCCGAGCATCAACGACCGGCGGGAAAATTGCAACCACTACCTGTGCCCGAATGGAAATGGGAGCAAATCACGATGGACTTCGTCACCGGATTTCCATGTTCGCAGCAGGGACACGAAGCCATCTGGGTCGTTGTGGATCGGCTAACGAAGTCAGCTCATTTCCAACCCATCCACACGACCTGGACACGCGACCGACTGGCTCAAGTCTACATCGGCGAGATTGTGAGGCTACACGGGGTGCCGACATCGATTACTTCAGACAGAGACACAAGGTTCGTTTCGAACTTTTGGCAGAGTCTACAACGAGCCTTGGGAACCAAGTTACACTTTAGCTCAGCCTTTCACCCCTAGACGGATGGGCAATCCGAGCGGGTGATTCAGATTCTTGAGGACATGCTCCGAGCTTGCGTACTGGATTTGGGAGACGGATGGTCGCGCTACCTACCCCTTGCAGAGTTCGCTTATAACAACAGCTACCAAGCGAGCATCCAGATGGCGCCGTACGAAGCATTGTACGGCAGACGCTGTAGATCCCCGATCTGTTGGGACGATCTGGGGGAGTGAAAGTTTTTGGGGCCGGACTTGGTGGTTGAAACTGAGGAAAAGGTGCGCCTCATCAGCCGACGATTGGCGACCGCCCAGAGCCGGCAAAAGAGCTATGCAGACCGGAGACGTCGCGACTTGGAATTCCAGGTGGGAGAGCACGTGTTGTTGCGGGTGTCGCCGTCAAAAGGGGTGAAGTGGTTTGGGTTGAGAGGCAAGTTGAGCCCACGGTACGTGGGGCCGTTCGAGATTCTTGAGCCCATCGGCCCGGTGGCCTACCGCCTCGCCCTACCGCCGAACCTTGACCGAGTTCATGACGTGTTCCACGTATCCATGCTTTGGAAGTACCTCCTCGATCCGTCGCGAGTGCTCGACGTCTCCGCAATTGAGCTTAAAGAGGACCTAAGTTTCGAGGAAGTGCCAGTGCGGATCCTAGCCCGAGAAGACAAAAAGTTGTGAAATCGGACAATTCCCTACGTGAAGGTGCTTTGGAGCAATCAAGAAGAGCGTGAGGCAACCTGGGAACCAGAGTCAAAGATGAGGGAGTGCTACCCGGACCTCTTCGCCGCAGGGGAAGATTAAGTTTCGGGGACGAAACTTGTTTTTTAGCGGTGAGTGGTGTAAGACCCGGTCTTTCTTTAACCCTTCTCGTCACCCCTCTTCTTGTAATGTCCGACCGAGGGCCTTATTTTTTTGGTGTTTTTTAGCGACCGTCGAGGCACGCGAAAAATTTTAGGCGGTAGAGCTCGCGGAGCGGAGCACGCAGGCGCGATCGGTTTCAGTTTCCTACTCCAGGTTCATCCATAATAAATAGTTGAAGTTGGACCCCCGTTGGGTGTTCCGGGAATCGTGCTGGCGACTTGCACGAGGATTGTGGTAACCCTGACCCTTGATCTGTTTTGTCTGTAGGGTGAGCGATCTCGGGGATTTAACCCTTCAATCGGTTTGACTCCTTAGCTCGGTTAGGTCAGACGAGTTGATTTAAAGGCAAAGAACGTACAGGATTAGAGATCCCCACCCCTTTGTGCTTGGACGTTCGAACAAGAAGGAGAAGAGGAACCCTAGCTTTCTCCCCCGTTACGATCCAAGGCGCGGCGCGAGACTCCCTCGGGGATTTCCGGACGAAGACGGACAACCCTTTCCTTCTTCTTCCCTCGCGAACCAAGGTGAGTTTGGGAGCGTTCTTGTTTTTGTTTTCCTCTTTGCTTTTTCGGTTTTGAGGAGGGAGAGGGAGCCGTCTCGGGTTGGAGGCCACCGTGAGGCCGCCGCGAGGGTCCGGCGGGCACCACCGCCGCGGGGCCGGCCGTGGGTGGGGCGCTAGCGCGGGCTGGTGCCGGGCGGGGTCGCCCCGCACCGCGGGCAGCACTCCCGCGCGGCGCGTGGCCGTGCGGGGCCGCCCGCGGGTGGGACGCCCGCGCGGGCTGGTGCCGCGCGGGGTCGCCCCGCACCGCGGGTAGCGCGCCTGCGGGGCGCATGGCCACCCGCAGGTGGGGCCCCCGCGCGGGGTCGCCCCGCACCGCGGGCAGCGCGCCCGCGCGGTGCATGGCTGCGCGGGGCCGCCCGCAGGTGGGGAGCCCGCGCGGGCTGGTGCCGCGCGGGGTCGCCCAGCACCACGGGCAGCGCCCCCGCGCGGCGCATGGCCGCGCGGGGCCGCCCGCAGGTGGGGCGCCCGCGCGGGGTCAACCCGCACCGCGGGCAGCGCGACCGCGCGGCGCATGGCCGCGCGGGGCCCCCCGCAGGTGGGGGGCCCGCGCGGGCTGGTGCCGCGCGGGGTCGCCCGCACCGCGGGCGGCGCACCCGCGCGGCGCATGGCCGCGCGGAGCCGCCCGCAGGTGGGGCGCCCGCGCGGGCTGGTGCCGCGCGGGGTCGCCCGCACCGCGGGCAGCGCGCCCGCGCGGCGCATGGCTGCGCGGGGCCGCCCGCAGGTGGGGCGCCCGTGCGGGCTGGTGCCGCGCCGGGTCGCCCCGCGCCGCGGGCAGCGCGCCCGCGGGGCGCATGGTCGCGCGGGGCCGCCCGCAGGTGGGGCGCCCACGCGGGCTGGTGCCCCGCGGGGCCGTGCACAGGCGGAGTGCGCGCCGCACGGGCCGGTGCCGTGCGGGAAACTCCGTCGCACGAAGTCGGGAGTCGGTGTGAGTTTCAGACCCCTTAGTCTTGATTTGCCCTTGTTCCTTCAGGAGTGCAGGATGTCGTTGGCGATGTTGGGTTATATGTAATATAGATCTAAATAGGGGAAAAAAAAACACCTAGAGGGGGGTGAATAGGTGTAAACAATAAACACTCAAAAAATCATTGCGCAATAAAACCCAATGCGGAAAAATAAAAGAACACGCAAGATTTTTACGTGGAAAAACTCCAAACCGGAGTAAAAAACCACGGGACCGATAACACGGTGAAATCCACTAGAATTGAAACACGTACAAGGTGATTTAACGTACTCACAGACGACTCAACCTTTTACCATACGCTCCTAGTTGATCTTCTCCGCTCGTTCCGCAACGCGTCTCGAATCCACGATCTGCGTCCAACGCCGAATCCACGGCGTCCAACGTCGAGTCCACGACGTCCGACCGAATCCACGGTCTTCACCCAGTAGCACGCTTCGAATCCACGAACGTACCTCGCTCCGAATCCACGAGAGCGGTTGAACCTTGAATCCACAAGGACACGCGAGTCCACGCGCCGATTTTGGGGAAATCGTTGTTTTTGGGTGGTGATGATCCGCCGAATACTTAGATTAGAAATAGATCGGAAATACCATCTAAGTACTCATTGATTTGATTCTACTCAAAATCTGAGTATGAAAACCTAGAATCAAATCAATCAACTATAGATGAAGAAACATAGAATTAAATCTAGTATTTCCTTTCTTCTCTATATGTGGATCTAGGGCCGTATAAGATGATATTTGATTATGACGGCTCTATTTGGATTAACCCTAGAAAAAGAAACATAGGGTCTATTTATAGGTTAGAAACCCTAGGAAGGAGATAAGAATCAAAAACCTACCATTTCTGGAAATTTTACGGACGGCGATCCGGATCGGATTTGGGCGATCCGGATTGCAGTAGCAAGAAAGACGGTTTCCAGAAAAACAAAGGTTCGGGATCCGGATCGAAATGGCTGATCCGGATCGCTCATACAGTTTCACCAAACATCAACGTTCGGGATCCGGATTGCAAACCCTGATCCGGATCGTGCAAGTAAAAAGGTAAAACTAGTGTTCGGGATCCGGATCATGAGATGCTGCGATCCGGATTGAACCAGTGTATGAACGAACACCCTTCGGGATCCGGATTGAAATGTCTGATCCGGATCCTGAACATGTCCCATGTCCAGTTTTTGATTTTTATGCAATGAAAAATTCTTCCAGGTGTTTCTACACTACAAGAAGTATTCGGATCACCAAAAATCTTTAATTAAACATACCTGATCCTTTTGAATTCTTCTTTCTTGAGATTGAGTTAAATGATCCAACCTTCTTCACTTTCAATCTTCAAGACTTGAACCTTTCACGAAATTACGCCAACTCAAATTCCGTAACAATCTCCCCCTTTGGCGGTTTCGTGACAAAACACAAATCCACTAAAGAAAATTCAAAAAGATATTTTTGTTGCTATCACCATACAACAAAAATTTACAATGGAGATCCAAAAATTTTAAAAACATGAGATAAACTCCTAAAACAGACTCTAGACTTAGACATCTGTACTCTCTGCACAAAGAAATCATTCTTGACAAAAAGAATCGTTAGATACCTCAAGAATTGAAACATACAAAACCAAATACAGAGATAGAGTTTATTTGATCATCATGACATTTGAGAATTCAGATATGTAAGAGAATCATAGTCAAAAACCAACATATCTTCTATGCATTCAAAAACCAAATGTCACAAAGTGTTAGTCCAACATCAACTTGTTAGTCGAATTACATGCCCAAATAGTTAGTCGAATAGTTAGTAGGAACATGCAACAAATCACAAGATAAAAAAAAACAAAGTTGAAGTTGAAGTGATACTTACCTTGATGTTCATACATTCACACAGTTTTCACATCATCATTGTTCAAGTTTTCTCTAAACTCTCTCCCCCTTTTTGTCACAAACGTTAGCCAAAAATACAAGACAAGGAGAGTTAAAAAGTTTAAATACAAATTAAGAAACGTTAGAGTTGAAGGGCACAAACCAAGAGCGTAAGAACCTGCAAAAGAGAAGATTAGAAGGAAACTTCATGGAGAATCGTCAGAGCTGATACACCCAAGCTTCTGAAACATTTTCTTGATCCGTTTATTCATGGAAGCTTGCTCCTTCTTCACTTCTTTGAGATCTTGGATCATCACAGCTTGTTCTTTCTTGACTTCTTTGAGATCTTCCTTCATTTCAGCGAACTCAACAGACATGCGTTCTTGTTCGTTGGAGAGTCGCTATTGTTCTTTAAAGATTGAGCTGACAGAAGCATCATCATCAGAGGTGGATGGAGGTGCCTGCTGTGCTGGTGGAACAGGAGCTGTAGAAGTAGTTGCTTGTGGTCGAGCTCTTTGTCGAATTGGAGGAGATGGAGGATCATCTTGTTTTGTCGATAGAGACTTCACAATTGTTGTCTCATTAATGGTGCCCAAACTGTACATGTATGAGCTCGCGCTTGTATCGACTTTAAACTTTCTAAGGATGCGCATGATTATCATTGGGTAGGGTAGTCTCTCTGTGGAGTGAGAGTGTTCCACATACCGCGCCATCCTTGACCAAATAAGATAAGGAATATTCAAGTTTGCTCCCATCAATGCGGCCGGGTTTCCTAGAAGATAAAGGAATAACATCCTGTCCCATCAAAGAACCTTCGTATTCATGTTGGGAAGAATGTTGTAGCAGACAATGAAGTTTATATACCTATACTCTGGTCGATGTTCTGTCACGCCCCGGGGTGGAAACTGCCACCCGGGCTCGCCAACAGATCCGCCATCTGTACGGAAACTACCGTACAGACGAACCGTCTAACCTGCAGAAAGAATCAACTACAGTATACAGATATCAGAGAGCTGAAAGTAGACTACTAAAACTGAAGTCCAAACACTGTACAACTGAAAATAATACAATATCCATCTCCCCAAATACTATCATATACAAAGTCCTCTGATACAAAACTCAAAAGGGAGGTATCTCCAATGAATACATCAGTGTACAGACTCTCGATACAAGAATATCCTCACTACAACAGTCTCTCAAACTGTAAAATAAAGTACAACTCTATACCTCACAACAAAGGTCTCTCAATAGAGGAAAAAGAAGAAAACTAATCTACTGAAGCTCTCCTCTGAAGGGGTACCGCTACACTCCAATGACGGGTAGGGAACTAGCTCGCGACTCCCTCGCCTCGGTCAGAAGGATCAGCAACTGGAGCAACAGGAACAGGAGGAGGAGTTCCTGGGGAAAAAGACACCACGACGGGTGTGACAACTACTTCCCACAGTAGTTCTCAGTGGGTACCGTCAACAAGCCCAACGGTCTGCCCACTAAGTCTACTAGAGGCAAAAGATAACAGGCAAAGAAATCTGAAAGAAAAGCTGGAAACTACTCTACAGCTACCATGCCTCTATCTAGACACTCAAAAGTGGAACAGATGAAAGTAAAAGAGACCACTCGCACCCAAGGTGCTCAATCGATCCAAACGAACTGACTACCTCAAAGGTCCAGTCAAGCCTGCGCCCGTCGACTAGGAACGCTCCTGCCCACTACCACGCATCCACATGAGGACGGGATTTACGTGGGGCGTCCTGTCCTACTAACTCATCCCTCGCGCAAAACTGCCTCAACAGGCCCATCGTTGCCTCAACTGCGGAAAACTGCCTCAACAGGCCAACCATCGTATCCACAGCGGCATCACAGGACGCGACTCCAACTGAGTAGAACGGCGCGGCATAGAGTATCAAACATTGGCATATGCAGGCTAGTCAAAATCCACGCTCACTCTCAGAACGGTAGGGCTCAAGATCCCCAAATACCTCGCACAACAGTCGGAGCACTCTCGACGACTCAGCTGCTCGGCTAACTCGAAACACGAGACATTAGCCTCTCCAACGGCTCGCAGCACAAGGCTCACTAGCTGGAGATACTCCACAGCCAGGAACGACCCACAACTCAGGGTAACAAAACAGGTCGGACAACACTCAACGACCTGGGACCACCGTCAACCCCAACGGTTCCCAACAAGATGGACCGGAAGATACTCGACGGCCCGGGACTGCCGTCTGCGCAACGGCTCCCTCCACGACGGCACAACAGGGAAACAAGACCTCCCGGGACTACCGTTTACCCAAACGGCTCCCGGCACAGATAAGCAACCCAGTACAACTACCAGACTCCACTCTGCTCCCAGGCCAGAGTGTAAAAGCATCCCACACTAAAAGCAAGTCCCGACCTCTCGGCCCACTACCCGGGCGAGAAAACACTATGTCCAGGGATGAAGGTACAGTGTGGATGTCTAAGCATAAATAACCCTAGCCCAAGTGAGGGTTTTCTACTAGTCTGGTTACACATACAACATATGACGGGGGTGCTAGGTCAAGTTCCAAAATAACTGTATTAACAGATAATAAAAGGAATAACAATTCCTACAATCTAGCATACTACACAATGAAATAAACTATCATGCATAGTCCTACATCAGTAGAAATACTGTACAGTCTATAAAACTGTGAGATAAGGCCACCCACCTCGATTTGCCACCAATTGCTCGTAGACACTTGCAATTGGCCTCCACGCGATCCGCACGCAAAACGATGTCCGCTGCCGGAGTCCGTACGCAAAACGGAGCACGGTGCCGGAATCCGCACGCCAAACGGAGTCCGCACGCAAAACGATGTCCGCTGCCGGAGTCCGCACGCAAAACGGTGCACGGTGCTAGGATGCGCACGCAAAACGGAGTCCGCACGCAAAACGGTGCACGGCGCCGGAGCCCGCACGCAAAACGGTGCACGGTGCCAGGATCCGCACGCAAAACGGAGTCCGCACGTAAAATGGTGCACGGTGCCGGAGTCCGCACGCAAAACGGTGCACGGTGCCAGGATCCGCACGCAAAACGGAGTCCGCACGCAAAACGGTGCACGGTGCCGTAGTCCGCACGCAAAACGGTGCGCGGTGCCAGGATCCGCACGCAAAACGGAGTCCGCACGCAAAACGGTGCACGGTGCCGGAGTCCGCATGCAAAACGGTGCACGGTGCCCAACACAGAAAAGAGCAAGAGGGTCAGTTACAGTCTAAAAGAATGCTCCAAAAATTGTACAAAAATACAGAAAAACCAACGCCCGGGACCTACCCGTTTGCGCCGCCGCCGCCGAAACGCTCCGCCGGGCGACCTCGCACGCAAAACGAGGTCCACGACGCGCCGCCGCACCTCACGAAACCCCCCTCCCTCACTCCCTCTCGCTCTCGGGTGGAGAAGAAAGAAAGAAAGGAGAAAGATGGCGGTGCGGGGAGGAAGAAGAAGAATAAAATGAGGGGGAGAGAAAGTGGTCCACGGGGCCGGTGCACGGCCCCGGTCCACGGCTCGGGCCAACCAGGGAGCCCCAAACCGGGCGGTCCACAGCCGGGCGCGTGCGCCGGGTTCACGCACGTGCCCGGGCGGCACGTGGCGCGCGGCAACGCGCCCGCCACACGGGGGCGTTGCACCGCACCACGCGCAGGCGCGGGACACGCGCCCGTTACACGGGCGCGCGTGCCCCCGCGCCCGCGCGGGCGCCAACGGGGGGCCGCCACGTGGCGGCCCCTGCGCATTCCGCGCCGCGCGCCTGCGTGCCCCCTATCGCGACCGTACGCCTGCCGCGCCCTCGGGATCCGCACCGCCAAAAGCTGCTTCGGGATCCACACGCCACCTCGAAAAACGTGCCGCGATGCCTCGAAAAACGCGCACGTCAACAGGGCTCCAAAACCAACAAGTAAATAGTCCATTCTTAGCGATTTCGTGCGCTGAATCCAAAAACGATGTCCATTTCTCCAAATTCTCACTCGAAAATTTGCTGAATGCCCACTCGATCCGATTTTCGCGCCGGGACCATTTTTAAAGTCCGATTTGCAAAATTCCAACTCTAAAAATTCCCGAAGGCGACCGGAGAGGTAAACTTTTATCCGGACTTCACCCGGAGTCTAATTTTGACATCTGAATCGCGCGAAATCACTTCTAAACACCCGACGGGTCCTCCAACTTCCCACGGGGTCTCAAATTAAGCCCGAAGTCCACCACTTGTGTCCAAATTGCGCGCAACCCACGCAGGCCTCCAGTGATGCAAGCAAATCCCAAATTGCATCACAAATCCATTTCTGGGCCCCTAACACGCGCACCAACACCCCCAACGGCGACCGAAAGCTGCCCAACAACCAGCAACCCTACGCGGGGGATTCCGGGACCTCACATCCTCCCCCACTAAAAGAAAGTTTCGTCCTCGAAAGTAGATCAAGCCCATCAGGAGTCAAGAATAGCACGGCTAGGTATCTAACAATACGCCTTCAGCTCCCCCACTCGCTCCTCGTGATTACTCCGCGACAACAACAACAAGTACGGTATGACCCGATGTGCAATTCTCTCATCTCTCGAGCCAGAAATTGCAACGGGCGTCCCTCGTACTCCAATAATCACAGATCTCAAAGGGGCAAGTAAATCACGGGCGAGGAAAAACACATCACTACTGAGCTGAGACGTGAAAAACCAAGGGCTCCATTAAAAGGCTGGGGGAAAACTGAAATAACCACAAGTGTAATACGCACCAAACCACATCATGGTGCCACCCTCAACAAGACGACCCGAAGCATACCTGCAGACTCGTCCAATAAGGAAGGGAAATCCAATAAGTTGGGGTCTTCACTCGGTCACTTCCCGATCCAAAACCACCTGAGTGGACTACTCAACTGCAGGCTACCCTCAAAAGGGATCCTCAAGAGACACAATCTCGTGCCACAGTTGGTCGCTCAACATGCTATCATAACCCCAACGGACCCACGGGTCGAAGTCGATCCCTCAACTCATAAAGATCACCCTGACGGGGACCAAACCGTCGGTGAACGGGACTGAAAACTGGCTCACAAGGCGATCATAAAGCTGATGCCCAACTCGCGGTCAAAAGTCCGAAACATCCAAAAGACTCTCACCGTTGTGTACCTACAACGTGGCATCATTACCGTGCACCCACGGCGTGGCATTACTGCCGTGTACCAACGGCGTGGCCTCACTGCCGTGCGCCAACGGCGTGGCATCACCACCGTGTATCAACGGTGTGGCATCACTGCCGTGTATCAACGGCGTGGCATCACCACCGTGTATCAACGGCGTGGCATCACCACCGTGTATCAACGGTGTGGTATCTCAAGCATCAAGGCCTCAGATCTTCACAGCCCTATACCCAACACTACCTCGAAAACCCGGAGCTGAGGAAGGGCCAAAAGATCAACAGGCAAAAACCCGGGCCCCAACTGCACTGGGCAGGACCAATAACTCCCATCTATGTGCAACACGTGATCAGGTATCTGAACCTCACGAGCATAAGCTAAAGGTCCTATCTCTAGCCCATACATCAATGCAAATGCCCTAGCACTCTCACAGCTATGTCGGAGAACCCTCAACGACTCAACTCACAGCAACACCCCACTCATAGGCGAGAAGAACCGACTGACGCGGCAAAGATCCAAAAATTCTGATAGACCGGTGCCTAGAACCCCAACCAAACAAGAACAGACCCTAGGCTCAGTCTATCGAAGTTTTCGCTCCTTTACCGTTCAGGGATTCGGTCCCTCTCGTTCAAAGCGGGAAACTATGTCAACAAGCAACTCACGGCTGGAGACGCTCCCGGTAGTCCATCAGGACGAACTCGACGCCATCAAATCTCGGCGTCCTGTCGGGTCATCTCAATCTCACTAAAATAACCACCTGGTAACTCGGCCGGAGGTGAAAATCGCCTCAACAGGCCAAACCTTCGCCACTCACTAGGCGGCATCGCCACTCATTGGGCGGCATCGCCACTCACTGGGCGGCATCACCCCTTACTGGGCGGCATCGCCTCTCACTGGGCGGCATCGCCCCTCACTGGGCGGCATCGCCCCTGGTAGCTCGGCCAGTGGAAAGTATCCTCCTGGTAATTCGGCCAGGGAAAAATTATCCATCTGGTAACTCGGCCAGTGATAATTATCCATCTGCTAACTCGGCCAGCGATAATTATCCATCTGGTAACTCGGCCAGTGATAATTATCCACCTGGTAACTCGGCCAGTCATAATTATCCATCTGGTAACTCGGCCAGTGATAACTATCCATCTGGTAACTCGGCCAGTGATAATTATCCATCTGGTAACTCGGCCAGTGATAATTATCCACCTGGTAACTCGGCCAGAGGTGAAAATCGCCTCAACAGGCCAAACCTTCGCCACTCACTAGGCGGCATCGCCACTCATTGGGCGGCATCGCCACTCACTGGGCGGCATCACCCCTTACTGGGCGGCATCGCCTCTCACTGGGCGGCATCGCCCCTCACTGGGCGGCATCGCCCCTGGTAGCTCGACCAGTGGAAAGTATCCTCCTGGTAATTCGGCCAGGGAAAAATTATCCATCTGGTAACTCGGCCAGTGATAATTATCCATCTGGTAACTCGGCCAGTGATAATTATCCATCTGGTAACTCGGCCAGTGATAATTATCCACCTGGTAACTCGGCCAGTGATAATTATCCATCTGGTAACTCGGCCAGTGATAATTATCCATCTGGTAACTCGACCAGTGATAATTATCCATCTGGTAACTCGGCCAGTGATAATTATCCATCTGGTAACTCGGCCAGGGAAAACGCCCTCCTGGTAACTCAGCCAGGGAAAACGCCCTCCTGGTAACTCAGCCAGGGAAAACGCCCTCTTGGTAACTCAGCCAGGGAAAACGCCCTCCTGGTAACTCAGCCAGGGAAAAATGCCCTCCTGTAACTCAGCCAGGGAAAACGCCCTCCTGGTAACTCAGCCAGGGAAAACGCCCTCGTGGTAACTCAGCCAGGGAAAACGCCCTCCTGGTAACTCAGCCAGCGAAAACGCCCTCCTGGTAACTCAGCCAGGGAAAACGCCCTCGTGGTAACTCAGCCAGGGAAAACGCCCTCCTGGTAACTCAGCCAGGGAAAACGCCCTCCTGGTAACTCAGCCAGGGAAAAATGCCCTCCTGGTAACTCAGCCAGGGAAAATGCCCTCCTGATAACTCAGCCAGGGAAAATGCCCTCCTGGTAACTTAGCCAGGGCGGGGTGTGTCCTTTTTACAACACGACGTCTCAGGGGTATCGCAACCCACTGCACAACTACAAACGTCAGGACACAACAACCATACGACCCAATCCAGCGAAAGTCTAAGACATGTCATCCATTCCATAGCATTATGTTGTCTGCAACCACATAATCGATTAGGAGAATAAACATGCCAAACTCTCATCCCGTCTCTAGGGAGAGGTAAAAACTCAATCAGGACTCTCGCTAAAAGTCACGACTCTCACGTAGTCATCTTAATGTCCAACCGCAAGCCTAGGATTTCTAAGTCCATCACGACCTACAACCTAGGCTCTGATACCACTCTAATCTGTCACGCCCCGGGGTGGAAACTGCCACCCGGGCTCGCCAACAGATCCGCCATCTGTACGGAAACTGCCGTACAGACGAAGCGTCTAACCTGCAGAAAGAATCAACTACAGTATACAGATATCAGAGAGCTGAAAGTAGACTACTAAAACTGAAGTCCAAACACTGTACAACTGAAAATAATACAATATCCATCTCCCCAAATACTATCATATACAAAGTCCTCTGATACAAAACTCAAAAGGGAGGTATCTCCAATGAATACATCAGTGTACAGACTCTCGATACAAGAATATCCTCACTACAACAGTCTCTCAAACTGTAAAATAAAGTACAACTCTATACCTCACAACAAAGGTCTCTCAACAGAGGAAAAAGAAGAAAACTAATCTACTGAAGCTCTCCTCTGAAGGGGTACCGCTACACTCCAATGACGGGTAGGGAACTAGCTCGCGACTCCCTCGCCTCGGTCAGAAGGATCAGCAACTGGAGCAACAGGAACAGGAGGAGAAGTTCCTGGGGAAAAAGACACCACGACGGGTGTGAGAACTACTTCCCACAGTAGTTCTCAGTGGGTACCGTCAACAAGCCCAACGGTCTGCCCACTAAGTCTACTAGAGGCAAAAGATAACAGGCAAAGAAATCTGAAAGAAAAGCTGGAAACTACTCTACAGCTACCATGCCTCTATCTAGACACTCAAAAGTGGAACAGATGAAAGTAAAAGAGACCACTCGCACCCAAGGTGCTCAATCGATCCAAACGAACTGACTACCTCAAAGGTCCAGTCAAGCCTGCGCCCGTCGACTAGGAACGCTCCTGCCCACTACCACACATCCACATGAGGACGGGATTTACGTGGGGCGTCCTGTCCTACTAACTCATCCCTCGCGCAAAACTGCCTCAACAGGCCCATCGTTGCCTCAACTGCGGAAAACTGCCTCAACAGGCCAACCATCGTATCCACAGCGGCATCACAGGACGCGACTCCAACTGAGTAGAACGGCGCGGCATAGAGTATCAAACATTGGCATATGCAGGCTAGTCAAAATCCACGCTCACTCTCAGAACGGTAGGGCTCAAGATCCCCAAATACCTCGCACAAAAGTCGGAGCACTCTCGACGACTCAGCTGCTCGGCTAACTTGAAACACGAGACACTAGCCTCTCCAACGGCTCGCAGCACAAGGCTCACTGGCTGGAGATACTCCACAGCCAGGAACGACCCACAACTCAGGGTAACAAAACAGGTCGGACAACACTCAACGACCTGGGACCACCGTCAACCCCAACGGTTCCCAACAAGACGGACCGGAAGATACTCGACGGCCCGGGACTGCCGTCTGCGCAACGGCTCCCTCCACGATGGCACAACAGGGAAACAAGACCTCCCGGGACTACCGTTTACCCAAACGGCTCCCGGCACAGATAAGCAACCCAGTACAACTACCAGACTCCACTCTGCTCCCAGGCCAGAGTGTAAAAGCATCCCACACTAAAAGCAAGTCCCGACCTCTCGGCCCACTACCCGGGCGAGAAAACACTATGTCCAGGGATGAAGGTACAGTGTGGATGTCTAAGCATAAATAACCCTAGCCCAAGTGAGGGTTTTCTACTAGTCTGGTTACACATACAACATATGACGGGGGTGCTAGGTCAAGTTCCAAAATAACTATATTAACAGATAATAAAAGGAATAACAATTCCTACAATCTAGCATACTACACAATGAAATAAACTATCATGCATAGTCCTACATCAGTAGAAATACTGTATAGTCCATAAAACATGGAGATAAGGCCACTCACCTCGATTTGCCACCAATTGCTCGTAGACACTTGCAATTGGCCTCCACGCGATCCGCACGCAAAACGATGTCCGCTGCCGGAGTCCGCATGCAAAACGGAGCACGGTGCCGGAATCCGCACGCCAAACAGAGTCCGCACGCAAAACGATGTCCGCTGCCGGAGTCCGCACGCAAAACGGTGCACGGTGCCAGGATCCGCACGCAAAACGGAGTCCGCACGCAAAACGGTGCACGACGCCGGAGTTCGAACGCAAAACGGTGCGTGGTGCCAGGATCCGCACGCAAAATGGAGTCCGCACGCAAAACGGTGCACAGTGCCGTAGTCCACACGCAAAACGGTGCACGGTGCCAGGATCCGCACGCAAAACAGAGTCCGCACGCAAAACGGTGCACGGTGCCGTAGTCCGCACGCAAAACGGTGCACGGTGCCAGGATCCACACGCAAAACGGAGTCCGCAAGCAAAACGGTGCACGGTGCCGGAGTCCGTACGCAAAACGGTGCACGGTGCCCAACACAGAAAAGAGCAAGAGGGTCAGTTACAGTCTAAAAGAATGCTCCAAAAACTGTACAAAAATACAGAAAAACCAACGCCCGGGACCTACCCGTTTGCGCCGCCGCCGCCGAAACGCTCCGCCGGGCGACCTCGCACGCAAAACGAGGTCCACGACGCGCCGCCGCACCTCACGCAACCCCCCTCCCTCACTCCCTCTCGCTCTCGGGTGGAGAAGAAAGAAAGAAAGGAGAAAGATGGCGGTGCGGGGAGGAAGAAGAAGAAGAAAATGAGGGGGAGAGAAAGTGGTCCACGGGGCCAGTGCACGGCCCCGGTCCACGGCTCGGGCCAACCAGGGAGCCCCAAACCGGGCGGTCCACAGCCGGGCGTGTGCGCCGGGTTCACGCACGCGCCCGGGCGCCACGTGGCGCGCGGCAACGCGCCCGCCACAAGGGCGCGTTGCACCGCACCACGCGCATGCGCGGGACACGCGCCCGTTACACGGGCGCGCCAACGGAGGGCCGCCACGTGGCGGCCCCTGCACATTCCGCGCCGCGCGCCTGCGTGCCCCCTGTCGCGACCGTACGCCTGCCGCGCCCTCTGGATCCGTGCCGCCAAAAGCTGCTTCGGGATCCACACGCCACCTCGAAAAACGTGCCGCGATGCCTCGAAAAACGCGCACGTCAACAGGGCTCTAAAACCAACAAGTAAATAGTCCATTCTTAGCGATTTCGCGCGCTGAATCCAAAAACGATGTCCATTTCTCCAAATTCTCACTCGAAAATTTGCCGAATGCCCACTCGATCCGATTTTCGCACCGGGACCATTTTTAAAGTCCGATTTGCCAAATTCCAACTCTAAAAATTCCCGAAGGCGACCGGAGAGGTAAACTTTTATCCGGACTTCACCCGGAGTCTAATTTTGACATCTGAATCGCGCGAAATCACTTCTAAACACCCGACGGGTCCTCCAACTTCCCACGGGGTCTCAAATTAAGCCCGAAGTCCACCACTTGTGTCCAAATTGCGCGCAACCCACGCAGGCCTCCAGTGATGCAAGAAAATCCCAAATTGCATCACAAATCCATTTCTGGGCCCCCAACACGCGCACCAACACCCCCAACGGCGACCGAAAGCTGCCCAACAACCAGCAACCCTACGCGGGGGATTCCGGGACCTCAATTGTTCTTTAGAGAAAACAGAATTTCCGGTTGACAAAGTATCCGGAACACAAATTCCATTGACTACAACTCTCTAGGAGTTGTCGTTGAAGCTTTGAGTTTTTAGGTAATGGAGTCCATCTGCTCTGGCTGTCATACCTAGCACATCTCCAATCAGTTGGGGTGTGACTTTGATTTTGATATTTTTAACCAAAGTATGAAATTCTCGACGTCCATCATCGTGATCAATTAGACTTGCAGCGTTCTGATAAAACATTCGAACTGAGTGTGGACAGTACCCAGTAGTCTCAGGGAAGTTGCAAATTTGAGCAAGACCAACCTGGTCAAACAAAATCCCAAAGACTGCAGATCGTTCCTTCATTGGTTTGACATTGACATGTCTCTCGCCAATGCATTCCCTCTTCTCAAAATCCTTGATTCTTGCGGAGCTGATGAAGTCTTGTGGAGGAGGCTGTCTAGCAACTGGTTGCTCAATGGAAATTCCTTGAGCACTGCCTCTTTTTCTTGCACCGGTTTTTCTTCGTGTCCCAACTGGATTTGGATCCATATGGGCTTTTCCTTTTTCAGCTGCAGTAGGCTTTGAAGCTTTTGATGTTTCCGCAGGCGCTTTTCCTTTCGAAGCAGTGGGTGCTGTTGCTTCAACTTGAAGCTCATCCCAATCGATCGATTCCGTTTCAGATTCTGTATCGGAATCATCTTTAGTTTTCTTCGCTTTCTTAGCCCTCTTGGGCTTGACAGTGTCCTTGACATGAACCATGGCAGCAAGTAGGAAAATAATCCATGTGATCACCATTTTGATCGCTATTGAAAAATGTATCCTGTGAAGACCAACTCAAGAACACATGAGAAAATTGTTAAATTTCAAAAATTTGAAAAATTGTACCCAAACAATCATAATCATGTAGAGAGACTAAGAATCAAATTAGTTTTGCAAAAGGAATTTTAAAAATAGATCAATTGCATGTTTTTGGAAAATTCCCATTATATGCCCTAAAACCGAAATTTTTGAAATCGAAGCCCAAAAAATCGTTAATCAGGAGAATACCTAGCATATAATCAAAACTAATCTACCCAGAGTTCTTATTTCAAAAGAAATTTGACCAAAAACCATTCACAAACGAAAAAGATAGAAAAATCTCATCACGTTTTGAAGAAAATAGAGAGAACCTGTGAAAAACGAGATTTTGATCAATAAAACTTACTTGGATTCGAAGAACTTGGGTTAGGAAAGCTCCAAGGTGCAAGAATTCTAGAGAGAGAAGCTCTAGAGACTTGAGAACAAAAGATTAGGGTAAAAGAAATCAAAACCCTCTTGTTCTTATTAAAACCCTAGCCGTGATCCGGATCGGATCGAGATTTCGATCCGGATCGGCTAGCCGCAGGAAGAAGCCTGCGTTCGGGATCCGAATCACTTATCCCGATCCGGATCAGCTGCAACTTTTTCTTCAGAAAAATTTAGAAAAAAAAAATCCATAAAATCCAGAAAAAGTATGTAAGCATTTTAGCACATCAACTTTAAACAAAAATCATCGTTTCATGTCAAGAGAAATAAATTATGTTAAATCTATCAATAACATTCAAATAATGACATGACAATTTATAGAAATTAAAACTTTTAAAGTTGATCAAGTTCAAACACATCCATCATGATCTTATGAGTACGGCGTTTATCAAATCATTAAAATGGTAAAGAAAATGAATTACCAAGATCAATAGATGTTTGAAATCCCAAATAAATTATATAATGTATCTAGTCAATCTGTTGAAGAGAGTGGCTCTTTGAGCATCTTTCCTTAAAATCCCACCTTATACCAACCTTGAAATTTGACAGAGTCAAGTATTTCAATCATGCATTTTATTTAATCAAAAATTACAAACCCATGCTTGGTATACATGTGGTAGCTGCACACAGTACTCAGACGACCGAGGTGGTAGCTCTTTCCTCCATGTGGTGGTAGTTTTCACACTCCTCATTGGGATGTAACTCTTTCCACATCTTTTGAGCATTTTACTTTTCTTTGACTCCCCCTCAATTGGCTATCAATTATTTAATATATAAAGTATTCAACCAAGGATTGATCTCGAATTCATACTCAACTAAATAGTCAAATAAGATAAAAACAATACCAAGAGATCATTGAGAGAGAAATTGACTTTGATCAATTAAAAATGGTTTAATTTAAATAAATGATCAATGCATCAACTGAATTATTATGATATCCAAAGCATAATAAATTTCTAATTATATGAAAGGATGCAAGTAAAGTCAATAATACACATGCTCAATTAGTGTACTATGTATAAACATAGATAAAGAACAAAAACACAAAAACAAAACCTAACCTAAGCAAAAGTTTCAAAAAGAAGTTTATTTCAAGGAAAGCATTCCAATTGCTTTACGCAAATGAATAAAACGTTTTTGATCCAAAGGTTTTGTTATAATGTCAGCTAATTGATCTTCAGTTGAAATATATGAAAGGTTAAGAGTATTTGATTCAACTAGCTCTCTAAGAAAATGAGATCTAAGTTCAATGTGTTTTGTTCTAGAGTGCAACACAGGGTTTTTAGAAATGTTAATTGCACTTGTGTCGTCACAAAGAATTGTTATCGAAGATGCTGAAATCCGGAAGTCGCTCAACACACTTTTCATCCAAATGAGTTGGGTTGAACAACTACCCGCTGAAATGTATTCCGCTTCGGCAGTCGAGAGTGCTATGCAATTCTGCTTTTTACTGTGCCATGCAACAAGGCAATGGCCAAGATAGAAGCATGCACCACTCGTGCTTTTCCGATCATCCACTGATCCTGCCCAATCGGCATCTGAGTATGTGACACCCCCGGAATTTGGATTAGTCCTCTATATAAATGATATAATAGGACTAAATCTCTAACCCGGCTATAGCATTTTGGATGGTAGCAAGATCCAAGAGGAACATGAGAGTTAAGCGTGCTAGAGCTAGAGTAGTTCTAGGATGGGTGACCCCCTGGAGATTTAGTCCTATTATATCACTTATATAGAGGACTAATCCAAATTCCGGGGGTGTCACATTCTTCCCCCCTTTAAGCCCTGACGTCCACGTCAGGCTCGAGCACACTCACAAGCACCAGGCGATGTGAGACTCGTCTCGCTAGTCTTAGCCGACCTTGTGGGGAGCTGCACTCCACCCACAACGGTCATTAGCCGGGGAGCCTCGCTCTACCCGCTATATAACCCTGGCTCAGCCGAGACTCATCTCACATTTCCGGTTGGTGAATGGCTCTGATACCAACTGTGACGCCCCACTTCCCAGGGGGTCACCCATCCTAGAACTACTCTAGCTCTAGCACGCTTAACTCTCATGTTCCTCTTGGATCTTGCTACCATCCAAAATGCTATAGCCGGGTTAGAGATTTAGTCCTATTATATCATTTATATAGAGGACTAATCCAAATTCCGGGGGTGTCACAGAGTATCCAACAATATCCAAACTAGTTCCCATAGGATACCAAATTCCGAAATTAATTGATCCTTTGATGTACCGGATGATCCTTTTCACCGCTTTCAGGTGAACCTCCTTTGGTGCTGATTGATATCTCGCGCAAATCCCAACACTAAAGGATATATCTGGGCGACTAGCCGTGAGGTAAAGTAGACTTCCAATCATACTTCGATACAGTTTCTCGTCTACATTCTCACTATGTGATTCACTTCCAAGTCCCTTGTGGCTAGTTCCCATTGGAGTCGGAAAATCCTTCGAATTTTCTAAGTCAAACGTTTTTAACCAACTCCATTGCATACTTGGATTGACACAAGTGAATACCTTCATCATTTTGTTTAATTTGCAATCCAAGAAAATAAGTTAATTCGCCCATCATGGACATCTCAAATTCGCTTTCCATGGTCTCTGCGAATTTAGAAGCATCATTATCTCTTGTTGCGCCAAATACAATGTCATCGACATAGATTTGTGCTACAATGAAATTGTTTTGATAATGCTTCACAATGAGAGTCCTGTCAGCTCCCCCTCGAGTATAGCCCTTCTCCAAAAGGTGCTTTGTCAACCTTTCGTACCATGCTCGCGGTGCTTGTTTCACACCGTAAAGAGCCTTTTTCAAACGAAAAACATGGTTAGGTTGTTTATGGTCTGCAAAACCTTTCGGTTGAGCCACATAAACTTCCTCATTTAAAAACCCATTTAGAAACACGCTCTTAACGTCCATTTGAAATAATTTGATTTTAAAATGACAAGCAATAGCAAATAGTATACGAATGGATTCGAGTCTAGCTACAGGGGCGAAAGTTTCATCAAAGTCTATACCTTCTACTTGAGAGTAGCCTTGAGCAACTAATCGTGCCTTGTTCCTGATGATAGTACCATCATCATTTTTCTTGTTCTTAAAAATCCATTTGGTACCTATCACATTATGTTGCTTTGGAGGCTTCGTTAATTCCCAGACTTTGTTTCGCTCAAATTGATGGAGCTCTTCCTGCATTGCTTTAATCCAAAAGTCATCCTGAAGAGCTTCATCTATGTTCTTTGGTTCGATTAAAGATACGTAGCAAGCAAATCCACAAACCAACTGTCTCCGAGTTCTAACTCCTTCTTGTGGATCTCCAATAATGTTCGATTCCGGATGATCCTTGGAGATTCGTAACGTTTGAGGTAACGGAGTACTCGGAGGTACATGAGACGATTCCTGCACATCAGATAAACTTGAAGAACCATTAGATGCATCATTAATATTGGAAGTATTATCATGAGAAGATGCAATGGCAGGTGTATCATCATCTAGAGAGATATCGAGGGTAGATTTTTCAGATGCAAAGTGAAAAGCTTCATCTACTTTAACATTTAGAGATTCTACAATCGTTTTAGATTCCATGTTAAATACCCGATATGCTCTACTATTTGTAGAATACCCCAAGAAAATCCCTTTGTCACTTCGAGAGTCAAACTTTCCAAGATTTTCACGGTCACGTAAAATGTAACACCGACTCCCGAAGATGCGAAAATATTTGATGTTGGGTTTTCTACCACACCATAGTTCATATGGTGTATTTAACGTTCCCGGGCGCAAATAAACTCGATTAATTACATAGATTGCAGTGTTCACAGCTTCAGCCCAAAAATGTAGCGGTAAATTCCGGCTGTGAAGCATAACACGTGCCATCTCTTGAACAACACGGTTTTTGCGCTCGACTACACCATTCTGTTGAGGTGTATAGGGTGCCGAGAATTCATGTTTAATACCATTTGAAGTGCAAAAATCAATGAATTTTGAATTTATGAATTCTCCACCTCTATCACTTCTAACACGAATGATCTTTTCATTCTTTTCAATCATAATACGATGGCAAATCTCGTGAAAAGAATCAAAAGTATCAGCTTTCTCTTTTAAAAATGCTACCCAAGAATATCTAGAGAAATCATCAACCAATAAGAAAATATACCATTTACCTCCCAAAGATGGTTGACGAGTTGGCCCCATTAAATCCATGTGTAAAAGTTCCAAAGGCCGTTTTGTACCAACGTGGTTCAAGTTCTTGTGTGCAGTCCTGGACTGTTTTCCCTTTTGGCAACCACCACACACAATGTTTTGTTTAAGTAAAAGTTTTGGAACCCCCTTGACCACGTCCTTGTTTGAAATTCTAGCAAGTTCTTTAAAATTTATGTGACCTAGCCTTTCATGCCAAAGTGTTTCATTATTCAAAGAAGCTAAGTTACAGTTTTCAGAAATTTTATTTGGAACAACATAACAATTATTTTCTTATCTAACCCCTTTTAAAAAGAATACATGGTCCTTATCAGTTACAGTACATTCAACAGATGAAAAGTTAACTGAAAAATCATTGTCGCAAAGTTGACTTATGCTAATGAGGTTAGTCTTAAGGCCATCAACAAATAAGACGTTTTTCAAAATCGGGCCATCTGGAATAGCTACCGTTCCTTTTCCAACAATTTTGGAAGACCGACCGTTTCCGAAAACAACAAGTCCTCCGGAGATTTTCTCAAAGTTTTGAAAACTATTTTTGTCACCGGTCATGTGACGGGAACACCCGCTATCCAGATACCAAGACGAACTATCATATGCATGCAAGGAAACATTGGTAACAAGACAAGGGAAAATTTCACCTTTGCGCACCCAAACCTTTTTGGAATGCGTCGGTAATGGTTGTGAAGTTATATGCCTAGGTGAAAGCGTCTTGTTAAAGCGATTGCTGCTCCTTGATGAAGTCGTCTTGCGCGGTGAACTACCAAGGTTCTTTTCCTTCAATTGATTTGCAATTGATTTTCGAGGAATCACCTTTGTGGTAGTCATTGCAAGAGGTGTTTGAGGTGAGCGTTTGACTCCCGTCTTGCAATATCTTCTTATGTGCCCTGAAACACCACAACGAAAACATACCTTAGATCTTGACGATCCCAAAGAGGATGAAGTAAGTTTGTTGTCGTTGTTTGTCTTGAGTTCCGGTGTCGGAGGAGGAGTATAACGACCCGGCCCACTAGCAATAATAACTCATTGGGCCCACAGCATAGCCCAAAATGCTTAAGCCCAGTTATTATTACTAGTGTCCATGTCTCATATAAGCCCAATCACAATTCCATCCACATCAATAACTCGTTGGGCCCAAACCACAGCCCAAAATGCTTAAGCTCCAGTTATTATTACTAGTGTCCAAGTCTCATATAAACCCAATCACAAATCCATCCACATCCGATGTGGGACTATTGGGGGCGTTACAAGGAGATACTGACTGAGGCACAAAAACTGTCCCACTCGAACTTGGACTGTTTCCAGTTTGAGTGTACCCGAGGCCGAACCGATTTGTTTGACCAAGACCAAGAAGCCTATCCAACTTACTCCTTCCTGAAGAGAATCGCTGTAAGTCATCCTTGAGTTGGAAAATGGTCTTTGTCATTTCCAAGTTATCCTGTCGAGCCTCGTTGTAGAGCTTTGAGAAGTGATCCGCTTTATCCACCAATTTTGTAGGTTCCTTCTCAAAAAGCTCATTGGACTCTTGAAGGGAAACATTTACTTTTATCAGATTTCCCCTTTCCACTTCAAGAGCGTTTGAGAGAGAAGTTGCCCTTTTTGCTTCTTCTTCGAGATCATGCAATCTCCCTCTCAAACTCTTGTTTTGCTTAGCCAGTTTCTTTGAATCCTTCAAAAGTCTGTGGTAGGCTAAAACAAAATCTTCACCTTCCGAATCATCCGATTCATTGTCCGTTGCATTCTTTTCAACAGTGGAGTTGGACAATGACTCGGATGTACTTGCCATTAAGCACATGAAGGGTGAAGATGTGGACGCGTGGAATGCCGTTGCGCTTTCTTCTTCATCACTTGAGGATGACTCATTTGACGTTGAGTTGTCATCCCAAGTGACGGCTTGCATCACTTTCTTCTTCGACGGATTCTTAGTTGGACACTCCGTTGAGATATGGCCGTATCCTCGGCACTTGAAGCATTGGACTTGTCCCTCTGAACTTTTCTTATCCTTTGAGAAGTTCTCTTGCTTTCTTGACTTGTAACTTGAAGTACCCTTGCCTTTCTTCGACTTTCCGAAGGATGGAGATTTACTTGAATTACCCCTTCGAAAGTTGCGGCGAAACTTCATTGTCAAGAGAGCGAGTTGCTTCTCAAAGTCCTCCATAGATAGGTTCTCGTTATCGTCTGAGGAGGATGAATCCGTGTCTTCTTCCTTAGTTGTTTTCAATGCATAACCTGAAGACTTAGAAGAGGATGCTTTTCCCGAAGAATAGTTAGTAGAAAATGTCATTTCATATGTTTGTAATGAACCAACTAATTCTTCTACACGTATTTCGTCCGGGTGTTTAATAGTTTCAATGGCTGTAACCTTTGGGCGAAATCGTTCAGGAAGAGTTCTTAAGATCTTTCTTACAACTTTAAATTCTGGAATCTTCTCTCCCAGGTTAGCACATGAATTTACGATGTCTTGCAATCGTGTATAGTAGTCCGTGAAAGATTCATTTTCTGCCATAAAAATGGAGTCAAATCTGCTCATAAGCATTTGCAGCTTTTGAATCTTCACGAGGTTAGTTCCCTCATGTGTAACCTGAAGAACATCCCAGATTTCTTTCGCAGTCTCACATGCCGAGACGCGAGAGAATTCAGTTTGAGATAAGGCATTAAAAATAGCATTAATTCCTTTGCCATTGTAAGAAGATGAATCTAACTCTTCCTTGATCCATTTCGACCTAGGTTTTAAGGTGCGAGCATCAGAAATAATCTCAGTTGGATTAGACCATCCTAATTCAATTGATTGCCACACCCTTTCGTCGATGGAAATTAAAAAGGCTTTCATCCGTACTTTCCAGTACGTATAATTTGTTCCATCAAAGAAAGGGGGTCGATTGATGTTTCCACCTTCAACCATTGTTTACAACCCTATTCCCGCTCTGATACCACTTGTTGGGTTATATGTAATATAGATCTAAATAGGGGAAAAAAAAACACCTAGAGGGGGGTGAATAGGTGTAAACAATAAACACTCAAAAAATCATCGCGCAATAAAACCCAATACGGAAAAATAAAAGAACACGCAAGATTTTTACGTGGAAAAACTCCAAACCGGAGTAAAAAACCACGGGACCGATAACACGGTGAAATCCACTAGAATTGAAACACGTATAAGGTGATTTAACGTACTCACAGACGACTCAACCTTTTACCATACGCTCCTAGTTGATCTTCTCCGCTCGTTCCGCAACGCGTCTCGAATCCACGATCTGCGTCCAACGCCGAATCCACGGCGTCTAACGTCGAGTCCACGACGTCCGACCGAATCCACGGTCTTCACCCAGTCGCACGCTGTAAAAACTCAAAATATTTTATTTTAATAAATAGTCTAAAAGTGAATTTTTGACCTGGTTTTTGAATTCAAAAGACCTATGTCGATTTATTTAGTCAATTGCCAGTGTGCGAGTTGCACGTTTCACGAGACAAAAAGGCTACTTTCCAATCTGGACATGATCTGGGAAATTCGAGTTGACCGTTGCGATCGTCTCGTCGAACTGAGCGAGATTCATATTCAGCACCTTTCGATCTGACGGTCGGATCTCCCAGAATTCAACTAAGAAGTGGACGAATCTCGCGACCAATGTAACAGTGTCCTCTGTGCACAGTGCACGTAAGTGAGTTACTGTAGATGAATAGTAACCCTGGTTTCCGAGACCCGACGAATACAACATTGACTAATTCACTGTTCGGAATCCGAATATAGTGATCCAGGTAGTCATTTCGAACGGTCTCGATGTTCTGAACGCAGTGGCGCAGTCGAAAATTCCGTTTGACGACCCTAGGGCATCGAAAAGCGCGAAAACTGTTTTTCGGAACAGTGTTATTATGGACCGAGATTTTATCCGGGCAGTCTCGCGAAAATCAGAGGTCGCTACCCTATAGGTCTCGTCGAGCCGGACGTCATGGCGCAGTCCATTTTCCGTTCCGACGACCGGATCTTCTCGAAAAGTATGAAATGCATCAAGAAATGCAGTTTTTGCACTTAAAACCCTATACAGGTTGCCTCGAAAGGCGTGCCATGCATTGGAGAGGGACTTAATGGTGAGATAAGCATGCTGTAAAGGACTGGGGTTGAAATCTTGAAGCTAGAAGGGCTAAAATGCAAAGTTGCAAAAACCCTATATATTCACGCATCCTCGAGCCAGGGTTTCCCAAAGCCCTCGTAGCCCTCAACCCATAGCCGCAGCCCTAACAGACCTCCTCCGCTCTGCCATATTCCACGGAGCCCCGCGCCGGCCGCCGCCTCCACGTCGCCGGAGAAGAAGATCAAGGCACACACTCGGATCTCGGGTGACTCGGGGAGAGAGTACTCAGGAAGGCCTGGGATGTCCAAGACCTAGTCGGGTGAGGTCCCTCTTGAAGCCGCATTCGAGCCAAGGTGTCCTCGGACCCAGCCGCCGCCGTGCACCGCCGCGGCCGTCCCCTCCTTTTCTTGGAATTCCGGCGAAGGAGAATCCTTGGGATTTTTGTTGTTATTCCGGCTTTCGGTTACGACTATAGCACTCCTGATATCGAGGCCGCCCCTCGGGTGCAGACCCAGCCATCACCGCCGCCCCGATCGCCGGCGGGAAGAGCTGTCGCTGGATTACCGTTTTTCTCATCCGATCGTGGGCGCCGCCGCATCCGACCGATAAACCGGCGATCAGCACCGTTGGGTTGCTCCTTCTCATCGACTGCAACCTCTCCGTGAAGTCGAGTGGCGATCGGATCAAGATCGGGCCCGCACGAGAGTGCCCTAGAAATCCAGACTTTTGCACCGCGGCCGATCGTCGCCGTCCGGCACAGCCGCGGCTTCCCGATACCGGCCACCTCTGCTGGAAGCATCCTGGTGGGGTGGGGATCAGCTCGGTCCACCTTGCTCCGGCCCGGACCGCCGCGCCGGAAATCCGCCATTGTTGGCCATTGAGGTTTTCCCGAGCTCCTCCGCCGCGCCACGCCGCCGCCTCGGGTCGCCCGGAAACCACTCAGGTAGGCTCCTATGATCCTCTAGAGTCTTTCCATCGTGTTGCATGAGGATCTTGACGTCGGGTTTCTTGCCACCACAGTCGCACCCGAATTGCCTTCAAGCTTAGCTCCGGCGATCCCCGGCGACTCGGGACTCCGGCAACCATCCAGGTAAGACCTAGATGACCTCCTCTCGCTCCCCATTGTTTAGTTTGGGTCAAAAAGGGCCCCGGTTTCATGGACTTATTCCTTGCACCCGAAATCACCACTACGGGCTTAGCTCCGGCCGCCGCCGCCTCCGGCCGCCGGGGCTCGACCCCGCATGGACCTGAGACCTCCTGGGGACCTCTTCTAACTGATGCTCACCTTGGTTCCAGGCCCGAGCCACTGTCGTTCCAAGAACACCAAACCGAGCCTTGATCCAAACTTGGGTGCTGCTCCGGCCATCTCTCCGGCCGGCCTCCGACGCGTGCAAGGTGAGCACACCACTCCTCTGTTATTACTGAACCCCATGCTCCAGTTAGATCACTTGTAGATCAAGTATATATTAAGCCGCAACATTCCTAATTTGGAGCCCTTGTGTTTATGGGCCAACTTGTAAATGGGCCTGGTCTCGGCCCAAATATTGTGAGCACGGCCTCCGTCTCGACGTAACGAACGCGCTGAAACTTACGGCGTCGTCGTTGGACCCCCGGATTTCAAGAACGAGCCGAAACGGGCAATTAAATTAATGTTGTTATGCAAATCTAAGAACATATTAGACTAAAATGTAAGTTGGACATATTAGCTGCCTTTAGATAGTGTTTTTAAATCTACTAGGCATCGGGTTAGGGTTCCGTAGGTCCTCGTTGACCGGGAATCGGACTTTGGTCGATAAATCGGCGATATTCTCCCGTTTAAGCTTTACGTTGCTGTCGGATCGTCGGGAAGGATTTGTGTGAGTCTATTACTGACCAGATCTCATTATTCAGGGCCCAGTTGCTCAGCACCAGCCTCCCAGTAGCTAGTGGGAGTCCGGGATCGGCCTACATTCAGGTGGGTTGTATTTACTTTATTCCTAGCCTCTAAATTCTATCATGTTGGACGGGGTCTATTCTAAGTGTACTGGGGTTAAATAATGATGGGCGATAGCTTATGCATGTTAGTGGGTTCGCTATAGTGATTAGCGTCGGTTGCCGACGGTGATTCTTTTTTTAACCCTTATATGTCAGCGGGCCACCTTCGAGTGCGCGCAATATTACCTTGTTTTCGATTATGCACTTTACCTCATTTACCTTATTACTCTTGTTATTCATATTATGATGCTGACATGATGGTGGTTACGGTTACTTGGCTCGAGGTTGCCACACGCGCACCCGCGGTTTGGCCACCGCAAAGGGTGCGCTTTTCCGGAAAAGTGGTCTATGACCCGTGTATACCCACGAGGTGACGTAGTGGGGCCCCTTATTAGTGGTGGGGTTGAGGCGCCGAGGTGCGAGCGGTGCGACCCGTCGGTTTAGTTGTCCGGCGTGGTCGGGTTTCTGCAGGTACGGTGTGGGCCGTCGGTTTAGCTGTCCGACGTGTCCGGGTATTACAGGATGCAGGGGTACAGGTTGCCTTTCCTCCTTGGGAGGGTGGTTGCTCCAGTTGTCTTCACGGTTTGTTTTACTATATTCTCCTGCTTTACTATTTCTGCGTCACTGACATCCCACTTCGTGACAGGGTCCAGACGGGGAGAGAGGTAGGCGGTGGTGAGGACGGGACAGGAGCAGCTGGGTCGCCGGGGACCCTGGACTGTATTTACTCTTTTATTCTCGCTTTTCATTACTTTGTAGTTATGTGAGTGGTTCGCGATACCCTCGTGGGGTCGGCATGGATGTCGGTACGGGCTACATTTAGTGCCCCTGGTGCAATATTTTCCCTTTTATTTCTATCGGCCATTTAAAAACCAAAAAGGCAGAAGCCAAAGAAAGGATTGCGAAAACCGTCTTTAAAATCTAAGTGTCGGGTGGGCACTGGTTTCAAAACCCTGTGGATTTATGCTGACTTCGAAAACTAGCTTTCAAAACGTAAGCGCCGGGTAGGCGCTCTTTCAAAATTGTGGATTTATCCTTTCCAAACCGATCGGCCATGTGATCTTCTTTTATCAGTTTAGAATGCTGGTTGGTTGTGAATGATTGTTGTGATTGATTGGTTGCGCATGTTAGAACATGTACCGAACGCTACGCCGTGCATGTACAGGGGAGACTCTGCCCGTTTGCAGAGTGACCATGTATGTGTGGCGGGTCTGGGCACGTGCCGGGGAAGAGGGGTTTCTTCTTTTAAAAAAAAAAAAAAAAAAAAAACAAAAAAAAATTTACACATCAAATATTCAACTTTTATGAATCGTTTCCGCTAAAACAAAACCCCCGGGGCGTGACACACGCTTCGAATCCACGAACGTACCTCGCTCCGAATCCACGAGAGCGGTTGAACCTTGAATCCACAAGGACACGCGAGTCCACGCGCCGATTTTGGGGAAATCATTGTTTTTGGGTGGTGATGATCCGCCGAATACTTAGATTAGAAATAGATCGGAAATACCATCTAAGTATTCATTGATTTGATTCTACTCAAAATCTGAGTATGAAAACCTAGAATCAAATCAATCAACTATAGATGAAGAAACATAGAATTAAATCTAGTATTTCCTTTCTTCTCTATATGTGGATCTAGGGCCGTATAAGATGATATTTGATTATGACGGCTCTATTTGGATTAACCCTAGAAAAAGAAACATAGGGTCTATTTATAGGTTAGAAACCCTAGGAAGGAGATAAGAATCAAAAACCTACCATTTCTGGAAATTTTACGGACGGCGATCCGGATCGGATTTCGGCGATCCGGATTGCAGTAGCAAGAAAGACAGTTTTCAGAAAAACAAAGGTTCGGGATCCGGATCGAAATGGCTGATCCGGATCGCTCATACAGTTTCACCAAACATCAACATTCGGGATCCGGATTGCAAACCCTGATCCGGATCGTGCAAGTAAAAAGGTAAAACTAGTGTTCGGGATCCGGATCATGAGATGCTGCGATCCGGATTGAACCAGTGTATGAACGAACACCCTTCGGGATCCGGATTGGAATGTCTGATCCGGATCCTGAACATGTCCCATGTCCAGTTTTTGATTTTTATGCAATGAAAAATTCTTCCAGGTGTTTCTACACTACAAGAAGTATTCGGATCACCAAAAATCTTTAATTAAACATACCTGATCCTTTTGAATTCTTCTTTCTTGAGATTGAGTTAAATGATCCAACCTTCTTCACCTTCAATCTTCAAGACTTGAACCTTTCACGAAATTACGCCAACTCAAATTCCGTAACAGGCGACTGGTGCACGGACACGGACGAGTCGAGCGCAGGACGACACGCATAAGGTGGGTACATTCCCGGGGATTGTGGGAATAGGAATTTATTGATAGAAATAGTATGTTTGGGGCAAAGGTGAATAGTAAGTCTCCTCCTGTCTATGTACTAACCCTGTTATATTATTTGCTTACTATCGATCTGAGGCTCTGGTTTTGCTACACGCACACCGGCGGTTTGGCCACCGCAAGAGTGTGCTTTTCCGGAAAAGTGGTACGTTGACCCGTGTACCTCACGCGACGGTGGCGTTAGGAATGGGGGCCCTCATGGGTGGGGGGTGTGAGTAGTGATGTCGAGGCAGGTGCTCGGCAGCAGAGGCAGGTGCTCGGCGGGGGACACCGGGGCAGGGGCTCGGTGCGGTGGTCGGGAAAGGTGCCCAGTGTTGTTTTAGTACAGGGTATGATTATCGCTGACGGTTTATGAGAGGGACGGTTGCTCCGGTTTTTGTGGTTTGCCCTTTTTTTTTAGCTCCTTTATGCTTATCATACTATTTCTAGTCACTGACTTCCCACTCGTGACAGGTTCGTCCAGGGGCGAGTGCTAGGGTACCGGTGAGGCCGCGAGAGTGCTGTTCTGACGCTGATCGACTTCAGATACAGTGACTATTATTTCCCTCTTTCCTTTATTACTCATGTTAGTTAGTTGTTGATTGCGACACCCCCGTAGGGTCGAAGTGGATGTTGCCTCTTCCTTTTCTTTATGAGCGAATGAATGTTATATCTTTTCGTACTTGGCCATTTTAAACAATGAAAAGCAAAGAAAATCGTTTGCAAAAACCGCTTTTAAAACGTGGGTGTCGTGTGGGCACCGAATTTTAAAACCTTGTGGAATTTATGTGTTTTCGAACTATTTTCACAAAATTCGGCATCGGGTGGGTGCCGTTTTCAAAACCCTGTGGATTTATGTGGCTTTGAAACAGTTTTTCCAAAACGATGGCATCGAGTGGATGCCGCTTTCAAAACCTTGTGATTATTTATCCTTTCAAATCGACGGCCTCTATGTTATAGGTTGATACTAGTAGATCATGTGAGTTGTATGGTTGTTTGTGTGCGAGACCCCAACTGATGTGGTTAAAGACTGTATGTATTATGCCTTGTGAGACACTTTTTAGTTGAGACGCCGTGCATATACAAAGGAGACTCTGCCCGTTTGCAGAGTGAGTTTGTATATGCGGCGGGTTTGGGCACGCGCCGGGGAATAAGGGTTTACAAAAAAAAATGTATGGCTGAATTTGGGGCATCGGTGGATCCTCTTCCGCGCGTTTCGATCCCCCGGGGCGTGACACACCCGGGAAAAGCAAATGTGGTAGCAGATGCCCTAAGCAGGAAGGGACAGGCAGAAGGGACTTCAGCGGGCACGATCAAACAGCAGGACGACTTGATCGCGGAATTCTCGCGATTGAGATTGGAGGTGGTACCAGCAGGGACGGTCGAGCGACTAATGTCCTTAACAGTCGTGCTGACCCTATTTGAGAGGATTCGAGAAGGCCAAGGTGCTGATCCACAGCTACAGCTGGAACGAGATAAGATTTCCCCGGAGCAGAAGGGAGACTTTGCAGTGGGGATAGATGGCACCCTTCGGTTTCGAGGACGGATTTGCGTGCCCGATTTGCCAGACCTGAAAAAGGAAATCTTGACTGAAGCGCAATGCGCCCCTACGCGGCGCACCCTGGGGGCACCAAGATGTATAGGGATCTCAGGCATACTTTCTGGTGGCCGAAACTGAAAGGGGACGTGACGCGATTCGTAGCGCACTGCCTGATTTGCCAGTAGGTGAAAGCCGAGCATCAGCGACCCGGGCGGAAATTGCAACCACTACCTGTGCCCGAATGGAAATGGGAGCAAATCACGATGGACTTTGTCACCGGATTTCCATGTTCGCAGCAGGGACATGACGCTATCTGGGTCGTCGTAGATCGGCTAACGAAGTCAGCTCACTTCTTACCCATCCACACGACCTGGACACGCGATCGACTGGCTCAAGTCTACATCGGCGAGATTGTGAGGCTACACGGGATACCAACATCTATTACTTCAGACAGAGACACAAGGTTCGTTTCGAACTTTTGGCAGAGTCTACAACGAGCCCTGGGGACCAAGCTACATTTCAGCTCAGCCTTTCACCCCCAGACGGATGGACAATCCGAGCGGGTGATCCAAATCCTCGAGGACATGCTCCGAGCTTGCGTGCTGGATTTGGGAGATGGATGGTCGCGCTACCTACCCCTTGTGGAGTTCGCCTACAACAACAGCTACCAGGCGAGTATCCGGATGGCGCCGTACGAAGCATTGTACGGCAGACGCTGTAGATCCCCGATTTGTTGGGACGATCTGGGGGAGCGGAAGTTTTTGGGACCGGACTTGGTGGAGGAAACCGAATAAAAGATGCGCCTCATCAGACGACGATTAGCGACCGCCCAGAGCCGACAAAAGAGCTACGCAGACCGGAGACGTCGCGATTTGGAGTTCCAGGTGGGGGAGCACGTGCTACTACGTGTTTCGCCGTCCAAAGGGGTGAAGCGGTTCGGGTTGAAAGGCAAGTTGAGCCAACGGTATGTGGGGCCTTTCGAGATTCTGGAGCGCATCGGCCCGGTGGCATATCGCCTCGCCCTACCGCCGAACCTTGACCGAGTTCATGACGTGTTCCACGTGTCCATGCTTCCGAAGTATCTCCCCGATCCATCGCGAGTGCTTGACGTCACTGTAATCGAGCTTAAAGAGGACCAGAGCTTCGAGGAAGTGCCGGTGCGGATCCTAGCACGAGAGGACAAAAAGCTACGAAGTCGGACAATCCCCTACATGAAGGTGCTTTGGAGCAATCAAGAAGAGTGTGAGGCAACTTGGGAACCAGAGTCAAGGATGAGGGAGTGCTACCCTGACCTCTTCGCCGTGGGCGAGGGCTAAGTTTCGAGGACGAAACTTATTTTTATCGGTGAGTGGTGTAAGACCTGGCCTTTTCCTTGACCTTCCCGTTATTCCTCTTTCTTGTAACTTTCCGGCTGAGGAGTTAATTTTAGTGTTTTTCTGGACAGCCATCGGGGACTCGCGGGTATTTTTAGGTGCTAGAGCTCGCGAAACGGAGAACGTTGGCGTGATCGGATTCGAATTCTGACTGCGGGAACTCCCAGAATTAAATTGTGAAGTTTGCGATCTTTTCGGACGCTCTGAAATCCGTGCCGGCGATCTGCGCGGTTACCGGGGTAATCCGGACCCTTATTTTAAATCTCTGATGGGCTGGCTTGTGACCTGGGGTTTTATTTCTTTGATACGCACGATCGCGTTAGGTCTGAGGAGGCGACCAAAATCAAAAAGGAAAGGGCGATCAGTACATTATCCCCCAACCCTAAGTGATTTGGGACGGTTGAGTAAGGAGAGAAAGGGGAACCCATAACGGCGCAGTTTTTCATCGGGGAGATCCTAGAGGAGGACGAGGTCTTGGACGCGGGTGGACCGATCGGGCAAAGGCGGACGATCCCTCTTCCTCCTTCTCCCTTTGCGAATCGAGGTGAGTTTTTGAGGCATTCTCGAATTGAGTGGGTTTTCTTGTACTTTCGGTTTGGAGTCATCTCGTGACCGGGGATCGCCGCGACGCCGCCGCGATGGGCAAGGCGGACACCGCCGCCAAGGGGCTGCCCGCGGGCGGGGCGCCCGCGCGGGCTGGTGCCGCGTGGGGTCGCCCCGCACCCGCAGGCAGCGCGCCCACGCGGCACATGGTCGCGCGGGGCCGCCCGCGCGGGCTGGTGTCGCGCGGGGTCGCCCCGAACCCGCGGGCAGCGCGCCCGCGCGGGACATGGCCGCGCGGGGCCGCCCGCAGGCGGGGCGCCCGCGCGGGCTGGTGCCGCGCGGGGTCGCCCCGCACCCGCGGCCAGCGCGCCCGCGCGGCGCATGGCCGCGCGGGGCCGCCCGCAAGCGGGGCGCCCGCGCGGGCTGGTGCCGCGCGGGGTCGCCCCGCACCCGCGGGCAGCGCGCCCGCGCGGCGCATGGCCGCGCGGGGCCGCCCGCAGGCGGGGCGCCTGCGCGGCTGGTGCCGCGCGGGGTCGCCCCGCAACCGCGGGCAGCCCGCCCGCGCGGCACATGGCCGCGCGGGGGTGCGGGGCGACCCCGCGCGGCACCAGCCCGCGCGGGGCCACCCGCAGGCGGGGCGCCCGTGCGGGCTGGTGCCGCGCGGGGTCGCCACGCACCCACGGGCAGCGCGCCCACGCGGCATATGGCCGCGCGGGGCCGCCCGCGCGGGCTAGAGCCGCGCGGGGTCGCCCCGCACCCGCGGGCAGCGCGCCCGCGCGGCTTATGGCCGCGCGGGGCCGCCCGCAGGTGGGGCGCCCGCGCGGGCTGGTGCCACGCGGGGTCGCCACGCACCCGCGGACAGCGCGCCCGCGCGGCCCATGGCCGCACGGGGCCGCCCGCCGGTGGGGTGCCCGCGCGGGCTGTTGCCGCGCGGGGCCGTGCGCAGGCGGAGTGCGCGCCGCACGGGTCGGTGCCGTGTGGGGAACTCCGCCGCACGGAGTCCGGGGTTGCGTCCGTCGTCTGGTTTCAGTCTGGAGTCGGTGTGGGTTTCGGGTCTCTTAGTCTTGACATGCCCTTGTTCCTTCAGGAGTGCGGGACGTTGTAGGCGACAGGCGCAAGGGCACTGACGAGTCGAGCGCCTGATGACATGCACGAGTTGGGTACTTCTCCGGGGATTTCGGGGATAGGCATGTACTAATAGAAATAACATATCGAGGCAAGGTGTATAGTATGTGGATCTTATGATTATCTGACTAACCCTGTTGTATTATTTTACTTATTATCGATATGAGGGTCTTGTTTTGCAGCACGCACACCGGCGGTTTGGCCACCGCAAGGGTGTGCTTTTTCGAAAAAGTGGTACGTTGACCCGTGTACCCCACGTGACGGTGACGTTAGGAAGGGGGGCCCTCATAGGTGGGGGGTGTGAGCGGTGATGCCGAGGCGGGTGCTCGGCGGGGGACACCGGGGCAGGGGCTCGGTGCGGTGGTCAGGAAAGGTGCCCAGTTTTGCTTGGTGTAGGGTGTGATTGTTGTTGACGGTGTATGAGGAGGACGGTTGCTCTGGTTACCGTGGTTTGCCTTATTTTAGCCTTTTTGCATATTATGTTATTTCTAGTCACTGACTTCCCACTCCGTGACAGGTTCGTCCAGGGGCGAGTGCTAGGGCACCGGTGAGGCCGCGAGAGGGCTGTTCTGACATTTAGCGACTTCAGACACAGTGACTCTTCTTTCCCTTTTCCTTTATTATTCATATTAGTTAGACGTGGATTGCGATATCCCCGTGGGGTCGAAGTGGATGTTGCCTCTTCTTTCATATATGTGAATGAATGTTGTTCCTTTCCTTACTTGGCCGTTTTAAACAATGAAAAACAAAGAAAACCGTTTGCGAAAACCACTTTCAAAACGTGGGTGTCATGTGGGCAACGATTTTTTTTAAAAACCTTGTGGAATTTATGTGGTTTCGAACTGGTTTTACAAAATTCGGCATCGGGTGGGTGCCGTTTTCAAAACTCTGTGGATTTATGTGGCTTTGAAACATATTTTCTATAACAACGGCATCGAGTGGGCGCCGCTTTCAAAATCCTGTGATTATTTATCCTTTCAAATCGACGGCCTCTATGTTAGATGTTGAAACTAGTAGATCATGTGAAATGAATGGTTGTATATGTTCGAGACTCCAACTAATGTGGTTAAAGACTGTATGTGATGTACTTTGTGATGCACTTTGTAGTTGAGACGCCGAGCATATACAAAGGAGACTCTGCCCGTTTGCAGAGTGAATTTGTATATGCGGCGGGTCTGGGCGCGCGCCGGGGAGTAATGGTTTTCAAAAAAAAGTATATAGCTGAATTGGGAGCATCGGTGGCTCCTCTTCCGCGCGTTCGAACCCCCGGGGCGTGACAGTTATTTCTCTTTGGTCGGATTAATCGGGGCATTTTTCGTGTTCTTTTGAGGTCGATTTATTCGGTAAATTGATCAAGGTTTTTGTTTGGTTTTGATCGATGATTTGTTCGTGTTCTTGATCGGGTTTCCGATCGATGTTTTGTTCGGCCTCCATCAATGGTTTTATCGTTGGAGTTACCCGTGATTTTTGGTTGGGTAATTTGGGTGTTCCGTTGGAGCATGGGGGATTTAACAGGAGGCCGCCGCCGCCGTTGTTAAATGGGAGGCCGCTGCCGCCGTTATCATGTTCGCGGGGTCATCACCGGAGATGCGGGGGGGGCGAAAACGGAGAAGAAAACGCAAATCGGGAGGTTACTGTTCATCCCGTACGGCCCCGCAGCCACGCGGTCCACGACCTGGGCGTGCACCCGGCGCACGCCTCCACAGCCCGAAGGCGCAGACCCGGCGCACGGGCCCGTGCGCCAGCACTGCCCCGCAGATGCGCGGTGCACGCTCTGGGCGTGCACCCGGTGCACGCCTCCGCAGCCCAAAGGCGCAGACCCGGCGCATGCCTCCGTGCGCCAGCCCGGCCCGCGTAGCGCGGTGCACGCCTTCAGCGTGCACCCGGTGCGTGCCGCCAAGCCCTGCGGGCGTGAGCCCGGTGCGCGCATTATCGTGCACCGGCCCGGCCCAGACAACCTGGTGCACGCGCCCGGGGTGAGCCCGGTCTGCGCCGCCGCCTCCTCTATGCTGTAAACCTGGTCCACGCCTGGTCCGTGCACCATCCTTCAGCCCGGAAGTCCGGTAACTCCGTTTTGGTCCGTTTTTCACCGTTTTGAGCGCCGTTTTCACCGTTGGGATCACCGTTTCCGCCGTTTCTCTTAGCATGTCAACCTGGGGTCATTTAGGCAACCATTTCGCCATGTCATGTGCTAGTTTTGCCGTCGCTCCGCGCCTTGACAAAATCGTCGGGGTCGCGCCGTCGGGCCTTTTTCACATCAGTTCCGCCGTCGGGGTTTCCTCGGCTTGACCGTCGTCGTCCCGAGTGGGCTACCAGATGAGAAATTGGGTTTTGTTGGTTTCTCGTTAGCGGATTTGTCACGCCCCAGGGGTTTTTTGGTAGAGCGGAAAACGTGGAATATTAAAAAAAAAAATTTCTTTTACATTGTCCCCCAGTGCGCGGCAGACCTGCCACATGTGCAAATTCCTCGACCCCGAGAGCGGGTCTCCTTTGCACATGCACGACAGTCTCAACTTAAACAGGCATACCAACCCGCATGTATTCTTGTTCACACTTTAACCACAATCATCGTTCACAAAAGCAAGAGAGAGTATTATAACTACTTAACACGGCCGTCGTTGTTTAGAATGGATAAATCCATGGGTTTTCAAATCGGTGTCCACACGACACCCGTTGTTTTAAAAGCTGTTTTCGCAAATATTTTTCCTAGTTTGAAAATAGGCCGTCAACTACAAAGTATGCAAGCACGCAGAGTCACTACAGTAGTTTGAGCATCCACACGGGCACAGACGAACCCAAACACACAACACGAAAAACTAAAGAGATATACATGAATAAAACCTCGCAATATCACTCGAAAGAAATGTAAACAAAACGAGACATCTTCCTAGACCGTCCTCACATCCGTCCCGTGCCCGCGCCCGACCAACCTGTCACAGAGTGGGGAGTCAGTGACAATACCAGGATGCAACATAAACCAGGGTAAACAATATATATATATATATATATATATATATATATATATATATATATATATATATATATATATATATATATATGCGATAATTGGTAAAACTGAAGATAATGCAAACCGAGCCACCCGCGTGTCCATGTTTACTCCCTCTCAAAGGAGCCACGGTACCCTGTAACGAGCCAAACATGTGCATCTGCTCCTATACAATCAAACATATGCTCCTGCTCCTGTAACAAACAAACATACGTACTTGTCCCTGTAACAATCCATTGTGCTTATGCCTCTCGTGATTTGCCTATACCCCTCCACGACGCTCGTGCGGTGCGGGAGCAGCCGTGAGAGGTCCCCATCACCACTAGTCGTGGGGTACACGGGCCGACATGCCATTTTTCCGGAAAAATACACCAGTGCGTTGGCCAAACCGCTGGTGTGCGTGCAAGCAAACCTTGGGCTCATATATGTGTAAGTGGGTGTGTCGTAACTAGAGCGACCCGTAGTCGCCAGAGATATTAGTAGTAACATGCTTATGGCAAACAAGAGTTAGATGAGATCATAAGGTCAATATCATTATATTCATGTTAATAACATGCTTATGGAAAACAGGAGTTAGATGAGATCATAAGGTCAAATATCATTATATTCATGCATACACGAACTTTACCATATCTAATAAATGCTAGGACTTGAAGGAACACCCACCTGAACAGCGTCTGGTCGGTACGCCAGAAATCAACTCGGTACCCGCTCCCCTTCTCGACCGACACCCTGACCTACAAAATCCCCAGAGGGACAACCAACAGAACCGATGAAAATTGAGATGCTATCGACGGACAAGCAAAACCGAAAGAAAGAAGGGAAAAACGTGATTGCACGAAAAGGGAACGGAGGGGCTGAGTGGCGGCGGCGAAGCGCCGCGTGGCAACAAGCCATGCGGCGGCGGCGGTGGAGCAAAGCCCCGCGTGGCAACAAGCCATGCGGCGGCGACGACGCGACAGCGGCAGCGGCGCGACGGCGGCGGCGGCACAGCAAGGAGGCAGCGCCCCGCGCGGGCGCAGGCCCGCGCGGGCAGCTGCAGGGCAAGCAGCGCCCTGCGCTGGCTGCGGTGGCCCGGCAGCAAGGCAGCACAGCAGCAAGGCGGCGCGGCAGCAGCGCCTCGTGCGGGTGCAGGCCCGCGCGAGCGGCGCGGGGACAGGCCGCCCCGCGAGGGCGGCGGGCGGCAACAGAGCCCCGTGCGGGCTCATGCCCGCACGGGCGCGGCAGCAGATCGCCCCGCACGGGCACAAGCGCCGCACGGGCGCGGCGCGGCAGCGGCGGAGCAGGTAGCCCCCGCGCGGGTGCAGGTCCGCGCGGGCGGCGGGCGGCAGCAGGTTGCCCCCGCACGGGCGGCGCGCGCGGCAACAGTGGCAGCGACGGCGCGGCGGTGGCGGCTGTGATGACCTGGATCTCCGCATAGCTGTTGCTGTGCGTTGGGTGGCTTCTGGAGGCCTACGGGGTGCGTTGGAGGTTTTTGTGCACCAATTGGACGCAAGTGTCGGACTTCGGGCTTATTGGATCACGTGGGTGATCGGTGGACTCCGTCGGATCTTTAGAAGTGGTTTCGCGCGAAGCGGATATTAAAAATGGACTCAGCGCGAAGTTTGGACCAAGGATTACCTTTCCGGATGCCTTCGGCAAATTTTAGAGTTGGAATTTGGCAAAATGGACATCAAATTCGGATTCAGCGCGCGAAAACGGTCAAAATGGACTACCTACTTGTTATTTTGTGCATGGGTTACTGTTCACGTCGGAACAGTAACTCCGGCCGCCGGCGGGCAGCGGCGGCGGCGGCGGGCAGCGGCGGAGCAGCCGCGGGCAGCGCGGCGGGCAGAGGCGCGGGCCGCCCGGTCCACACGGCAGGCGTGCACCGGGGGTGGACGCGTGGCGGCTTGGGAGTGGGCCGGTCCGCGGGGCGCGGTCTACGGAGAGTGCGGCGCGCACGGTGGACCGGGGTGGACACGTGGCGGCCGGTGGTTGGTGCGGTGTAGAGCGCTCGGTGCACCGAAGGGGAGCGGGTGGCCTCGGGGCGCGTGCCCGGCAGGGTTGGCAGGCGGCGCTGGCAGGCGGCACGTGGGCGCGACCGCGGTTTCCCGCGCGTTGGGGGCGCCACGCGTCGGCGGTGTGGTGGGCCACGTGGCGCAAGGCGACTGGGCAGTTCGGCTGTCCGCTTTTGCGGGGGCGACGTGGAGGCCCATGGAGCTTTCGGGCACGCACAGTGTTGGGCCGGGCCCAACACTGTAGCCGCCCGAAAACGGGAGCGCCCGGAAAAAAGGACATGTTGGGTATTTTGTGGATTGTTTCTTCCAGCTATAAAAAGGCCGAGTTCAACTGAAGAGAACTTCTTCTCTGCGCGGATTTTCACAGTGCAACCTTCACAAGAAATCCTCCTCTCCCTGTGGCGATTCCATCTGCAGATGCTATGATTTTTTGGCGGCACGCATCCCGAGGTTACAATTTTTCCGGCGCGGCGCAACGCTCATTCGTTTGTGATCTTCTTCGTCGCATTTCGGTGCGAGGACTCCCCCGGCTTACTTCGACCTCCGAATGAGGCGATTCTTGCGCCGTTGGACTCACGACAGGTAGGGCTTTGATCTTTGTGTTTTGAGCTCCTCCTCATTTCGAGTTTATCTTAGAGTTTCCCGAGCTTCCATTTGACCCTTTTTCTTGGGCGGAGTTTTGGACAGCGGTTCGGTATTTCGGCCATATCTTCCCGCACAGGCATCGGATTGGGGTGATTCAAAAGGCATTTTGCATCTACACATCACGAGGAATATCCTCAAATTTTCTTGGAATTTTATGAATTTTTCCCCGAAGGTGAATATCCCTGTTTACAGAATCTTGTGGTTCAGTTTTTGAGAGTAGTTTATTTCGGGGTGGTTCCCTTGTCGGATTTGTTTCTCAGTGTAGGAAACTCGGATTTGAGCGTGCAGGTAGTCGTTTCGACGGGTTCGTCGCGAGGATCGTGACAGTATTTTTCTTGGAATTTTCCGGGCAATTCTCGTAGGTAAAAACAGGGAAACTGTGGACTATTGTGTTTGGGGCAGATTTGTGTGAGCATTGTATGTTAATTATGTATGTTCTTTTGGGAATTTTGTACAGCGATCGCGGCGGCTTATCGGTTTGGGCGAGAGCACTTTTTGGACTTGGAATTAGCGATCGAGGTGGGTGGTTGTTGTTTACCTCTATTTTGACATGCTCACTAGGAATATTAGAGTGATCCCTTTATTTGGACATGCATGCTTAAGTGATATGAAATTGTGAGCCCTTCATATGGAAATTACTATTGTGGATATTTGATAGTGGTTGGGACTTATACATGTTGGTATGGATGGAATGTTAGCGTTTAACCTTGCATGTGGATTGGGTTATTTATTTTGCGCTTTATGATTATCCTGTTAGTGGTTGATACTATTTGAGGACTTTATGACATGCATAGGTGGATAGTGATGCTTTATCATGGATCATAGACATGTGTGGCTGGATAATGTTTTAGCATGATGGTTAGATCTATGCGGAGTTATTAATTGTTACACATGTGGAACCACTATTGGTCACCTTTTCCTTTATTTCCTTGAGAACACTTGCATGCTTGTTTGGACATCTAGATAGGCCATCTTTTATTGCTACACTTTCATGCTGGAACATGACTTAGGAGAAACCTTGTTTGCTTCTTTCTCCTTTTCGTTAGTCAGGTGGGTTTGCTCGAGTTTGAGCAGGGGTTTGGGATAGTGTAGCTGGGGCCTGGATTATGGATCATGGGTTTTGGCGGCGACCGCGGATATTGGGCGGTTGACCGGATGTCGATTATAGGACATCGGTGATAGGGCATGATTATGGACGAGAGGGTTTTGTGGCAACTGCGTTTAGTAGGCGGTTGACAAGATGTCGGATGTGGGACATGTTTGTGATTGTGGGTTATTCCGGCGATCGCGGATTTTGGGCGGTTGACCGGAGGTCGGTTGTGAGACCTGGTCGTGGATTGTGGGGTATTGCGGCAATCGCGGATATTGGGCGATTGACCGGATGGTTACTTTTGCATCTGATTGGGGGAATCAGTTTTCTTTTAGTGGAGGGTTGTGTTTCCACTGGGGCTTTATAGTTGTGATCCAATCCTGCTTTTATCACACCGGCGCGGTTATTGCCCGGTGATGCTTTTATCACACCGGCGCGGTTATTGCCCGGTGATGCTTTCCTCGTGTGGGTCGCTCCCCTCGAGTTCCCCTCCGGAGGCTGGGGCCAGACAGTTATGGACAGTTTTGCTATCACATCGGCACGGCTTATTTGCCCGATGATGAGGGCGGCAGCAGGAATTTTGCTATCACATCGGCGCGGCTTATTTGCCCGATGATGAGGGCGGTACAGATTGGGTTCATCTGGGACGGTTGGTTATTGTTGCATACGGTTATTCCAGTCTAGGACTGTACTTTAGAGGCATAGTAGTGGTAGATTTCCCTTTTGCAGTGGTTTCATTTCTTACCACTCTTCTTTCCTTTTTGCCTCTGGTAGACCTAGTGGGAGTGTCAGAGTTTGAGATTTTACCCACTAGGGGAGGCTACTGGTTTACTAGTAGTTCTCACCCCCATTCTTCTTTCCTCTTTTTCTTCTTCCTTGTTTTGCAGTGTCTTCTGCGGGTGCTGCTGGGCTTTCAGCGGCGGGTCGAGGAGAGAGGACGGCTGAGTAGGTAGATGTGGAGGCAGGATGAGCGTGTTAGCTGGACTGTTGGTGTACCCAGGTTTCCTCGGACGGATGTACTTTTACATTTGGGACTGGCTTTTGCCAGCAGGTTGTATTTATTTTCGGTGAGCTGGGAGAGACAGATGTATCATTTATACATATGTGTTGTATTTTATTTCCAGCTTCAGTCTGAGATGTATTAGTTTTAGTTCAGCTCTGTTTTATTGCTCTTTTATTGTTATCTCTTATATCTGAGCAGGTTTGGCGCTTCGTGTACACGGGGAATACCGTGTGCACGGCGGATCTGTAGACGGGCCCGGGTTCTGGTTTACACCCGGGGCGTGACAGATTAGGTGGTATCAGAGCTTAGGGATAGGTCATTTGGGACTTAGGAAACCCTAGGCTTTTCGGCGGACCCTAGGATGTTAGTGCGTGAGAGACGCGACATTTTGCGAAAGTCGGTGATTTATTTGTTTGACTCTTCCTATGAGTGAAGAGGGATCGACATATTCTATTTTTGTGGGACAGTTATGTTGGCTGCAGACAACATAAAGTTACAAAAATAGAGGGATGTCTTTGACTTTCGCTAGATTGGGTCGAGTGTTTGGGGTGTGCTGATTTGCGGTTTTGTTGTGGTGAGCGGTGTCTCCCCGACGTTGGGCCCTGACCCGGGTGCACCTTGGTGCGGCAGTTGGGTCTGAGCTGGTTGTTTCGGGCCGGATACCCAGATTGGAGTCTGAGAGCTCCGGACCCGAAGGGTAGGTGTTGGAGGCAGATCAGCAGCGCAGTGACAAAGTTGTCGGATCAGCGAGTGACACAGTTGTCGGAGCAGCGCAGTGACACAGTTGTCGGAGCAGCGCAGTGACACAGTTGTCGGATCAGCGAGTGACACAGTTGTCGGAGCAGCGCAGTGACACAGTTGTCGGATCAGCGAGTGACACAGTTGGTATCAGAGCCATTCACCAGCCGGAAATGTGAGATGAGTCTCGGCTGAGCCAGGGTTACATAGCGGGTAGAGCGAGGCTCCCCGGCTAATGACCGTTGTGAGTGGAGTGCAGCTCCTCACAAGGTCGGCTAAGGCTAGCGAGACTAGTCTCACATCGCCTGGTGCTTGTGAGTGTGCTTGAGCCTGACGTGGACGTCAGGGCTTAAAGGGGGGAAGAATGTGACACCCACGGAATTTGGATTAGTCCTCTATATAAATGATATAATAGGACTAAATCTCTAACCCGGCTATAGCATTTCGGATGGTAGCAAGATCCAAGAGGAACATGAGAGTTAAGCGTGCTAGAGCTAGAGTAGTTCTAGGATGGGTGACCCCCTGGGAAGTGGGGCGTCACAGCGGCGGCGGCTGCCGAGGCTAGGGCGTCCCGTGAAACATGTAAGACTCTAAAAGAAGAACGACCACACACATGCAAAGCTCACCTCGTCGCGGAGAAGACGATCCGATCGTTCCCGAATGGAGCCTCCAGATCCGATCCCCGTTCCGCTGCGGTTGATTCTCGACGAGATTCCCCTTCCTCTCCCCCTCTCTTTCTCTCTCAGGCGGCTAGGGTTAGCGGCTAGGTTACAACAGGATCCCTTACACAGGGTGACAACCGTCGGTATTTATAGGCATAGGGAAAAAAAATCCTCCTCTCAACCCGAAATCGCACGCGCACTAAAAAAAGGCGATAAATTATAGTTATCGTCACCTTAGAAATTCAAAACCGGGAGATCCGGGAATTGGATTTCAGATCTGATCACGCCACTGTTCAACATTTCTCGAGCCCTATCACTGAAAAATACCCGCGAGTGCCAATTTCGAACTTCAAAAGTCGCTAATAACATAAACTCTTAAAGTAAGTGATTGTAAAAAGTCCAGGACACTACATCACACACCCCTTAAAAGAAGTTTCGTCCTCGAAACATAACTTTTTCCTATGTTCACCAACACAGGAAAAACACTGTCTCATCCTCGTTTCCAATTCCTATGTCACTTCGCGTTCTTCATGATTACTCCACAGCTCCTTCACGTAGGGAATTACCCGGTTGCGTAACTCTTTGTCTTCCAGTGCCAAAATCCGTATTGATGCCTCTCCAATGCTCGAGTCCTCTCACCGCTCAAAAGCGGAAATCTCCAGGATAAGTGACAGATCCGCGAGGCGCTTCAGGGGTATCGGAACATGAGCAAAGTTGCGCACCCGGCTGGGATCTGGTGGCGGCATTCAACGGTAGCTTGCCGGGCCGATGCGCTCTAGGGTTTTCGAAGGTTCGAGAGAATGCGGCCCCAGTTTGCCCGGCGGTCCAAACCGTTTGATTCCAGGAATGGCGAGACCCGGGAAACCGTGCTTCCCAACTTGAAACTCCAAGTCCCGTCGTCTTCGATCTGCATAGTTCTTCTGCCGGCTCTGGGCGGTCACTAGCCGCTGCCGGCTGAGGCGTACCCTTGTCTCAGTCTTCTCCAAAAGTTAGCCACAAACGGGTGTCTCCGTCCGAGGTGATCGATATCGGTGACCCATGTTGTATTTTCGAGATTGTGGGTGCGGACTCGCATTACGTCCTTCTTCAATGCCGGCCATCCCAAAACGTCCGCTTCGGATCTCTGTACCTCTTTGTGCCACCCGGGTGCGCTGTGTAGGGAGCACCGCGCGCCTCCGTTAGAATCACGTCCTTTAAATCGGGCAGGTCGGGTACGCAAATGTGTCCTCGGAACCGGGTTGCGTGGCTCGTGCCCACCGAACGTCGCTTTCCCGGTCTTCGAAGTGAACCTGCCCCTTGAGAGCCTCAGTTGCGTGTCCGTCTTGTGACCTTCTAGGATTTTCTCGACCGGGGGCGGCTTGACTACTAGGAAGGAGTCGCAAAAATTTATACCGGCTGGTACCACCTCCAATCTCTTTCGCGAGAGAACCGCGATTAAACGATCAAGCTGCGTAGGGGCGCTCCTTAGCAGTACTCCTGTCTTACCCTTCCTACTCAAGGCGCCGGCAACTGCGTTTGCCCTTCCGGGGGTGATAACTGTGGTCAGCCCGTAGTCCTCTAACAGTTCCAATCGACGTCCCTGTCGTAGGCTCATCTCCTTCTGTGTGGGAAGATAATCGAGACTCCGGTGATCCAAAAAGATGCTGCCGTGAGCTCCATACAGGCAGTGCCTCCAGAGTTTTAGGGTAAAAACGATAGCCGCAAGTTCCCGATCATACGTGGGGTAGTTTCGTTCATACTCCTAGAGTCGTCTTGAAGTGGAGCCTATAATTTTCCCTAGTCCTACGTCGAAAACCCCCAGCAGGGTTTACCCCTAAGTCCCAAAGACATGATAGCCTTCCCAACCATAACGGGTAGGAAGGTAAATAGCTATCCATTTCTAAGGGTCGTCCAGGGGTCTGGGCCGACATCATACTACGAAGGGATCTAACTTAACTAACTATGGGTAGAGTGTCTCTACTACTTCCTCATCCGGGGCAGCACGTCCTGTGTCATGCCATCGCGTGGGACCTCTTACTCGTGTCGTGCCGTTGAAGGGGCTGTTTCCAGGTTCAGGGGCAGTAAGAGCAAAGATGCCCCGGCTTGCCACAACGAAGCAATGATCGTGCTTCCAGGAATAGTCGGTCTCCCGGCGGGCTCCTCTGCAGACGTTGTCTGGTCGGTCTCCCCCGGTTCCGGTCCCTTCGTCGGCGTGCTTCTGGTTCCTTGCTCCGTTTTCGGATACTTGGGTGGTCGCTCCCGGTCACCTACTGGTCGGGCGCATTGGTCAACCCCCGCTCTACCGAAGTGGCCCGGTCTGATATTCCATGTCTTCTGTGGGCGTTGGCCGTTGCCCGGCCACGTCGTGCTACTGTTGTCAAGGTAGCCGGTCCCCCGCAGCTGTCCAAGCCGTCACTTCCATTCCCGCGCTGTTGATTGAAGATCAAGTCCGGGCCGTCATCCGTGTACACAAAGAAAACAAGTCAATCCTAGACTTAAATGGTCTAGCACCAAGACTTACGACCGACCGAAAACACTATCTTCCCATCCCCGAAACACTCGCGCTCTACGCACCTATTGCTCGCTTATCTCATCGGTTAGCTGCTAGTGGTATGGTGCTCTGTGGATGTTGGATGCCGACCACTGTGGTTAAAGTGAGTTTTCTCTGATACCATTTAATCTGTCACGCCCCGGGGGTTTTTCGGTAGAGCAAAAAATGTGGAATATTAAAAAAAAATTTCTTTTACATTGTCCCCCAGTGCGCGGCAAACCTGCCACATATGCAAATTCCTCAACCCCGAGAGCGGGTCTCCTTTGCACATGCACGACAGTCTTAACTTAAATAGGCATACCAACCCGCATGTAATCTTGTTCACACTTTAGCCACAATCATCGTTCACAAAAGCAAGAGAGAGTATTATAACTACTTAACACGGCCGTCGTTGTTTAGAAAGGATAAATCCATGGGTTTTCAAATCGGTGTCCACACGACACCCGTTGTTTTAAAAGCTGTTTTCGCAAATATTTTTCCTAGTTTGAAAATAGGCCGTCAACTACAAAGTATGCAAGCACGCAGAGTCACTACAGTAGTTTGAGCATCCACACGAGCACAGACGAACCCAAACACACAACATGAAAAACTAAAGAGATATACATGAATAAAACCTCGCAATATCACTCGAAAGAAATGTAAACAAAACGAGACATCTTCCTAGACCGTCCTCACATCCGTCCCGTGCCCGCGCCCGACCAACCTGCCATAGAGTGGGGAGTCAGTGACACTACCAGGATGCAACATATACCAGGGTAAACAATATATATATATATATGCGATAATTGGGAAAACTGAAGATAATGCATGTTGGGTTATATGTAATACGGATCTAAATAGGGGAAAAAACACCTAGAGGGGGGTGAATAGGTGTAAACGCATAAACACTCAAAAAATCGTTGCGAAAAAAACCCAATGCGGAAATAAAAATAATACGCAAGATTTTTACGTGGAAAACTCCATCACCGGAGTAAAAAACCACGGGACCGATAACACGGCAGAAATCCACTAGAATTAAAACACGTACAAGGTGATTTACCGTACACACTTACGACTCAACCTTTTCCATACGCTCCTAGAGGATCTTCTCCGCTCGCTCCGCGACGCTTCTCGAATCCACGATCTGCGTCCAACGCCGAATCCACGGCGTCCAACGTCGAATCCACGACGTCCGACCGAATCCACGGTCTTCACCCAATAGCACCCTTCGAATCCACGAACGTGCCTCGCTCCGAATCCACGAGAGCGGTTGAACCTTGAATCCACAAGGACACGCGAATCCACGCGCCGATTTTTGGGGTAAATCGTTGTTTTGGGTGGTGATGATCCGCCGAATACTTAGATCAAAGATAGATCGGAAATACCATCTAAGTATTCATTAGTTTGATTCAACTCGAGATGTGAGTATGAAAACCTAGAATCAAACTAATCAATATAGATGAAGAAACATAGAGTGTTCTCTAATGATTTCCTTTCTTCTCTATATGTGGATCTATAGCCGTATAAAATGATATATGAAAATGACGGCTATGTGGATTAACCCTAGAAAAAAAGTCATAGGGTCTATTTATAGGTTAGAAACCCTAGGAAGGAGATAAGAATCAAAAACCTAACATTTCTGGAAATTTTACGGACGGCGATCCGGATCGGACTAGCTGTGATCCGGATCGTCGTAACGAGTCAGCCAGTTCCAGAAAAATGAAGGTTCGGGATCCGGATCGAAGTGCATGATCCGGATCGTTCATACAGTTTACCAAACATCAACGTTCGGGATCCGGATTGCGAAGCATGATCCGGATCGTTCAAGGAAAATGGTAAACTCACTGTTCGGGATCCGGATCAAGAGACTACGATCCGGATTGAACTGGTGTATGAACGAACCACCTTCGGGATCCGGATCGAACAACCTGATCCGGATCCTGAACATGTCCCAAGTTCAGTTTTTGATTTTTATGCAATGAAAGATTCTTCCAAGTGTTTCTACACTACAAGAAGTATTCGGATCACACAAAATCTTTAGTTAAACATACCTGATCCTTTTGAATTCTTCTTTCTTGAGATTGAGTTAAATGATCCAACTTTCTTCACCTTCAATCTTCAAGACTTGAGACTTTCACGAAACTACGCCAACTCAAATTCCGTAACAATCTCCCCCTTTGGCGGTTTCGTGACAAAACACAGATCCACTAAAGAAAATTCAAAAAGATATTTTTGTTGCTATCACCATACAACAAAAATTTACAATGGAGATCCAAAAAATTTAAAAACATGAGATAAACTCCTAAAACAGACTCTAGACTTAGACATCTGTACTCTCTGCACAAAGAAATCATTCTTGACAAAAAGAGATCGTTAGATACCTCAAGAATATTTAGCATATAAAACCTAGTACAGAGATAGAGTTTATCTAATCATCATGACATTTGAGAATTCAGATATGTAAGAGAATCATAGTCAAAAACCAACATATCTTCTATGCAACTAAAAACCAAATGTCACAAAATGTTAGTCCAACATCAACTTGTTAGTTATATTACATGCCCAAATAGTTAGTCGAATAGTTAGTCGAGACATGCAAACAATCACAAGATGAAAAACCAAAGTTGAAGTTGAAGAGATACTTACCTTGATGTATACAAAATCTTCATCATCAAGATTTTCACAATCATTGTTCAAGTTCCCTTACCTTGATGTTCATTCACATCATCATTGTACCTTGATATTTCATCATTCATTGTTCAAAGTTCTCTCTAACTCTCTCCCCCTTTTTGTCACAAAACAAAGCCAAAATGTAGTTAAGACTACGAAATGTTAGGAGAGTGAAAAGTTCTAGTAAAACGTAAAACCTGAGAACTAAGCTAAAGTAAGTATAAAACTAAATCCTAAAATCAAAATCCTGCACAAAAAGAAAAAGGAAGGTGCAGTTCAGTCGGAGGAGTCGGAGCTGGTACAACTCAGCTTGCTCAAAATCCCTTTAAGCATTGTCGAGATAGTTGAACACTTCTTCTTGATCTTCTTGTGTTCAGAGGAAATTTGCTGAAGTTCTTTCGATATCCTCTCTTGTGCAGCAGAGAGTCTTTGTTGTTCCTGGCGAAGCGATTCCAATACAGCAGCGTCTGTATCCTGTCTTTTCGAGTGTGATGGATGCTGTCTAGAAGCAGATGGTGCATCCAATCCCGTAACCCATGGAGATTCAGTTTGTAGAACCCCAGAGAGTGAGCGAGCTCTAGTAAGAGGCCTACTATGAAAACTTTCACTTCTTAGGACATTCTTTCGTCTTGTATATTGCTTAGTTGTTGATGCAGATTTCATAAGCCTTTTGCCTTTGACAGATTTCCTGTTTTCCTCATCAATTTTCTGTTGAACATCTTTGAAGAATTCATCCCATTCTTCCGTATCGTACTCTGAGCTGTCCTCCCTGCCTTCGGTTGTCTTATCTTCTGTTGAAACATCCGGTTCCTCTTTTACAGACGTACTCTTGTGCACCATTGTGACCAGGAGAAGGATTAACCAAGAGAGTGCCATTGATCAAAGTGCTTGAGTTAAGAAGGTGTCCTGTGAAAACCAACTCAAGAACACAAAAATTCTTAGTTTTCAATTTTTGAAAAAAATTGTATCCAAAGAATCATTATCATGTAGAGAGACTAAGAATCAAATTAGTTTTGCAAAAGGACTTTTAAAAATAGATCAATTGCATGATTTTCGAAAATCCTTATTATATGCCCTAAAACCGAAATTTTAGAAATCGAAGCCTAAAAATTCGTTAATCAGGAGAATACCTAGCATATAATCAAAACTAATCTACCCAGAGTTCTTATTTCAAAAGAAATTTGATCAAAAACCATCCACAAACAAAGTTGATCCAAGAAATTCATCACGTTTGAGGAGGAAAAAAAAAAACGGTGAAAAACCGAGATTTTGATCAATAAAACTTACTAGGAGTTGAAGAACCTGAGTTTGAAAGCTTCCAGGAAGGATGAAATCTAGAGAGAGAGGCTCTGGAAACTTCGGAACAAAAGATTGGAGTAAAGAAATCAAAAACCCCTTTCGTTCCTTATAAAACCTAGCCGCGATCCGGATCAGTTCATAACTGCGATCCGGATCGGCTACCCGCAGTAAGAAACTGCGTTCGGGATCCGGATCGGCAGATACAATCCGGATCGTCAGCCCGCAGAAGAATTCCTGCGTTCGGGATCCGGATCATCTAGCCCGATCCGGATCGGCCCCAACTTTTTCTTTAGAAAATTTCAGAGAAATTCAAGAAAAACCAGAAAAAGATTGTAAGCACAAATGTGTATCAACTTTAAACAAAAATCATCGTTTCATACAACAAGAATTAGATTATGCCAAATCTATCAATAATATCCAAAAATGAAACGAAAATTTACAAAAATTAAATCCCTTAAAGTTGAACACCTTCAATCACATCTAACTTGATCTTATGAGTAATGCCTTTATCAAATCATCAATTCAGTAAAGAAAATGAAATACAAAGATCAATAGATGTTTGAAATCCCAAATATAGTAGATAATATATCTAGACAATCTGTTGAAGAGAGTGGCTCTTTGAGCATCTTTCATTAAAAACCCACCTTATACCAACCTTGAAATTTGACAGAGTCAAGTATTTCAACATGCATTTTACTTAATCAAAAATTTGAACAACCATGCTTGGTATACATGTGGTAGCTGCACACAATACTCGGACGACCGAGGTGGTAGCTCTTTCCTCCATGTGGTGGTAGATTTCACACTCCTCATTGGGATGTAACTCTTTCCACATCTTTTGAGCATTTTACCTTTTCTATGACTCCCCCTCAATTGGCTATCAATTATTTAAGATATAAAGTATTCAACCAAATATTGATCTCGATTTCATACTCGACTAAGCAGTCAAATAAGATAATGACTATACCAAGAGATCATAGAGAGAGAGAAATTGACTTTGATCACTTTAGAAGATGATTTAATTAACATAAATGATCATTGCAACAGTGAAATATTATGATGGCAAAAGCATAATAAATTTCTAAATGTGCGAAAAGATGCAATTAAAATCAATTATGATCTATGCTCAATTTATGTCCTATGTACAAACATAGATAATGAACAAAACAAAAACAAATACAAAACCTATCCTGAGCAAAGATTTCAAAAAGAAGATTATTTCAAGGAAAGCATCCCAATTGCTTTTCGTAAATGAATAAAACGTTTTTGATCCAAAGGTTTTGTTAGAATGTCGGCTAATTGATCCTCAGTTGAAATATATGAAAGTTGAAGAGTATTTGATTCAACTAGCTCTCTAAGAAAATGATATCTAAGTTCAATATGTTTTGTTCTAGAGTGCAACACAGGGTTTTTAGAAATGTTAATAGCACTAGTGTTGTCACAAAGTATTGTTACCGAAGATGCTGAAATGCGGAAGTCGCTCAGTACGCTTTTCATCCAAATGAGTTGAGTTGAGCAACTTCCAGCTGAAATGTATTCCGCTTCGGCAGTCGAGAGTGCTATGCAGTTCTGCTTTTTACTGTGCCATGCAACAAGGCAATGGCCAAGATAGAAGCATGCACCACTCGTGCTTTTCCGATCATCCACTGATCCTGCCCAATCGGCATCTGAGTATCCAACAATATCCAAACTTGTTCCCATAGGATACCAAATTCCGAAATTAATTGATCCTTTGATATACCGGATGATCCTTTTCACCGCTTTCAGGTGAACCTCCTTTGGTGCTGATTGATATCTCGCGCAAATCCCAACACCAAAAGATATATCCGGGCGACTAGCCGTGAGGTAAAGTAGACTTCCAATCATACTTCGATACAATTTCTCGTCTACATTCTCACTATGTGATTCACTTCCAAGTCCCTTGTGGCTAGTTCCCATTGGAGTCGGAAAATCTTTACAATTTTCTAGATCAAACTTTTTGACCAACTCCATTGCATACTTGGATTGACTCAAGTGAATACCTTCATCATTTTGTTTAATTTGCAATCCAAGGAAATAAGTCAATTCGCCCATCATGGACATCTCAAATTCGCTTTCCATGGTCTCCGCGAATTTAGAAGCATCATTATCTCTTGTTGCGCCAAATACTATGTCATCGACATATATTTGTGCTACAATGAAATTGTTTTGATAATGCTTCACAAAGAGAGTCCTGTCAGCTCCCCCTCGAGTATAGCCCTTCTCCAAAAGGTGCTTTGTTAACCTTTCGTACCATGCTCGCGGTGCTTGTTTCAGACCGTAAAGAGCCTTTTTCAAACGAAAAACATGGTTAGGTTGTTTATGATCTACAAAACCTTTCGGTTGAGCCACATAAACTTCCTCATTTAAAAACCCATTTAGAAATGCGCTCTTAACGTCCATTTGAAATAATTTGATTTTAAAATGACAAGCAATGGCAAGCAGTATACGAATGGACTCGAGTCTAGCTACAGGGGCGAATGTTTCGTCAAAGTCTATACCTTCTACTTGAGAGTAGCCTTGAGCAACTAATCGTGCCTTGTTCCTGATGATAGTACCATCCTCATTTTTCTTGTTCTTGAAGATCCATTTGGTACCTATCACATTGTGTTGCTTTGGAGGCTTCGTTAATTCCCAGACTTTGTTTCGCTCAAATTGATGGAGCTCTTCCTGCATTGCTTTAATCCAGTAGTCACCCTGAAGAGCTTCATCTATGTTCTTTGGTTCGATTAAAGATACGTAGCAAGCGAATCTACAAACCAACTGCCTCCGAGTTCTGACTCCTTCTTGTGGATCTCCAATAATATTCGATTCCGGATGATCCTTGGAGATTCGTAACGTTTGTTGAAGCGGAGTACTCGGAGATATATGAGATGATTCCTGCACATCAGATACACTAGAAGAACCATTAGATGCATCATTAATATTGGAAGTATTATTATGAGAAGATGCACTAGCAGGAGAATCATCATCTAGAGAGACATCGAGGGTAGATTTTCCAGTTTCAAAGTGAAAAGCTTCATCTACTTTAACATTTATAGATTCTACGATCGTCTTAGATTCAATGTTAAATACTCGATATGCTCTGCTATTCGTAGAATAACCCAGAAAGATCCCTTCATCACTTCGAGAGTCGAACTTTCCAAGATTTTCACGGTCACGTAAAATGTAACATCGACTCCCGAAGACACGAAAATATTTGATATTGGGTTTTCTACTAAACCACAGCTCATATGGTGTATTTAAAGTTCCTGGGCGCAAGTAAACTCTATTAATGACATAGACAGCGGTGTTCACAGCTTCAGCCCAAAAATGTAGCGGTAAATTCCGGCTATGAAGCATCACACGCGCCATCTCTTGAACAACCCTGTTCTTGCGCTCAACAACACCATTCTGCTGAGGTGTATAGGGTGCCGAGAATTCATGTTTGATTCCATTTGAAGTGCAAAAATCAATGAATTTTGAATTTATGAATTCTCCACCTCTATCACTTCTAACACGAATGATCTTTTCATTCTTTTCAATCATAATACGATGGCAAATCTCATGAAAAGAGTCAAACGTATCAGCTTTCTCTTTCAAAAATGCTACCCAAGAAAACCGAGAGAAATCATCAACCAATAAAAAGATGTACCATTTACCTCCCAAAGATGGTTGACGGGTCGGCCCCATTAAGTCCATGTGCAAAAGTTCCAAGGGCCGTTTTGTACCAACGTGGTTCAAGTTCTTGTGTGCAGTCCTAGACTGTTTTCCCTTTTGGCAACCACCACAGACAATGTTTTGTTTAAATAAAAGCTTTGGAACCCCCTTGACCACGTCCTTGTTTGAAATTCTAGTAAGTTCCTTAAAGTTTAAGTGACCTAGCCTTTCATGCCAAAGAGTTTCATTATTCAAAGCGGCTAAGTTACAATTTTCAGAAAATTTATTAGGAACAACATAACAATTGTTTTCAGATCTAACCCCTTTTAAAAAGAAGACATGGTCCTTATCAGTTACAACGCATTCAACAGATGAAAAGTTAACTGAAAAACCATTGTCGCAAAGTTGACTTATGCTTATGAGGTTAGTCTTAAGGCCATCAACGAATAAGACGTTTTTCAAAATCGGGCCATCTGGAATAGCTACCGTCCCTTTTCCAACAATTTTGGAAGATCGACCGTCTCCAAAAACAACGTGTCCTCCGGAGATTTTCTCAAGATTTTGAAAACTATTTTTGTCACCGGTCATGTGACGGGAACACCCGCTATCCAGATACCAAGACGAACTATCATATGCATGCAAGGAAACATTGGAAACAAGACAAGGGAAAATTTCACCTTTGCGCACCCAAACCCTTTTGGAGTGCATCGGTAATGGTCGAGAAGTTATATGCCTAGGTGAAGGCGTCTTGTTATAGCGATTGTTGTTCCTTGATGAAATCGTCTTGCGCGATGAACTACCAAATCTCTTTTCATTTGAAAAGTTTTGCTTTGATTTTCGGGGAGGAGCCGTTTTGGTAGTCGTTGCAAGAGGTCTTTGAGATGAGCGTTCGACTCCCGTCTTGCAATATCTTCTTATGTGCCCTGAAACACCACAACGAAAACATACCTTAGATCTTGACGATCCCAAAGAGGATGAAGTAGGTTTGTTGTCGTTGTTTGTCTTGAATTCCGGTGTCGGAGGAGGAGATACCGACTGAGGCACAAAAACTGTCTCACTCGAACTTGGACTGTTTCCAGTTTGAGTGTATCCGAGGCCGAACCTATTTGATTGACCAAGACCAAGAAGTCTATCCAACTTACTCCTTCCTGAAGAGAATCGCTGTAAGTCATTCTTGAGTTGGAAAATGGTCTTTGTCATTTCCAGGTTATCCTGTCGAGCCTCGTTGTAGAGCTTTGAGAAGTGATTCGCGTTATCCACCAGATTTGTATGTTCCTTCTCAAGTTGCTCATTGGACTCTTGAATGGAAGCATTTGCCTTTATCAGGTTTTCCCTTTCCACTTCAAGAGCGTTTGAGAGAGAAGTCGCTCTTTTTGCTTCTTCTTCGAGATCATGCACTCTCCCTCTCAAACTCTTGTTTTGCTTAGCCACTTTCTTTGAGTCCCTCAAAAGTCTGTGGTAGGCTAGAGCAAAATCTTCACCTTCCGAATCATCCGATTCGTTGTCCGTTGCGTTCTTTTCAACAGTGGAGTTGGACAACGACTCAGATGTACTTGCCATAAAGCACATGAAGGGTGAAGATACGGACGCGTGGAATGCGGTGGAGCTCTTTTCTTCATCACTCGAAGACGACTCATTTGACGTTGAGTTGTCATCCCAAGTGACGACTTGCATCGCCTTCTTCTTTGCCGGATACTTGTTAGGACACTCCGTTGCAATGTGGCCGTAGCCTCGACATTTGAAGCATTGTAGTTGTCCTTCTGAGCTTTTCTTATCCTTTGAGAAGTTCTCTTGCTTTCTTGACTTGTATCCTGAAGTACCCTTGCCTTTGTTCGACTTTCCGAAGGATGGAGATTTGCTTGAATTACCCCTTCGAAAGTTGCGGCGAAACTTCCTTGTCAAGAGAGCGAGCTACTTCTCAAATTCCTCCATAGAAAGGTTCTCGTCATCGTCTGAGGAGGACGTATCCGCGTCTTCTTCCTTAGTTGTTTTCAACGCATAACCTGAAGACTTAGAAGTGGATGCCTTTCCAGAAGAATTGTTAGTAGTAAATGTCATTTCATAAGTTTGTAATGAACCAACTAATTCTTCTACACGTATTTCGTCCGGGTGTTTAATAGTTTCAATGGCAGTAACCTTTGGGCGAAATCGTTCAGGAAGAGTTCTTAAGATTTTTCTTACAATCTTAAATTCTGGAATCTTCTCTCCCAGATTAGCACATGAGTTTACGATGTCTTGCAATCGTGTATAGTAGTCCGTGAAAGATTCATTTTCTGCCATTAAGATAGAGTCAAACTTGCTCGTAAGCATTTGCAGTTTCTGAATCTTCACGAGGTTAGTTCCCTCATGTGTAACCTGAAGAACATCCCAGATTTCTTTCGCAGTCTCACATGCCGAGACGCGAGAGAATTCAGTTTGAGATAAGGCATTAAAAATAGCATTAATTCCCTTGCCATTGTAAGAAGATGAATCTAACTCTTCCTTGGTCCATTTCGACCTAGGTTTTAAGGTGCGAACATCACCATTAAATTCAGTTGGATTAGACCATCCTAATTCAATCGATTGCCACACCCGTTCGTCGATGGAAATTAAAAAGGCTTTCATCCGTACTTTCCAGTACGCATAATTAGTTCCATCGAAGAATGGGGGTCGGTTGATGTTTCCACCTTCAACCATTGTTTACAACCCTATTCCCGCTCTGATACCACTTGTTGGGTTATATGTAATACGGATCTAAATAGGGGAAAAAACACCTAGAGGGGGGTGAATAGGTGTAAACGCATAAACACTCAAAAAATAAAAATAATACGCAAGATTTTTACGTGGAAAACTCCATCACCGGAGTAAAAAACCACGGGACCGATAACACGGCAGAAATCCACTAGAATTAAAACACGTACAAGGTGATTTACCGTACACACTTACGACTCAACCTTTTCCATACGCTCCTAGAGGATCTTCTCCGCTCGCTCCGCGACGCTTCTCGAATCCACGATCTGCGTCCAACGCCGAATCCACGGCGTCCAACGTCGAATCCACGACGTCCGACCGAATCCACGGTCTTCACCCAATAGCACCCTTCGAATCCACGAACGTGCCTCGCTCCGAATCCACGAGAGCGGTTGAACCTTGAATCCACAAGGACACGCGAATCCACGCGCCGATTTTTAGGGTAAATCGTTGTTTTGGGTGGTGATGATCCGCCGAATACTTAGATCAAAGATAGATCGGAAATACCATCTAAGTATTCATTAGTTTGATTCAACTCGAGATGTGAGTATGAAAACCTAGAATCAAACTAATCAATATAGATGAAGAAACATAGAGTGTTCTCTAATGATTTCCTTTCTTCTCTATATGTGGATCTATAGCCGTATAAAATGATATATGAAAATGACGGCTATGTGGATTAACCCTAGAAAAAGAGTCATAGGGTCTATTTATAGGTTAGAAACCCTAGGAAGGAGATAAGAATCAAGAACCTAACATTTCTGGAAATTTTACGGACGGCGATCCGGATCGGACTAGCTGTGATCCGGATCGTCGTAACGAGTCAGCCAGTTCCAGAAAAATGAAGGTTCGGGATCCGGATCGAAGTGCATGATCCGGATCGTTCATACAGTTTACCAAACATCAACGTTCGGGAGCCGGATTGCGAAGCATGATCCGGATCGTTCAAGGAAAATGGTAAACTCACTGTTCGGGATCCGGATCAAGAGACTACGATCCGGATTGAACTGGTGTATGAACGAACCACCTTCGGGATCCGGATCGAACAACCTGATCCGGATCCTGAACATGTCCCAAGTCCAGTTTTTGATTTTTATGCAATGAAAGATTCTTCCAAGTGTTTCTACACTACAAGAAGTATTCGGATCACACAAAATCTTTAGTTAAACATACCTGATCCTTTTGAATTCTTCTTTCTTGAGATTGAGTTAAATGATCCAACTTTCTTCACCTTCAATCTTCAAGACTTGAGACTTTCACGAAACTACGCCAACTCAAATTCCGTGACAATGCAAACCGAGCCACCCACGTGTCCATGTTTACTCCCTCTCAAGGGAGCCACGGTACCCTGTAACAAGCCAAACATGTGCATCTGCTCCTGTACAATCAAACATATGCTCCTTCTCCTGTAACAAACAAACATATGCACTTGTCCCTGTAACAATCCATTATGCTTATGCCTCTCGTGATTTGCTTATACCCCTCCACGGCGCTCGTGCGGTGCGGGAGCAGCCGTGAGAGGTACCCATCAGCACTAGTCGTGGGGTACACGGGCCGACATGCCATTTTTCCAGAAAAATACACGAGTGCGATGGCCAAACCGCTGGTGTGCGTGCAAGCGAACCTTGGGCTCATATATGTGTAAGTGGGTGTGTCGTACCCAGAGCGACCCGTAGTCGCCAGAGATATTAGTAATAACATGCTTATGGAAAACAAGAGTTAGATGAGATCATAAGGTCAATATCATTATATTCATGCTAATAACATGTTTATGGAAAACAGGAGTTAGATGAGATCATAAGGTCAAATATCATTATATTCATGCATACACGAACTTTACCATATCTCATAAATGCTAGGACTTGAAGGAACACCCACCTGAACAGCGTCTGGTCGGTACGCCGGAAATCAACTCGCTACCCGCTCCCCTTTTCGACCGACACCCTGACCAACGAAATCCCCAGAGGGACAACCAATGGAACCGATGAAAATTGAGATGCTTCCGACGGACAAGCAAAACCGAAAGAAAGAAGGGAAAAACGTGATTGCACGAAAAGGGAACGGAGGGGCTGAGAGGCGGCGGCGAAGCCCCGCGTGGCAACAAGCCATGCGGCGGCGGCGAAGCACCGCGTGGCAACAAGCCATGCGGTGGCGGCGGCGCGGCACGGCGGCGGCGGAGCTGGTCGCCCCCGTGCGGGCGCAGGCCCGCGCGGGCGGCGCACCGCAACAGGCCGCCCCGCTCGGGTGCAGGCCCGCGCGGGCGGCGCGCGCGGCAACAGTGGCAGCGACGGCGCGGCGGCGGTGGCGGCCGCCGCCGTGGCTAGGGCGTCCCGGGAAACAGGAAAGACTCTAAAAGAAGAACGACCACACACACGTAAAGCTCACCTCGTCGCGGAGAAGACGATCCGATCGTTCCCGAATGGAGCCTTCGGATCCGATCCCCGTTCCGCTGCGGTTGATTCTCGACGAGATTCCCCTTCCTCTCCCCCTCTCTTTCTCTCTCAGGCGGCTAGGGTTGGCGGCTAGCTTACAACGGGATCCCTTACACAGGGTGACAACCGTCGGTATTTATAGGCATAGGGAAAAAAAATCCTCCTCTCAACCCTAAATCGCACGAGCACTAAAAAAGGGCGATAAGTTAGAGTTACCGTCACCTTAGAAATTCAAAACCGGGAGATCCGGGAATCGGATTTCAGATCCGATCGCGCCACTGTTCAACATTTCCCGAGCCCTATCACCGAAAAATACCCGCGAGTGCCAATTCCGAACTTCAAAAGTCGCTAATAACATAAACTCTTAAAGTAAGTGATTGTAAAAAGTCCAGGACACTACAGGATTTGGGTTCCGATAGGGTTCGCGGTGATATAGTCGCGGTCCGATTATTGTTAACCATCGGTTTTACCGTCGGAGATCCGGTTTGATCCGAGTTTTACGATTTTGCTTGACAGTTTTGACTTGATGATTTTTGACTGACGACGCGGTCCTCTTGGCACAGTGATTTTGGTTTTTCGTCGGTTCATGGTCTTGGGATAGAAGGGATTCACGTTACAGTGGTTGGGACCACTGATTTTACCTATTTAGGGTGAAGTGTTAAATGGTGTTTTTGATTATTTTATTCGGCCGCGTGAAGTTCTGATTGCTTAGGAGGGTCACGGGCGTGGCCGTTTATCTTCGTTTCAGGTGGGTACCTTTGGTTATTTTTGGTGTAATGTGTCACGGCTTTTTGTGTTGGCACATTTCGTGAGTTGAGTCGAAGTCTTGAAGTGATCAAATTGTCAATCAGCAATCGAAGACTTAGAGAAGATTCAACAAGAGCTCAAGTTGACACTCAGTGTTTTGAGTCTTGAAGATTGAAGTAGAAGAATTGTGGATCATATACATCAATCTCAAGGAAAATGGATTCGGAATGATCAGGTACGTTTAACTAAATAATTTTGGTGATCCGAATACATTTGAGTAGTTTAGAAACACTTGGATAAGTTTTCATTGCATAAAAGTCAAAAACTGTTTTTTCAGAAAATCCGTTCAGGACTGGAAATTCTGTTCAGGACTGTTAATCCAGTCCGGACCGTGGATTCCAGTCCGGACCCCGAACCTTGTTTTTTCAGGAATTGCTGAAAAAAAGACGACAGTCCGGATCAGCTAATCCAGTCCGGACCGTCGTGCGGAAAAAACTCTGTTAAGTCAGTTTTTGATGCTTATCTCTTTCCAAAGGTTTATAACCTATAAATAGACACTTAGGGTTTCTCAAGAACTACCGATTAATTAATAAAACACTTGAGAGCAACCCTAGAGGCTAGGTTTTTTTATCGTTTTTCTTTATAGCCTCTTTTAGGTCAATTCGACGGTTCTTCCAAGATCTATCTTTTGTCGAATTGATCTAGTCTTTGCTTAGAGATTCCTTCTACGGTTCCTCAATGATAATCTAAGCAAAGGATCACCATCGAAGCTTTTATCAAGTTTGCGTCGTGGATTCGATGTGTTGAAGGCGTTTCGTGGATTCGAAACGTGTGCTCGTGGATTCGAGGGGCGTTCGTGGATTCGAATGTGTGCAGTGGACGTGCAATCGGTGAGCGCAAGGTCCGAAGAAGTTGAAGGAGGGGTTTGAGTCTGTCGAGTCGGTAATCACCTTGTTATTCTTCTATTCTTAGTGGATTGTTATTGCGTGTTGGTCCCGTGGTTTTTCTCCTGGATTGGAGTTTCCACGTAAATCTCGGTGTGCTATTTTTATTTTCTGCATTGGTTTCTATTTTGCACTGAGATTGGTTTTATAAGTATTACACCTATTCACCCCCCCTCTAGTTGTTTGATAGTACCTATTTAGATCCGTGTGGATCCTTAAATATATAAAAACCTACATAATGTCGTTCCCGTGTATTTCGTATGATCAAATTAGATGTTTTTGTAAACTGTCTAACCCCTATTGCATGAGAATTTCGTTTTATTTCTAACTGAGGCGGCTGAGGTCGCGATGCGGTTCAAATGCTCATATTGCTTACACGCACACCGGCGGTTTGGCCACCGCACAGGGTGTATTTTTCCGGAAAGATGGTAAGGATGAATGATTACCCGTGTACCCCACGACTCGTGATGATGGGGATCCCTCAAGGAGAGGCGACTGCTACTTGGGCAGTAGAGGGGATTGGTGGCACCAAGAAAATGAGCACGCTATTTGGGGTCGGGGCCCAATAGCTATTTGGGGTTGGGGCCCAATATACATCTGGGGGCCCAACATGTTTTCTATCTGGGGTAGGGGTCCAGCGTGATTGTGACAGGGATTTAGCGGTACATGAGGGGGAAGTGAATGCTCTGGTATATCGGTTTGTCTTTACAGTTTATTGCATTTACTTGTTTACATCTACTTTATCAGTCACTGACTACCCACACTGTGACAGGTCCGAGCAGGGGTGGGAACCGGGACGACGGTGTGGCATCGGTTAGAGGACCCTAGCCATTGAGGCTATTAAACTTTACAGTTATGGTTATCTCATTTAGCGTTTGGTTAGTATGCATGTGATTCCTTGTGGATAGTTTAATGTGGATGTTGAATTGAGAAATTAGCGTAGGAATAGCTACTTATACCTGTGAATGTTGAGATGTATGAATGCGGCTCGTTTTCAAATACAAACATGGTTTCAAAAATATTTTCAAACCAAGTGCCGTGTGGGCACTGATTCCTAAACCCGTGGATTTACCCTTTCAAATAAGGTTGCCGCTTAAAAGAGTTTGCGAAATCGTTTTATAAAATTGGGTGTCGTGTGGACACCATTTTCCAAATCTATGGATTTATCCTTTCGAAAAGTGTGGTGATTATGGCTGTATGGTTAGATGTAACCTCTCTTTATTATTTCTCCGTGATTGCTTGGTTAAAGTACTTGTCGTGCTCGGAACGCCGTACATATACAAAGGAGACTCTGCCCATTTGGGGAGTGAATTAGTATATGTGGCGGGCCTGGCACGCACCAGAGGCAAGGTTCCTTCAAAGAAAAAAAATATATATGTGCGTTTTCCACTCTTTTAGAACCTCCGGGGCGTGACAGATTATATGGTATCAGAGAAAAACGACTTTAACCATGGCGGTCAGGGACCAACATCCACAGAGTGCAATACCACAAGTAACTAACCAATTTGATAACCAAAGTGTAGGTGTGTAAAGTATGAACGTGAGTGCGGGGGAAAAAGGGATAGAGTCCCAGTGTTCGTAGGTCAAGGTGTTAGACCAATTAAACTTAGAATTGACTTGGTTTCTTTGTATTCAGCCGATAATGGCCGGGACTAGGCCGTCAGCTGAGAACGCAGGGGCAAAAAATGCAGAAAGTATAGTACCGACAGCTACGGAGTATCAGCTTCTCCGACAACAACTACGAGAGATGGCCAGGCAGTTAGCAACCCTTATGGAACAGGTACGCCAGTTGACGCAACAGCTGACCACACCAGTGGAGGTCGCCCAGGTTCCTTTACCCGGACCAACCACACCAGTGATGGGACCGCCGGTGGCTGACAGCGCGACTATGGTCGCCCCTCCTCAGACCACGATGACCGGAATACCCGTCGGTTCAGCCAATAACGCCTACGGTAGCACCAACACCAGCGACTTCGGGACCTACGCCGGGAGCCACTGCTGGAGACCCCTTGAGAGAGACCGTGGCGACACCTACTCCCAGAGTGTTCGCCATTGCTGCGGGGGAAGCCCGTATCCCGCGAACCGAACGGAACAGGGGGGGAGCAAACTTGACGGATTTCAAGAAGTACGACCCACCTGTGTTTGAGGGAGAGACTACCGACCCTTGGGTCGCGGAAAAATGGGTGGACACCATGGAAAAGCTTTTCGAAGATTTGCTGATAGAGGAACATCAGCGGGTCCCCTTGGCAGTCCACTTTCTTGGGGGAAACGCCCGCACGTGGTGGAAGGCGGTGTGCTCGGACCCCTCGGAGGGCACCGCCCTTCCATCTTGGTCCTCGTTTCAAGAAAAACTGTTTGGGGCATTTTTCTCCGACAGCGTCAAACAGCAGATGGAAGATGACTTGAAGCACATCAAGCAAGGAAGTCGGATAGTTATGGGGTACCAACGGGCATTTGTGAGGTTGGTCAATTGTGTCCCCTTTGTCATAAGAGACGAATCTCACAAAGCCCGTCTTTTTGTGGATGGTTTACGGAGTGACATCTTCGAGGTGGTGCAACCGGCGGATTTGCACACTGTAATGTACCAGATTTATGGTATATAAATAATATAAATAAAAATGGTATGAAATACTATTTTTATTGGATTCGGAGAAAAGTGCTAAATTATGGTTTATTCAAAATAGGGGAGAGTGTAGTACATCGATTTCCGCGAAAAGGCGAAATTCAGCAAAAATACTTGTAACGCATTTCAAATGTAATTACAAGTGAGTTGGAAGCATTTTGAATCGATGCAAAAGTTATCGAGTCGAAAAGTGAGTTGGAGTTGAGAATTTGAAGCTTCAATTGTGAAGCTTAGGTCATTGTTTGGCGATTTCCGCAAAAAGTGCGAAATTCAGCAAAAAAAACTTGTAACACATTTCAAATGTAATTACAAGTGAGTTGGAAGCATTTCGAATCGATACAAAAGCCATCGAGTCGAAAAGTGAGTTGTAGTTGGAAATCGAAGCTTCAAGCTTGTAAAAGGTAGACCCACGTTTGCCGAATTCGCAAAATGGCGAAATGCAGCGAGAAGACTTGTAACATGTTTTAAATATGATTACAGTTGAGTTCGGTGCGTTTCGGGCTGACGCGAAGGGCATCGGGTCGAAAAGTGACTTGAACCCCGAGGACTTAGCAAATTCTGGAATTTCTGAAATTTGTGATCATGAAGCCTTTTCGGGGCTCTCTTTCGAGGGCTTAGAGTGGCCGAAAAATTTAAAAGAAATCGTGGGGTGTCTCACAAAAGATTTTTGATTAAAAGGGTTGAAAATCCTAGGTGAGCGATTAAGGAAAAATTGGAGAATGAAGCGAAGAAAAATGCTTCGTGAATTCTGAAACTGCAGTTTTTGACAGTGCAGTTGATCGCGAAGCCTTTTCGGGACTCTCTTTCGAGGGCTTAGAGTGGCCCAAAAATTTAAAAGAAATCTTCGAGTGTCTCACAAAAGTTTTCTGATTAAAAGGGGTGAAAAACCTTGGTGAGCAATTAAGGAAAAATTGGAGAACGAAGCGAAGAAAAATGCTTCGTGAATTCTGAAACTGCAGTTTTTGACAGTGCAGTTGATCGCGAAGCTTTTTCGGGGCCCTCTTTCGAGGGCTTAGAGTAGTCCAAAAATTTAAACAAAATCGTGGAAAGTTTAATAAAAATTTGTAGATTAAAGGCGGGAACAAAAATTACGATTTTGATTTCCCAGTTGGCGGCAAAACGCGGAGAAAGAGGGCTATCCGAATTTCCATTCTGCAGGAAAATGCTGCAGAAATTGAGGGCAGTTTTGGAATTTTTTTGAAATTGGGGGGCAAATGAGTAAATTCATCCCCCCAACCACCACCTGCAGAGATTAAATGCTCTCTCTCTCTCTCTCTCCCACTTGAACCCTCACTCTCTCTCTCTCTCTCTCCCTCTCTCTGTTTGAGCATGAAACGAAAGAAGAAGGAGAAGAAGAAAAAGAAGAAAGAAGAGAAAGAAGAAAGGAGAAGAAGAGAAGAAGAAGAAGATGGCTAACTCTCTCTCTCTCCCTCTCCCTCTCAGTTTTTTTTTGTTATGGTGCTGTTCTCTCTCTCTTTCTCACACTAACCTCTGCTCGCAGCAGCAACTTGTGCTGCTGCTGCCAGCAGGGCCTGCAGCAGCAGCTCTAGCTGCTGCTGCCAGCAATGCCACCAGCAGCAGCAGCTTGAGCTGCTGCTGCTGGCTGGGCCACCAGCAGCTGCTGCTGCTGGTTGAGCCACCAGCAGCAGCAGCTCTAGCTGCTGCTGGTGGGGCTAGCAGCAGCAGCTCTAGCTGCTGCTGCCAGCAATGCCAGCAGCAGCAGCATGGGCTGCTGCTGCTAGTGCCTGCAGCAGCAGCATTGGCTGCTGCTGCTAGGGCCAGCACCAGGCAGCAAGGGGAATTGACAAAAAAAAAAAAGAGAAGAGAAGAAGAAAAGGAGAAGAAATGAGAAGGAAAAGAAAAGAAGAAAAGAAGAAAGAAGAAAATTTCTTCTTCTTTTCTTTGCAAGATTAGTGATTGGGGGAAATTGCCCAAAATCGGTAATTGGGGGAAATTGCCCAAATTGAGTTTCTCTCCAATTTTTTAATGCAAATTCTTGATTTTGCCAATATGCAAAATTGGTAATTGGGGAAATTGCTCAAATTGAGCTTTTCTAAAAATTTTGAGGGCATTTTGACCCCGGATCGAGTTGAGCAAGTTTCTTTTTTGCAACATGCCATGGGATGATAATCTTTCTCCCATTTCTGTAAACCAATCAAAAAGTAGCCTTTTTGTGGGGAAAAGTGATCTAATATGGGTTTTCCCTTTTTTCTTGTCAAAAAGGGGTTAGTTTACCGCCTTATTGAATTTAGTGAATCACGTAAAAGCAATTGCTTTATCTTTTGCCTTCCTTACAATGTAGGGAAGCCTCGCGGATCCAAGGAGCTGAGATTGTCTCCTTCAAGGACCAAAAGAACACACCGAGGTGGGGGATTCTACCGAAAATGGGTGACCTCTCCACTTTTTCCTCTGCTTTTGATTTTGAAGCATTATAGTAAGCATGCTAGTGTAGTGTAATTTTAATTGTGATTATGAATGATGGAAAAAGGAAAATAGATGATGTATTTACATGTTTAAATGAATATAGAGGGAAATGAAATTTTGATTTATCTACATAGACGATGAATATTATTCATGATTGAGATGGAAATAATCGCATGCATAAGAAGGGATTTATTATTTCATGATTGTGATCATGTTAGGGTATAGCCCTAGGAATCATGTGAAAGCATAAGGAAAAGGACATGTTGGTAGTAAGACTAGGAGAAAACTTAGACTCAGGGTTAATGAGTGGATCAAACTTAGAAGTTTATCCTAGGATTGAATGAGTGGCATTATCTTAGGAGATAACCTAAGGACTTTAGATAGAGTGATCAACATAGAGTCAAGGACTCTAGGATGAGCATGATATAAGACTTAGGTAAAGGAAACCTAAGTTAAGTTAGTGAGTGGAGAATAGACTAGTCAACATAGAGTCAAGGAACTCTAGGTTAAACGTGATATGAAACTTAGGTAAGAGAACCTAAGGTGAACTAGTAGAGTTTATACTCACAGAAAATGGATTAGAGTTAAGTTAACTCTAAATGCAAGGTGCAACAGGTAAATAGAGATAATGTAACTCCAGGTTCGGCAAAAAAAAGAGTATGTGGCCACAAAGTTTAATGAATTAAACTAATAGCAAAGTGATCAACTTAGAGTCAAACTCTAAGGAAAAGTTTGTGTAATCACAAAGTCAAAAAGCTAAATAATACAACCCTAGAGTGGGTCATAGGGTGCTTGGGCAAATGGACAGCAACTTTAATTTCAATCTGAGTTAAATAAATGAAAGGGAATGATAAGAGTCCAAGAGACCCTCTGGTTATCCTTATGGCGAGACCTAGGATAAGAGGTAATTAATGCAAAAGGCAAAGTTTAAAAGTAAGCTAAAAGAGGCTTAATAACCAAGACAAGCAAATTGCTTAAGATAAAAGGGAACAGAAAGAGAATGTAACAGACGCCTTCGAATTTGAGACTCGTCATGTGGAGCAAGACTCCCTGGGCAGTGACCCTTCGGATGAGGTACTTTCGAAAGGCTTAAAGTGAAAGCAAGGAGCTAAATGCTCAAGGGAAAGAAAAAGAGATTTGCCAGTGGCAAAAAGGGAGCTATAAGCTCGAATAAGAAAGGAAAGCAAGTGTTCAAAGGCAAAGAGGCTAAGAACTAAAGCAAAAAGAGAAAGAAAAGGAAAAGAAAAGAAAGAAAATATAAAGATAAAACGAGCGTACCTTCGGGGGTAAAAAGTAGCCTTGTCGGAGCCATGGGCAGTGTCCCTCTCCCGGGCAGTGACCCGTAGGACAAGTTCCCCGTTGGGCGGGGTAGCACTTGCGGGTGTTATCGGCAACCTTAGAAATCTTATCTTATGGTAGCAGGACTACCGGGCTGGGGCCCGTTGGATAAGAATTTCTGAGGGTTAACTTGAACTAAAGCACCAGAATTTAAAGAATAAAGAAAAATAGAGTGGCCAAGGTGGCCGGGTTAGCTTGACCCTATATACGGCGGCATAGTGGCCGAGTTGGTGCTTAGTAGCCTAGTATGGCTAGACAGAGTAGTGCTGGATCGATGAGTATACAGATAGTGATATATATATATATAGCATAGCCGCATTTTGATATTGAGGATTTTAGATTTCCTAGCATACTATTGCTATTGCTTCCATTGGACCAAGTGGTGTAGGACACTTTTTCTCAGTGGTTGAACCCACTGGGAACTCTGTCGGAGTTCTCACACCCCTTGGGTGACCCCCCCCCCCACAGGTTCAGGTATGGATACAGCGGTCGAGACGGTTCAGATGCAGACGGCGAGGCATACGACAGGGGCAAGAGCCCAGCAGCATAGAGACCTAGAGGGCCTAGCAGAGGTACCCCTTTTTATATATTTCTTGAGTGAACCTTGTATGGTGAGGAAATTTATGTAAAGGAATTGTAATAATTTTATTTGCAAGTTCAGAAATGTAAAGTGTAATAAATTTAAGTTATGGTTCACTCTTGTATGCTTTCATTTCCGCATTAACTATTTGTTATTGAATGAAAGTTTTAAATTTGTAGTGATTTTTAGTACTCTGATATTGAGCTTCCGCATACACTTGCTGTGTTATTATGGATGTTACCGTTCCTTTCAGGTAGGAAAAGGTCTTACCCGATTGGCGGGTCTGTTGGCGTGCCCGAATCGTACAAATTGGCGGACTCGGGGCGTGACAGATTAGAGTGGTATCAGAGCCTAGGAATAGTCCTAGGTGGTTAGCAACCTTAGGGAGACCCTAGGGATTAGCACGAGAGAGTGTGTTGATTATTGGGCGAAAGTATTTGATTGGTTATTGTTGTTCCCAAAAAGGATATTGGGACTGATCGAGGGCGACGAGCTTTCATTCTTCGGATATTACGTTGGCGGCGACAACGTAATGTTGGAGATGAAAAGGAGTACCCTTTTATACTTTCGCATGATTGGGTCGACGAGCTTTTCTGTTGGTATATAGATTGTGCGTTGCTCAAATTGCTAACATTTGGGCAAATCGTTTCGTTGTGGTGTGCATATTAGCGATGACACCACGCAGGAATACGCGCTTGTTTCGACTCGTGCAGGGAGAGCGTTCTGGGTCGAACAGAGTACACGGGCTGCGATAGCCGGTGGCCGCACTTATTGGTGTGGTCCAGCAGCACGTCAAGCTTCTTGCCGTTAGCGGAAATTTCCCGCCGACAGGAAAGCTGATTCCAACGCCTAAGTGTGGCGTCGATGTGACAGTCGGAGCAGAAAGATAGGCTCCAGTGGCTGATAGCGCAGCAAGCTGAGGCTGCACAAACAACGAATGAGTATACGGCGTCGCCGCCTGTAGGGGCGACAATAGAGAGTGGCAGTGGCCGCCGAGCTTTTGTCGGCGCACCCCGCACCTTTAGCAAGGGGTGTTATAAGCTTGTGTCAGCTAGGTTGCTGGCAAAGTATGGTTAGTAAGGTCCAGTGAGAGACCGACTCACGAAGAAAATGGTAATCGCTATGTTGCGAGAACCAAGTAAGTATGTCCTAAGGGTTAGGGCAAGAAAGATTTATGGGCCTAACGGCGAAAGTTCGCCCTGATGACAGTAGTGACCGTGTGGCATATCATTGTGGCTAAATTGCTGTATGGTGGGGCTGGTAAGACCCGGGACAGGTTTCGAGATTCGAAAACCTCGCAAGTGAGCGGGAGTTTTATGGCTCCGATCTGATGGATCGGTGTAATGGCAAGGGTTGCCACCATAGTATTTGCGAGTTGATCACCAGAGTTGGTGGACAGTCGTTGTGATGCCTCAACCTAGTTGGGAGAGGTGTACAGGGGTCATACGCGTGTATAAGCAAGATGCGTAACATTGGATTTTTACGAGTTAGCATGGGGGCGTAGGATGTCCAACCGTTTGGTGCTCATGGAGCACAGGTATTGTTTAGCCAGAGAGAGCTGATTAGGTGGCGTGTGAGCCTTTGCTCCGTGTGGCCAGAGTCGTTACAGAGTTCGGATCGCGGATTGACGACTTGTTAGTTGGTTTTGCTCAGTGAGCATAGTGGTCGCGTGGCGACGATTAGCGGGTTAGCTTGGGGACGATCCGTGCCTGGACCATGTTTGTGGACTGTGGGCCTGTAGCCCAGTGGGCAGGCGCAGTCGGCTGTGAGAGACAGCGGCCCGAGACCTGAGGGCGGCGCATGATAGAGATTTCGTCGGGGCGGTAGTCCGAGCGATGACCCGGGAACGTGAAATGCCACGTGTGAGCCTTGAGGCTGTTAGTACACTGAGAGTGTGTGATGTGATCAGGCCGTAGTGCTAGTGATGATTGAGGTATTGTAGCTCCTAGTAGGAGTATTGGTGTAGTTATCCTAAGTGTGGATCTACCCATATGACGATTGGGTCTGCGTGCTAGAGAGAGCCGTTGCACAGGGTTAGGCTAGTATTTGGGCTATAGGCCCCTATTGGACCGCGGTCTGTGGACTTATTAGTAGTCCGAAATAGACGGGTTAGCTAGTAACTCGTGGACTCCGAGCGCTAGTAGCGTGTGGGAGATAGCTGAGAACTCGTGGATTGGCCTTTGCCCTCCACATTAGGTAGCGGAGCGACCGAAATATGCGGTAAATGTAATTGGTTGCAGATGCAACCTCATTGTGAAAAGTTGATGGCTGAATTAAAGTAGAAATTTCGCAAGAAAAGACGGGGCAATTCGTGGTAATGGAGAGAGCAAGTGCTCAACTGTGACTTTCACCTATTTGGTGAAAGTGGCCAGACACCAGATCTGAGTTTGTCCCCGGATTAAGATTGGGATTCATGAATGAGTTGCTCATGTAGTCTCGCCGAGCAGGCAATGTGAAGTCGGTCACGATATACAGTGAGCCCAGTAGTGAGGGCAAAATTCCTCCCTCTCGATCAAGAAGGAGTCGAGATGTGGTTCAAGTTTCGAGGACGAAACTTATTTTAAGAGGGGTAGAATGTAATGTACCAGATTTATGGTATATAAATAATATAAATAAAAATGGTATGAAATACTATTTTTATTGGATTCGGAGAAAAGTGCTAAATTATGGTTTATTCAAAATAGGGGAGAGTGTAGTACATCGATTTCCGCGAAAAGGCGAAATTCAGCAAAAATACTTGTAACGCATTTCAAATGTAATTACAAGTGAGTTGGAAGCATTTCGAATCGATGCAAAAGTTATCGAGTCGAAAAGTGAGTTGGAGTTGAGAATTTGAAGCTTCAATTGTGAAGCTTAGGTCATTGTTTGGCGATTTCCGCAAAAAGTGCGAAATTCAGCAAAAAAAACTTGTAACACATTTCAAATGTAATTACAGGTGAGTTGGAAGCATTTCGAATCGATACAAAAGCCATCGAGTCGAAAAGTGAGTTGTAGTTGGAAATCGAAGCTTCAAGCTTGTAAAAGGTAGACCCGCGTTTGCCGAATTCACAAAATGGCGAAATGCAGCGAGAAGACTTGTAACATGTTTTAAATATGATTACAGTTGAGTTCGGTGCGTTTCGGGCTGACGCGAAGGGCATCGGGTCGAAAAGTGACTTGAACCCCGAGGACTTAGCAAATTCTGGAATTTCTGAAATTTGTGATCATGAAGCCTTTTCGGGGCTCTCTTTCGAGGGCTTAGAGTGGCCGAAAAATTTAAAAGAAATCGTGGGGTGTCTCACAAAAGATTTCTGATTAAAAGGAATGAAAATCCTAGGTGAGCGATTAAAGGAAAAATTGGAGAATGAAGCGAAAGAAAAATGCTTCGTGAATTCTGAAACTGCAGTTTTTGACAGTGCAGTGATCGCGAAGCCTTTTCGGGACTCTCTTTCGAGGGCTTAGAGTGGCCAAAATTTAAAAGAAATCGGCCGAGTGTCTCACAAAAGTTTTCTGATTTAAAGGGGTGAAAAAACCTTGGTGAGCAATTAAGGAAATTGGAGAACGAAGCGAAGAAAAATGCTTTGTGCATTCTGAAACTGCAGTTTTTGACAGTGCAGTTGATCGCG